>CAMTDV010000014.1:39416422-40616422 GCA_947069175.1 Scalesia atractyloides | reverse complement strand
ACTCGCATCGCCAAGAGGCGGCGAGGAAGACGGTGCCGGTGGAGAAGCTTGAGGAGAAAGCATTAGTTGCTTTAGCCAAGGTTGAAGTTTCCGTCTTCTTATTGTTAAATTTGTTTGGCTTGATCTGGTATTTTGCTTACATGTGTGCCGTTTCTGTTCAGGAGGGGAACTTAAATCCATCAAAACCTAAGCTTGATCATGCATTCCTGCTGCAACTTCTTTTCTGGTTCAAACAGACATTCAAGTATGTTATCTGTTTTGATTATTCCGTAAGTCTTGGTTTTAAAAAGCGCGCGAGGTGCACTCAGACGCAAGCCTTTGCGCTTCTGACTGCTTGGCGCGATGACTGTATAGGAGGCGCAGCTAAAAACGGCTTGAGGGGCGCCTCGTGTACATGGGAAGATTGTGTGCATGCGGATGCTGTACATATAGCTTTTTAGGTTTTACGTATAGCTTATTTGATTAAATCATATATAGAGCTTATTTTCATCTAAATTTTGGGTACATGATGCTAGAAACCTATTGAAATATATAAATACCTTGCCCCTCGAGTACGTGATGTGGTGCGCTTTCTGCGTCGCGCTACAGCTGCAGACCCAATGGTCGCGCTTTTTAAAACAGAGTCCTTAAGCTAAGTTAATTTCATCAACTCAAGAAGAAAAAATCTATCACATGCCATTGTTTCTTTGAAAAGGGGTGTCACTATCCAATTATTCACCCCTGATGAGTTGAATGTGTGGAAGATTCACAAATGGTCACAACCCTTTTAAAGTAATGATTGCGTGTAACAATATTTTCCCTCTATACTTTGTGAAAATTTCTTTTAAGGACCCCTGTTCCATCATGAGTGGCTGTAAATCTTATTCTTGCGTTATTAAGGTATGTTACTTGAGTTTTTAATTTTCTGATTTGATAAAATTCAGGTGGGTTAACTCACCTCCTTGTGAAGGTTGTGGCTATGAAACTGCCATTCAAGGAATGGGTGTAGCAAATTCATCTGAGTTAGCTTATGGAGCCTCTCGAGTTGAACTTTTTCGGTATGGAGAGAAGATTTGTGATCTGTCATATATATTATTTGTTGTTAGAGTATCATCTTCGGATTTCTTTTGATTGATTAGTTATATATGAATTTCTGTTTGCATCTGTATTCTTTCAGTTCTAGGCATAGTTACCTAATTCGCTCAAAATCTGGCGAATTTCGTATTACCATACGGAATTCGTATACGAATTAATTCGGTACAATTCGGTGTATTATACCATTCAATTCGGTGTATTCCTCTGTTCAATTCAGCGAATTCCGATTTCAGAAACAGAGTATTCCGGAATTAAATTCAGCGAATTCCGATTTCAGCTATACGAATTTTATGGGTTCATACATATTAGGGTTGGAAACGTATACAATACGTAGTTAGTGGGAAATGAGAAAGCGGGAAAACAGAATCAATTACGTATCGTCGTTTCTATATTGATTATCAATTTCCAAAACCCAGAATCAAATCATCAATTATATATACCTGCTGATTTGGAAGACAAGCTTTATGTTTATGTTTTCTATTTGCTAATATGAATAATATGTTTTGATCATTTTGATTTATGAAATTAGTAATTTTTGCTTTAATTTGTGTACACCGAACCGGACGTGATAGTACACTGAACCGAATCGTAGCGGATCGTACCGAATTGAACCTACCCCACTCCGAACCGAATTCGCCCCAACTAGCGAATCGCGAACCCGAACCGCGTACCTGAACCGGAGCGAACCGCGAATAGGTAACTATGGTTCTAGTTCATTTGTAAGACTTTTTTTTAATATTCCTTTTCTATTATTAACTTTCTAAATAAGGTTGTGAATTTATCATTTGGGTATGCATGAAAACTCAGAAGTGCTGTTAACCTTGTAATGTTCAATGGATATATTGAATGAAAATGTTCGAAGTCTGTGCATTTCAACATAACGCTATGTCTTATTTGGGTATTAATTTCATCACTGATCTCACGATTAACAATCAATAATTCTATATAAGCAATTCTTCTATGTGGTGTTAATATGAGTTAACTTTCTTCAGTGCTACACTTTCTTGTTTAATCTTTCCGTTTTGTTTATTTTCTCATATATTTCTTATGTTGGCCAGTTGCAACACATGTTCTAGAACAACCCGTTTCCCACGGTACAACGATCCTATAAAGGTAAGCAAGCTTTGTTTTTCCCTACAAGAAGTTTCTGGTTATGTAAACTAATAGAGCATCTTTTAATGATGTAGCTTCTTGAAACAAAGCAGGGGCGCTGTGGGGAGTGGGCCAATTGCTTTTCACTATATTGCCGTTCTTTTGGCTATGATACTCGTTTGGTAAGGCACTTATCTTCATTACTAGTTTGTTTCATAAATGATAATAAAGTTGATCAACTCATGAATTCTGGTCCTTAGTTAGAAGTTTAGGGAATCTTTGGTAGTTGTCAAAACATATTCATAATTTTAGGCAGTTACTTATTAAGGTTTATTTAATGAATATTGATGTAGGTTTATTTAATTGAAGTTAGTATTTAGAGTTGGTTACTTGAAATTATTTGACTAGAGTAGAGGTATATGTTTAGGTTTTTTAAGTAATGATTTGGGCATGTAGTAAACGTGTGACTTTGCTAGATCTGCATTGTATGGAACATGTAAAGGCAATATTCTATTCACATTCTAACTTTCTACTAAAAACAATCTGATCGATACTGGATTTCACAGATCACGTGTGGACGGAGTGCTATTCAATGTTACTGGGAAAGTAATTTCACACTAAGAACATCAATTCTCTAAATATTTTCCACTCTAAGTTGCTAATTGTCTCTGTTGCAGATGGATGCATCTTGATCCCTGTGAAGGAATATATGATACCCCATTGCTATATGAAAAGGGGTACTTCCTTTATATCACAATGATATCGTATGGGTCGATAGCGTTGGCAAGATGGGCGGTTTGGGTAATATGTCAAAAGGGCATCTGCTTGAAATGGGTCATTTTTAGTCATGGTCGGGTTTACCTGCAAACACTTTTTTTACCAATTATTTAATACTTAATGAGTGCGTTAATTGTGATTTTAAAAACAATATCATCATAAAAGTAACCTGAATAAAACGATGTAGTGGGTTATATGCTTTAAAAGTAGATCTTGGCAGCTTTTAACTTGTTTGACTTGTTTCCGGCATACTCAATTTTTTGATCAGCCCATCTGAAACAAAAAGACAACCCAAATCTAGTTGGTTGAAATTGCAACCTCTACAAATTTATATTTATTTATTCAAAAGCGGAATATTATCATGCGCAATGCATTCCCCCCGTGAAGCTGGAACAAGAAACTGAACTATACTTTTGCTCTTGCGAAAGACGGAGTCTATGATGTCACCAAACGTTACACCAGGAAGTGGCATGAGGTAATAAGTCCATGTTAACTTTATTTTCCTATTCAATTTGCTATTTTGACTATCTGGGGACAAAAATATCATTTTGAAGGTTCTATCGCGTCGTACCCTAACGACAGAATTGAGTGCATCTAATGTTCTTGCAAATATAAGAAGAGAACTTAGAAGGAACTTGACATCTGTGATAATATCTGAACTTGAGGAACGTGACCGTAATGAGGTCAAAGAGCTTGAGAAAAGTCAACACTCCCAAGAAAATGATTCTTTGTCCTTGCCAGGAAGATTAAGTGGTGACAAGGAATGGCGTACGTTAAGATCCGAAATTGGGTCGGATTCATTAAGTTCTTCTTCTTGCCCAGTTCGCATATGTACAGACGAACACGTTTCAAGAATCTATAACGCTTTCTCTCCTTTAATTTGTCGATTAGCAGAATCTTCTTCCAAACATAATGCTCTTGAAGCTCTTCACTTTATCAGGACGGTTTTGGTGGATCTAAAGAAAAGCCCATTCAAAGCAAGAAGAGTTGTTATTGATTAAAATCTAATCCGTGAATTGTTGCCGTCTTTTAATCCAATGCTTGATGTTCTTTCTTTGAAAAGTAAGGTTGAGACAAATGGAAAAGTTGAAATTTGTTTAGCGGATGATAATCCTGTGAAAGCGTCCCTTGCATTGCCTGTTGTGTTCCATGCGTTGGATGACGTTGTCTATAACATAAAAAATGCCGACAACTTCAATAAATCTAATCTTTCTTGGCCCCTGCTAAAGCTAAACAGAATATGTTGTGGGTCAGTTCTTGCGAGTGGGGAGGAGCTCCCTTTTGGAATTGTAAGCACCCGTGGCACATCTTGTATTTCCGTATATTGTTTATGGAATATTCGTTAATAAAACTTTGGAAACTTTGCAGGCCAGCGTTTGATGGAACCCGCATGTCAAAATGGGAAGAACCAAATGGCGCGAAAGGTATAAAGCAATGGACATTTACTGCAACATTAACCTATTATTTCTTGTTATGGTCTCGGTTTCCGATTCTTATCATTTACATTAATTAGAGCATTTAATGTTGCAGGTTGTTGGTTAATATATAAAGCAATGGGTACCCAGGTCTATGAACTGTTCTCATATGAACTAATGTCAGCCAATGATGCTCCAGAAAGAGATCCAAAGGACTGGTAAGTCTGTTCAAGAATGTGATTTGTTAGAGCTTGTATATATATGTGTGTGTGTGTGTGTGTGGTGGAGGGTTCAATATAGAACTATAAATAATGCAACTGCGAGAACCAATATGAAGCATTCATTTATTTGTGTATTTATATAAGATTTCTAACTTGACTATTAATGTTTATGTGAATATACGTGAAGGGTAGGGTTCATTTGAGAACCACTCTTAGAGCGAACGTAGTGGAGCGCCATATAGCGGGGAAAGGCAACATAGCGCCCCATAGCGCCGCCGCACACCCCTACGGCCGGCGCTATGGGGTCTTGAGTTGGAGTCCCCGTGATGTCCACAGCGGCGTTACCCAACTTTCTCCACTCACACACATATATATACATACATATGTATGTATAAATTGAAGGGGTGATATAACCCTCTTACCACTACACCCTCTTGTGATATAAAGCCCCTCTCTTACGTGTTTCGCCACTTGTCGCATAAAGCCCCCAAAGGGTAACCTTATTGCGAAAACCATGAGAACACAACAAAATAAACCCACTCCACCACCACCCAAGTAGTGAGTTTTAATTAAATATTTTTTTTGTGTTTTTATTTTTTTTAGGTATTTTTGGTTGTGTTCACATTGGTTCTCGGGGTTCTCGCAATAAAGGGTGGTTCCTAACGGATCCTTATCCTATACGTGAATTGATATATTATGCATATGTGGGTAAATTTATAGTATTTATATACTATAAACATATAGACATGTGTAGATTCACTGTAATTATCATATCTATACCTGTGCACAAAACTTGTTAACGAGGATGGGAGAGAGGAAAAAAGTAGTGAGATTAATTAGAGAGAAATCTCTCAATATTTGCGGTTCTGTATTGAACCCCCCCTATCGTGTATATGGATGTGTGATTGTGGAGTAATGAAGGTAGGACCCATAGTTATAAGAGAGAATGTATAAAATGACAATTGGTAATCTTTCAGGATTGTTGAAGGTAGTGACGATGGCGGTTCCAGCTGGCGTGTTTTGGATGAACAAACTGGTCAAACATTTGACAACCGTTTCCAGCGAAAAGCATATAAAGTCAAGTTGCAGGGATTTTTCGCAAATATATTCAGGTATTTCATCTAGACCCTTGAAATATTTGTGTGTGTGTGTGTTTCATTCACTTAACCATCGGTCCTGCACTGCACTTTTGGAATATGATTAGGCCGATATAGTTTAACTTTATGTGTATGAACAAAGCAAATGCTGTATAATTTTGATTTGTCGGTTCCATACAGTTATTAATTTAAGAAATGGCAGGTTTCGGTTTTTAGCCGTTGGTGGTGGGCAAGCAACTTCACGGTTTCAAATAGGCAGCATCGACCTATATGCAAGCAACAATGTGAACCAAAAACCGTTATCATGATCTATTGGCACCAGGGTATTAAGGTGTCTGTTCATCAAGTGTAGTATACTTATTGTGAACCATAAATAATTTGTTATTGTAAGCAATTGTTGTGTTTGAATACTTTTAGCGGATGGTTGAGATCTTCCTTTTTTATAATATTGTTTAGCTATCAATTGCAATTTTATTTCATAATTTATATTTCTTTTTTATCAGATGTATACAAAGCATTCTTTTCCGTTTCTAAAATACTAGAAAAATACCATAAAAAATCAACATGTCTTTTCATTTTTCTTGTAGAAGTCCCTCAACATTTTTTTTTCACATTAAAAACCAACATACTCAATGTTTTCTTTCATAAAAATCCATCAACAATTTTTTCAACATTTAAGTCCCTTCACATGTCAACTTTGAACAGTATTATTACAAAAAAAAAATTAAAACAATTTGGAATGATTAGAGGTGTCCATCAGTTCTTTTCGGTTTATTCGATTATCTGCTTAGCAACAGTCGGACAAGTGGGGAATGTTATGGTGAACCAGAAAAATTTGGGTAGGGCCGGTTCCTTTTATTTGGTTTGAAATTTTTTGGTTAGACCAAAAATCAAACCAAACCAAACAAATTTAAGTACTTCAGAACTGAATTCGGTTTGGTTTTCGGTTTCAACCAAATACAACAAAGTCGTATTATTGGGTTTCTTTGACTAAATATAAAGTACGGTTTACTTTGGTTATTCGGTTTAGTGGGCTACATATAAACCGAATTCATTTTATTCGGTTAGGGTTTAATTGCTTTTTGTTTTATTTTCATTTAATTGTTTTCAGTTTTATAACAATGACCTATTAATTTTCAAACATATCTTAGGTTGAAACATAACCTCATATAGCAAGTTTTTTTTAAAAGAAAAGTTTGGGTCCTAATTTTGTTCAAAATCTAACATGTGAGGTGACTTTAATATTAAAAAAAATGTTATTGAGAGATTTTTGTAAGACAAAATATAGATTATGTTGGTTTTTTATATGTAAAAAATTGTTGCAAGACTTTTATAAGAAAAATAAGAAAATATGTTAGTTTTTTATGGTATTTACCTGAAATATAAATGGTAAAGATATGCATCTATATCTATATCTATCAATGTATTTTTATATAATAAAAGAAAACAAACGGTGACACGTGTCATTCATTGGAGTCATCTACCTTTTAGATTTCTCGCCTCTTTCTCATACTTAATTATAGATATACTTATCTTTTTAACTAAAAATAATTATTATATATAAATACTAATGATAAAAATAATATAATACACAACAAATTTAGAAGATAATTCTTAAAGAATATATAAGATTCATCACATTTGAAATGAATAATATCTATATTTTTCCTATAAGTGTTCAATATATTTAACAAAAGCTATTAACTTCAAGTAAAATTATTTACATATTAATTAAATGAATTCATTATATCGTCGTTATTCCTTATAAATCAAAATGGTTAATTCAAATTTCTATGAATTTGTCTATAGTAAAGTCTTTAAACGCTTGGGTTTGGGTGAGAGAGGTCTTGGGTTCAAGTCCCACAGACAATAGGGTTTAAAGGCATTTTGACGTTCAAAAAAATAATAATCTATCTATGTCTATATCTTTTATATGATAAAGAAAAAAACACAGGGATACATGTCATCCATCAGAGTCATCTATTTTTATTATTAATTTTTTAAATTAGCGTATGTTTTTTTTTACTTAAAAGCTTCATTAAGTTCAAAATTATGTTTGTTAAAAATTTAAATAACGAGGAATAATGATGATTATTTTTTTGAACAATTTCTAAAAAAATAATCAAATATTTAATGTGGTTGGATGGTAAGGATAGTAAAAGTACAATATGTTAAATTATAAAAAAAAATGTTGTATTAAAGAATCAAAGTTAAACCACATCTAAAAAAACAATGTTTTAAATATTAACTTAACAAATTTTATAATGAGTAAACTGTTAAAATCATCCCTGAGGTTTGGACTTTACCAGATCCATCCAAAAAGTTTTTTTTTCCCAACTGGGGGACTTAGGTTTCACAAAAGTTGCCAAATCCATCCATTTTTCTAACACCATTAAAAACTAACATTAAATGATGGGTATTTTAGATGGATATGGCAAGTGTCCAAACCTTATGGACAATTTTAGTAGTTTAACTTTTTAATGTTTTTCTAATTTGTATTAACATTTTCTTATAACGTTTTAAAAGCCGTTTTTAATATAAATATTTTATTTTATAATTTATTCAAAATATTTTCTTATCGCCAAAATATAGTTTTTGTTACTGACATACTCGATTTTGAATCTCATCGATGATGGTTTATTTCTTTTAGTAGTTACTAATAAATTGTAGGTCATAAGAAATGAATTGTCTGCTATATGTTTTTTTGACATATGTAACCTGTGAGCTTTAGTTTTTTTTTTTCCGTTTATTTGAAAATGGTTGTGCTACATTATATTAACTTTTTTTAACTTTATAATGACTATTAGCTAGTTTATTTCTTAAAGTTGTATTTTATTTAAGAAAATTAACTTAAAAAAACAAAGAAATACTCTCGGAACTGATAAAATCTTGTGCTGACACATTAATTATAAGAATTCAAATAGTTAAAATGTTCCTCTTGAAACCCAGATATATTAACTTTTTTTGGTTCTGATTATAAATCATTTTTTTACTAAATAGTTTTTAGACAGTAAGTTTAATATTTTAATTAATTATACTATATTTAAATAGTTTTTTTTACTATGAGAGAGGTTATTCTATAAGAGGAAAAAATTATACAAAGTGTAGGAGACAAGTTTAACAATTGATTTGCAAGATCACTGGTTGAGATTAAGTGGTCCCCAAATATATAATTCACATAACAAAAAAACAAGGGAACAAGTGAGGGAAAATGGTAAAAAAGAAAATCTAATATTGTTAACTCATAAACCCATTTCCCCCTTGATTTTCAAATGGCGATAACTTTTTCATACTTTAATATATTTTTTTTTAAAATTACACCGTATTAACGAGCATTTCATTATCTTTAATTCGAGCAGCCTATTGCTATATTTTAACATTAATTTTTTTTGAAGGATTTTGAAACCCTATTACGTGATTTTGAATATCAGTAAGTGACTACGTGATTTTGAATACCCATTACGTGATTACTTGATTTCATTGTAGTATTTTATGTGAAACCACGCTAAGTGATTACGTAATTACGTAACAATAATTGCCTATGTAAATTACATGACTACGTGATTTTCAATACGCATTTCGTGATTACATGATTTCATTATAGTATTTATGTGAAACTATACTGGGTGATTAGGTAACGTAATACATAATATTTCATATGGAATACCTAATATTTAAGGTATAATCACGTATTAAGGATAAATTATATACAAAACATTGGCCAAACCAACATATAATAGCAACATAATGTCATATATTAGAGATTTAACCACGTAATAAAGAATAAACAATCAAGTTCTTATTATTGAATGTGTAATCAGGTAATAAGCATAATTGTATTAACATTAGTTATAACAAATCATATTAAATGTGTAATCACGTAATTGGTTTACAATGAATGCGTAATAATTTATGTTGAATGTGTAATCACGTAATGGGTATTCAAAAATCACGTAATGGGTACTAGGTATTCAAAATCACGTAATCACGTAATGGGTATTTAAAGTCCTATAAATTATTTTTAAGAATACTATAGCAATAGGCTGCTCGAATTAAAGAGAATGAAATGCTCGTTAATATGGTGTAATTTAAAAAAAAAAATATTAACGTATGAAAAAATTATAGTCGTTTGAAAATCAATGTGGAAACTAGTTAAAGGGAGAAAAGACTATCATACCCTTCCCTCTCTTAAATTGAGAAAAACAAATTGATGGTCATTATTGTCTCCTACACTTCGTACAAAATTTTCTCTTATACATGATCTCTTACGTTTTTACTATATAGTTTTTAAACGTTAAATAAAATATTTTAGTGGATTATAGTACTTTTGAAATGGTAAATAAGATCATTTAGTTTTAGGTGTTTTTTTTAAACGTTTAGTTACTAATGTATGAAACGCAAAATTTAGTATTCCTAAAACTCTTTTCGGAACATTGGTGATTTTTTTAGATTTCTTTTTTCAATTATCGTGCTTAGTTGGAGGGTGTGGGGGGTGCCACCTCGCCAACTCAGCCTCGATAGCGTTCTATAGCGCCCCGCCCCACTCCCGAGGCGTCATGGGGGGCGCCATAGACGGCTTGCGAGCACAGTAACAAGCGCCAGCGAGGTTGTTTGGTGGACCATTATTGTTTTGACCATTCGCCAAAGGTCATATTAAAAAAAATAAATAACTTTTAATTATTTTACTCTCCTAATGAATACCCAACATATATTAACCAAAAACCTCACTTCTTCTCTATCTTTTTTATTCTTCTACTCATTATATTATATATATTAAAATATTAAATTAAATTAAAATATATATATTAAAAGAAAAAATTAATGAATAGTGTTTATAATATTATAATAATATATATAGTTTTTCAATACTTTTATTACTTTAATATTTTAATTTAATAATAGTTATTTTCTTTATCTTTTAAGTTGGATAAGTTTGGTGTCAATAGGTACTGGTATTGAAAATACCTGTACGGTCCGGTTTGTTATCAGTACATGAAGGAAAAAACCGACACCATCCTGGTACAGAAAACGCCAGAAGTCGGCACCGAAATGCTTTTGAAAATCTTTTAGTTCGGGAAATTCGGTATTGCTACCCGGTACCATTTGCTCATTGCTGATCATTGGTACCGTACGAACAAAAACGGTATTGTGCAACTTTTTTTTGTTGATTTGCTTCAACTTTTAATGATTTCTTTTTTTTTGTTTCAGGGGTAGGGAGAACTCGGTGCCAACCGATACCGAATCGGTACTGGTACCGAAAATACTGGTTACGGTACCGGTATTGTCACACCCCGACCCGCAGCGGAATAAAAGTCGGGGCATAATTGGGTTATCACCAAAGCTCATGATGTTTACTAAAATGTTTCATATTTATTAAATTCAAATTACAACTTAAATATCCAAAACAAAATTCATACAATTACAAGAAAATGAAACTACATTATTATTCCAAAGCATAAACTTGTTTATTCTTCTAGACCTTCCTAAGTGTTTCCTGTCTCAGCTGGATCACCTGTATCATGTGTAAAACGGGGGATATTTTGGGTCAACAAAAGTTGGCGAGTGAACCTTGATAAAACATTTTTACTAATTTCTTGTTTTATTTAATAAAGAAAATTCGTGCAATAATCACATGTGAGCAAACATATATAGATAAACAATCACAAACCACTTTGGATGAGTATATGACATGAATGATGATGTATATGAGATCAAGGCTCAATCAAACGGAGCCGATCTAATGAGGCTCCTGATGCTCAACCCGTCTCCCACGGGGAACTGATGGGCCTAATGAAATGCGTGCACTGAAAATGATAAATCCAATCTACATATAATTCACACAACATATGATACACATTTGATACACGTTTGATCAAGGATATGATGTATGCACAAGTGTTTAAATAAAATAAAAGGATTATACGACACATGATACACCCCAAAACATGATTAAAACGGGGAATTGATAGAGATTCACTCACAATGGGTGCGTTCTTTGATGACGTTGAATGCGCACGAATTTAGGATTTAATCGACGAGGGAAAAACTAACCTAGATAATAACAAAATGATTCGGTAAATAAATAAATTTTATTTGAGATTAATATTTTTAATTAGTGCTCTTAATAGGATTTTTAGGTTTATTTTTGTGAGTTTAATGAAATTTTCTAACTTTAAAAATCCTATTTTTTAAGTATTTTTAATTAATTTTCCAATTAAATAAATAAATAAAAATGAAATAAAAAGGTTGAGTTTTATCAGGTGTGACCGGGTCTTGACCGGTCAGACTGTGTTCATTTTATGCGGCTAGTGAGGTTCGAACCTGGGACCTCTCGTATGCGTGCACGCAGCTCTACCAACTGAGCTACGTGTCTAACCTGAAATATTCTCTGTTTTAATTATATATATATACTAATTAACTTTCACCTTATTCGGTTATTATTAAAAATGATTTATATGGCCGAACCGGTTGCAGAGACCCGGAGTCGAACTCGGGTCCTTCGGTTCGAGTGCGCACAGCCCAACCAGTTGGGCTGTGTGTCTAATCTGTTTAACTACTGGATTATATTCCTCTTATGTACATTCTGTAACTTGATCTGATTAGGTTTTTAAAAATGTTGGTTTTATTTCTGAAAGTCGGTAACGTGTGCGATTCGAACTCGGGACGTGCATATTGTATTTACACACAGTCCACCGCTGGACTGTGTGTCTAACCCGTTTGAATATCCGGTTTTAATTATATTAATATACAACTCAACTTCGTCTTCTTCATTAAGAAGAACTCAGAACAGTGAAGCCGACCGTTATGCTTAATCGACCAACAATTTATACTTGATTGAAATGGAATAGGAAAAATAAGGAATATGATATACCAAGACGGAGAGTTTTCTTCAGATTTCCGGCAAGTTCGTCGGCTCTGATTTTGCGATTTCCGGCTGTATGAACTGTTTTAACAGTTTTGATTATTGTGTTGAGCAATTAGATTATAAATCAAGAGATAGCAAGAAGGTTTAAACAATTATACCGTCTGATGAACGAATACGGTTTTCTGATCAGCGATTCCGGCGGTATTCCGGCGAAAATGAAAATCTCCGGCGACGAGCTTTGGAAGGACTAAAGCTTCGAAAGAGAGTGCGATTCTGAGCGAAAGATTTACAGGAGGTTTGAGTGGGTATTTATAAGGAATAACTGGATGAATTGGGTTCGAATTCGAGTCTTGATTCGTGGTCAAAGGTTTCCGGCGGTTATGACCGAAATTGATGGTTTGGCATCGGTTATAACTGATGTCGGAATCAGTTTACGCATTCCAGTCAAGGGAAAACAGTCATAATTGTGAAAATCTCGCTTTTTTCCGACGAGTGCGAGTTTTGGGCGCGCTGATTCACGGATTTTGACTTTCGGTTTTATTATAAATGTTATTTGTTTCAGTATTAAACACAAACGAAGTGTGTAGCGGAGCGGTGTGTTGTGTGTTTATGCTTGCGGGTGACCCGGGTTCGAAACCCGGCGTCTCCATTTTATTTTTTATTCACTATTTATTATTATTTATAAATTATGGTTTTTAAATTATAAAGTATTTATTAATTATGTATTGTTTAAAA
The DNA here is from genome assembly GCA_947069175.1 of Scalesia atractyloides. Taxonomy (NCBI): domain Eukaryota; kingdom Viridiplantae; phylum Streptophyta; class Magnoliopsida; order Asterales; family Asteraceae; genus Scalesia; species Scalesia atractyloides. The sequence goes on along the minus strand of CAMTDV010000014.1, from coordinate 40,603,146 downwards.
TTAATCTAAATAATAAATACGCAACGAAACTTATAACTGATTATTGATTAATAAACGAAGCGGGTTTAGTAACCCGTTTTTCGAGGAATGTTACAGTATCCCCTACTTTTAGGAATTTCGTCCCGAAATTAAGTAGTAGTGGTAACTGGAAAGAGATGCGGGTATTTTTTCGCGCATTGAGTCTTCACGTTCCCAAGTAAACTCGGGTCCTCGTTTCGACTCCCAACGTACCCTGACAATTGGAATACGACTTCGCCTTAAACGCTTCTCTCCGAAGTCCATGATTTCTACCGGTCTTTCAACGAAGTGCATCGATTCATCGACTTGAATGTCTTCTAGAGGATGTGGAGATTTTCATCGGCGAGGCACTTTTTCAAGTTTGATACGTGAAATGTGGGATGAATTCTGTTGAGTTCTTCTGGTAGGTCAAGCTTGTAGGCTACAGGACCTACTCTTTCGAGTATTTTGAAAGGTCCTACGTAGCGTGGTGCTAGCTTTCCCTTTTGGACAAAACGAACCACTCCCTTCCACGGTGATACTTTTAAAAGTACTTGATCACCAATATCAAACTCCAAGGGCTTTCGTCGTTTGTCTGCATAACTCTTTTGACGACTTTGAGCCGCTAGAAGATTGTTTCGAATTTGAATGACCTTGTCGGTTGTTTCTTGAATTAATTGTGGACCGGTGATTTGTGATTCCCCAATTTCGTGCCAACATACTGGAGATCGGCACTTACGACCATATAAAGCTTCGAAAGGAGCCATGCCGATACTTGAATGATAGCTATTGTTGTACGAAAATTCAACTAATGGTAGATGAGCGTCCCAGTTCCCTTTGAAGTCTATGACACATGCTCGCAGCATGTCTTCAAGGGTTTGGATGGTGCGTTCAGATTGACCATCAGTTTGAGGATGAAAAGCGGTACTGAGGTCTAATCGTGTACCCAAAGCGGTTTGTACGGCTTGCCATGTTCGTGAAGTGAAACGACCATCACGGTCTGAAATGATGCTTAATGGTACACCATGACGGCTTACGATCTCGCTGATGTAGATACGAGCTAACTTCTCGTTCTTGAAGTCCTCGCGAATCGGGATGAAGTGAGATGACTTTGTAAGACGATCGATTATTACCCATATGGTGTCATACCCACTAGAGGTGCAAGGTAACCCGGTAATGAAATCCATGGTTATGTTTTTCCACTTCCATACAGATATTTCGGGTTGGACTAGAAGTCCTGAAGGTCTTTGATGTTCAGCTTTTACTTTGGAACAGGTAAGGCACTTGGAAACAAAAACAGCGATATCCTTTTTCATGCCAGGCCACCAGTAGGTGTATCGTAGGTCTTGATACATCTTGTCGACTCCTGGGTGTACAGAGTATCGTGTTTTGTGCGCCTCATTCATGAGGAAATCACGAAGGTTATCGCGATCAGGAATCCATATGCGATTTAAATAGTATAGAATACCGTCGGATTTGCTTTCGATTTTGAGTTCAGCTCCACATGACAGCTCATCGCGTACGTTATTTTCTGTTACAGAAACATGTTGAGCTGCTCGGATTCGATCTTTGATGTCGGTTATGATTTGCGAACATAGAAGACGAATGGAGTTCGCATAACCTTTTCGACTGAGCGCATCAGCCACCACGTTTGCCTTGCCATGATGATACCGAATTTCACAGTCGTAGTCATTGAGAAGTTCGACCCATCTTCGTTGCCTCATATTCAACTCCTTTTGGTTGAAGATATGTTGGAGACTTTTGTGGTCAGTGTATATTTCACATTTGGTACCGTAGAGGTAATATCTCCATATCTTGAGAGCGAACACAACGGCTCCAAGTTCCAGGTCGTGGGTGGTGTAATTCTTCTCATGAACCTTGAGTTGCCTAGAAGCATAGGCTATCACTTTTCCTCTTTGCATCAGTACACAACCTAGCCCTTGCCCTGATGCGTCGCAATATACTACAAAGTCATCGCAACCTTCAGGGAGTGTGAGGATAGGTGCGTCACAAAGTTTTTGCTTTAGAGTTTGGAAGGCCTCTTCTTGCTTAGGTCCCCATATAAAGGGTTTTCCTTTATGAGTCAAGGCCGTGAGTGGGACAGCAATACGAGAAAAATTGGCAATGAAGCGTCGATAGTAACCAACTAGACCAAGAAATGACCTTACTTCGGTAGGGGTACGTGGCGCTTGCCATTCCTGCACTGCCTTGATTTTTGAAGGATCAACATCAATTCCCTTGTCATTGACGACATGTCCAAGGAATTGTACTTCTCCTAACCAGAATTCGCATTTTGAGAATTTAGCGTAGAGCTTTTCAGTCCTTAAGAGTGTAAGGACGAGTCGAAGGTGTCGCTCATGATCGGATTTAGACTTGGAGTAGATAAGAATATCGTCGATGAAGACTATGACGAAACGGTCGAGGTAGGGTTTGCATACCCTATTCATTAGATCCATGAAGACAACGGGGGCGTTGGTTAAACCGAATGGCATGACCATGAATTCGTAATGACCATAACGAGTCCGGAAGGCGGTCTTTGGGATATCTTCTTCATGTACTCTGAGCTCATGATAACCAGAACGAAGGTCGATTTTTGAAAAGCAGGTGGCGCCTTGAAGTTGGTCTAGGAGGTCATCGATGCGAGGTAGTGGATAGCGATTTTTAACCGTTAACTTGTTGAGTTCTCTATAATCAATGCACATGCGAAACGTTCCATCTTTCTTCTTCACAAAGAGAACAGGTGCACCCCAAGGCGAGGAGCTAGGACGTATGAATCCTTTGTCAGTCAGCTCTTGCAGTTGACTGGCCAGCTCTTGCATTTCGGATGGGGCTAACCTATAAGGAGATTTTGCGACTGGTGTAGCGCCACGTACAAGATCGATGCGGAATTCGACTTCTTTCACAGGGGGGAGTCCTGAAATGTCGTCGGGAAAGACTTGTGGGAATTCTTTCACAACTGGGATATCTTCGAGTTTCTTCTCCTTGTTTCCCTTTTTGACGACGTAAGTTAGGAATGCGACATAGTTCTTGCGGAGATATCTTCGGGCTTGAAGGCAGGACATTAATTTGAGTCCCTTCGAAGGGGTTTCCCCAAAAATACGTAGGGTCTGACCGTCTGCAAGAGGAATGCGAATGAACTTTTCGCGGCACACTACTTCAGCGTGATGCTGGCTAAGCCAGTCCATACCGATTATAACATCGAAACTTCCCAACTTCATAGGAATGAGGTCAACTGGAAAATTGTGATCGTTTAGAGTGAGGGTACAATTGCGTATAATAGAATTTAATGAAACGGGTTTTCCGTCAGCAACTTCCACCGTTAGAGATTCCATGAGATTAACACGAGTTTGGTTGAGGCTAGGTTCAAATTCTAAGATCACAAAGCTCTTATCCGCACCAGTATCGAATAATATGGATGCATAACTACCATTGATGAGAAACGTACCGTTGACCACGTTGTTGTCAGCCCTAGCTTGGTTGGCATTGATGTTAAAAGCTCTTCCTCTGGCAGGTGGAGGAGCTTGGTTAGCTTGGTTTACCGGGTTTGCTTGAGCTTGGGCATGGATGATGTTCACCAAGCGTGGACAAGTGTTCCTGAAGTGGTTTGGGTCCCCACAGTTGTAACAAGCTCGCATGGGTTGCATCATGGGGTAGTTGGGTTGGTAGTAAGTTTGGGCTACGTGTTGTGCAGGTGGTAGAAGTAAGGGTTGTTGGGCTTGACCCACTATCTGATGGTGGGTTTGGGTTGGGGGTTGATTGCGGTTCATTCGTTGAAGAGTACGACAGGTTTGGATGGTGTGACCCGCACGGCCACAGCTGGTGCAATGTTGGCAGGGATTTTCGGGAGGGTGATGGTACTGAAAACGGTTGCATTTTGGGTGTGGGCCGGTGTATGGCTTTTTGAATGGTGCAGCTGAAGGAGCAATTTGGGTGATTGGTGCAGCAGTGATAGGAGGGTTGGTTTGAGTGACAGCAAAATTCTTGCCGTTACGTTTCCTCTTACCAGCAAACCTTGAGTATGAGACTGAGTGGTTTGTAGTTGAGGTCTCTATGGGTGCTTTCTTCTTTTCATCTTTGAACTTGCCGTTTCGAATGCGATTTTCAGTGAGTTCTGTAGCTAACTCCATCGCGGCTTCAAGTGTCGCAGGCGAAGTGCTTAAAACCGAGTCTTGGATTTTCGAGGGGAGACCTCGAATGTAATGTTCAACCAAGCGGTACACGGGGGTGAAAAAATTAGGGATCATTTGGTTCAGCTCGAGAAACCTCTTATTGTAGGAGGTGTGATCTCCTTCCTTTTGTTTCAGTGAGTGGAATTCGTCTTCCAGCTTTTTGATTTCGCTTCTTGGACAGAAGCGTCTTGTCATGAGTTCCCTTAACTCTTCCCATGTTAAGGCCATGGCATCTTCGACTCCTCGCTTACCTTTTTCCGTGTTCCACCAGGTAAGGGCTACCCCAAACAGTCTTCCAGTTGCATAACGTCCCTTACGGTCCTCGGGACAATCGCAATTGAGGAAAGTGTTCTCCATTTCTTCAAACCAGTGAAGGAGGGCGGTAACACCTTCGGTCCCTTCATACTTTGGGGGATCGCAAGATTTGAAGTGTTTGTAGGAACACTTTTTGGAAGGAGGGTTGGCGACGCTCTGGTCTTCTTGATTGGGAGGGTTGATGGGATTTGCGGTGAGAGCTTGTTGAACTTGAATCACGATGTCAGGAAGCACTGCGGCCATTTGTTTAGCGATTTGTGTGGCCAAGCGTTCATTTGATCTTCCTGACTTTCTACATCCACGTAGTTGCCTAGCCGACATCTATAGGAACATACATAGGAAGATTGTGAGTTTAAGAATTTTCTAGGTGTCATGTGTCGTAAAAAGAATGAAAAACAACATAATTGGCAATAATTTAACTACATCCATAGGATGTCTTGGGTTTGCTCATGTTTGGGCCTCCAATGTCCCCCATACCATCGCCTGTGTAGTCATGTGGGCCCCCATGACTATTGGGCTTGGTAGGATTCACATTGGTGTTGGCGGATTAACACTCGCACCACCCGAATGAAAATCGTAAAATATGATTGCGAGATGTATGGTAGGAGGGTGTCCAGGTGTAGACACAATGACAACTCAAAGTGGGGTTAGCTCACACGACGTTTGATATAGCATGCTTTGGCCTAATAGGTCCTTCGTACTCTCATCATTAGTCCCCAGGTAGGCAAACTGGTCCTTTATTTTGGATTTATACGAATGCCAAGCCTAGACAGGACGTTCCGACTACCGGTACTCGTACCCTTCCAGTTACTACATGCCCGTCATGAGAACTCACTTTGATGTGATTTGAAAAATACAAAAATCATTGCAAAAATCATGGGAATCGTGAGGTGTGTGCTCTCATGGATATGATATGTTATGAGGATATGATTCATGATGAGCATTGCATAATAACATGTATTTGTGAGCATGTTTGCATAACATTGAGTGTGAAAATAAACATAAATCATATAAACATCATGAATTTTGTATGTAACGCATAAACAATTTAAAATTTAATCAACTATAGTATAGGCTCTAAGGGTCTAATAACCTATCCTATATACCTATAGTCATAAGCTCTGATACCAATCTGTCACAACCCGACCCGCAGCGGAATAAAAGTCGGGGCATAATTGAGTTATCACCAAAGCTCATGATGTTTACTAAGATGTTTCATATTTATTAAATTCAAATTACAACTTAAATATCCAAAACAAAATTCATACAATTACAAGAAAATGAAACTACATAATTATTCCAAAGCATAAACTTGTTTATTCTTCTAGACCTTCCTAAGTGTTTCCTGTCTCAGCTGGATCACCTGTATCATGTGTAAAACGGGGAATATTTTGCGTCAACAAAAGTTGGCGAGTGAACCTTGATAAAACATTTTTACTAATTTCTTGTTTTATTTAATAAAGAAAATTCGTGCAATAATCACATGTGAGCAAACATATATAGATAAACAATCACAAACCACTTTGGATGAGTATATGACATGAATGATGATGTATGTGAGATCAAGGCTCCATCAAACGGAGCCGATCTAATGAGGCTCCTGATGCTCAACCCGTCTCCCACGGGGAACTGATGGGCCTAATGAAATGCGTGCACTGAAAATGATAAATCCAATCTACATATAATTCACACAACAATTGATACACATTTGATACACGTTTGATCAAGGATATGATGTATGCACAAGTGTTTAAATAAAATAAAAGGATTATACGACACATGATACACCCCAAAACATGATTAAAACGGGGAATTGGTAGAGATTCACTCACAATGGGTGCGTTCTTTGATGACGTTGAATGCGCACGAATTTAGGATTTAATCGACGAGGGAAAAACTAACCTAGATAATAACAAAATGATTCGGTAAATAAATAAATTTTATTTGAGATTAATATTTTTAATTAGTGCTCTTAATAGGATTTTTAGGTTTATTTTTGTGAGTTTAATGAAATTTTCTAACTTTAAAAATCCTATTTTTTAAGTATTTTTAATTAATTTTCCAATTAAATAAATAAATAAAAATGAAATAAAAAGGTTGAGGTTTATCAGGTGTGACCGGGTCTTGACCGGTCAGACTGTGTTCATTTTATGCGGCTAGTGAGGTTCGAACCTGGGACCTCTCGTATGCGTGCACGCAGCTCTACCAACTGAGCTACGTGTCTAACCTGAAATATTCTCTGTTTTAATTATATATATATACTAATTAACTTTCACCTTATTCGGTTATTATTAAAAATGATTTATATGGCCGAACCGGTTGCAGAGACCCGGAGTCGAACTCGGGTCCTTCGGTTCGAGTGCGCACAGCCCAACCAGTTGGGCTGTGTGTCTAATCTGTTTAACTACTGGATTATATTCCTCTTATGTACATTCTGTAACTTGATCTGATTAGGTTTTTAAAAATGTTGGTTTTATTTCTGAAAGTCGGTAACGTGTGCGATTCGAACTCGGGACGTGCATATTGTATTTACACACAGTCCACCGCTGGACTGTGTGTCTAACCCGTTTGAATATCCGGTTTTAATTATATTAATATACAACTCAACTTCGTCTTCTTCATTAAGAAGAACTCAGAACAGTGAAGCCGACCGTTATGCTTAATCGACCAACAATTTATACTTGATTGAAATGGAATAGGAAAAATAAGGAATATGATATACCAAGACGGAGAGTTTTCTTCAGATTTCCGGCAAGTTCGTCGGCTCTGATTTTGCGATTTCCGGCTGTATGAACTGTTTTAACAGTTTTGTTTATTGTGTTGAGCAATTAGATTATAAATCAAGAGATAGCAAGAAGGTTTAGACAATTATACCGTCTGATGAACGAATACGGTTTTCTGATCAGCGATTCCGGCGGTATTCCGGCGAAAATGAAAATCTCCGGCGACGAGCTTTGGAAGGACTAAAGCTTCGAAAGAGAGTGCGATTCTGAGCGAAAGATTTACAGGAGGTATGAGTGGGTATTTATAAGGAATAACTGGATGAATTGGGTTCGAATTCGAGTCTTGATTCGTGGTCAAAGGTTTCCGGCGGTTATGACCGAAATTGATGGTTTGGCATCGGTTATAACTGATGTCGGAATCAGTTTACGCATTCCAGTCAAGGGAAAACAGTCATAATTGCGAAAATCTCACTTTTTCCGACGAGTGCGAGTTTTGGGCGCGCTGATTCACGGATTTTGACTTTCGGTTTTATTATAAATGTTACTTGTTTCAGTATTAAACACAAACGAAGTGTGTAGCGGAGCGGTGTGTTGTGTGTTTATGCTTGCGGGTGACCCGGGTTCGAAACCCGCGCGTCTCCATTTTATTTTTTATTCACTATTTATTATTATTTATAAATTATGGTTTTTAAATTATAAAGTATTTATTAATTATGTATTGTTTAAAATTAATCTAAATAATAAATACGCAATGAAACTTATAACTGATTATTGATTAATAAACGAAGCGGGTTTTGAAACCCGTTTTTCAACGAATGTTACAGGTATATGAAGTAAAAACCGAGGCGCCAAAAGTCGATACCTAATTGGTACTTAGATCTTTCGGTTCGTGAAATTCGGTACCGGTACCCACTATCATTTGCTCATCTCTGACCTCGGGTTTCATACGAACAACATCATTACTCTACAACTTTTTTGGTTGGTTTTCTTTCGTTTATCTTGTAGATTTTTTTTCTATATTTTCTTTTTATTCTTGTCAGCGGTTTCGTGCGCAACACGTTTTTAGTAATTTCAAAACACATGTAAACACAGACTAAATAACAAAAGAAGTTCACCGCAACGCGGCGATCGTAAGAAAACCTAGTTATTTTTATAAACTTCAACATACCCACACCATGTTTCCTAACAACCCAAACCCAAACCCGTGGGACCCCAACAATCCGTTTTGGGGTAACATAAACAACGAGCAAGAAGAGCGCTATCGTCGAGACCCACAGACCGGTGAGGTCAGGTATTATCCGATGCCACCGTCCACCCCAGCTTCCCTTCATCCAACAATGCCACCACCGCTTCCTCGTTTTTTTGGGTATTATCCTCCACCGCCATTTTTTTTCCCAAAACCAAAACTTTCCCCAAACTCCAAACTTATCCCAACCCCAAACGTTCCCGAAACCCAAAACATACCGGAAACCCAACCCACTTCTCAAATCATGGGCGTTCTAGGAGGCACCGTAAGAAAGACGAGAATGAGCCACGTGCTCCTAAAACGATCGAGAGGTGGACTGCTGCCGAAGAACTGACCTTGGCACAATCATGGCTTGACATGTCGGAGGATCCGATTGTTTGTAATATTTTTCTCCACAACCTCCTCACATATATTCTTTTAAATAAAATATAATGCTATAGAAAACTTTTTATTTTCATTTTCTTGCTACTAATGATTTTTTTTTTTTTTGATATTATAGCTACAAACCAAGATTTAAGCATATTTTGAAATTCTATTCATGAGAAGTTTTTCGGCGCCATGGGCCGTGGAGAATACCGGACGCCTGACTCTTTGTCGGGCAAGTGGTCCGCAATGCGCACCAAGATTTCCAACTTCAACAACAAATACAACAGTCTCATGAACAATCAAAGTAGACGAAGCGGTGCAAGCGACGTTGACATCATGACCCCGCTCACGAGCAATATAGATCGGAGTACGGTCATTATTTTACTATGATACCTGCATGGGAGCTTCTTCGAAAATCTCCGAAGTGGGTATCTTGTACCAACGTTCGACCCAACGGCGCATCGGTCGAAACGATCAAAATCAGCGTCCACAAGTGAACCATCAGGGTCCGATGCGCGTACTATAATTAACCTAAACGATGATTTGGATGACTTAAATTTTGAGGAAGCCGAGGAGCTGCCACGGCCGAGGGGTATGGACAAAAGCAAGGCAGCGGCACGTGGACAGGGGACCTCATCGTCAACTCCATCGGCGACTCGGATTAACGATTTCAACGACACGCTCCATCGGATCCTCTCGGTGAAGGAAAAGGAACACAAGCTAAAAAGGGAGAAACAAATCGATTAAGATATGAAGTTTCTCGAAAAGGATTTTTCCCACCTACCGGAGGCGGACCGAGTCGTTCTAGAGGCTCGGAAGGAAAAATCCGTGCCAAATATGTGTAGTTTTATGGTTTTTTTTAGGTATCATGGTATTTTTTAAGTAACGATGTGTTTTTTTAACTAGTTTGCAATCTTTTATTATTTTATCAAAATTATGTTTTTTATTATGTTTTAATTAAATTTATAAAACTTAAATTAAAGAAATAAAAAATAAAATAAAAAATTATAATAATTAGGTAATGATTATAGGAGCTTTAAACCATCTTAGGCAAATTAAATGAAAGGGTTTTAAAGCCCCCTAAGTGACATGACGATGACATGGCGGTGACGTGGCGTAATAAAGCCCCTAGGACTTTAAACCACTCTCCATAGCCATACAACACATAAAATTTAAGCATTAACTATAGAAAGTGTTAAAGATTAAACTGCCAAAATTGTCCATGAGGTTTGAGCACTTACCAAATCTATTCAAAATACCTGTCATTTAATGTTAGTTTTTAATGGTGTTAGAGAAATGGATGAATCCGACAATTTTTGTGAAATCAAAGTGGTCCATTGAGAAAAAAAAAACTTTTTGGATGGATCTAGCAAAAACACCCAAACCTCGGGGACGACTTTGACAATTTACTCTAAAAGAAAACAACGTGAGACACATGTCATTCAATCAAATTATCTATTTTTTAGTTTTTCCATTACTCTCCCCTACTTAGATTACCCGTAGTGTGGGTTTTTTGGCATTTCCCCCCCAAAAAAGCCCAAAGACGCCCTTCAACTGCCCCCGTGGGCGTTTTTTTTTAAAATGGTTGGGTCGTGCGAAATAAAACGCCGGGTCAAGATATGTTAGGCCAATTAAATTGTTCCAAATCAAATATCAATAGTTTTAAATTAAAATAAAACAAAAAAATAATAATTGGGTAATCATTGGATGGGGTAATATTGGGCAATATACCACTACACTCATTAAAAAAGTCTTATTACTGACTGTACCGTCACATGGAGCAAAACGCCCAAGAGTGGGGGTATTATCTTCCCCTTCGACTACACATGTTATTCTTTAATTAAATATAGTTATTTAATATTAAATTATTTATTAATTAAAACAATATGTGACCTATATATATATATATAATTTGCTTAGGAATTCAAAATTCATTTTTATGGATTTCAAATTTTATCCACAACATTGACTTTTCTATATCCCTAATCTCCTTAACCTATCGTCTCTCTTCTTTGATTTTAAAGTAAACTAGAGTTTTAATCTCTGGAGATATAGCTTATTCGTATCAATACCACGAAATTTTTGCTGTTTAACCCCAAACGAATGCGAAACGCTGCAATCTTATCCCTTGAAACCCAACTTTGTCAAGTCAACGTTTGTTTAACTGTTAATAATGTATGAAAAGTCATTTTTGCCCCATTCTTATCTTTCTAACCCAAATTCATCACCAGTATTTACAAATCATTACATCAAGTTCTTCATCAAACCATATACCCCACATCTTTCACCTCCCTCAACACAGACGCATATCTGCAGTTTCTAGAGAGAGAGAGAGATAGATAGGACCTGGGATAGAGAGAGAGACGTGAGAGTGATAGAGCAGCCGGCCATGGCGGCGCGCTGCGGCAGTCTTGGCGACGTGTGGTGGCCAGCGGCTGCTGGAATGGTTTGGTGTGGTGGTTTAGTGGCGTTGTTTTGGGGATGACGAGTGGAGGCGGTTCAGTGGTGGTTCTGGGCGCATCTAGGGTTCCGCCGTAACCCTAGGTGGCGGCGGCGGTTGGCTGTTCTTGGTCAGTTCTTGCTTCTTACCTATCTTTATGAGTTTTTTTTTGCTTTCTGAGTATGTTTAATTTGACGAATTTGATGTGGGTTTGGTGATTAAATAGGTGAAAATGAGTTTTTCTCATCTGGGTAGAAAAAAGGGAATTTTTTTAGGGTTTTTATGAGTTTTTTGCTTTGTGGGTATGTTTAATTTGATGAATTTGATGTGGGTTTGGTGTTTAAAGAAATGAAAATGAGTTTGTTTCATCCTAAACTTGTTCTTTTGATTTAGTTAAGTGATGATAATGATGATGGTTGAAGGTGGCTAGGGGATGATGATAATGGTTAAAGGTGGTCATGTTCTTGAAATTCTGGGTTTGAAGATGATGATGTGTTCTTGAAGATTTATGAAGATCTGGGTTTGAAGATGGCTTTGAGGTGAAATTACCGAAATACCCCTGCTGGTACCATCAAACAAACGTTGACTTGACAGAGTCGGGTGCGAGGGGGTAAGATTGCAGCGTTTCGCATTCGTTGGGGGGTTAGACAACAAAAATTCCGTTGTAGGGGGTAAGGGTGCCAATGAGTTAAATCTCTATGGGGTAAAACTGCAGTTTACTCTTGATTTTAAATAAACTTATATTTTTTACATAAAATTTTCACTAAAATAATTATATTAGTTAAAATATTATAAAAAATAAAGAATAATGATATAATTGTTTTGTATATGTAATTTCTAAAAAAATCACATATTTAATGTGCTTTGATAGTAATAATAGTAAGAATTTGTCACACCTCACTAAGGCGGAATATCTGAGTGTGACACGAAAGGTTTTCAAACACATAATTAAGCAAATATCTAAATGAAATAACATAAGTTTGGATACCAATTAGTTAAGTGTTTACATCACCAAATGAATCATTCTAAAAACCAGGATTTTACATCTGTATCTCGAAGTAGAGAAATAAACAGAAAATCTTCCCTAAAGTGGTATCCTCCAAGAGATGCATGCAGCTTATATCCTTTTTTTTATGACTAGTGGTCAATTAACTGAAAAACATACTAAAAATCGTCCAACACAAAATTGGTGAGCTCACATGTTTCTGAGGCTCGAAGTAAATCGTTTGAGAAACCATACACATACGAAACCAAACCCAAACCGATCTAACATCTATATTAGTACCGGTATTTATTTTTATTGTTTTTGTTTTCGATAAAGTAACACCATATCACTACCATACCATACCAAGCAACATCGCCATTTGTACTTGTATTCATATTTATGGTTTCTTGTTTGATAGCATATGTTGTGCGTAACAACCAGAATTTTCTATCTAAGTTCTTGTCCATCCATTTATTTACATTATAATTGCAACACCTGAAATTTTTGAAACAAAATTTTTGGAACCTAAATTTAAATATAACGAGTTATTGTTGTTACATAGGACATACTTCACTATTATATATATATATATATATATATATATATATATATATATACACTAGCAAATGAACATAAACTTATATTTATAATAATATATGGTTTTTTAATATTTTAATAGTTCTTAATTATTTTATTTACTGTTTTTATAATCATATCCCCTTTCTCATTTTTTTTCTTTTTTTTCTATCATTTTTTTATTTTACCAATTAATTTGATATTTCTTTAATATCTTACGTTCGTTAATTTGTTTCCAAAAACTTAAGTATGTAATTGTGTTTAATTTTATTTCCTCAACATTACGATATAAGTTTTGTTAAAAATTAAGTTTTATTAAAAATAGAGTATTTATTTTGTATATTTAATTTAGATTGACGATGAATAATAACTAAATATTAATTTATTAATTCTTTTTTTGCTTTTAAGTTTTATTTTATTTAATGACACAACATTTTATAACTTTTTGATTTTTTATTATAACTTTTATTTTATTATATTAGTAAATTTTAAACATATATTTAAACTTGTCTATTTTTATCCACATCTGGACAAAAAAAATTCAAAATGAGTTGTCAGTGTTAAGTACAAACGGAAGTGTTATCAAAGTATCTCACTTTTAGTTTCCTTTTTTTGTAGGTTTTACCTTTTCGTTATTCTAATAATGTAGTGTTATGTTTTCTAAAATTATGAATATACCGTTACGACGTGTTTATTTTAACTACGTTCTAATAAAAGTTTTGTACAAATCAAATGTAACACCCCGAAAACGGGTTTATTAATTAAACCAAATTAACCAAAGACGAGAGGATAAAAATACCATTGGTGGTAAAAGTTAACCCGTAAACAAAATAACTAGGAACAAATTAACCTAGTTAGTAACATGGAAAATGGTAATAAAACAATGAGTTTTAGCCCTGTAAATAAAAAAGGAACAAACTAGAGGGACCAAAGTTGGTAAAGGGAAGATTGTGATTTAAAAAGAAAATTAAAATACAACACACTCGATCAGGAGCACAGAAAGAGGGGGGAAACCCCATCTTGACCTAAAAGGGAAATTTAAGCTCAAAGTCTTGCATGAACATGGATTATCGATTACCTTGATTAAGGGATCATGAGGTATGTCTAAAAACTTAGATTGGTGAAAGATATAATTTGAGACAAGTAGAATACTTGCAATTAGGTTGTTGGATTATGATCCAAAGATGAAATTAAGTGTATGTGTATGCTTGATTTCGTTAGATATAAAATAATTATGCAATATTTGATGTATGATTACTTGTACGTGATTAACAAGTAGATTATGAAGTGGGTTTTGATTATATGATGAAGTTAATGATATACTTGTGTATAAAATCATCATATATGATAGTAGTAAGAAAATACTTGAACAATTAAGAGTTTGAATACATGATCATATTAACCATGAAATGGGTTTAATGTGATGAAATTGATGTTATATGCATGTTCATAGATTTCTTGAAATCATTATGTGTATATGGATATTCAAAGCCTTTGGCTAAGTTTGATAATCGAGTAAATTTCATACGTATGATGCAATGGGTTGTTTCATGGTGATAAAGCAATCCCTACTTCTTGTGTAATATTGATAGATTAACATATGATGATTCAGACTATGTTAATTTAATGATTTACGATTTCATGAACTTGGTTGAGAAAAGTAGTTAAAATGGTAGCCTAAGAATATTGCCTACCGGGTATTTGACGAATTGCCTAAATAAGTTGTTGAACTTAATTGTGCATTTGTATATGTTAATAGGCAGTTGACTTTTAAAAGTCAAATTGACCTATAATAGAATCAAATGATAATTTTAATATAAAGTCCGTAATGTGAGATAATCTTGATAAATAATGACTAATCTAACCATCTTGCGAATGATAAAAGGTAGTTTGACGCTTGACAAGCTAGGTGGAAGTTGGGAAGAAGCGGGTCAAACGGAACAAATACGCGTGGAAAACATAATCGGATTTCAAGGTAAGTAAAACTTACATCTTTTAAGTAGAATACATACTTATAGTATTGGTTAAGAATAAGGTAAATTAGAATTTGAAATATGACGTTCGACGCGAGGTGATACGAGTCGGAACAAGTGAAAATGGTAAGATACCATAAATTATGGTAAAACGGGTAAAACGGTAAATTAGTCATGTGATGACGAATAAATAAGGAGTTTTGAAACGTTACCTTATGGTGTAAACCATAACAGGTGAAAATGGTAAAATGGTAATCCGGTCATGAGTTGACAAATAAATATTGAATTTTGGAAAGACATCCTATGGCGTAAGCCATAATAGGTCGAACGAATTAAGAAAAGACTTTATGTAATATGATCATAAGGTGTAAACCGAAACGGATTAAATGGTGAGATGATAAATAAATGACCATCTCATAATGATAAAATGGTAATATAGGCCAAACGGGTTATCACCATTTGACAATAATAACAATGATCGCTTGTCGAGTTTTGTGCTCACAGGGAAATAGCGTATGATTCGCGTTGCTATTAATTAGTAACTAATAGTGTAAGGTATTTAAACGGGTCTATGACCCGTGCCATGTATGTGTAATGGGTCAAACTCTCATAGAGGACTTGAGGTCCGATGAGAGTTAAACGAGTCATGAATGAACATTGGGTTACCTAAAGCAAGGTAAACCTGATAATCTAAATTGTAGACGTTATGTTTTTAGGAACATAATGATTTTAAATAAGGTCATGGTTAAAATGTACACATTTGGTCAAAACATGCTATTGAAAGTCCTTCGTCGTAAAAGAAGGGGTCAAAGTTGACCAAAACACACTCGAATGATAAAACAAGCAAACGACCCTTAAGGGTAGTAAAAAATGTGTTTCATAATTTAGTAGATCCTTTCGGTAGTGTAAAAGTGAAAAGCATAAGCCTTTTTGGTTTAATGCCTCTTAACGAGTCTTTTTTGTCAAACCAAAGGTAGAATTCGGATTAAATGATTTTACGATAACAAATCCACGACAAATATAGTTGTGGTGGTAGATAAATAGAAATCCTAAGGTGGAAATAGGGGATAAGGGAAGAAAGAGTGAGATTTAAGCCTAAGTGCTTAAATCCCTTAATGGATCAAAATGAATATGCGCATAAACCGGGTAATGGTTGCGTAATTCTTATAAGTTATGAATCTGGGTTAAGGATTTCCATTTAGATATGTAGGTAAACATTTTACGGACATTTAAAACGAGTTTCGATTGAAACGGGTGAAAATTGAATAAGTTACGGAAGTTTTCGTAACAAAAACGACAAACTTGAAAAAGGCTGCAGCAGCCCACCGTAAGCTACGGTGGCCTACCGTAGCTTACGATAGGCAGTTGCTGAACAAAACAGAAATCATGTACCGTAAGCTACAGTACAAAATCGTAGCTTACGGTGGGTAATTGTGAAAATTGTTGTTTTCATTGTTTTAAGCTTTCAGGCTTAGCTAGATTAGTTATACATTCCATATAACTAACGTAGATCATGATTTATGATATGTAGGTCATAATTTGAAGCACCGGATGACGATCAAGCTCAATGAAGAATCGAGCACGATCAAGTTAAAGCTTCCGCACTTTGTTTTGTTATTACGAAACAATTAATGATAACACGTTGAAATGTTTAATGTTTATGAAGTTTTAATAAACTCGTATTATCGTACGAACGTGTAATCACATATAAATTCTTTTATATGCGAAATATTTTAAATTTCGATTTATTAATTAAGGGTCTTACATCAGATGGGTCAAATATAGTTGATTTTTTTGGTTCTTTATTGTGACGAACCGAACCAATATTGTATGAACAACTTTGGTAATAATATAGAGAAAATTTTAATACATTAAGCTATAGAGAGTGTTGGTATCGTGACAAACCAGACTGATATCGTCTCGCAACATTGATGGTCTGTCGGTTGCGAAGAACATTGGCACCGGTACTACAGGAACCGTTATTGATACTTGTTTTATGGTTTTTCGACCGATGTAAAACATGTGTCGATATCATTTTGGTCATAGCATAACTTAAATTTTATGGGTTTTATATTTCGTTGATATATCGAGTGCCGATACCATATTAATACCATAATGAATCAAACCGATACCAACCTAATACCCGCCGTAATGCGCAAAGGAATATTACTATTACTTTACTAGTTATATTAGTTTGCGAAGTAACGTGAATGGTAATTATAAAATTTATAATAATATATATCTTTTAATATTTTATTATTTTAATATATTATAGTTTATTATTGTATTACTTTTAACATATTTTCATATTTTCCTTTTCTAAAACCATATTTCCTTGATATATTTTTTTTGTTTTAATTTTTTTTTCTTTTTGTAAATCATCTTTACTTTATCAATTAATTTTGATATTTCTTTAATAACTTACTTTGTTTTTATTCTAAAAATTTAAGTATGTAGTTGTGCTTAACTTTTACCCTCCACCGATATAAGATTTAGTAAAAACGAAGTTGTATTCAAAATAGAGTATTTATTTGGTATCGTTAAAATTGTATGATGATAAACTGAACCGATTCTAACAGTTTGGTTTTCTAAATAACATGCTTCATTTTCAAATAACCTTTGTTTTACATTATCATTTGCTTCGTTTTGCCGCAAGCGCAACGTCAAGAAAACCTATTATATTATATTATATTATATAATTATATAATTATATTATAATTATATTTATTATAATTTAATATTTATATTATATTATATTTTGAAACTGAATAGTAATTTTGTTTTTAAAATAATATATAGTTTTTTTATATTTTTTATTCTTATTCAATATTATAAAAAATATTATTATTATTATTATTATAATAGATTTTTTATTATTATATTTACATTTTAACTTTTAAGATGTCTGGACAAAACCAATACCGGTATTGTATAACATCAGTTTAGTTTTTTTCTAAATGGCGTTGATTACCCTTGTCTTTTAATATTAATCTAAATGGCGTTGATTACCCTTGTCTTTTAACATCAGTTTAGTTTTTTCATGAAATTCCGAATATACTATCGTCTGTACAATTCGATAAAAGTTCTATTCGATTAGGTTAAACATAGTTGATTTTTTTATCGTCACACATATACTGACCAAACAACATCGGTATCGGTACCGTATGTCTTGACATGGCGGTATAAAGTTCGTTGAATACATAGTTGTATTCGCAATAATTTTTTTGTATCATAAGCTATATCGAGTTTATTTCTTATACCAGAACCGTATATGATAGCGACTAAACATCACCGGTAGTGATATGGGTATTCATTCTTATGGTTTTCAGTCGACGTAAAACACTGCTAATTGCTAAACCGAATGTGAGTATCGTACGAGTATTATAATGAATCAGACCAATAATGACCGAAGTCCGTCGCGAAACGCAGATGAATTCCATCGTTATAGCTTAAATTAAAAAAATATCAACTGGCAGAGGTATTTGAAGTTATATATGACATCATATATTAAAAGGTAATAAAAAAGTAAATTTGTATTTAAATAAAAGAAATTGTCACTTGCCATTCTTGACATTAAGAATAAAAAAATAAGGGTGAAAGGGGTGGTCACCTTGTGAGGAGTGGTAAACTCTCCCCCAAACCAATTACATCATGCCATGTTAAGTACCCTCTCCAACTAGGGCTGTAAACGAGCCGAGCCGAACCGACCAGGGTGGGCTCAGGCTCGGCTCATTTATAAATCGAATCAAGCCGAGCCGGCTCATTTAAAACCGAGCTCACTTCGAGCCGAGCTTTTTCCGAACTTTTTTCGAGCGAACTTCGAGTGAGCCTCAAGCCACGGACTTTTAAACAAAATAGTAATTTTGGGCGAACTATAAAATGAACAAGAAACGATTTATTTTTACTTACCTAATCTATATCTTTTAAATCAATATTAATAATCAAAACTATAGCTTAACAATCTATTTCTTTCGATAAAAAAGTAACCATATTACTAATTAAAAAAAATTGCTTAGATATATTAGAATATATGTATATAAACACACACTCACACACATAATTTGGGGTTTAATTTAAACGTGGCAAACGAGCGAGCCAACGAACCAACTAACGAGCGAGCCACGAACCGAACCTACCTTGGCTCGGCTTGGCTCGTTTACAAACCGAGTCGAGCCGAGCCAGCTCATTTAAAACCGAGCTGACTTCGAGCCGAGCTTTTTTTCGAGCGAACATCGAGCGAGCCTCGAGCCACGAGCTTTTTAAACAGCCCTATCTCCAACTCCCATTTGCCACGCAAACATAAGGGATGGTTACTTCGGGTGGAGTCCAATTTTATTTTTCCTTTTTGTTTTCTAAAAAATATTCAATAATAAATATTTTAAACAAAATAAAAGTACATCAAATTAAAAAAAGACATCACTAATGTCGGGTGGAATAAACAAGGGTATTTCATCCGCCATTTTAAAAAATAGAGGTATGAGATTAGTTTGAGAGAAATGGTTTAGGTTAGAATTTGAGAGAAATGGTTTAGGTTGGAATAGTAAGGAAAAAATGTAACATCCATGGATTTTTGGGATCGGTTCCATGATGGATGTCATTTAGTTCATTCAACGGCATACGAAGCTATGCCAATGGGACACCATAGTGGGTGCCAATCACATCTTAAGGTTGTATCGTCTAGTGGTGTCATTTATTCCTTTAGAAACACACATGTTTCGTCACTTGATTTAACATGTTTGAAACCACTAATGGTGCAGTTTTTGAAAAACAATGGTTATAGGCGTTGATGGTGTGGGGTTGGGGGGGGGGGGGGTTGGTTGGTGGGGGTTTGTTTTGGGACATGTGGATGTGTTAACGACACAACTGAGGTTGTTTTTGTTGGCCGGTTTGTAATGACAACAATTTTAGGGACAAAAGTTTGGGTGGTGTTTGTATCTAATAAACCCAAAAACTCACTGGAACATACCTTCTGACTAGGGAAACCACGAAAGATTGCATTAGCTAGAATGGTTTGCATAGTAACTTGAATCTAATTGAGGATCAACTCGTGCTGAGCCAGCATCTCACATAATACATACATACTCATTTAACTCTTCATGAGATAAATTTTGAGCGTCCATAGATCACGATTGTTCTAATACCATTCTTAAGTAGAACTAGAGAATGCGAGAAGGTAGGAGATGAGAAAAGAATTCAAATGCAAAAGATATAAGGTATGGTTCACCCATACTCCATATCAACTTCACCTCATCACCTTCTGCTTCCATCCGAAACAAAGAGGTGGTGTTCCTCTTCATCCCCTTCCATAAATCAAGAGAAAGAGAGGGAGAAAACAGAGAGAGATATAGACATGTGTGCAGTCGAGGAGATGGGGGAGAAGTCCCCAAAGTCATCTAAACTGAATGGAAGGGGACAATGATCCCCTTCAGCATCTTCTTCTGGAAATCCTAGTTATTCTTAGCATGATATTGGGGAATCTCATTGCTATTACTCAAACAAGCATGAAACGTATGCTTGCATATTCGTTCATAGGGAAAATCGGATATGTAATTATTGGAATAATTGTTGGAGACTCAATGGAAATGCAAGCGTGATAACTTATATGTTGTTCTATATCTCCATGAATCTAGGAACTTTTGCTTGCATTGTCTTATTTGGTCTACGTACCGAAACTGAGAACATTCAAGATCATGCAGGATTATACACGAAAGATCTTTTTTTTGGCTCTCTCTTTAGCCCTATGTGTCTTATCCCTAGGAGGTCTTCCTCCACTAGCAAGTTTTTTTAAAAAACTCTATTTATTCTTGTGTGAATGCCATCTGACGCTACTCAGCCCTCCCCAACCCTTGCTGGACCCATACCCATGGCCTAAGTAACATAGGTAGAGAGTCATGCAAATACAAAAGACACCCCAACCATAATAAAAATCAACTAACCCCCTTACAAAAAAAATATATAATTATTTAACATAACACACACAGTATGATTAATGTTGATGGAATTACACTTGTAGTTGAATGATTGATCAGAGAAGCATAATGATTGAACCTGTTGAACAATCTGTGGCCCATGGGTCACCGAAAGTGAGGAAGGAATAAGAAAAAAATGAGGATTTGCCGATTTGGGTTTTTAACTTTTTATTCTTTTTATTATGAGTTTATTGCCTGGATGGTCCCTTTGGTTTCACGTTTTTTATGTTTAGCCTTTACATTTTGGAAATAGCAGGTATGCTCTTTATGGTTTGTTATTTTGTTACTCGGATTGTCCCCTGAGTAAATGTTATTTTGTTACTCAGTTAGTTTGGAAATAACAGGTATGCTCCCTATGGTTTGTTATTTTGTTACTCGGATAGTCCCCTGACATTTATTCAGGAGACTATCCGAGTGACAAAATAACAAACCATAGGGAGCATACCTGCTATTTCCAAAAGGTGGGGACTAAACGTGAAAAAACATGAAACACAAGGATCATCCGGGCAGTTAACTCTTTTATTATTAAAGGTAAAATAGCCATATACCAAAAATCTAACATTTATCTATTCTAAACCAAACATACTACAATTGACTAAATAATGTGTACGTTAATATAACTCCTAGACTAAAGTTATTGTACAAAAAATGTCTTAACATATAAATTGGTTTAACGTGAGAAGTGAAGAAGAGTTTTTTTTTTCTTGAAAACTTTTTCATGATCTTATTAAGCACGTATCTTAGTATCAGAATCTTTAAAAAAAATCATGATTTTACGTTACTAGAGTAATTATATAATTTTTGTAGAGTACTCACCTTAACTAATTTTGAATACTGATATGATACTGTATCCGGACTGTTTGAATACTCAATTATACTTTTTTTAATAATTAGCAAATTATTGCAATTTATAGAAGTGTCATTGACGTAATGTGTGAACATGAGTATAATCATTGTCCTAGTAATTGAGGTCCCCATAGAAGTGTCACATGAAGTTGAATGAAACAAGTGGAATAATATGAACACAAATCAGCCGCCATACTTGTCTCCTTATACTCTTCACTCACTCATCACTTTACCCATGAATCCATCCCCTTCAACTAATATCCACATGGATTCACTCACAGAGTTCCCATGTGGATTATTCTCCTATCGCGTCATTGTTGGAATTGGTGTTCTCGGAATTATTCAGCGGATCTATCTTACGGTAGAATCGCATTCCATTTTGGTTAGAAAATTACAGTTACATTTCTGTCATAATGTTTTAGCTTGTTAATTCAAATTTGATCTTTCAAGAATTTATTGTGATTTTGAAACAGTTATTTCATGTGGGAAATTAGTTATTTGACAAAAATATAAATGATTTTGAAAATATATTCCTAAATTTGGTAAGAAAGTGTTTCTTGTAATCAGTACCTCAACATGTAGTACACTTTCCATTGATTTAATGTTTCTCAGTTTGTTGCATTTATGTTCCTATGACTGATGATGTATGTATGTATGTATAGATATAGCATATCTGCAGATCTGTTCCCAAAAATCATATCACTTTGATATCTGTTTATAAAGAATCTGTGTTAAATTTTTATTACTAAAAGTAGTTATTCCTATGAGGATAGGTAGGGCTTTATAAAAGCGCGAGATGCTCTAAGGCGTTTATGCTTTCATAAGCCGAGGCGCATCAAGTATGTGAGGTGTTCCTCTATGTACAACCTAATAAGCTTTATTTATAACCAGAAGTTGCATTTCTCTCATCTGTTTTGCATACCAAACTTTTTATCAACGAGCCTTTCATAATATCTCTACAAACCCTAATATTGACCAACTTTGACCAGTTTTGACACAAATATACATGAGGCGCTTTATTGATTGCCTCATGCGCCTTGCATATCAGGCGCACGTTTTTTAAATAGTCAGCTTTAGTTTGAAGATAGGACCTTTAGTCACACATGATCATTGTTGTCAAAATGGATAAAAAAGGATGATTTTCCAGTTTAGATCTTAAATTTGTGTTGTCATTATTGTTTTTATGTATTTTTCTTGCACACCCCAAAAATGATTTAGTAATTAACGACTTTTTTCTCTTACAGCTCTTGTGTGTATGATGCGGATACAAACTATCATAATTTGTCAACGAAGGTGCGTATGGATTTTCTTATAACCCTTGTGTAGTTTTATAAGTGGTTGCAGTTTCAGCCCATTTACTTCGGAATGGGTCAACTTGGGTTTTTCGTATATAACGGGTAAAACCCAAAAAGTTAGTTATAACTGAAAGGGGTCAAATGAGTGTATTTTCATTTTCAATGCATAAACCTCCTTACCATTTCATTTGAATAAAATTCAAGATAACTTTTTGATCATATGTGACAAACTAGTTTTTTTTTTCTAAAAATAAAAAATTGTTGGATATGAATTGTTTCGGTTCAACCTGACCCATTTCCACATATACAAATTTACTCATATTGAGCCATTACCAAGCCTCCGGACCCACCTTATGTGTTCATCAAACTTGCTTGGTTCTGTCAGAAGATTTTCATTAATCAATTTCGTATATGTTGCAGACGCTGGACCTTAAAGACCAAGCTTTCGTTGGCGAAGATAACGTGTCATGTCACAAGTAAGTTTATTTATAGTTCTAGAATTGCATTTCAGCTTTACCATATATTTTGTAGCAGATGTATTGCATTCTGTAACACTTACAAAATACAAAACAAAAAAATACGACATGCTGATTTGATTCTTAGTAGGTTGAGCATTTGCCTTGTTAAAGACAAATACGAGATTATAATGGATATTGATTTGTAAGCATTCAGAAAAATGGCGTTGAATGTGTTGAAAACAGTATCTGGTCATCTTGCTGATGTCTAGTTCGTCATGTGCAAGTTCGTTTTAAGAATGTAATATTCTTTATTAGTGTATCTAACTTGTTTTAGAACCAAACATGGAGATCCATAACCATAGTCTTGAGCCAAGAATCCAATATGATGTTTTGCTTCTAATCTATTCAAGTAAAAAGGGGTCAATCAACATTAGTTTGAAGATAGGACCTCTAGCCACACATGAGCAATGTTTTACGATTAACAAGTATTACAAAATATTCTTATATCGTGATTTGCATGAGACTGATTCTTTGGTAATGAAGTTGCAGTTATCTTTATCAGCTTCAAAGTTACGTGATCTTGACATCGTGTCGAAGGTACTACAACTAGACCTTAAGTTTGTGTTCTCGTTAATGCTTTTATGTACTTTTGTCGCATAATCCGTCAGAGATTTAGTAAATTAACTACTACTTTTTTTTCTTTTTTAGCCCTCACGTGCATGATGCGGATACAAAGTATCATAATTTATCAACAAAGGTGCGTATGGCTTTCGTGTTCCTCAAACATATTTTCTTCAAACTTACTTTCTTCTATAAGAAAAGGTTTTATAATCGGTTCTAGAATTCCATGTCACTTTGCCATATATTTTGTAGCAACTACTGTATATTTTGAAACTACTTTTCTGTCTGTTTTCTTTGGATGTTTATAGCAGTTAAATTCTATACATAATTATGAAAACTATACTATTAATATAATTAATAATAAACCTGTTTTAAAGCTTAGTAGTGATAAGCTGATTTGTGGCTAATTCTTGCTCATTATGTGTTATTAATCTGAAAATCATCCTGAATCACATATATTTTATTCTTGTTTTCACAGGATAATCCTCTAGCTAGAGTGTTTTGATTTCAATAGCAATGACCACCACCCGCTAATTGGTAATTGCGTAATTATTTTGTTAATTATGTTGTAGTTGCTTAAATGATATTCACTTCTGAACTAATTTGGGATTAAAAAAAACTTGTTGATTTCCAAATTATAGTTGTCAAACAAAATTAATATGCAAAAGTAAAATAATTAACAAAATAACTGTAAACATTGTAAATTGAAAGAAGACTTTGTTCTATAAGAAGTTCTGTTTTTTTTGTTATTAATAAATGGATACTCGAGTTGTATAAAAAGTTAGTAAAATGTCATTTTTATCCTAGGTTTGGCCACTTTTGCGACTTTCTTCCAAATGTTTGTTTTTCCGCATCTGGATCCAAAAGATTTGAAATCTTGTCATTTTCATCCAACCCGTTAACTCCATCCATTTTTCTATGTTAAATGAGGGGTTTTCCGTCTTTTAAGACATCTTTTACAATAAAAAACAATATAAGAAATAAAGATCCACCTCTGTTGACTTTCTCCCTACCCAAACCCTTTAATCATCACAAAAAAGTCTAAAAAGACGAAATACCCCTGACTTGACGTTAAAAATGGATGGAGTTAACGAGTTAGATGAAAATGGCAAGATTTTAAACCTTTTGGATCTAGTTGAAAACAAACCTTTGGAAGAAAGTCGCAAAAGTAGCCAAACCTCAGGGACGACGTAAATGACATTTTACTCGAAAGTTAATGACACGGTTATTTAATAAAGAATGGTCCGCATAGCTGCTGACTTGGTGCCTACATGGCATACTATGCCACATCACCCTTCACAAGTAATAGGTTACAAGAGTGATGTCTTTGTCAACAATAGAAGGGGGCTGCAAAAATTTTAACAAACACAATCTATCTAGGTACATTAACCTACTTATTGTATAAAACATTCGCAAACACAACACGAAATAAATGGGTTTAGGTTGGGTATAACAAGCTCGAGTCTTAAATAGGTCGACCCGCCTAACCTGTTATTAAAGAGGTTGGGTTGTGGATAAATGGGTTGACCTGCCTACTTGTTCAATAATCGGATTGTGTTAAGTAGATTTATTTGAATCTTACATTTATTTTTGGCAGCTTCCAGTTCACAAAGTTGTATGCTGAATTCTCCTATGATATTAAATTAGTAAGGGTTTTTCTAACATGTTCCTTAAGGGGCACATGTTAAGGTATAATTAGATAAATCATATTTACCAATGGGGTGGTGGTCCATTGTAAAGGCAAAATCTTTAAACACCTGAGTTTGGAAGGAGGAGGTCTTGGGTTCATGTACCACAGACATGGATTAAAAGAAATTTGCCATTAAAAAAGATAAATTCATACTTCCCATAAGAGTTTTAAACACCTGATGTTTTTGTTTATAATTTTGCAGTTGATGTATAGACACTAGTCATACAGATACAATGCATCTTGATAATGAAAGGGGGCGATTTAGTTGAAGAGACGAGACCACAAAATGAATCCCAAGGTTTAAAGATGCAGGAAAACAAAAAAAATTAAACTTACTTTGAGTTTTTGGAAGAGTTTTATTTTATAAAATATGGTAAAAATTACTTGGCATCCAGTAAAAATCGTACCGGTAACTTACTTCACCATCAAAGAGTGTGTGTCATATTTACAACAAAACATATTGGTCATATGTTGTCTTCTAGCAAAGGTGTTTAAGACACAAGAAATCTAAAACTTAATCAAGAACATTTTAGGGAGTTATTGGTTCATGCAATAGTTAGACATGATCTGCCAATGGCTAGACATTAGCTAGCTACATGATCTAGAAGGTCATACAAGAACATAGTAAAGCTCATAGATCCTCTGCTCAAGGTTCATCTTCTCAAGCTCAAGGTCATTTTCATTTTTAACTAATTGTTCTAAAATATAATAAACCATGCTTTGCAATTTGATTGCAGAATATGTTGTTCAGGATATTGTAGATGACTTGGTTGGAAAATATGAAACTGTATAAAATTTGGATTTAAATGTTCTATTAAATTACGAGAATTTACTCTTGTTAGTTATTGGAGTTAGTTATTTTTTAAATATTGTTATATCGGTATTGTAATTTGGTTTTCCGTATAATTAATTGAGTTAACTACTCGGATGGTTTATATGGTTTGCATGCGTTTTAAGCTTGTCCCCAAATTATAGATGCTCCCTATGGTATACATTTTCTAGCATTCATGGCGGTCTTTGATGGTGAATGGCGTTAAAAAGAGAAAAAACAAACAGAGTCCACCTCTTTTTCAATGAAAAATTAAACATAAATTTTAAGAGATATTATATGGGACCCACAAACCCTACTCTATCCATCTTCTTCACGAGACCATCACCAATGAACTGCACCCGCCAACCAAATTCATTGTCATCTTCTTCACTCCTCCCACTTGTGTTTTTCGAGCCAAGTCGTCTCCGACGGCACTGCATTGGACCACCACTAGACCACCTCGTATGAACCTACAAATCACCATTAGACCGGTTAACCACCATCTCCCCCTCTATTTCGTCAATGTCATAGCCACACCTACACCTGGCGCCCATTGCCGACTACCTAACTTTGTACCAGAACCACTACATAAGCCATATCCATCTTGGATTACTATGCTCAATATCGATTAATCAACGCTACAAATAAGGTACGATCCAAAGAGTTTACACTTTGGGCAAAGAACAAAAAATAATACTAAGTAATTAAATGCACGAAAAGTGACATCTTTGTGAATAAATTATTGGTTGAATAATTTATAAAAGTTAGAGGGTATGTTTATAAATGAACAAACCTTAGGGTTATAATTAAGTTAGGGGTTGTTTGTTTACCTCTTAATGAGGCTCTTAATGATTCAGATCTCTTACTGGTTCAGTACTTAATAGTTCAGACTGTTTGTTTCGTGAGCAGATGTCTGAATGGTTCAGACATTTGCCTTTGAATGGTTAAGCATTATACAGAGTCTGAATGGTTAAGACCTCTAAGCTGAACTGGTCAGACATTTGCCTCTAAACGATTAAGCATTATACTTGCTCTTAATGGTTACAGACCTCTTACTGGTTCAGCACTTAATGGTTCAGACCTCTTACTGGTTCAGCTCTTAACCATTCAGAGGTTGCCAAACTGTAACAACTCTCCAAAACACCCCAAATCGAGCCGAAACGAAAACTGGACATGCGAATCGAGACTCAGCACGCAAAACGAAGAAAATGGACCTGGGCATCCCAGGGCCACGCGCCAGAGCCATGGTGTCTGTCGTGACGCGCGGGGGACGTCAGTGACGTGTCACCATCTCCTGCCATGTGGCAAGCCTATATCCGTTACGAGGCTACCTAGCCCTAGCTAGGCACCTCAGGCACCACGCGAGAGGGGATTGAAATCCCGCGCGACGCGCGGGAGAGGTCAAACTGGCCTATATAAGGCCAGGCCTGGGATCGTTTTCTTTGCTCATTTGCGATCGAAATTTTCGTTCGTATACTCCCTCTATCTCTGTTTCTGTCGAAACCCCCTCCCTCTAAACCCCTAAACCTGCGAAGCGCTGCCCGCTGTAAGTATCTTAACCCCCGATCATTAATTGTTACCCTACCCGAGTTAGAACCGCCAACGCATGTCAAGGCCTGCCCGACTGAGTAGTTGCGGTTCTATCTTGTGTTGTATGGTTATCATACCCGATTGATTTAGGCCCACCGACGCATGTCAAGGCCCTGCCTGACTACGCACGCGGGGTTCTGTCTTGGTTGTATGGCTAAAAGTGACCTGGGTTAATTTACTAACGCATGTGCATTGTATGTTTTAAATAGAATTTCCAGGAAGTAATCAAGAATTTTCACCAGGAACTCCGTAGGAATACATAAGTTTTCAAAGTGAGTACATTCTCTTTTTGTAAACCTTTTTGTGGGTCAAAATATTTTAATTATGCTTAACAGTGATTGAGTATATGTATTCTACAATTACTGCCGGTATGTTGGGGTTTTGTATACGAAATTTGAATCCGTTACCGTTGGACAAATGGATTTTTGCCAATGGGTAACATAACCCACAAGTCAAGAGTGTCAGTACTGACTGGGTAATGCTGTAGATATAAACATTGTAAATGCGGATGCTCTCAATAATTGTAAAGCAATAAAACTTGTTTTGATTATACTGGGATGTATTCACCAGTACTTCTTGCCGATAAAATCTTTTTAAAAACGCATTTCAGGTAACTTAATGTGAAGCTAATAGAAGCCAGCTGAAGAGCACTGAAGGCTTAGAAAAGTGGCTATAAAAGTTAACTAAGGGTTTATCCCTACAAATGTATTGTAATTGAAACTTGGGTTTTATCCCATTTGTGTAATATAAAAGTTTGGTGTTTTGAAACTCTGATAAATTATTTCCTAACTACGATCATGATGTTGTAATTCCGCTGCCAAATTAATAAACACCGGTACCACCAGCTCTGTGTCTCGCGGCTCCGCTCCCCGGGGTAGGGGTCGGGGGTTGCGACAGAAGGTGGTATCAGAGCCATGCCACTGGTTTAAGCCATTTAGGTGTTCTTTTACATACCTAAATTTTATTCTATTGTGTTAGGAAATATCTATAACTTCTATGATTATTTTGTGTTAAACTGACAAATTTTCTTAGTTTATATTATGAGTGATCAGGGTACTTCTGACGCTTATCGTCACCTACCTCTTTCTCCCATAGATTAAGGAACCTCCCAGTCAACCGCTGGCTCCACTACCGATTCCGAGGGAATCTTTGTTTTCAAAGCCAAAGCTGTAGAACCTTTTCCCCCTAAAAAGAGAAGTTGGTTTAGTCGAGGCCATGGAGAGAGGAGGAAAAGATTACGACAAGCCCAACAGCAAGCCATAGCAGTTAGAAATACCCAGAACCCAGAAGCTAGGCCCTTGTGGGAAGAAGAGTTGGATAGACAATTAGCAAATTTTCATCTGTATGGAAATATAGGAGAAGAGCCTAATTTCAACCAAGCAGCAAATCCAGAACCACATATACTTCCTTTATTTCCCAACCAACCCATGAATCTAGACCAGAACCAGGGGAACCAATTTCCAATCCCAGCCTTTGACCCCAACGAGGAACCCAGGATTCCAGCACCAAATCCTCTAAACCTATGGTGGGCCAACAACTGGGAAATACAACAATTACTGGAAAAACCCATTCCCCTACGAAGAACCAGTTCCACCTTACCCTGAACCAGTGCCAGCCCCAGTGCTACCCATGGAGCATGTGGAAGAACTCCGCCAGCTTGGAGATGAACTAGTGGAGGAAGGAAACCGAATTCGCCAAATCGGAGAGAAGCTCGTCTGGAAGTATGACGAGCGGGAAATGCAGTTTTAAGCAACCACCATCTACTATATATGTATATATATGTGTGTGTATTTTGTTACATAGTTAGAAAAAAATAGATATAAACTATATACCACCTATATACATATATCGATGCATAGTTACTAATGTTTGAATTTCAGTTGTGCTTGTAATAGACGCGTATATATGAAAAGAGTAAAAGTCGCAATGCTCGACGATTTTGGTTCACTGTGTTGTGTGATATTTATTATTATGTGATATTAATACCTGATTAATATTTACAATTCGGATGTCAGACAAAGTAAATCAGGAAATCCAGAATAACGATAATAATGATAATCAAATGAATAAAAGTGTTATCGAACACATAGTAGCCCAAGGAATCATAGAAGCTATGCCCTATATTATCGATACTATTAAAAAGGCAGAAAACGATAAGTCTGGAAACGGAAGTAAATGCGTATCCTCTGAACCAAGCATGAACGGAAATCATGAACTATCAATTCAAGCTCCTGTTCCAAAAAGAAGAAGAACCATCTCATATGGTTGTTCTTATAAAGAATTCTTATCATGCAAACCGATAGAATTCGCAGGCAGTGAAGGAGATATTTCAGCCTTGCGCTGGATAGAAAAGACAGAAGCAGTTTTAAAAATAAGTAAGTGTGCCAATGAGGATAAAGTTATGTATGCTTCTAATCTTTTCAAAGATGCAGCTTTAGAGTGGTGGAATACCATTCTTCAGTCTCGAGGAAGTGACAGGGTTTACAGTATGGAATGGAACAACTTTAAGGAAATAGTTGAAAGAAAATTCTGTCCTCCTAATGAAAAGGAACAAATTGCTAATAAGTTCCTAAATCATAGAATGACTGGGGTAAATTGCAAAGATTATACCACCACATTCTTTGAATATGCAAGGATTGTACCAACCCTGGCCTCTCCAGAACCAGTATTAATCTCCCGTTACATTTGGGGATTAATCAGTGAAATCAGACATGTGGTTAAGCCAGCTAGATCACAACCTATTGAAGAAGCAGTAGAGCTAGCAAGCACCTTGACAGATGAATTGGTACCTATGCAAGAAGAAAACCAGAAAAGGAACCTAGCTCAAAAGATTACTCAGGAACTACGTTATGATAATTCCTATCGCGAAAAAGGGGCAAGTTCTTCGTCACCCCTATGCATGTACTGCAAAAAGAAGCATTCCGGGAAATTCTCTACATACTGCAATTTCTGCAAATTCCCAGGACATAAGGAAGAAGACTGCAGAAAGAAACCTAATAATAGGCTACGCTACAATTTTGGAGAAGCCAGTCATATTAAAACCAACTGCCCAAAATTAGCTCTAGCGGCAAACAACAAAGCAAGGACGACGGAAGGACCCAAGAAGACCGCCAGAGCGTTCGTGCTGACTGCCGAAGAAGCCAAGATGATTCCGGATGTGATTGCCGGTACGTTTATAGTTAATGATGTTTATGAAAAAGTATTATTTGACTCTGATGCGAACCAAAGTTTCATAAATACTTCCTTCTGCAATTTTCTTAATCAACCATTAACTAAACTTCGCCAAAACTGTCTAGTGGAGACGGAAAATGGGTCTTCTATCCAAATAAGCGAAATCCTGCAGGGAGCTAAGATAGAACTTTTAAGTCAAAATTTTTCTGCTAACCTTTTTCCAATGGATCTAGCCGGATTCGATGTCGTGTTAGGAATGGATTGGTTGGTAACCAATCAAGCATGAATATTGTGTGATCAAAAATCCGTAGAAGTGATTGCGTCATCTGGCGAGAGGATCACAATTAAGGGAGATAAGTCGACAAGGTCAACAAAGTTCATCTGCGTGATGAAAGCGGCAAGTTATACGCGAAAAGGAGGAATGATGTATATGATTTCCATAATCATCAACACTAAAGGAAAATAATTAAAAGATATTCCTGTAATATCAAATTTCTCTTATGTCTTTCCAGAAAAGTTGCCTGGATTGCCGCCAGATCGAGAGGTTGAATTTAGAATTCACCTAATACCAGGAACAACACTGATTGCCAAAGCCCCCTATCGCCTAGCACCGACGGAAATGCAAGAACTAAAGAAACAACTGGACGAATTACTAGAGAAGGGTTTCATACAACCTAGCTCATCACCATGGGGAGCACCGGTGTGATTTGTTAAGAAGAAGGACGGATCAATGCGTATGTGCATTGACTATCGAGAATTGAATAAGGTTACAATTAAAAATCGGTACCCTTTACCGAGAATCGATGATCTGTTTGATCAACTCCAAGGAGCCCGATTTTTTCTAAGATCGACTTACGCTCAGGATATCATTAGCTGAAAGTACAGGAAGAGGACATTCCTAAAACTGCTTTCAGAACAAGTACGGTCATTATGAATTTACTGTCATGCCATTTGGTTTAACCAATGCCCCAGCTGCGTTTATGGACATGATGAACAGGATATGTAAACCATACCTGGACAAATTCATAATCGTCTTTATAGATGATATTCTAATTTACTCCAGGAGTAAGGAAGATCACGCAGGGCATTTGCATATACTCCTAACATTGCTGAGGAAGGAAAAGCTTTACGCAAAATTCTCAAAATGTGAATTCTGGTTACAAGAAGTACAATTCCTTGGACATCTGGTAAACCACGAAGGAATTCATGTGGATCCCACAAAGATCAAGGCGATTACCAGATGGGAAGTCCCTAAGTCACCTACGGAAGTAAGAAGTTTTCTTGGATTATCATGATATTATAGACGCTTTATTCAAGATTTTTCTAGAATAGCCATTCCATTAACCAAGTTAACTTGAAAATCAGTTAAATTTGAATGGGGACCAAAGCAGGAAGAAGCATCCAGGATTTTAAAACACAAGTTAACCAACGCACCAATACTCGCATTGCCAGAAGGAACTGAAGACTTCATAGTTTATTGTGACGCGTCTAAATTAGGATATGGATGTGTGCTAATGCAACATTAAAAGGTTATTACTTATGCCTCTAGACAACTTAAGAAGCATGAAGAAAATTATACAACCCATGATCTAGAGTTAAGAGCAATAATTTTTGCCCTTAAAATTTGGAGACACTATCTTTACGGTAGTAAGTTTGTGATATTCACAGATCATAAGAGCTTAAGATATGTATTTGGACAAAAGGAATTAAACATGAGACAGAGGCGATGGATGGAAATCCTTAGTGATTATGATTGTGATATCCAGTATCATGCCGGAAAAGCTAACATAGTAGCAGACGCTTTAAGTCGAAAGTACCACGAAAACCCGAAAAGAGTACGCTCTCTTAGACTAAATCTTCAGATAGATTTAAATGAGCAACAGACATAGGAAACAGCAATCAAGGACGATGCTGAAGGATTAAAAGGAATGATTACAGAATTAGAGAAAGGAACAGGTGGAATTTGGAGACTCCGTAAAAACAGAATTTGGATTCCTATTCAAGGAGACTTGCGAAATCGAATACTAGAGGAAGCCCATAAAACTAAGTATACAATGCATCCTGGAAGTGATAAGATGTATAAAGATTTAAAAAAGAATTTCTTGTGGATAGGTATGAAAAAGGATATAGCACACTACGTTGCAAAATGTCTAACATGTTCACAGGTTAAGGCTGAACATCAGAAACCTTCAGGACTGTTATAACAACTGGAGATGCCAATTTGGAAATGGGAATTGATAACAATGGACTTTGTTACCAAACTACCCAGGACACGAAAAGGTAATGTTACAATCTGGGTGATTGTAGGTAGATTAGCCAAATCTGCTCCTTTCCTACCAATGAAGGAAACCTTCAGTATGGAACAGTTAGCTAAGTTATATGTAAATGAAGTAGTTTCATTACATGGGATTCCTTTATCTATTGTGTCTGACACGGACAGCCGGTTTACTTCGCATTTTTAGACAAGCTTCTAAAAAGCAATGGAAACCAGATTAAATCTAATTACAGCATATCATCCTCAAACAGACGATCAAAGTGAAAGGACAATCCAAAAAATGGAAGATATGCTTAGAGCCTGTGTAATTGATTTCGGAGGAAATTGGGATGAACATCTACCTTTGATAGAATTTTCCTACAAAAAGAGTTATCATAACAGCATCAATGCTGCACCCTTTGAAGCACTCTACGGACGGAAATGTCGCACACCAGTGTGTTGGCCAGAAGTTGGAGCAAAGCAATTATCAGCTCCTGAGATTGTACAAGAAACAACTGACAAAATTATTCAAGTCAAGGAAAGACTGAAAACAGCTCGAGATCGCCAAAAGAGTTATGCAGATAACAGATGCAAACCTTTGGAATTTCAAGTTGTAGATAAAGTGCTATTAAAAGTCTCACCATGGAAAGGAGTTGTAAGATTCAGTAAGAAAGGAAAACTAAGCCCAAGGTATGTTGGACCTTTTAAGATTATCAAACGAATAGGGTCAGTAGCCTATCAGCTACAGTTGCCAGAAGAAATGGCAGGAATACATGATGTGTTTCATATAGGTAATCTCATGAAGTGTTTAGCAGACGAATCACTGATAATACCCTTCCAAGATATTGAGGTTATCGAGAAGCTTAATTTGTAGAGAAACCCATTCAGATTAAACATAGAAAGATCAAGAATCTCAAGCATAAGAGATTAGTTCTGGTCAAAGTTAAATGGGATTCAAAGAGAGGACCAGAATATACATGAGAGCTAGAATTAGAGATGCAAAAAATATATCCACACCTATTCCAGTGAATCTCGAGGACGAGATTTAAATCAAGGTGGGAAGGATGTAACAACTCTCCAAAACACCCCAAATCGAGCCGAAACGAAAACTGGACACGAGAATCGAGACTCAGCATGCAAAACGAAGAAAATGGACCTGGGCATCCCAGGCGCCACTCGCCAGAGACCATGGTCTCTGTCGCGACGCGCGAGGGACGTCCAGTGACGTGTCACCATCTCCTGCCATGTGGCAAGCCTATATCCGTTACGAGGCTGACCTAGCCCTAGCTAGGCACCTCAGGCGCCACGCGAGAGGGGACTTGGAATCCCACGCGACGGCGGGAGAGGTTAAACTGGCCTATACAAGCCCAGGCCTGGGATCGTTTTCTTTGCTCATTTGCGATCGAAATTTTCGTTCGTATACTCCCTCTATCTCTGTTTCTGTCGAAACCCCCTCCCTCTAAACCCCTAAACCTGCGAAGCGCTGCCCGCTGTAAGTATCTTAACCCCCGATCACTAATTCATTACCCTACCCGAGTTAGAACCCGCCAACGCATGTCAAGGCTCTGCCCGACTGAGTACGTTGCGGTTCTATCTTGTGTTGTATGGTTATCATACCCGGTTGATTTAGGACCCACCGACGCATGTCAAGGCCCTGTCTGACTACGCACGCCGGGGTTCTGTCTTGGTTGTATGGCTAAAAGTGACCTGGGTTAATTTACCCGCATGTGCATTGTATGTTTTAAATAGAATTTCCAGGAAGTAATCAAGAATTTTCACCAGGAACTCCGTAGGAATACATAAGTTTTCAAAGTGAGTACATACTCTTTTTGTAAACCTTTTTGTGGGTCAAAATATTTTAATTATGCTTAACAGTGATTGAGTATATGTATTCTACAGTTACTGCCGGTATGTTGGGGTTTTGTATACGAAATTTGAATTCGTTACCGTTGGACAAATGGATTTTTGCCAATGGGTAACATAACCCACAAGTCAGGAGTGACAGTACTGATTGGGTAATGCTGTAGATATAAACATTGTAAATGCGGATGCTCTCAATAACTGTAAAGCTATAAAACTTGTTTTGATTATATTGGGATGTATTCACCAGTATTTCTTGCCGATAAAATCTTTTTAAAAACGCGTTTCATGTAACTTAATGTGAAGCTAATAGAAGCCAGCTGAAGAGCACTGAAGGCTTAGAAAAGTGGCTATAAAAGTTAACTAAGGGTTTATCCCTACAAATGTATTGTAATTGAAACTTGGGTTTTATCCCATTTGTGTAATATAAAAGTTTGGTGTTTTGAAACTCTGATAAATTATTTCCTAACTACGATCATGATGTTGTAATTCCGCTGCCAAATTAATAAAACACCGGTACCACTAGCTCTGTGTCTCGCGGCTCCCGTTCCCGGGGTAGGGGTCGGGGGTTGCGACAGAAGGTGGTATCAGAGCCATGCCACTGGTTTAAGCCATTTAGGTGTTCTTTTACATACCTAAATTTTATTCTATTGTGTTAGGAAATATCTATAACTTCTATGATTATTTTGTGTTAAACTGATAAAATTTTCTTAGTTTACATTATGAGTGATCAGGGTACTTCTGACGCTTATCGTCACCTACCTCTTTCTCCCATAGATGAAGGAACCTCCCTGTCAACCGCTGGATCCACTACCGATTCCGAGGGAATCTTTGTTTTCAAAGCCAAAGCTGTAGAACCTTTCCCCCCTAAAAAGAGAAGTTGGTTTAGTCGAGGCCATGGAGAGAGGAGGAAAAGATTACGACAAGTCCAACAGCAAGCCATAGCAGTTAGAAATACCCAGAACCCAGAAGCTAGGCCCTTGTGGGAAGAAGAGTTGGATAGACAATTAGCAAATTTTCATCTGTATGGAAATATAGGAGAAGAGCCTAATTTCAACCAAGCAGCAAATCCAGAACCACATATACTTCCTTTATTTCCCAACCAACCCATGAATCTAGACTAGAACCAGGGGAACCAATTTCCAATCCAGCCTTTGACGCCAATGAGGAACCCAGGATTCCAGCACCAAATCCTCTAAACCTATGGTGGGCCAACAACTGGGAAATACAACAATTACTAGAAAAATCCATTCCCCTACGAAGAACCAGTTCCACCTTACCCTTAACCAGTGCCAGCCCCAGTGCTACCCATGGAGCATGTGGAAGAACTCCGCCAGCTTGGAGATGAACTGGTGGAGGAAGGAAACCGAATTCGCCAAATCGGAGAGAAGCTCGTCTAGAAGTATGACGAGTGGGAATTGCAGTTTTAAGCAACCACCATCTACTATATATGTATATATATGTGTGTGTATTTTGTTACATAGTTAGAAAAAAAAATAGATATAAAACTATATACCACCTATATACATATATCGATGCATAGTTACTAATGTTTGAATTTCAGTTGTGCTTGTAATAGACGCGTATATATGAAAAGAGTAAAAGTCGCAATGCTCGACGATTTTGGTTCACTGTGTTGTGTGATATTTATTATTCTGTGATATTAATACCTGATTAATATTTACAATTCAGATGTCAGACAAAGTAAATCAGGAAATCCAGAATAACGATAATAATGAGAATCAAATGAATAAAAGTGATATTGAACACATAGTAGCCCAAGGAATCATAGATGTTATGCCCTATATTATCGAAACTATAAAAAAGGAAGAAAACGGTAAGTCCGAAAACGGAGGTAAACGCGTATCCCCTGAACCAAATCATAGCATGAACGGAAATCATGAACTATTAATTCAAACTCATGATCCAAAAAGAAGAAGAACCATCTCATATGGTTGTTCTTATAAAGAATTATTATCATGCAAACCGATAGAATTCTCAGGCAGTGAAGGAGCTATTTCAGCCTTGCGCTGGATAGAAAAGACAGAAACAATTTAAAAAATAAGTAAGTGTGCCAATGAGGATAAAGTTATGTATGCTTCTAATATTTTCAAGGATGCAGCTTTAGAGTGGTGAAATACCATTATTCAATCTCGAGGAAGTGACAGGGTTTACAGTATGGAATGGAACAACTTTAAGGAAATAGTTGAAAGAAAATTATGTCCTCCTAATGAAAAGGAACAAATTGCTAATAAGTTCCTAAATCATTGAATGACTGGGGTTAATTTAAAAGATTATACCACCACATTCTTTGAATATGCAAGGATTGTACCAACCCTGGCCTCTCCAGAACCAGTATTAATCTCCCGTTACATTTGGGGATTAATCAGTGAAATCAGACATGTGGTTAAGGCAGCTAGACCACAAACTATTGAAGAAGCAGTAGAGCTAGCAAACACCTTGACAGATGAATTGGTACGTACGCAAGAAGAAAACCAGAAAAGGAACCTAGCTCAAAAGATTACTCAGGAACTACGTTATGGTAATTCCTATCGCGAAAAAGGGGCAAGTTCTTCGTCACCCTTATGCAAATACTGCAAAAAAAAGAATTCCGGGAAATGCTCTACATACTGCAATTTCTGCAAATTCCCGGGACATAAGGAAGAAGACTGCAGAAAGAAACCTAATAATAGGCTACGCTACAATTTTGGAGAAGCCGGTCATATTAAAACCAACTGCCCAAACAACAAAGCAAGGACGACGGAAGGACCCAAGAAGACCGCCAGAGCGTTCGTGCTGACTGCCGAAGAAGCCAAGATGATTCCGGATGTGATTGCCGGTACGTTTTTAGTTAATGATGTTTATGCAAAAGTATTATTTGACTCTGGTGCGAACCAAAGTTTCATAAATACTTCCTTCTGCAATTTTCTTAATCAACCATTAACTAAACTTCACCAAAACTGTCTGGTGGAGACGGCAAATGGGTCTTCTATCCAAATAAACGAAATCCTACAGGGAGCTAAGATAGAACTTTTAAGTCAAAATTTTTCTGCTAACCTTTTTCCAATGGATCTAGCCGGATTCGATGTCGTGTTAGGAATGGATTGGTTGGTAACCAATCAGGCACGAATATTGTGTGATCAAAAATCCGTAGAAGTGATTGCGCCATCTGGCGAGAGGATCACAATTAAGGGAGATAAGTCGACAAGGTCAACAAAGTTCATCTCCGTGATGAAAGCGGCAAGTTATACGCGAAAAGGAGGAATGATGTATATGATTTCCATAATCATCAACGCTAAAGGAAAATAATTAAAAGATATTCCTGTAATATCAAATTTCTCTTATGTCTTTCCAGAAAAGTTGCCTGGATTGCCGCCAGATCGAGAGGTTGAATTTAGAATTCACCTAATACCAGGAACAACACTGATTGCCAAAGCCCCCTATCGCCTAGCACCGACGGAAATGCAAGAACTAAAGAAACAACTGGACGAATTACTAGAGAAGGGTTTCATACAACCTAGCTCATCACCATGGGGAGCACCGGTGTGATTTGTTAAGAAGAAGGAGGGATCAATGCGTATGTGCATTGACTACCGAGAATTTAATAAGGTTACAATTAAAAATCGTTACCCTTTACCGAGAATCGATGATCTGTTTGATCAACTCCAAGGAGCCCGATTTTTTTCTAAGATCGACTTACGCTCAGGATATCATTAGCTGAAAGTACAGGAAGAGGACATTCCTAAAACTGCTTTCAGAACAAGGTACGGTCATTATGAATTTATTGTCATGCCATTTGGTTTAACCAATGCCCCAGCTGCGTTTATGGACATGATGAACAGGATATGTAAACCATACCTGGACAAATTCATAATCGTCTTTATAGATGATATTCTAATTTACTCCAGGAGTAAGGAAGATCACGCAGGGCATTTGCATATACTCCTAACATTGCTGAGGAAGGAAAAGCTTTACGCAAAATTCTCAAAATGTGAATTCTGGTTACAAGAAGTACAATTCCTTGGACATCTGGTAAACCACGAAGGAATTCATGTGGATCACACAAAGATCGAGGCGATTACCAGATGGGAAGTCCCTAAGTCACCTACGGAAGTAAGAAGTTTTCTTGGATTAGCAGGATATTATAGACGCTTTATTCAAGATTTTTCTAGAATAGCCATTCCATTAACCAAGTTAACTTGCAAATCAGTTAAATTTGAATGGGGACCAAAGCAGGAAGAAGCATTCAGGATTTTAAAACACAAGTTAACCAACGTACCAATACTAGCATTGCCAGAAGGAACTGGAGACTTCATAGTTTATTGTGACGTGTCTAAACTAGGATATGGATGTGTGCTAATGCAACGTCAAAAGGTTATTGCTTATGCCTCTAGACAACTTAAGAAGCATGAAGAAAATTATACAACCCATGATCTAGAGTTAGGAGCAATAATTTTTGCCCTTAGAATTTGGAGACACTATCTTTACGATAGTAAGTTTGTGATATTCACAGATCATAAGAGTTTAAGATATGTCTTTGGACAAAAGGAATTAAACATGAGACAGAGGCGATGGATGGAAATCCTTAGTGATTATGATTGTGATATCCAATATCATGCCGGAAAAGCTAACATAGTAGCAGACGCTTTAAGTCGAAAGTACCACGAAAACCCGAAAAGAGTACGCTCTCTTAGACTAAATCTTCAGATAGATTTAAATGAGCAAATTAAACAGACATAGGAAACAACAATCAAGGACGATGCTGAAGGATTAAAAGTAATGATTAAAGAATTAGATAAAGGAACAGATGGAATTTGGAGATTTCGTAAAAACAGAATTTGGATTCCTGTTCAAGGAGACCTGCGAAATCGAATCCTGGAAGTGATAAGATGTATAAAGATTTAAGAAAGAATTTCTGGTGGATAGGTATGAAAAAGAATATAGCAAACTACGTTTCTAATTGTCTAACATGTTCACAGGTTAAGCAGAACATCAGAACCCTTCAGGACTGTTACAACAACTGGAGATGCCAATTTGGTAATGAGAATTGATAACAATGGACTTTGTTACCAAACTACCCAGGACACGAAAAGGTAATGATACAATCTGGGTGATTGTAGGTAGATTAGCCAAATCTGCTCATTTCCTACCAATGAAGGAAACCTTCAGTATGGAACAGTTAGCTAAGTTATATGTAAATGAAGTAGTTTCATTTCATGGGATTCCTTTATCTATTATGTCTGACAGGGACAGCCGGTTTACTTCGCATTTTTGGACAAGCTTCTAAAAAGCAATGGGAACCATATTAAATCTAAGTACGGCATATCATCCTCAAACAGACGGTCAAAGTGAAAGGACAATCCAAACAATGGAAGATATGCTTAGAGCCTATGTAGTTGATTTCGGAGGAAATTGGGATGAACATCTACCTTTGATAGAATTTTCCTACAACAACAGTTATCATACCAGCATCAATGCTGCACCCTTTGAAGCACTCTATGGACGGAAATGTCACACACTAGTGTGTTGGGTAGAAATTGGAGAAAAGCAATTATCAGGTCCTGAGATTGTACAAGAAACAACTGACAAAATTATTCAAGTCAAGGAAAGACTGAAAACAGCCCGAGATCGTCAAAAGAGTTATGCAGATAACAGACGCAAACCTTTGGAATTTCAAGTTGTAGATAAAGTGCTATTAAAAGTCTCACCATGGAAAGGAGTTGTAAGATTCGGTAAGAAAGGAAAACTAAGCCCAAGGTATGTTGGACCTTTTAAGATTATCAAACGAATAGGGCCAGTAGCCTATCAGCTACAATTGCCAGAAGAAATGGCAGGAATACATGATGTGTTTCATATATGTAATCTCATGAAGTGTTTAGCAGACGAATCACTGATAATACCCTTCCAAGATATTGAGGTTATCGAGAAGCTTAATTTGTAGAGAAACCCATTCAGATTGAAGATAGAAAGATCAAGAATCTCAAGCACAAGAGATTAGTTCTGGTCAAAGTTAAATGAGATTCAAAGAGAGGACCAGAATATACATGGGAGCTAGAATCAGAGATGCAAAAAATATATCCACACCTATTCCAGTGAATCTCGAGGACGAGATTTAAATCAAGGTGGGGAGGATGTAATAACTCTCCAAAACACCCCAAATCGAGCCGAAACGAAAACCGAACACGAGAATCGAGACTCAGCATGCAAAACGAAGATAATGGACCTGGGCATCCCAGGCGCCACGCGCCAGAGACCATGGTCTCTGTCGCGACGCGCGAGGGACGTCCAGTGACGTGTCACCATCTCCTGCCATGTGGCAAGCCTATATCCGTTACGAGGCTGACCTAGCCCTAGCTAGGCACCTCAGGCACCACGCGAGAGGGGACTTGGAATCCCGCGCGACGTGCGGGAGAGGTCAAACTGGCCTATATAAGGCCAGGCCTGGGATCGTTTTCGTTGCTCATTTGCGATCGAAATTTTCGTTCGTATACTCCCTCTATCTCTGTTTCTGTCGAAACCCCCTCCCTCTAAACCCCTAAACCTGCGAAGCGCTGCCCGCTGTAAGTATCTTAACCCCCGATCACTAATTCGTTACCCTACCCGAGTTAGAACCCGCCAACGCATGTCAAGGCTCTGCCCGACTGAGTACGTTGTGGTTCTATCTTGTGCTATATGGTTATCCTACCCGATTGATTTAGGACCCACCGACGCATGTCAAGGCCCTGCCTGACTACGCACGCCGGGGTTCTGTCTCAGTTGTATGGCTAAAAGTGACCTGGGTTAATTACTAACGCATGTGCATTGTATGTTTTAAATAGAATTTCCAGGAAGTAATCAAGAATTTTCACCAGGAACCCGTAGGAATACATAAGTTTTCAAAGTGAGTACATTCTCTTTTTGTAAACCTTTTTGTGGGTCAAAATATTTTAATTATGCTTAACAGTGATTGAGTATATGTATTCTACAACTACCGCCGGTATGTTGGGGTTTTGTATACGAAATTTGAATCCGTTATCGTTGGACAAATGGATTTTTGCCAATGGGTAACATGACCCACAAGTCAGGAATGACAGTAGTGATTGGGTAATGCTGTAGATATAAACATTGTAAATGCGGATGCTCTCAATAACTGTAAAGCTATAAAACTTGTTTTGATTATACTGGGATGTATTCACTAGTATTGTTTGCTGATAAAATCTTTTTAAAAACGCGTTTCAAGTAACTTAATGTGAAGCTAATAGAAGCCAGCTGGAGAGCACTGAAGGCTTACAAAAGTGGCTATAAAAGTTACCTAAATAAACGGAGTTTATGTTTTCAATAAGTCAGGGTTTATCGCTACAAATGTATTGTAATTGAAACTTGGGTTTTATCCCATTTGTGTAATATAAAAGTTTGGTGTTTTGAAACTCTGATAAATTATTTCCTAGCTACGATCCTGATGTTGTAATTCCGCTGCCAAATTAATAAACACCGGTACCACCAGCTCTGTGTCTCACGGCTCCCGCTCCCGGGGTAGGGGTCAGGGGTTGCGACACAAACAACCCCTTAGTTGATTAACGTTATTTATTTTTTTTTATTTTTTTAACGGCAAATTTGGATCACTAACGGACTATTGGAGTATCATCGTGTCACGAGTGAAACCACACGACCATATCCATCT
This sequence comes from Scalesia atractyloides, assembly GCA_947069175.1. Lineage (NCBI taxonomy): Eukaryota > Viridiplantae > Streptophyta > Magnoliopsida > Asterales > Asteraceae > Scalesia > Scalesia atractyloides. Next base: position 40,560,131 of record CAMTDV010000014.1, on the reverse strand, counting down.
CCACTAGGCATAATGCCTATACACCAATTCATGAGGAAACCCAATAAATATGGGAAAACCCCCCTTGTAGGAATCAAACTTAGAACCTATTGGTACCAAAGTCTTATTCCATCCCAAGATACTACTAGGGCTATAAAGCCATGGACAATGTTATTTATTTATTAAGTTGGTTAATAAATAATACAATACTATAATTATGGAAAAAGGAATATTCCTTGGAATAAACCTGTTTTTGTTTAAAACATTAACTTATCACCAAAGAAAAGAAAATGCTATAAATAAGAAATTATGTTTAAGAGCATTCATATCCTGTCCACCATATCCAGAGAGAAATGTTTTTAAATTATAAAAAAGTGGTTTAAGTGGTTTTGAGTGGAGGAGAGAGAAAATGTTACTGTTCATCTATATATTTGGGGGACATTGTTCACCCTCTATAATTTCGTAATATATTTTGAAAGTGGTTGTTAGTAGGGAAGAGAGAAAATGCTATGATAAAGGTATAAAATATTATTATTTAATTGAAAGGAGAGAGAAAATGTAGTTGTTTTTAGTGTAATTATAGGGTAGAAAATGGTAGATAGGATGTGAATGTTCTACCAAAGAAACCTTATAAAATCTCTAATCTCTCTACCATTCCTTTGTGTCACCAACCACCGATGCCGCCTGCCATTCGTTGTCGGCCAAGCCGCCCACGATCACCATTTTTTTGTTGTCGATGCCTCAATTACACATTCTGATTTCGTTCTACTTTGTGATTTTCTAAGGTGTTCGATTTCAAGGGTGATTCGTGTCATTGGATCTAGCAACCAGTTCATTAGACCAAGGTGTTATAAATTGGTTACTCGGTTTTCTACGAAAAAAGTATATTTTCGTTTAACACCATATGGTTGTTTTTGTTTCTATTTGGTTTGCATCTGGATTCCTGGTGGGTAAACCCAAAGTTCAATTTGGATTGGTTTGTATACGCGCGTCTTCATTCTAATTAAAGTTTTCTTTTTAAAACACGTGCACGAAAACAACAAACCAGATGAATATTACACTCTATGTAGCATGAGAACGGGTACGAGACTGGGGTACGGGGAACGGCAAAACTCAAAAAATCCAAGATACGGGTACGGCAAAAATATAAAAAATAGCTATTTATAATTTATATATATATATATATATATATATATATACATAGAATGTTAGTTTTATACTTTTTATGTAATAATTTATAAACTTAAGGACCAAATGTAAGCTAATGAAAATAAAGGAGGTTAAATGTTAAAATGAACAAACTAATTTTACACTTTTTATGTAAAATTTTACAAGTTTAGAGAATAAATAGAAACTAGTGAAAGATAGAGGGGCAAAATGTCAAAATACGTAAAGTTACATAACCCTAAAGCGTAAAAACCCAGCTGCTGCTTGCTATCTTCTTCATCTTCTTCTGCTCTTCATCTTCTTCTTCATGGAAACCCTAAAAATGAAAGGAAACGTTTGGTTTTCGTCCCCCGATTTAAGGATACGTCTTGGAAACGTCCCCAGTCGTCCCCGCGCCGTTTCCGTCCCCAAACCGTCCTCGGGACGGGTACTAGAGGTTCATAGCCGTCCTCGTGCTTCATAGATTGCACTTTGATGTGGATTTCCTCCCCACTTTGATATGAATGAGGGTTCCGCGAGGCAAACATACCATTGCTGCCACTGAATCACCGATGTGATACTTGAATCAATCTTCAATATATGAGCACGATGTGTGTTGGCGGTGTTAAACCGCCCATGAATCTCTATTTTTTAGGCATACACACAACTAAAATAAACCCAATGAATGCAACCGTTGTTAAAAACGTAAACCAATTTTAGGCATGCACAAAACTAGATAATTTGACACTCGTAGGAAGAACGTTTTGATAAAATTATATATACATATAATTTGCAACATACCTATGCATTATGGTTTGTACCATAATGTTTAGTTGGTTGTCCCACTAAAGACAAACTTATATATGCAACATACTTATGCATTATGGTTCGTACCATAATGCTTAGTGGGTTGTACCCACTAAAGACAAACTTATATATATGTATATATTTGTACCATAATGCTTATTGGGTTGCAATGTTTTAAAAACCAGTTTAAACCGGTCGGTTGTATCAGGTGAGTCGTCCGGTACAACCGGTTAAACCGCCCGATACACCCGGTTAAACCGTTTTTTAGTCAAATTCATTAAGGTATAAAAACTGAATTTTAAAACATTGGTGGGTTGTATCCACTAAAGACAAATATGTATATTTATATTTATATATAATAGTATAATTTGCAACATTTAAATAGGGATGGGCTTGGTACCAACCGGTATCGAAAATCCCCAAAAGTGGATACCGGTACCGAATATACCCGGTACGGTTCGGTACCGGTACGATACCCGTATTTGAGGGTAAAAACTCATAAATACCGGTACCGAACCGGTATTTACCAAAAATGTTAAAAGTCGTTACCCCGGCACCATTTGCTCATCTCTACATTTAAAGGCATAAGGATATTGTACACTTTACTTTGGTGTTTTCCTGCATCAATTTCTTGTATTATGGGTTTTATTTGATTGTAAGCTTTTAAAATAATGGCCACATATTTATTTCCTATCGAGTATTTATATTTGTTTGGCATTTGTTTCTTTGGCTCTTTAAAAACCAGACATCTTTGCATATCTCTTTCTCTTAGATCTCTTACTCTTTCTGAAACTCTCTCTCTTAGTTGCAGACACTTCCCGACGAGTTTTTGTCTGACCATTTACGGACCTTACGCAGTCGTATTTTGGAGAGAGCAACACCAATGGGGTTCTAGAGAGAGAAACAGAGCGAGATGGCACGCTTTAGCCCTCCCCCCTCTCCCGCAATGCAGGAGAGCTTACATATAGTTATATTGTAATTATAAACATCAAAATTTGTATAACTAGCATAAAACAATAAAGTTTTACAAAATATTAAAACAAATTGTTTATTTAGGGGAATACCATTCAATGAATAAATCATCATATTACAAATATTATGTTAGTAACAACCATCATGGTCCCTTCGGGGAGATCCGATAAAATTGGAACGATACAGAGACTATTAACATGGCCCTTCGCAAGGATGACACGCATAAATCGAGAAATGGTCCAAATTTTTAAAGACATCTAGAATCAAAGAAGATATAAAAAACTTTGGGGTATCTATGGATAAAAAATCAATCGACGTTTAAGAATTTAGAATAGAAGGATTGGTGTAATTTGTATTGTAATTTCCGATGTTTGTATGTTCTAGCTCTAGCTCCTTGCTAGTAGCTTCTCTTTTTAATGAAGTTTGTCGTTCAAAAAAAAGTAACAACCATCATGGAACCTAATGAATTATTTTAGGGTTAAACTTGACAACACACTGTAAAACTACATAAAAAAACTGAAATCAAAATCATTTTTTTACTTAACTGATTAGACGATACTGAAGAAGACGTCAGAGATACCACAACATGGGATGTGGTGGAGACGCGTGGAGAGGAAACTAGAAATCTTTATGGACGCAATGTTGTAAAACAAGGTCTAAGAGGCCGAGTACTCGCTACAAGTAAGGCTACCGAGACGATTTTCTTCAACTCCGCCTATTTACTCGTGATCGATCAACCGCGACCAGAATCGGATCTAGTTGGTTAACTCGGGCCGAGTTTGACTTAAATAAAATAAAATTTAATTTCCATGTCTATCATATTAAATAAGGAATGAATATCAATTTTTGAATAATTTACTATTTGAACATGTAACTTTTTTATTTGTATTGATAATTTGATATGTATATTGTTATAAATATTAGTAAACTTATGATGGGTCAGGATATACTAGGAAGTTTCTATGGGTAGGAAAGATAAGAAGTAATCTTAACAATCTATTTAGTAATCAAGGGCTAAGATTAAATGGGTGGAATTGAAGGAAGAAAAGGAAGCGCGTTAGTTTGTTGAGGGGCATTGTAGTCAATCCAAGGTAATAGTTTTTATATCTCCAATTCCCCCCATTTTTAAACATTAATAACTCATTCATACGACATTATTTTTTTTATAAAAATTGCACCATAAAAACGAGCGTTTTTTATCTTTAAAACGAGCACACTATTGCTATACTTTTGAAAAAAAGTTTTCGATAACCCAGATGCGTAAAACGCAATGAAAAAAACACAATTTTTTTTCATTTTTATAAAACACAATTGATTAAAAAACACAAAATAAAGTGTTTTTTCTAAAAGACAATGGACAAAAAACACAAAAGAAAATGTTTTTTTATATAAAAAGCAATGAATTAAAACACAAAACAAAGTTTATTTCTAAAACGCAATTGACTAAAAATATAAAAGAAAGTGTACTTTTTAAAACGCAATAGACTAAAATCACAAAAAGAAAAGTGTCTTTTGTAAAACGCAATGGACAAAAAACTGTGTTTTTTCATTATTTTGTAAAATGCAATAGACAAAAAACACACAAAAAATGTGTTTTTTCATTATTTTGTAAAACACAATGGATAAAAAAAGTGTTTTTTCATTTTATTTGTGAAACGCAATTGACAAAAAACACCAAAAATATGTGTTTTTTCATTCTTTTGTAAAACGCAATGGATAAAAACTGTGTTTTTTTATTATTTTGTAAAACGCAATAGATCAAAAAACAACCAAAAAGTGTGTTTTTTCATTCTTTTGTAAAATGCAATGGACAAAAAGCTGTGTTTTTTCATTATTTTGTAAAACGCAATGGACAAAAAACACACAAAAAGTGTGTTTTTCATTATTTTGTAAAACGCAATGGATAAAAAACACCAAAAAAATATGTTTTCTCATTCTTTTGTAAAACGCAATTGATAAAAAAACAGTGTTTTTTTCATTATTTTGTAAAACGTAATGGAAAAAAACACCAAAAAAGTGTGTTTTTCATTTTTTTGTAAAATACAATTTTAAATGAAAGTTTAAACTGAAAGGTGTTTTGTAATTTTTCTTTGAGACATTTTGTCAAACACCTTGTGTGCAACTTTTTATTAATGATTTCTCAATGAAATTGGAACTAATGATGTTGCCCATACGCATGAATAAAACAAGAGAAAGAGTAGAATCAGAGATATCTTCACTTTGAATACAAAATGTTTGAGAAATTTGAGAAGAAGAGTACCTTTTTAAACAGAAATCTCGTGTTCCATCGCATCATGTTAAATTTGACAGAGTGGTGAGGTTGGGGAGACGATTCTGGTGGTGGTGGGCGATGGAGTGACGACGACGGTGGTGTGGTGGTGGTGGGTGAGATCTATCGTGAAAGAAAATGACATACTGGGTTTTTGTTATAGAACTAGGTTTTTTATCTTAGGGTTGTTTGACTAAAATGTCATTCCAATGTTTTTTTTTATCTTTGATACGTGTCACTCTATCATTGCTTCCTATCAATTCTAGCTAAAACAAACTTCCTATTTGATCCTTACCCAACTTATGATATTTGACATATATAAAATTTTCTGAAAATTAATTTCTTTATAATTTAACATGTCTGAGCATTTTTCACCTAGACCGAGTACTCTCAACTCTCCAGTCAACCGACCTGTAACCACCTAGTGTCTTTTACAACTATTTAGACAAGTTTAGAGTTAAGTAACATTTTATGAAGTTTTACAAATCACTATTCGTGAAGTTTTACAAATCATATATAGAGATAATTTATTACTTCTGTTTCATAATTTACATTGGAGCAAATCTTCACGAATTACTTGATATCAAACATTTTATCATCCAAATCCATCAATTTGTATCAGGGTGGTAAAAATACCTGAGTTCGACGAATACGCCCGAAACCCGAAAAATATGGGATGAGTATACCTGAACCCAAGGGTTATGGGCATAGTATGGGATTAGTTTATAAAAATTTCGCGGGTATGGGACGGGTATTGAACCAGGTGATACCCGACCCGTTTACCCCGAAACATATACCCGTTTACTCGAACTATATACCTGATCATATACCCGAAAATTTTTATTTATAATTTATTTTCTCTAAACCCTTATCTATTAGTGATGTATTTAAGTAAGGTCATTATGTGAAAAAAAATTCTTTGGAATATTGAATCTCCAACTTAATAAGATCAAGCTCGAATCGAAAGCGGTAGGTACACTCAGGGCATGGATTCCCATAGGGCCAACCATGGGACTGAGTCAAGGCCTACTGGTTACCCCTCACATTCTCCCACTTCTCTTATAAGGTCAGCTTATTCATGAGGTTGATTCACAGTTCTACTTACATTACAAGACGTGGAAAGCGGGAAAAATAGTCCTAGTTTGGATGATTAGGCCCTACTTCCAAGGCTGATAGGATTTCACTCAAGTCATCAGTCTTAGGCCTTAACGGGATTGCAACTCCAGACTAAGAGACTAGAAGACTTTTCCATTATTTTTCTATTTTATTTACGGATTAGGGCGAATCACAAGCAAACATAAGGGAAATGCAAGGCTTGGACCGAAAACCAATGAGTCGAGCGTACTCGACTACTTGAACAGGGACATATTTTGTGTTGTGTGATGTATATGAATAAAACTATACAGAAATTATAATGTTGTTTATTTATAATACAACTTATATGTATATTTTAACTCTCCCTCACGCTACCTAGGTGTCACATCACTTACTTATCCCCTTTTCATTTTACATCAGAGCAAGGAAATACTTTAATCCCCGTCACTCTATCCTTTTAATGGTTTTTGCGTAAAAAAAGAAAAAAATTAAGACAATCTCTTAATATCTTGTTAACATACAATCTCTTTTAACAACCCTTAATACAAGGAGAGAGTAGTATGTAATACCAGTTAACATGCCATGTCATCGTTAATACCTTTGATGTTAAGGTACACCCCAAGACCTTATATAAATAAAAATTATAAAATAATTTTAATAGTAAAAAAGAAATATATTTGGAAATCCCAATCAGTATCCTTTAACAAATTAACGGGTATACCCGAAGCCTGCGAATATGCCCAGTATTTGACGAGTAACTACCCGACAAATACCCGACATGTAATGGGCTGAATATGAGACATAATTTTACAACCAAATGTGTATAACTAACTTATTACCAATATCCAACCCGAACCCAGCCTATTACCATCCCTAATTGGCATTCAACATTTAATTGAATAAATAATTGAATAAATCAAGTTAATAATAGATGATTCTAGAAGCTACCCTATAGCAAGGTACAACAACATATGCATAACGTACAAGAGACAAGAACCCTAATGGCGCCCAATTTTTCATCATCACCCCTTTGGTAAAAAACGCGAACAAATTCAGGGGGACGAACGAAAATTATTTGAGAGGCAAATCAATTCTCAAATTTTCATTTTCATTCCATTCCCGCTGCCAATAATCACTCTCTCTCTCTCTCATCAATTTCTCTCTCGCTCTACCCTCACTCTGTAAGCTCTTATTTCCCCTTACTTTTTGTTGTGTTTTCAATCTCAATGTCTACGAAGAAGATTGATTGTATGCATTTGTACGTATGTATTTACCTTTTTCTTTGATGAATGATTGCTCAATTTCATCTTCCGCCTTCGAAATTTGGTGTTTTGTTGCTTTTGTTCATGTTAGGGTTTCTGTTTTTAGGTTAAGTTTTATTCGCATTTATAGAGGTGTTTGATTTTGTTTACTCGAAATAAGTACGGATTTGAAATTAATCACATTTTGAATTGTGTTATTGTTGATTGTTTGTTGTTTTGATTGTTGATGCTGGATATTATCGTTATACGTTTGGTTTTCGTTGATCTGGTTTTAGATTTTGAAATTTATGCTCGATTGTGTTCGATGAGGATAAGTTAGATTCATGTTTAGGGCTCATCAATGTGTAATGAAAGCTCGTTGTTACTACTTGATAATGTGTGGTTTCTGATTCATTATTCTTTTGATTTGGTCATCGGGGAAGTGATGGAAGATGTGAAGTATGATATATCGTCGTTGGAATTGGTATATAAGTTCATGCAGTGTTTTGATGTTGAGTGTTTGGGGTATGAAAAGCTACGATGGTATGCAAATGTTGGAAATTAGTCGCGTATGATACTGTGATGAATTGTAACTATATGTTTTATCTAAACCCATAGGCAATTCTGCAGAAAGATTTTATGCGTTGCAGATTACTGATGCAACCACAATATAGATGACTGGTAGAAATGGGGTTGTTTAGGTCAACGTTTTACCACAAGAGGACCGAAAACAAAGTCTGTATGGAAATTAATATTTAGAAGCTTGAATTTAAAGTGACGTTGAGGTGTTTTTAGACGGGGTGACAACAACATTTTGCGCTTATGCATGTTTTGTTTTTGTTCTCATATGGCTGATAAAAAAAATCTATTCAGCGATGAGATTTCCTGTCTATAGTTGAATAGTAATAGGTGAAGACAAGGTGTTATAAGGTGTTTTAATCGAAACTTAAAACATATAACAATGGTGGAAATGATGATGACAATCCAAAGGATCTACAAGAAAAGGAAAATAACCACCTAGTGGTCCCAGGGCTATGCCCTTCTTAATGCATAAGCATGAGCCTAACAAACTAACCAAATTCTCTCTCCCCTCTTTCTATAATGACTAGTGCCTTATTTATAGAAGTAGTAATTACCCTAAACCCCTTTCACAATTACAATATACTATTAAGTATGCTATTTCTATCAATACTCCCTCCATAAGTCAAGACTTGTCCTCAAGGCTTGTGAATAGATTCCACAACTGTTTGAACACCCGCATCTGAATGCATAGTCAGCTCGTCCAATTCATCCCATTCATCATCCCCAAGTAATAATACATGGAGACTACCCGCCGGATACTTGTGGCTAGGACTGTAAACTTGTCCACACTTAAAACACAATCCCTTCTTCTTCCGATCCTCCCACTCGGCACGAGATAAAGAACGAATGCCTCGATCATGGACACCCACTTGCGCATTTGCAGCCCCATAATTGCCAACAATTTTAGAGCCCGTGGTACCCCACACACGATGTTCGATCCCAGAATCCATAGAAGGCAGCCCGGTATGTGACACATACTGAAAACGCGATACCAACGAACTGGATTTCGAGGGCCGAAGCATCAACTCCACATCTTTAGCCAAATACATAGCATCCATACAAGTAGTGGGGCGATGTAAACGGACCTGTTGTTTGACATCCTCTTTCAAACCCGCAATGAAATAGCCAAGAGTTTGAGACTCCGGTAAATGAGGGACCAAGGATAACACATACTCGAAATCATCAATATAATTAAAAAATGGAATCCGATTGCTTAATAGTAGCTAACTGTTCATACGGATTCTGAATTGAGAGACCAGTGAAACGTTGCAACAATTCGGACTGACATTGGAGCCAAGTCAAGGACGGACGAACCTGAGTGATGATTGTGAACCAATGTTGAGCAGCACTATTCATGCTCAACTGAACCAAGCGTAACCGATCCACTTCGGCTGTGTTGGTGAAACTAAAATAGATATTGGCCTTTTGAATCCATCCCTGCGGGTCGAAGCCGCTGAACTCAGGCAGCGTGACCTTCTTCACAGCCCACGGAAGAGCAGATGAAGACCCCGATGAACCCAAACCGATACCGGAAGAGGTAAACACTCCGCTCGTAGCCATACCAGAACCCGAAGACTTGTCCACTGGTTGTTTCTGGTGTTGCTTCATCCATCCGAGCACAGCCTTACGGAATTCCGTTGATTCCAAACGATCCTCTTCCAAACCCTTCAAGGAGGCCTTAATTTCGGTAACGTCGGCTTGTAACTGCTGAATCTGTTGATCATGAGCATCCAGACGAGCATTATGATTCACCATAATTGAACGATTGAAGCAGGAAGCACAATTGAAAGAAAATAATCAGAAATCGTAAAGCAGAAAAACGGATCTGAAAAAAAAAAAAACGAACGAGAGATGGATGGCAAGTTCCAGCTTAATTGGACAGAGAAATCGGAATTAGAGAACGGATTTCAAGCAGGAATTCGATCGGAATTGAGTTACTCACGTGAATTTGAAATCGAATTTGGGATTGAACTGGAAACTGGAATGCGAAGATTGAAGCGGGAGTCTAATGAAATTCAATCAGAACCTGTAATCAGGACGAAAATGAAACTGATATCGAAATCGAATCGGAAAGAGCAGAGAAGTGGCAGGTCGGACCAATGATAGGAAATGATATTAATCGAAACTTAAAACATATAACAATGGTGGAAATGATGATGACAATCCAAAGGATCTACAAGAAAAGGAAAATAACCACCTAGTGGTCCCAGGGCTATGCCCTTCTCAATGCATAAGCATGAGCCTAACAAACTAACCAAATTCTCTCTCCCCTCTTTCTATAATGACTAGTGCCTAGAAGTAGTAATTACCCTAAACCCCCTTTCACAATTACAATATACTATTAAGTATGCCATTTCTATCACATTTTAAGCAATATATGCCTTATCTTGGTTTTACGAAAACAAATTTCTGCGGTTTGTTAGTTACACTTGCACCGTATTATAATTGAAAGTTGAAACTGGTAGTGAGTTTCCACATCTTTTTTGTGTTTTCAGATTGGGATATGAAGTGATCTGTGAAGAGGAAGAACATTGTGATCTTGTTATCCTTTAATATTATAATATAGCCATGTTGGTTTATTATAAATGAGCTCATCCGTGTAGTTTTACATTCTTAAATCATATTAGTGGGAATGGAGTGTAACAAAGATGAGGCTCACAGGGCCAAGAAAATTGCAGAAGAAAAGATGGTGAAAAATGATTTTGAAGGGGCTCGAAAGATTGCATTGAAGGCCAAACAATTATTTCCTGAACTAGATAATATTTCCCAACTGGTTACAGTGTGTGATGTTCATTGTGCAGCTCAAAAGAAGATATATGGGGCTGAAAAAGATTTATATGGAATTCTTCAAGTTGAAAATGTAGCCGATGACACAACTATCCGCAAACAATACCGAAAACTTGCACTTGTACTTCATCCTGACAAAAACAAATTTCCGGGAGCCGAATCTGCTTTTAAACTTATCGGTGAAGCAAATATGACACTATCAGATAGAGGAAAAAGGTCAATTTATGACATGAAGTGTAGAGAACCCGCCAAAGCTTCTGCTACAAAGATTCATAATCATCAAGGAAATCAAACTTCTTATGCGGGTCAACAGAACAAATTCGAAAGTGCTCCAAGCTCTCAGTTTAATGGTGTGAGTCGTGGTCAACAGTCAACATCTAACCCAAGCACTCGCTTAACATTCTGGACGTATTGTCCGTTTTGTTGCGTTAAGTATGAGTATTACAGAGAATTTATTCAGAGACCTTTGCGGTGTCAGCAATGCTCAAAACTCTTTATTGCTTATGAAATTGGGCCACAAGAGAAGGCACATAACGTAAATCTTGGATCCAAGGCGCAGAGTGTAAATCCTGGATCCAAGCCTGTTTCTCAACAGAAAGAGGCTGCAAAAGTTGGAAATGCCAAAGGAAATATTAAAAAGGATGGAAAGGTTCATTCTAATTTGGAACGCAATAAAACTGAAGGTACTACAATGAATCAGGAAGGAGTCACGAAACCAAAGGTTAGTGGTGTACGGAAGCCAATGGAAACAGGAACTGCTAAAGCTACTGACAAAAAGAGGTGCAAAAGGATGGCGGCAGAATCTAGTGAAGCAAGTTCTGATAAAAAGGAGGCGGCAGGTGGCGGAGTTAGTGGTGGTAGTCCCAATGGGAAAAGATCTTCTCGACAAAGACAGCAAGCTTCTTACCAGGAAGGTGGCGCTGGTGAGTTTAGTCCATCGAAAAAATCAAAACTGAGTAAATCGTCTAGTGATGTGGCACCTGCTGATGTCAGCACGCCAAATGGCAAGCTGAAACAGAACGGAAAGGAAGTGGTGACACCCGACAGTCATTCTAAAAGTGATCCAGAGCCGGAGTTAGTAGACTGTCCAGAACAAGACTTTACTAATTTTGATAAGGATAAGGAGGAGCATTGTTTTGCAGTTGGTCAAATATGGGCATGTTATGACTCTGTTGATGCCATGCCAAGATTCTATGCTCAAATTAGGAAAGTTTATTCTTCAAAGTTTAGGCTGCGATTCGCTTGGTTTGAATCTGACCCAGATAATGCACATGAAATCAAATGGGTCGAAGAAGGATTGCCTGTTGCTTGTGGGAAGTATGAGCTCGGGGAAACCGAAGAAACGAGTAATCGCCTTATGTTTTCTCATCAGATAGTAATTAAGAAAGTGAGTAAATCTTCATATTTTCTTAGTCCCCAGGAAGGGGAAATCTGGGCTGTTTTAAAGACTGGGATATTAACTGGAGCATGGACCCAGAAAATCATATCAAATACAAATTCGATATTGTGGAGATTGTAGAAGCCGGTGATGATTGTATAACTGTTGGTTTCTTGTTGAAAGTGAAGGGATTTGTTAGCGTGTTTCAGAGATCAATCTGGCGGGAGCTGGTGATCATAAGATTCCATGTAACGAGCGGTTTAGGTTTTCTCATCGTATCCCGTCAGCAAAACTTACCGGAACTGAAAGAGCTGGTGTACCAGCTGGATCTTTTGAGCTGGATATGGCTTCTTTGCCTGCTGATTTTGAAGACTATTGTTCTTATTCTTCTAACAATGTAAATACTGCTTCTAAATCTCATGAAGAAACGGTCAAACCCGTTCCTAATTTGGTAAGTACTCCAAAGAAGCGCATTGATAAGGATAGCAAGCTTAAACTTCGTCGATCGCCCAGAGGTTTGGGAAACCAGAAAATCTAATTCTTGAGCCAAGGTCTGGACCAAATTTTATTTTAGTAAGATTATGTGTGAACGTTAAATCCTGTTTGAAATAGATGATATATTAGAAACTTGATCAGCTGAATTTTGGGAAAAAAATATTTTATAAGATTCTTGAATCTTGAGGCTGGTAAGCTTTCTGGGCATTTATTTAAACTACAGAAATTCTGTGCTGTAGTCTTTTTTCAAGATCAAACTCAGTTAAGGGTGTTTATCGCTAAAACAAAACCCTCAGATATGGTGTTTTAGTAATCTTTGTTATGTTATTTATGGGTTTTGGATGTGTTTTATAATTGACATTTTGGGGTTTTATGACTTTTTACACTTTTTAGGACTTTGATTTTATGACTTTTTACACTTTTTAGGACTTTTGGATTTTGTAGCAAACTCGTAACCTGCCAATGCTAATATATTAATTATTAATATTAGTATGTATGACTGTCTTTTATTAATACAAATGGTGCATTTATTTATAACCTGTTGCGTTAAATATTTTAATTATGTTTCATTCGATGTGGAGATTTGTTATCAAGAAAGTGGAAAAGGTCAAGATTGGTTGGCACTATTCAAGTAGGTGGGTTATTGTGTTTCTAAGTCATCTCGTCACAATCAAACGTATACAAGTTTTTGTGACGGTTGGATCCAAAAAAGCCGTCAAGACCCAACAAACTGAAGTAAAAACGATGGTTCTTAAATTTTTTTTTGAACGGTGAGAACTTTTGACACCGAGAGATCTCAGACCCTGCCAAAGAGGGCTCTAACCTTACTCTGGCCAGACTATGTTGTCTAACCGAGCCAACGCTGGCGTCAAGTTTGGCTAACGGCGTTCCCCGGGAAACCATACCATCCACCCCCAGTGGCAGGGGCTTGAGCCACCACAAGAGAGAATTTCTCTAAAAAGGTGGACTAAAACCCAGGTGGCTCAAACTCGAACTCTTGACCTAGGGTCTGAGAGAACGAGCCTTCATTGCCTTTAAGTATGACACTAGTGGGAAGTTTGATTACAATTTTTTTTACAAACGATTTGTCAAACATGATGTTTTGGGTGTGTGTTACCTATATGTAACTCAATTAATTAATTAAATTTGTAAATGTTTAATTTATTTTTATTATTGGTTACCGGTTCTTCTTCACCATCTTTCATTCTCTTTAGTCACTTATATATGTGACTTGTATTTTATAGATATGTAAACATTGAGATTACATACATGTAGCAAAGTGGGCCAATACCGCTCTTTGATTTGAAGAGTCTGGTAACTTCTTACATGAAGTTTACCGTTAAAGAATAAATATTTGTAGCAAAGTATGTACATCCATTTTTTAGTAATATAATTTAAACACATGTTTACCAACAGGTAAACGGTTTTACACATTCGTAATTGGTTGTTTTTTTTAATTGTCTATGTAAACGTTTGATTACTGACTTTTTAGTCAAAGTCGATTGCTTGATTATGCGAAAAAGAAATTGGAGATAGGGAGAGACCAAGGTTTAATGAGATTTTAGCAGTTTATGATAGGGCTGTTCATGAACTGATCAGACCTTTGTTCATGCTTGGTTTCGTTTTCGAACCGAACGAACCAAACCAAGCGTTTTTCAACGGAACTAAACCGAGCGTTTTTTCAACCGAGCCAAAGTCAAACGAGCGCCTTTCGATTCGAGTATTTTCGAGCGAAGGTCGAGCAAGTATAGAGCGTTACGTAACAAATGGGGAAGGGACAATGGGGTTGTTAGTTTGTAGAGTAAAGTGCAGTTTTCGTCCCTAAGGTTTCGTCCAATTAGAACACAAGTATAAATTTAATAAATAAAAAGGAACAGAAAAAAACACTCAATTGGTTCTATCGAGATCATCTGAGCGGAAAGATGAATCGCCGATCGATTGAAGCAGACCTTTGATCTATGAGAAATTTGAAATCGAATGAACCGATTGAAGCAAAACCTTGGCGATGGAGAATTCGAATAATGATGGTTGATGCGGAGTTTTAATTAGGATTATGTATTTCTGAATTGAATGGCGGTTTGACCCTTGAGTATCGATTGACGCTTCATATTTCGCTATTTTAACATTTTGACTCAATTACTCAATTGGACCTTGGATTATTGGACAATGGACTATTGGTATCGACCTTCAATTCTATAATTGAATGAGATCTTGTTGGATCCTGGACCAAACACTATTAATGTGCGACTCTAGTTATTTTATTAATATATACATACACACACATATATACATAGAGGCTGGTTAATGTACAATTAGCCTTAACGTACGATGCGTACGCGATGCCAAATCCGCACGTTACAAACCTCAAAAAAGAAATCCCACATGTTAAAACACAAATCCGCATGTTTACAAACATAAAAACCGCATGTTATATCCACAGATTCCTAGTAACACCCAAACAACAAAACCGCATGTTTACAAAACATAAAAAACCGCATGTTGAAAACACAAAACCGCATGTTTACAAACATGAAAATTTGCATGTTAAAAACACAAACCACATGTTATATTTGCATCGCGTACATCGTACGTTAAGGACAATTGTACACTACACTTTTCTATATATATTTACATATTGATAAATAATCCGAGCCAACCGAGTCGAACCGAACTGAGCGGACCTTTGCTCATGCTCAGTTCGTTTCAAACCGAACCGATTCGAACCGAGCGCCTTTTTCAATCGAGCTGAATCGAACGAGCAAATTCCAAACATTTTTCGATCGAGCATCGAACGAGTTTCGAGTGTCGAGCAATTTGAAGATCCCTAGTTTATAAAAGCAATCATCTAATTACCTGATTTAGCTTTTGTATCTTTAATATATCGAGCATCTACGACACTCCATTCCATAAACCATACATTAGATTTCAAACCTTTTTAAAAAATCCTTAATATTTTCTGACAACACCAAACCTCCACCTTATCAACCTCATCATCACCTACTTTTACATTATTTAAAAAAATATGTTTTAAAATTAATATAAACTAGTTTTTTACCCGTGACGCGCGTTGCGGCGGCAACGTCGCGTTTGCTACTTCCGTTACACTCGTTAGGATGATGGCATTAATGTGCGGTGCCTGCGTGTGATGTGACGCATTTTTTACTTTGTTACACACGTTACCTTCACGACATCAACATGGTTAGGCATAAATTAAAAAAACAGAATGTCTTACACGTTGAGGTATAAATTCATAAAAGTAACTTAAACAAAAATAGGGCTTAAAGTTGTCAATTAATAAAAGTTATGGGTCAATGTGTCACTTACCAAAAAAACGAAAGTTGAAAGTACCAAATCTCTAAAGTTGGATGTCTTGCACGTTGCGGTATAAATTTGTTTTTAGTTTTTTGGTTTTATAATTTCTTAGTATTTAACAAATGTTTTTTTCATTTTTTACGTGGAAATATTTCAAGACATATGAAAGGATCTATAAGCAAATCGTGAACGTGATGATAAAAAACCACGTCACGACAGTGTATTTGAAGGTCGCAGAAAAAGAAAAGTTACGTTGGTGTATACGAAAGCTAAAGTATTCGAAAATAATTCACACCAAAATGTATATAAAGATAAACACGACGGCTGCTCATTACGACGGGTGGGTTTGAACGTATATAAAAAAACACCGCAATAGTATACTTAGAGATAAGCACCATGCAGTTTAAAAAACCGAACAACTTAAAAAAACGTTTACGTTCTAGATTAGTTGGATTGTTATATCATGTAACTAGGTTAGAACCCTGTGTATCACACGGGCTGTATAAATGTAATTTTATATAATAAATAATAAAAAAGATATATCTTTAAAATTATTATTATGAAATATGATCATAATAAAAACAAAAGTTTATCCTTATCTTAATTTTTATTTAAAATTATTTACAGAAAAACGAATAAAATAATATATTTTTTTATTTGAATCTTATTTATTAACATATATTATCTATATCTATTTATTTGGGGTAAAGGATATAAAGATGAAATTCATGGATTAAAATAATATTTTTAATTTGAATCTTATTAACAAATATTATCTCTATCTATTTATTTTGATATTTTAATTAAAAATGGTAAAAGATAAAAAGATAAAAATCATGGATTAAAATAATATAATTTTTTTTTTGAATCTTATTTATTAACAAATATTATCTATATCTATTTATTTAGGGTAAAGGATAAAAAGATAAAACTTATGGATTAAAATAATATTTTTTATTTGAATCTTATTAACAAATATTATTTCTCTCTATTTATTTTGGCGAGAAAACATAACTAAGTTCACTCTATAGAACGACGACATGTGTCCACATATGATTTACTTTATTATATGTATAGATACTAACAATTTAAAGTTCTCATCATCTTGAAATTGATGTTATGGACTATTTAAGTTCTAAATCATTTTAACACTTAATTTAATGAAACAATATCATTTTATTCATATACTTGTGAAATTGGATAAACAAAAGGAAGAAAAATTATTTGCCAAACAAACAACCATCTTTGGTGCACTTGAAGTAATTTCCTTTGGAAAAGTCTGTGTACACTCCATCAGCCACTCAACTTCCACTTCTTCAAACGGGAGGACGCAGGTTCGAGTTCAGCTTGGCCCGAATAATCCTGCTGGGTAGTAACCGCCAAACAGCTATGAGGCTAAGCTAGCTTGGAGAGGGAGAACCCTCCCGCGGTCAGGGGTACCGTGCATTTACCTTTTTTTTTTTTTAACTTCCACTTCTTCAAATTAAACAAACATTTTCCTTTGAATTCTCTCTCAAGTCTCAACCACACCCCTTACCCTCTGTATACACTCTCACCACCTAACCACCCCACATGTATAGTGTTTCAAAAACCTTTGATTTCTTCTACACATCAGGAAGTTAGGAAGAGCTTTTAACAGTTAACACAGTATTCAAAATCATTTCTTTTGTGGGGTTAGATCTGTAATCGCACCAGATTTTTGTCGGTGAGCGATTACTTTGGTGGTTGTGTGGTGTTAGAAACCCCAGATCGCATATATGTTCTTATTCTTACACGCTAATCAACGCTTGATTTCCATCAACCACTACCTCACTCTATATCCCACTTGCTTTCGTTGCTAATTGCTTCTTTTGGCGGTGAAACCACCGTGAGGCGCTGACCTGATCAAGCAGCGGCGGCGTTTCCGGCCAAGTGATGGATGTGTAGTTGATCGGAGTGATGGACATGGATTGTAGTAAGTTGTGAGTGATGAGGGACGGTATGACCACAATAATATGTTTTTGTATATTTCGTAATATTTAAATAATAATATTATTTAAAATTACATTAAATAAAAGAAATTCAAAATAAACATTCGATAATAAAAATCTACGTAAAATTAAAAACATGCATTATATAATCAAAACCTACATAAAATAAAAAATAGAAAACATACACCAAATAATAGAATAAAATAACATACACCAAATAATAAAATAAAACACATAATAGAAAACATGGTTGATTGAATCAAATGATCAATCCGAATGGGTGATAATTTCTCAAACGATGTACTCGTCCTCTGAATTAGGCGACGTACTCCTCATCTGAATTAGGGATGTACTCGATTTCCGCAAGTAGTTCAGTTCCAGTCTTCATCCGTCCATGTCAATGGTCCATCAGATAGGAGGAGAATGGTTTGCACGATGTACAAGTTCAACCAAAGGCGAAGGGTTTGCAGGGTGTATAGGTTCAACCGAAAATGGATACCCTTTACCCATATTTAAGATGAGAGTGTGTATGTTGAATTAAAAGTGATCTTAATACTTGACGCTTGAGAGTATGCATGGATATTGGATACCAACCGCATAAGCATGGCTGTGTAATTGCAACATGCCCCCATAACATGTAAATGCACACAAGTGTGTTAGGTGCTTGTATTTTGCATGCAACAATGTTGATTACCTAAATCCAACCATTTGCATCAAGGTTTCATAACTTGTGGATGCACATAACTATGGTAATTGCTTGTATTCTACTTGCAACAAGGTTGATTCCGTAAATCCAACCACTTTGCAGCAACGTTGTATTCTGCCAGCTAGCGTATGTGTGTGGTAAGGTGAAAGTGGTAAGTTGAGTGTGTTTATAATTTGATTTTGGAGGGAAAGAACTTAGATGTACATGTAGAGACGCATATTGCAAGAACAACATATGAGGGCATATTGGTCTTTTCAACGTCTATTTATCAGTAAATTTTAATCTGTAACTATCAGGGGCTCACATTTCAGAAAAATAAACCACAGGGGCTCAGGGGTTGATTTTAGAGATTAGGGGCTCAATTTGTGTTTACCGGACAATGACAAAGATGCAAATTACACTTTACTTAATATATATATAATTTTTTTTACTTAACCTCAACGATCATGAGGAAGGGACCCATCATAAACCATCCAGGCCAAGTGATCTGCGATGTGGATGCTCTAAGTACCATTGATTATAACAACCAGTATCTATCAGATAAATGATTCTAATTAGTTTTCTTAAAAACCAAGGTTATATATGTAAAGAGGTCTAGCTTAAATAAGAGTATAAATATAAAAAAAAATATTAAATAAAAAATCAAGAGATGATCAAGAGTTGGTACAACATAAGGGTCTTCTGTCTACAAATATACACCAGATTGTATCCAAACAATGAACAACAGCAACCCCTGTTCATATCAAAATCTCTTCATTTGATACTGAACACTAGGATCTGTTTGATATTAATCATAAATCAATATATTTTCTTCTAAATCAATCAATCAATCAATCAATCAGAACTTTGATAAAACAATCTCCCTCATGAAGTCTTCAGGTGCTGCAATAAACAAACAAAGAAGCCATATCACAGATGATAAAAACACAAAAGGAACCACATTGGAACATGAGATGATCAATTTATTTATAAATATATCATTTTTTTAAATATTTATTTTTGACCCAAATCAGTGGGAAAAAAAAAGATGATTAAAATATGAGATGATCAATTTATTTGTAAAGAGATACTAGGTTTTTTTAACTGTTATAAAAGTACCTTTGCCACCAGTGAAAAGATTGAACTGCCCAACCGCCTGCCGGAGGAACATCTCGACCCCACTAACAATTATAGCGCCTGCAGCCTCGGCGTCTGCTAAAAGTGTAGTTTTTCTAGGGGTATAAACAGCATCAAAGACAACAGAGTAATCTCTCAAGGTTTCCTAGAACAATAAATAAAAAAAACACTGGTTGTCACTAATACAGTCCCATCAAGAACATTAAAATTTCCCAAGGACAGTTAATATTAGGATAACAAACCTCGGGAACAGGGATTCGGTTTTTATTTGGGTGCATCCCGATTGGTGTTGCATTGGCGAGGACTGCACCTTTCTCGGGTTTGAAGTTAGCCAACTCTTCAAATGGCCGAGCTTCACCCGACACAGCTAGAGCTAGTGATTTTGCTCTATCTTTAAAAACAAACAATGTAATATTAATTTTCATTATTCAGCAGGTACATATACTTAAATCATTGTGACAGTAAAGAGTATGTTGCTGTTAATATATGTATAGTTGACTTTTCAAAGTCAAACATTAAGAGTTGATATATATATATACACATACCATAGTCAATATCGAAAATTATAACGCGGGCTCCCCTAATTTTGGCGCCAAATGACAAAGCTCTCCCTGCACCACCAGCACCAGCCAGCACAAACTGTTTCCCGGTAAGAGGGGAAGGGAGGGATGCTTCTCCATTTACTAGACCTCGAGCTGCAAGTAAAGTATGATTACTATTAGTTAAAGAAAAAAGTAACATCAGATGAGAAAATGTACATGATTATTATTTATTCTAGGACTGTGAGTTACAAACACGACATGAAACTAACATTAAAATTGCGCATTTGGAATTAGTATAGACGGGGTTGGTCAATTTCTGGTCGAGCCCACGAACATGATTGCTAAGCGGATTGTTTTCGGGTCAACCTGGCCGGTTGACCCATTAAACCAGTCATATTTTTATTTTTTAGTGTTCTTTTATGTCATGACTAAAACTAAATGAATATATTATCAGGGGCGGATGTACCTCTTTACAAGGGGCAACTGACGCTCCGGCCGTAGTGTAAATTTAGTGTAAATTTTGGGAAAAAGTTGACGTTTTTCCGATTTCGTTACCCTTTTCTTTGAAACGTTGCCCCTATATGAATTTTCTAGATCCGCCACTGTATATTATGCGAAATTCAAAAAATAAAAGAGAATGTGCATCAAGTTTAATAGTTTAAACGTACTTATTTTATGCAGATTTTATATGTGATTGTAAATTTGTAATTTCAAAGTATTAATGTGCAAAATACATAAATTTTTGGGTTACAAGGGTCATGTTCGTGTCAACCCATGAACAGTGGTGAAGCTTGAGATTTCCGCCGGGGGGGTCGAAACGTATATACCCAAAAATTTCTATACATAACTACATATATAACACTACTGAGCGAAAAGTTTGGGGGGTCGGGCGCCCCCCCGGCCCCTTCTAAGCATCACCCCTGCCCGTGAAAACTTGTGTCGTGTTCGGTTCGTGATGGGTTTGACCCGCCAACCTGTGAACAGGACCCATCTAACACCCATACATTATTCATTACCGACATTAAAGTTTGCTTTTTAGTACCTTTTAGAGCATCCTCAATTGCAGTTATAGAAGCTTCACAATCTGTATTATAGCCAATCAGTTTCCCATCGCTGTGCCTTTTTACAATAGTGTTAACCGCGCCTATAGACTGGAGAAGGATACAATGTTGGTTAAAAATTGGTACAAAGGAACCACCATTACATTAGTTATGAAAAAACTAATAGTTTTTTAAATTAGAAAAAAAAATAAAAAGTTTTAAGATGTTGATGTCAACCTGAGCAAGAGGGTGAACTTCATCACAAAATTCCATCACTGCTTCCTTGTATGGGATTCCAATACTTCAAGTAATGATCAAAAGTCAAACTTGGCAATACTTGATTTAAAAATGTTACAGTCAACATGTAAGAACATACACATACCTGTAACCCGCAAAGTCGGGACTTTGATACACATTAAAGAACTGTTTAAGATCATCCACAAACATTGGAACATAAACACCGTTGAAGCCCACGTGTCTAAAAGTAGGATTATGCAAAATAGGGCCTTTGCTATGGCTAACCGGCTTTGAGATTAGCCCAAACACTTTCGTATCCGCATCAATATTCTCAACTCCATACGCTTCTCTAAGGCTGGCAAGTGTTGGTAGACCAGCTACTTGACTTCCTTCAAGTGATCCATACACTATGACACCACCAAATTTTGGACCTAGTAGTTGACTAATTAGCCCCCGCTCCCCCGTTGAGTATGCAATCAAAGGTACCTGCACGGATACAAACATACGTGAGTCTTCAAATACGATATCCGAGAACATTTGACAATAGAAAAAATTATATAAAATATTGTACCTGACAATGTGAAAGCAACTGAAAAATTCTTGATAGTTCTGTGATATCAGCTGCGGTCGTAACAAGTTTGATGATATGTGCACCAGTTGATTGCATCCTTGTTACAAGATGGCTTAAATCTTCCTTCAAAGATGTGACTTTGTCCACAAAACAAGATACTATTATCTTGCAACTGCTTTGCTGACCAAGCTTGTGTTCTTCCATGATATCAGAAGCTATCTGAATAAATATTTGCAAATATTAAGACTCTTAGAAATCACAACCTTATAATAGTAACAATAATAAGTTAGTTGATCATGTATGCATAAGGTTAAAAGGGTAATTTCATTATTACCTGAAGCTCCAAGTCAATATATTCTGCTCCTAATTCTTTAGCAAGCATAAGTGCTTCTTGCCTTGACTTCTCATCACCATCATATAAACCACCATCCCTTTTTGGTCTAAGAACAAGATTAATAACTATAATTAAAATGTCCATGTGGAATTTATAACCAAATGCAAGAAACAAAGGGAAAAGGTTTATTTTGGGTGCCATTATTGCCAGTGGCGAAGCTTGAGATTTCCGCCAGGGGGGTCGAAAACGTATATACCCAAAAATTTCTATAGAACGGGGGGTCGAAAACGTATATACCCAAAAATTTCTATACGAAAACTACATATATAACACTACTGAGCAAAAAAGGAGCCCCCCCCCTCTAAGCATCGCCCCTGATTATTGCTGCTTATGAGTAGGGGTCTTGTCTTTTTAACACGATGCGAACTTTACATGAAATTTGCAGTTTTAGATTTAGTCTAAACTGGTTTGGGTCAGTTCCGGTTGACCTATGAACACGTTTAGCTAAACTGATATGTGTTTGTGTCAACCTTGCGGGTTCATGGGTCCTGTTAACCCATTTATTTATTATTTAACTTTTTTTTAAAAAAATGTATTTTTATCTTCTTATGTTAAACTATTTGGTTATTTTGAGGCTAAGAAATAAATGAATAAATATAAATTAGTATAGGTTAAACAGGTCGTGTTTGCGTCAACCCGCGAATACACGTGTAGTTTTCAGTTCATGTTTGTAACATGATTTCTGGGTATGGTTTTTGTTGTATAATTTTCCGGTTCGTTTCAGGTTCAACCCGTCAACCTTGGGTTGATACATAATGTTTTTGGGATAAAAGTATTTATTAATTTTGGGCTTTAAAATTGTTAGGAATTATTAAAAGGGTGATGTTGGGATTGGTAGCTGCTGGTGATGTGCAATTGTAATGTATCAAGGTCCTACATAATTTTCATATTTTGGATATTGCAACTGTGGTTAACATAACAATGATGCTAGGGGCCCATAACCCCTCACAAAGATAAACCATTTATTCATATATTAAATTAAAAAAATTATGGGTCCAAATAAGTGTATCAGTTTACTTATATAATCATGAAATTAAATCTGACTTACCTATGAAAAATATAAAATAGAATATACTAAATTTTAATCTCAAAAGAAAAAAAATACATAACTTTAATTTCAAAGTGAGCAAAGTTATGTTATATTTCGGCCATTAATAACATACACTTTTGGAATTAAAAATTTATTTATTTTCCTCAAAGATGTTGAATTTAGATAAAAAAATTGTCAATTATACATTTTCCTAAATTTATAATATTTTTTTATCTAATAATTAATAATATAAAATTAATAAAATATATATACACATCAGATATTATTTAATTCCAAAAGAAATGGGGACAATAATAACATCAGCAAAAACATGTGTTGGAAACCATGAGCAAGCCCAAAATCATATTTTTGCAAATTGCAAGTTGGCATAGAAAATCAACTAAAAATAACGACAAAAGCATCTGCAGATTCTGTATAGTTGGCTTTTTTGATTTTGTCTTTTTTATTTAGATGCAAATACTAATAAATTTCTAATAGCTGGAAAAAAGATACACACACATGAATTTGAAAGGTAAACTACAAGGAACAAATAAAAATAAACATCGTTAATATTTATTTCTAAAGTCAAGAATGTCACACAATAATATGTGTTTTGTGTTTGACTACGTAAACGGATTGAGTACCCTTCATTCAAATCAGCTTCAAATAAAAAGTGAAAAATCAATTTTAAGTAAAGAATTGCAAAACGCATAAAGACCCGCATAACTAATCAGTTACGTAATCACTTAATTCGTGTCTCTTCATGCTTACACGAATCTTTATAAAAAAGTATTGTGTTAAACACGTTTCTATACATTTCGCAATGTATTCCGTTGAAATATGTTATTTTAAAAAGAAAATAATTACATAAAAAATTAGTGAAAATGATAAGCCTTTTTCTATTTGCAAATTTGTTTTGACAGGTTAACAAAAGCTAATTAAAAAGAATTTTAATATAATTCAACAGCTAATTCAAATTTAAATGGCTTAAAACCACAAGAAATATACACGTTGAATAATTTGAGTTTTTAAATTATCTTTTATATGCTAGTTGACATGTAATAATCTTTTAAAGCCCATAAATAAATAATTATGTAAAATAAAATTTCATGTTCTACATTTAAAAAATAATTATGTTTCAAGTTGTCTTTTTAGAAAAAGAATATTAAAATTACCATATTAATAACTTTTATTTTAAGAAAAGCATGAAAGCAGTCCATGAGGCCACGAGTAACACGCCTTACACGGGCATGAAAGAGTCTGATAAAGACTTTACAATTACCCTCTGGGCTTATAAGGGCAGAAAGAATGAGAGATATTTATAGAATAACACAAAAGTGAAAATATTAAACAAAATAGGCATTAAAAGGCATTAACCGTTAATCTTTAAAGCCCATAAATAAATAATTATGTAAAATAAAATTTCATGTTCTACATTTAAAAATAATTATGTTTCAAGTTGTCTTTTTAGAAAAAGAATATTAAAATTACCATATTAATAACTTTTATTTAAGAAAAGCATGAAAGCAGTCCATGAGGCCACGAGTAACACGCCTTACACGGGCATGAAAGAGTCTGATAAAGACTTTACAATTACCCTCTGGGCGTTATAAGGGCACAAAGAAGGAGAGATATTCTAGAATAACACCAAAAGTGGAAAATATTAAACAAAATAGGCATTAAAAGGCATTAACCGTTACGCATTTTTTTTAAAGGTGTTGTAATACTTATGTGATGAAAAATACACCTTGTAGTATTAACCGTTACGCATGGTCTGGATGGTTAATAACTTTAATTTTAAGAAAACGATGAGAAACAATGGTAGACATAAAAGGTTAGAAGACGACGTTAACATACTACTTGTATGAAGTGCATTGATGATTACACATACCGGTAAACGAAGACAACCGGTAGCGGTCTACTACCGACAATCGTCCGGAGATCTTTCACCGGATCAAACTCCTTCAAGAAGTCAAGCCGGATTTCCACAAGGTCAGCACCTTCATTCTTGGCCTGAAACATATCACCCACCAACTGTTCGACGGAATGACTCATCAACGGCACACACACCATTGTTGTTTTTTTCAACACACCAAGACTACCCATCACCCTTAAATCTCTAACCAACCAAAACCCAAATAACAAAAAGTTGATTCTGGTTAATCACGGTTTCGATTCGGTGTTTAAATACGCAAAAAAGTTGGTAAGAGATGGGGGGTTGGTGAGTCCT
Source organism: Scalesia atractyloides (assembly GCA_947069175.1). NCBI lineage: Eukaryota > Viridiplantae > Streptophyta > Magnoliopsida > Asterales > Asteraceae > Scalesia > Scalesia atractyloides. Next base: position 40,534,232 of record CAMTDV010000014.1, on the reverse strand, counting down.
ACGTGGAAATCCAAAAGACTTGTGAATGTGGCAGGTATTAGCTGTTGGAGAAGATGTAAATCTATGTTATTTTAATAGCATCGAAAAAGTCAAATGTGTGCAAGTGGAAGTGAAGAACCCCACATTGATCCTGCAAAAATTGTAAATAAATTGGTGATTTGTGAAAGAGGTAGGAAAGAGGGTGTGAAAATGGATGGAAGGAGTTGGTGGCAACTATTACATGATTTTACCATTAGGATTAGGTTAGGTCTAGTGTGTGGCTTTGAGATTGACTATCATTTTTGTGTACTAAAGTAACTACCGAACCGAGTTTGACTTAAGTTAATATATTTTTTTTAACCACCAACAAAATTAATTCCGGGTACTCTTAGAGCACCCACTGGACCAAACGGAGTACTCTGAGAGTAACCCAAGTCCACCACCAATTCCGGGGAAAACCCGGTAACCCACCCGTCCGTAGACACGACGGTGAAACTACCGGTAAAACCCGTTTGGCTCAAGGATCGAAACCAGGTTCTCTGGGTCTCCTATCATTGCCCACCAGTATCTCACTCTACACAAAGCGGGAGTTGAACTTGCATCTCCCAAGAGAAATGCAAGCCTTACACCACTTGATCTAGAGATCAATGGCGACTTAAGTTAATACTAAACCGGGCTAGAGGTATAAATCAGGGTGTGGATCCAGCTCACATTTGTGGGTTCCTAGAAACTCTGTATGCATGGAAAAAATGAAAAAAAAAATAGTGAGCATTTTATAGAATTTAAAAAAGAATTAGTGAGAATTAAAGAAATTTACTAAAAAGAACCTATTAGAATAAAATCTTGGATCCGCCACTGGTACAAATAATATGAGCTGGGACTTGAGTTGATATTAAACTGGCTAGAGGTATGAATAATACGAGTTTGAACTTGATATTTCGATTGAGTCAGAAACCAAGCTTTTCTATTCATCTTTGATTTGAACTAGCTTTTTGACCTAACATGATTGAGTCAGAAACCGAGTTTGCATTCGATTCACCTTTGATTTGAACTAGCTTTTTGACCGGCTAGTCGTCTTGTTTTTCTTAGATTTTGAGGCTAAAAAAAGGTTAAAAGAATTTAATTATGCTATTATCAAATAATACAATAGTAAATTATCAATTTACAAGGAAATAAACTAATTTATATTAGCAAACGAGAGTTGGTTGAGGCAAATCAGCTCGTGAGGCAAATCATCTCGAATTTATATACTTTCAACTCTAACTTGGCAAAATCAGACTCAAGCCAAAATCAGCTCAAGCATTTAACAAGCTAAATCATTCAAGGAAACTAGTAAACTATGAGGTAATAACTAATTAAACAACCCCAAAAGTTACACTTTGGGAGTTAGGGTGAAAGGTCTGCTCCTTAGAGCATTCACATCAAGCTATCTAAAAATATACATACATTCCACTAAAAAACAACTCCTATATCAATATATTTTCATTAAAAACAAATATTTTCTCTCTCTCTTTTTCAATTAAATAATATTTTTATACCTTTATCATTACATTTTCTGTTTCCTTCACTCACAACCACTTTCAATATATATTAAAAAAGTATAGGGTTGAACAATGTCCCCCCAAATATACAAATGAACAGTAACATTTTCTTTCTTCTCCACTCACAACCACCTTTTATATTTTTTATATTTTAAAAGGGGTACTTTGTAGAATAGTAACCAAGTTTTAAAAGTGTTTCAATTAAATCACTCAAGTTTCAAAAGTGTTCTAATCGGGTCACTCAACATTCATTTTTTATTACAATTAAGGGATTTTTCATCCATTTCATAGGTAACCGTGGTGATGTGAATTTTTATTTCTTTTTTCCCTTTCATTTGATGCTAACGACCAGTGATGACGTGGATTTAAACTTGTTTTTTCAATTTTTAATGTAATTAAAGTGTTTTTATTTTTAATAAATAAAATTTTATATATTAATATAATCTAACCCTAGCATCTTAACACAACCCTCTAAGCTGCAACTTTGAAAGCTAATGTAGATATAAATTATAATGAAAAACTATGAAGGACATATACAACTACAACCTACATTCACAAAAAAAAAAAAAAACAATTCAAAATACAAATTATAATGAAAAACTAAAATTTCTCTAATCCTCCAAGAGATGCCCGTTAGTTTGTTTGTTCATTACCAACTCGAATGTTCTTTCTTTTATTTCTTCGACGACTTTGAACGGACTACAATCCTTTTGGCTGAAACCTTTTGCATTGCGTGAGTTCCAAATGTTCCAAATACATTTAATGTCACAAATGTGTTTAATGTTAGAACAAAAGTCACATAGGTCAAGATTATTTACATCACCAAAATCTTCAACATTATATGCATCCTCGTCCTTAAAAGGCGAAACTTTTAACGTCCTCTATCATATTCAATGTTATTAGAGGTTTGTCGCATGAAACTCAATGTTATTAATGACGACTTATGAATTCATCATGTATGTTCAATCAAAACTATCAAGAACAGTTTAAAAATAATAAGTATTTATAAATAATAAATTATATCGTTTTCATTAATCAACCCGTGTAGCATACGGGGTCATAACCTAGTTGAATACAATATATTAGTCCAATTGACTTATTAAACTATAGGATTCAACAAAATTCAAACCATTGACTTATTAAACTATAAGATTTAACACAATTCAAACCAAATTAAAGAGATATATCAATCGAGTATAACATTTATATTGTAAGGGGAGGGAATGAAAATTGGATAAGGGACCAAGGGTTTGTGGCGAGCCAGGCGATAACCAAGGCGGAGACGGGCAAAGTAGCTAAGCACGAAAAAACTTACATCAAGAATCAGCACGTGTCCGTCCCGTTCGCTTTCAATACCTTTGGCGCTCTCGCCCTTGACGCGGCTCGGCTCCTCAAGCTGGTTCAGCAGGTGGTAAGTAGTAACATCGCGCATGTTAAGGGGCAGGATTTTGTGTTTACCAGGGTAGGATTTGCTATTCAGAAGGGGTAGCGGCGCAGCTTTTTGTCCGTCTACCTGCCACTAGTCTCTAATCGTCTCTGTTAGTGGTATAATATAAATAAACAATATTTTACATGAAAAAAAATTACAGATCTTTCTTCGTTGTTGGTGACCGACAAAGAGCAGGAGAGCACCCATGGAGTACCTAAGTTGTGATTATGGGCTTAGTTGCATCCCATGATTTTTTAACTCTATAGTTTATCTTGAGTGGTCCTCAAAAATTTTAATACCAACTCTCCTAAAATTGTGTAACGCCCTAAAAACGGGTTTGGTAACCAAATCACGTTAATATTAAAAAGGCGGATAAAATACCGTTAGTGGTAAAAGCGACCCGTGGACAACATAACTAGGAATAAGTAACCTAGTTAGTAATATGTAAATATGCAATAAAACAATGAGTTGTAGTATATTATAATCAAACTAAACTTGAGGGACCAAAGATGTAAAAAGGAAACTTGTGTTATTAAAACACATAACACACACATTTAGTGTGTGTATATGTCGATCACCAGGAGGTGAACAAGGGGTGCAAACCCTAGTTCAACAAATTCTTCAAATTGAAGGGCCAATCGAAGACCAAATTCGGGTTTGAATGTATGTTAACGATCACCTAGTCGTGGGGATCATAAGGTATGTCACAAAACCTAGATTGGTTAAAGTTGAAATTTGAGACAAGTAAGTTACTTGCAAATAAATTGATGGAGTATGATCCAAATATGAAATTAGATGCGTATGTATGCCTAATTTCGTTAGATATGATGAAATTATGAAGAACTTGATGTAAGGTTATTTCTAAGTGATGAATAAGTAGATTATCAAGTGGGTTTTGATGGTATGATAAAGTTTATGATATAATCATGTTTAAAACCATCATGCATGGTAATATTAGGAAAAATACTTGGATTTTGAGTTTAAGTATATGATCATAGTTGCCATGAAATGAGTTAAGTATGTTATGATGAGAATGATGATTTTATTCATGTATATGAATGTTTGAAATCATGATATCTACTAATTGATATGTAGAACTTGATTATATTAGATGTTCGGATGAATGCTAGTGATATGATAAAACGTGTTTCACTCATAGATGAGAACTCTTAGTTCTTGCGAAATGAATGAATAAATTAGTTTTGAAAATCGCTTGAACTAGTTGAAGTGTTGAAAATCCAATAAATTGGTATGAATTTTAGTTAAAACAGTGGCCTAAAAAATGACGCCTACCGGGTAACTAATGGAATGCCTAAACCTAGTTGTTGAACTTGATTGTGCATTTCATATGCTAATGGGCAGTTGACTTTTAAAAAATCAAACTGACCTATAATACGCTGAATGATTAATTTCGATATAAAATGCGTAAGGTGGAATAATCGTATTAGACTATGATTAATCTAATCACCTTGTGAATGATGAATGATAGTTTGACGCTTGACAAGCTAGGTGGAAGCTTGGGAAGGAAACGGGTCAAACGAATCAAGTATGAAAGAAAAACGTAATTTGGATGCAACGTAAGTAAAGCTTATACCCTTTTTTGTAGGATATGTATTTATTTATAAGTTATAAATACAACAAAAGGTTGTATTAGAAAAACGGTTCCGACACGAAATGATACGGGTCGGAACATATCAAAAGATGAAAAACCATGTTTAATGGTAAAAAGGGTCGAAATGGTAATTGGGTCATGTGATGATATATATATATATATATATATATATATATATATATATATATATATATATAATGAGTTTTTGAATGGCTACTTTATAAGTAAGCCTAAACGAATAAAAGAATAAACGGTGATTTAGTCACGTAGAATAGGATAAAAGTCGAAGTATAAAACGACACCAAGTGGCATAAGCCATGTTGAGTTAATTGCGTAAGAAACGGATTTAAGAGACTTATCTAAATGGTGAGAAATCCAAAATGAGTTACTTGACAGAATGGTAAATAAATACCATTTATATATATGCGCAAAATGTTTGGTCATTTATACCAAACGGGTCAAATGGTAATGTTGATACCATTTGACATATAACGACTAATAAGTGCTTGTCGAGTCTTATGCTCACAGGATAAAATGACTTGAGAATTAGCGATGCTATGAATTAGAAAATTATTGGGGCAAGGTATTATAACGGGTCAAAATTTTAACCCGAGTCAGGTACGCATAAATAAGATTATAGTTAAATGTGCGATTTTGGTCAATTAATTAGTGAAAGTCCTTCATCGTAGAATGAGGGACTAAAATTGACCAAAACGTTCTTGATGGATAATCGAGCAAATGTCCCTTATGGGTTGTTTAGAAATATATATTATGGTAATGTAAACATTCGATAAGCAACAAAGTTATAGACATAGCTTTCTCGGTCAAATGCCTAAATTGAGATTTTTCCGTAAAATGACTAACCAAAGGGTAATATTCATGATAATTGGTTTACTATATCAAATCGTCACAATAGTAGTTGTGGTGGAATACAAGTAGATATTTTAATGTGAAAATTTGATGCTAGAAATGAATAAGCTTGGTTGTGTTTAAAAGCGCTTAAAAACCCTTAACGGGTCAAAATAAGCATATAAGCACAAACGGGTTAATGATGCATAATAACCCGCGATTTGAACCTTGTGTGATAGGAAATATTTAAAATATTATGTCTATGAGAATATAAGTGTGACAAACAAGTAGATTTGATAAAAGAATGAACGGGTCAAAAGCTATGTTAAAAGAAGTTTAATAATTAATTTATGCCACGAGCTTAAATTCTAGAAAAATTGTTAATCCGGATGTCGATTTTAACTCCATGTGATGGAGAATCAAATTACGAGCGCATAGGAAAAAGAATCGTGTAAAACGGACCAATAACGAATAAGTTATGGACGTTTTCGTAATAGGGACTGAAAGTGTAAAAGCTGAAACTAGGCTGCAGCGTAACATACGGTTCTGGACCGTAACTTACGGTTCAGAGCTGCTATTTGGAGCAGACCAGGTGAACCGTAAGCTACGGTTCCCAACCGTAGCTTACGGCAGGTTATGACAAAAATTGAATTTTACTCATTTTTGATATTTGGCTCTATCTAAATATGTTTTATGTTCATCCTAACTAACGTTTAGGATAAATTTAGGTATCTAGGTGCTTGCTAAGTGATACGGATAAAGATCAAGCTCGTTGAAGAACCGAACACGATCAAAGTTCAAGCTTCCGCGTTGTGATTAGTCGATTATGAAACTAGTAGATGTGAACAAATTGAAATGTTTTAAATTTTATCAAGTTTTATTGAACGTGAAATTTGTTAGACGGACGTGTATTGTTATTAATACATTTATAGTCGAATTTTTTATAAATTTTGATTTATGTAATAAGGGCCTTACAAATTGTGTATTTGAAACTTTGAAAGTGACCCCATAAAAACTTTTACAGCAACAAATATCTGTTTTAAGATTTTGAAATTATACATACAAATATAATTTATATAAATCTATTAAAGAAAGATTCACTAGGTTTTATTTAAGTGTCCAACAATAATTGAGAATGACATGTGACCCTAGTTATAATTATAGATGAGAGGGCATTTTGATCCTAAAACAAAAACTCTCATCCTTTTATTTTCTTAAAATACAACACGAAAATCTAGTAACAAATTCAAACACAAAAAATCTAGTACAAAAATATCTAATACAAAAATCAAGCACACAAAACATAAAAAAATCCAAAAGGAAAATGTTATACAACATAATAATACAACACAATTTTCGAGGTTTTTTAGTTGACATGTTTTATACAGCAATATGGTACAAATAAAAAATAAAAAAATGCTCGATTTTATGATACAATTTTTGTTAAAAAATAAATAAATAATGTCTTATAAAAAAATTATAAACGTTAAATGATGAAAGAATACGAAAGTGTCTTGCATATGAAGAGTAAGTCAACAAATAATTTATTCCAAATATACTCTTACAAGTTTCTTTTTCTACATTTTCATCTTAACTATTTATTCTAAAAATGAAAGTTTAAGATGACTTCTTAGGGTGCAATGAATGTTCCCCACGTGGATAGTGGCAAACTCTTTACCTCATTCAATCACCTCATCTCATGTCAACTCCGCTTCCCACTCCTCTTTTTCCACTTAAACACAAGGGGTGCTCCGCACGTGAGGAGTCCATTTCTTTTCTTTTTGCTACAGGTTACACGTTAATAATTAAAACATATTTTAAACAAAATAATATTACATTTAATTAAAACAGACATTACATTAAATTAAAATAAATAAAATTATATTAAAATAATTAAAACATATTTTTGTAACGGTGTAAAACTCTTCTTCATTCTCCCATCCAAGCCCTCTTGAACCCACGGGTAATTCGTTTTCACGTTGCTCATAACTTTTAAAAACAACCTTTTTGACAAACGAAACCTATGACGAAAAAATTATCATTGTATTTCGGCTCCTCGACAAAATAATCTGTCATAAGGGTTTTATGGCCTTTCTCCCGATCACGACAGACATATCTTTTTTTACTAGATGTACCCGTGTCTTCTAGTTCGGCTTGCTCAATGTGATTTTTGAAAAATAAAATTAAGCTGCTATCGCTTGAGGGTAAATCAATGTCAGAATGTCGAATGGAATAAACAACGATATGTCATCCGCCATTTTGAAAAACAGGGTGGGATTTTTGGATTGTGAAAGAAATGATTTGGCTGATAGTAGTTTTGGATTGTGAAAGAAATAGTATGAATGGTGAGAAATGGTGTGGTTTAATATAATAAGAAAATTATAATTTTTTTTATAAACTCAATGGTTGTATATCCATTTAAATCAATAACGGTTGAAAAGCCAATGCGGTGACTACTCACCGAGTGATCTCAATCACTAAACAAAAGGGAGGGTCGGCGACGGTGTACCATTGCAGGGACTCCCCTCACCGCATGACCTCCCCGCTTACACCCTGTCCCCCTTACCCTATCTAGGTAAAATCAACTTTTTATTTGATCCTACCCCAATGTATGTATAAATTTGACAATGCATAATAAAAACTTAATCAATATTTTTATCGAGCCGCCTAATACCGCCAGTTGTAGGGGTGTGCATGCATTACAAGAATCAGAATCTGTGCCCAAGACATCTATAGCGACAACATATACTGTCAGTATAAAATTGCCTGTAGCAATGACACATTGTACCTATAGAGATTCTAACATTTTTATAAGTTAGGTCATAATACAGCGATGATAGGTCCTCGTAATAAGTAACAATATTTTCTTTTAGTTTTATTTTATAAATAGCTTAGGCGGGTTTGCCAAAATTTATCGACCAAGATTTTGGTAACCTATGGCGTGTCGTAGCCACATCTAAAATATTTTTTTCTTTCAAAACAACTGTATTTCTTACAAGTATAGTAACCTATAGTGACGAAATTTCGTCGCTATAGGTAAAACTAATTTGTTAACTTTCTTTTAAAAACAATGGATTTTCATATAATTATATAAATAATTATCGTTATATAAATAATAAAAACTTATACGTACACACAAATATTAGAAAATAAATAAAGTATATGTTAATTTAGAAAAACACATTCAGGGGATTAAGGGTGGTGTTCTTCACCATTGATGAAGCGCCATTGTTATTAGCAATTAAAACTGTACGTTAGTTTAATAACGCATTGTGTGTATGTATTGTGTATGACTATGTCTTGGATTATATAAAGTCTGCTGATGATGAAAGCTAAAACTGAAGGAAACCATTTTTCCTGCCTGATGGAATAAGGTTAAAGTTCAAGTCAAAAGTATCAGAAGTTCCCCCTTGAAAGCTTCTCAAACTGTAATGCCTTATATGTGTTTTGACCCAAAACGACGCAACAGAAATATGAACCACAAAATTTCTTCCTTTGTGTTTGTTCTGACGTATCTTAAACCACTTAAATCAACTTTCTTTAAAGCTAAGTACATCATCCATTCTAGATTTAGATAACATACGTTAACATCTGATTACAACTATGTGACCACTTCTCTGTACAATCTGTGTTCTTCAACTCGATCTTCCTTCACTTATGTCCCATGAATAATAATGATGATCCCACTAACCTGCGATCACCATATACATAACCAACACGTTAGTAAAAGGTGACATCATACATAATGAAATGAATGTATGAGAAATCAATAACTACATAGCGTTCTAACTATGTTTACTACTCCATAGTTATATCCTTCTGAATTTGTTCATTACACCAGATCTCGCATCTTCGGGAGCCTAACACATACATACCTGCATTCCTGTTGCATTCTCAATAGCAATACGGTTAGCAAAACATAATCCCAACGTATTGAAGACCTACAACCTCACCTAAGCACATACCATAGGTCTACATTCAATAAGTTACAACCCGTATTTACACTTGCATGTATCCATGTACATACATACCTATCGCATTAAAAACGTCTCACATACAAATACGCATGACATGTACCCACTATGACTTTATACCTGAAAATATACAACCAAGTCACGTTCACTTGTTCACACTCAATTACCGTACTTAAATCGTAAACTCACTATTCATCAATAATCCCACATGTAAATTAGTAAATCCTTTCATGCCTATAACACGTTTGTTCAATCCGAGTTTTTATCATACGATTATATAATTAACTATATGGCACCACATACGAAACCACGATCATTATGCATATTTCAAGACTCATACTTTCACATGTACTTAAGTTTTATAGGTCTAACACATCTAAAGAACATTGAAAACAACTTACGGGTTAGGGGGACTGAACCATGATCATCCAGATGCAAGAAACAACAACGATCAAGAAATTGGCATAACCTGCCGTAAGCTACGGCCTGCCTGCCGTAGCTTACGGTAGTTAATTTCTGCCAAAACATGAATCATCTGCCTTAAGCTATGGCCAGCCGCCGTAGCTTACGACCAGCTGTTGCTGTTAATGTGTTTGGATCTTATTTGACCCGCTTCGAGTCTAACTCGATCATGCCTATTCCGATTCGCTTCAAATTAAACATGTCACGATTTCCTTTAAATATTAAAGAGTGATTCCGAAAATCACTTACCTTAAGCATCCGAGTCCGTTCTTGTTTCCTTGCATTCTTTTGACCCGTTAGCCTTCCGTGATTGAGTCCGTGCTAATGTGGCTCCTATTCTTTCATGTCATCACATTCATACTCCTCGTTAGCAAGCAAACTTGCACATATTACCAATCAATTTCCAATTCATAAATTACATTAGACTTTCAAAACTTAACCTCTTGCATCCAAAGTGTTATAGTTGATTATACTAACGAAGCTATATACATTTCATACTCGTTTTGTAATACACATACAACCGCATGATCATCTAGTCGTATGCATAGAAAAACATAATCAATTCCTTCCATACTAGTAATATCATGATTTTACAATTAATAAGATAGTCCAAGCTTAGTTAACACACATAGTTTCCCAACCTTATTCCTTACTAATATACGCATTTTCTACACACTTAACACCAAATTGCTTTTGATTTTATCTAACCATAAGTGAACCAACACATAATGTGCATCATATTAACCAAACATTGAGTACAACTTCTAATGCATACTTTCACCAAGTCATATTATTAACCAAAATCCTACATGTATTTCATCCAAAACACATTTCTCATGTTCAATTATCACCCAGTTACATCATCTTCACACATTATACACTTTTATCCGTCATTTGCATACCATTTCATTCGTTAATCTCACCTAGGCATTTCAACAAACACTTGGTGTGCGCATTATTTTCTAAGCACATCGTACAAGCATCTTATGCTTATCTTCCTACTTCTTCCCTTCATCAATCAAATACAACTAAAATCAACCTAATTCCATACCATACTCAACCTATCTAACAAGTATTCATCACATACAACATACACATCAATTTTGAACAAGGATTGGACATGGGTGTTATACCCATGTCGCCATTTTTATAACCCAAGTAGGTTTCACCTTCAAACATCAAATTACTTGATATCATACATAAAACAAGTTCTATTTAGTCATTCTAACACATATCCATGCTCAATTTCAACAAACTTCAGGATTGAATCATAAATCCACTTCATACAAATCATCAAATTAGATTCTACAACATACCATATGTTTGTTAGGACTTGATGAAGCAAATTCTTCTTCCATGCATGAAGTTTGGGCTCAATCTCACCTCCAATTTTATGCATTCTTAGTTGTTTGAGAACTCTCTTCTCTCTTCCTCATATGTCTCGACACACACGCACACACCTCCATACCATGTTCTGCACTTTGATTTTTGTTATAACATTTAATTCAAAATTTTCATTTCAGCCCCTAACCTTTTAGAACATGTCACTTTGACATTCCAAGTATTAACTAGATTACCCTGCTTTTAGTTAAATTGGTTCATACTAACAATAAAACTTACTAGCATATAACTGACTTTTATTATGGTAAAAGTCTATAGTTACCAATTTTTTAAGACATCATACATATAGCGTTATAGTATAACATACAGAATTTGGGGTGTTACATAAACAACCAACCGAAACTGCTGGAACAAGAACTACTGAACTAATGTGCTGGAAGATAAGGTACAAGTGTAAGATTGATGAAATGCTGGTCAGTAAGTCAACAGCCAAGTCAAAGCTGAAGACAAGACACTAGTCAACAAGTCAACTTAGAAGACCAGAAATACTATGTACTGGAATCCATCCAACAGTTTTGGAATCCCAACTGTTTTTTTTGTATTTATCAGTAGTTTCAATGTAACATTAGTTTTTCTAATTGCCCAACAGTTTTGCAAATTGTTGGCAGTTACATCATTTAGTAGGTTTTTTAAGGTCCCTTTCACTGTGACGTCACCAGCAATTTTGTCCTCCGGATAAATAGAACAGTGCACTAATGAAAGATTTAACTCTTAGAGTAGAATATCCTCTAATCAAATTATCTAGAGAGAGAAAAGTAGAAGAACTAAGACAAAGTATTTAGACTTTGGATAATGACTACTTGTTAGTACATATCGAGTAGACCTCCGGTTACTTCCTGATGTGACCAGCCAATATCTTTATAAGATGTCAGATCTAAGCTGAGGTGTTGTTCTGCTATTGACTACTATTAGTTATTTGATACTTCTATTAGTTGATTTTGAATCAGATAAATCGAAATCTAATTCTACAATTTATTTTTGCATATTGAATGTTAAAAGTACTTTCAGTTGCAGGTTAATTCTTGAACAATTATAGATGATTATTTTGCTGATAATTTTTAGATTTGTATTCATATTATTTATAGTTTTTTTTCCAAAGAAAAAGAAATTCGATTTAACATCTTAAATTCTTTTATTTAAATTCGAGATTCATACAGATTTATAAAACATAACATTAAAATCATTTAACATGTTAAATTGAAAGTCTTTGTTGTTTAGATTTTAACACAATATTTTATTTTATATTGAATTTAACATGTTAAATTAAAATTATTTTATAGAGTAAATTACAAAATTCATCCTTTATGTTTACACCAGATTACAAAGTGTATCATTTGTCTTTAGAATTGATGAGAATCATACTTAATGTTCGCAAAATCTTACCTCTTACGTCCGTTAACCCTAACTCAGTTAAGTTTAAGTGTTTACACCAATTATTGTCTTTTTCACGCTACCATCAAATCCTAGAGTTTCACATTTGTTAATCGTCAAGCGGATCTTACAATATCTGAAGGATTGTCCAAATTTAGGCTTGTGGTACCCCCTTCACTGATGATTTCAAGCTGGAAGGCTACTTAGACTCGGATTTTGGCTGCTGCAAACTCAAGTCCAAATCCACAACGGCTGGATGCCAGTTCTTCGGAACCCATTTAGTAATGTGGCAATGCAAAAAGCAGACCACGGTCGCTCTCTCTACTTGCAAAGCCAATACGTTTCAGCTTAAGGTTGTTGTTCCCAAATCTTGTGGATACAACAACAGATGGGAGACTATGGTCTTAAGTTTCTTGATACGCCAATTTATGTAGATAATAAAGCTAACATAGACATAACTAAAAATCCGGTTCAACACTCTAAAACTAAACACATTGAGATACGACATCACTTTATCAGTGATTGCCATGAGAAAAAGTTGATCGTATTGAAATATCCACACTGATGAACAACAAGCTGATTTTTATACAAAACCATTTTACAGAACAAGATTTAAATAACTTTTGAAATTAAATGGGATGAAACATCTTACATCAGGGGGATCAAGAGGTTGAAACTGAGATGAATGACGTCAGGTGGTCAACTTTGCTTTCTTTAAAAACAAAAAATCCAAAAATATGTTTTTGATTTTAGGGGGAGAAAAATTATGAAAATACAAAAACATATAAAATTAAAAAAAATGTTCAAAAATATGAAAAAGACAAAAAGAGTTTTCGTGCGAAAAAGAGGAAATGATAGTATATTAGTGGACTATCACAGTATGCTAAAGATATGTATTATCAAAATGTTTTTAAACAAGTCTCACTGATGATGTGCCAGTAGGCTTCACACGTTGAGTAAATTATTTTTCAAGAAATAAACATAACGAAACTTCTTAATCAAGTGGTTTACATCTCTCGGATATATGGTCTTACTACACCGAAATTTCGTTTGAGAGATTGTCTGATTATGAGATACTAGATCTTTATAATGATTGATATCTGGGGTATTATACGAGTTCTTCTGATTTTGCATCATCAATGGCCTAGAACTTGTAGAATACTTTTTCTTTAAAAACGAAATACTGCTTTTATCGTAAGTATTGAAAGATTCAACAACTGCAGTAAAACAGATTCCAATTTGGAACACTACTTTTAAGTCGAGCATTCATCTCTTTGTCTGTACAATGGTACTAACCTGAGCTCTCAAGGTCTCGTAATTACCCAGATACAGATATCAGTTAGTTATATTCACATGTATGATGAAATCTAGGGAATCTTGATACGGGAGTATATTCTGAGATGGGAAACACGGTTAAGTCAAGTTCTAAAACATTAACTAACATACCTTGAAACAATTGAGAAATGTGCAGAAGTATAAGTGGATCAGTATACTGACAATTTAAGTGAATTTGTTTAAAACTTAAAGTTTTATCAGATCAACGGTACTAGTGATAAGCCTAAAAACTGATATGATCCTCTTACACAAACTCACAAAAATATGTCTGTAAATATGTTTGTACATAACTTACATTTCATTTAATAAAAACCAAAAATATTTTCAGCATGTTTTAGCATAAACTTTGGAAAATACAAAAAGATTTTGTTTTTATTTTAGTTTCGGGTGTCGATGATGGAAAGCTAATATTCAAAGTCTAAAGCTGTTAAACAAAATTTGAAAAGATAATTTGTTCTGAAATGATAAAAATTCATTAACTTGAAACTTACATTTGATAAAAACACCAGTTTGTTCATAAAGTGTTCATCCAGGGTCATTCATTTGAGCTTGGTAGATAAATCAGATAACCAGGGTCATTAACTTGGACTTGGTTAGCTGAGAGGGTTAAAACTAATAAAGTGTTTAAAGTTTAAAATTTTTGTGCTGAAAATTTCAAAGATTGAAACTGAAATGTTTATTTGAATGTTTAGAATGAACAAAAAGTTGTTAGAAAGGGGGAGCAGGACAAAACATTGAATAATGAGGGAAGTTCATAGAAGGGGAGTATGCTAATATTTAGCGTTTACAATACAATTTCAAAGCATGGAGGAGATTGTTGATGATATCTGTTGAGCAAGAATGTTAAAGTTATTCAAGAATTGAATAATTTAAAATATTCAAAGACTCTGAAGCTTAATGGATAAATTCGAAGACTGCGGCAACAGCCAAGGGGAGACTGTTGATACATATGTCTGTCATCTACGTCATCGAATAGCATCGAGCCTGTAATAGGGAACATAATGTTAGATTTGATCACATAACAGACCACTTCGCACGAAGTAAACAAGCCATTTCGTACGAAATGCACAAGTCTATATAGGTTTGCGAGGTTAGTGTGAAAAAGATGTTTTTTTAGACAGGACGGCGAAGCTCTGTCCAGTTGTTTCCAGGATCTGCAACGTTGAAGTATTAACGAAACAATAGTTATAATTTAATCTTGTTAATATTATCGCCTAACTCTAAAATGGATTCCGCACGTTTAAGACTAGGTTAAAATTAAATTAGGAATTGAGCTTAAGGAGAGCAGATCCTCGCAAAATGTTGGTCATTTCACTCTTTTATATTTTAAAGGAATAAAGAAATATAAATATACAAAAACCCCTCTCTCTGAAACACTTTCTCTCAAACTCTCTCTCTCTCTAAAGATCCAGGTCTTCTTATCTGATGACGAACTGTATACCATGGCCACCCTACCATCTGAACCCATATCACCGTACCACCACCTCCATCATCTAATCTTCTTCATCGGTGAAGCACCACCTCGCACCACTACCGGCGACCAAGAACCCCCATGTCCACCTCATTCTCTCTCTCTCTCTCCCTCTCTCTTATCCTCTAAGCTCAGAACCGCAAAGGCGATGTTCGGCTGACGGAAGTGAAAACACATCTAAAATAGACCAGAACCTAGCCCCTAAATAGTCAATGTCTTTGAAATAGTTCTGAAATAAGTGGGCAGATGGAACCCTAGCGTTTTGTGGTGGTGAATGCGAGGGGTAATGGGTTTTCATGGTGGGTTTTTAATTTGAATACGGGGTTTCATGGTGGGTTTTAATTCGAATATGGGGTTTCATGGTGGGTTTTTAGATCTAGGTATTTAATATGAATAAGGGGTTTTTATTGTGGGCTTTCATAGTTAAATCTGATGGTAATGGTGTGATGGCTGCAGTGGTGGTTGTGTGATGGTTGCAGTAGTGGTTGTGGTGGGAGAGGTTGATGGTGTAGTGGTGGTTATAGTTGTGGTCGCGTGGGAGAGGTTAATGGTGGCAGGTGGATGTGGTGGGTGGTGGTGGTTAGGTCAGGTGATGGTGGGGGTGGGGGTGACAGGTGGTGGTAGTGATGGTGGTGGGGTTTGTGTGTGAGAGAGAGAGGGGGGGAGAGGGGGAGAGAGAGAAGATGGAAGAAAGAGAGAATTGAAATAATGATTAAAATATCCATATAAAATGTTTTATACTAATAAACGGGTAAGAAGACTAATTTGCCTCCACTTGGTGTGATTTAACCATTAAAATTAATTGAATTAGGGTTAAAGGACGTAACATGCAAAAGTTTACAAACAAGAAGTACATTTTTTTGTAATTATTGAAGACAAAGGAACACTTTATAATCTGATGTAAACATAAAGAACGATTTTTGTAATTTACTCTATCTTATATTTTGAACAATTTGCTACTAAAATACTTTTTGTATTATTAGCCTACTTAGTATCGTTTAGCTAAAAGATTCAAAACAAAATAAACTAGAAACTATTTTTATAGTATAAGATTACGAAAACCACAGAAAATAATAAATAAAATACATGTTAGAGTTGCTATTTATTTGTAGGGTTTTCATGTTGTGTATTGTTCAGATTTGAACTGATTTCTTTTATTTTATATACAGTTTCATACAGATTTAACATGTCAAATTCAAATTGTTTTACATGAAAAATGACTATGTGGGTTAGTATTAAATGAAGATCAACAAGACCTGTGGTTTAGTAAAAGATGAAGATTGACCAGATCTGTGGTTTAGTAACAAATGAAGATGAAGATGGACATGAAGATTAAGATAGAATGAAGATGAAGATTGTCCAGACCTGAGATTTAGTAACGAGTTAATATTAAATTTCTGACCAAATCTATGGCTTAGTTACAAGTTCATATTAAAATCCAGTGTTACATGTTATTCTACATAAATTTGAACGAGATTTATACATGTTAATAAAAATTGGTGTTATACATTTAAGTGTTAAACGAAAAGTATTGTTTAAGATTGTATTGGATTCGTGCTTCAAATCCTTACGATTCATTTATTCAGTACTCATGTAACTAATTTTTTTTAATTTAAATTTTATGTATGTGTGATTGATTATAGATGATCATTGTGTGGATAAATTTTAGATTTTTATTCATATTATTTGTGATTTTTTCCAAACAACAAAAAATATGAAAAAACATGCAAATGAACAACTCAAACATGTTACTTTCTGTCTGTGATTTTTCCTAATTTTATAATTCAAAATAACTTTTAAATGATTTTGTTGTAATTGTTCCAGCCAAAATACTTTAAGGATGCTGAGAATCTGATAAAGTTTTTAATAGAAAGGTTATTTAACATATTAAATCTTTTTAACGTTATGTTTAAAAATCTATATGAAACTCAAAATTGAAATAAAAGAATTTAACATATTAAATTGATTTTTTAAACCCACAAATAATATGAATATTAATCATAATCATCTAAAATCAAGTAAATTTAAATAAAACTTACAATTATCTCAAATACATGATGCCTTATCATGAGATCTAAGTTGTACCAACTTGCAAGTTTTCACATATGAAAACTTGAAAAATATGAAGAAGATTCATACCTAAGAAATAGTTAAATTTCATTCAAATTGAAGATTCATACTTGAGAAACATGAATCAACTTAAAATCACAAACAAACTTCGAATTATATGATTGTACAAGCAAAATCCAAAACAAAAAATTCTTGCTTACACAATGACTACAACAAATCTCAAAGTTCGGAGATGAAAGCCTTAACTGATAGAAAGATTATTCATCAAAACCAAATGCAGAGAAGAAAATAGATTTTATGAGAATAGATGAAGATGAAGAAACCCTAGAGTTGAGGAACGTAATGAAGATTGCTGGAGATGAAAGTCTGATGAGAGACAAAGTAGATCTAGATGGAGAGGAGTTTTATTATCTGTAACATTTTTTTGGAGAAAAATACTCATGGTTCTATTGTTCCCAACTTTTTTGGTGTTTCACATTTAACACAACCTATATATAGGGTAGGGTTCATGCGATAACCACCTTTATTGCGAGAACCATGAAAACCAGTGTGAATACAACCAAAACTACTTAAAAAACTTTAAAACACACATTTTTTTAATTTTCCATTAAAAATCGCAAAATTTTATTTATAAAATAATTAAAACTTTTTTAATCCGAATAAAGTTATTTGATGCACATGTGCATGTGTCATATTTCTTGACAACACCTATACAATCACAACCATCCGTAATATATTACCAATATTATACAAGAAAATGCCAGATGCTACGAAGGATGATGAAGTAATGATGCTATGAAGGATGATGACGTAATGGTTAATCAAAGAGTTCAAAAGGGTTGTTTGTTATTTAATGATGGAATTGGGAAGATATGCACATGTGCATCACTTTATAAATGATGTTGTTATTTATATGCACATATGCTTATTTTGGTTAATTTCATCTGGTGGTTGATAGTTTGGTTATAATTTTTATAAATAAAATGTTGCGATTTTTAATGGAAAATTTAAAAAATCTTGTCATTGCCGCCACATAACCATCGTCGGCTCTCCTCTTCACCCGACTGCCTCCAAGCTAAACGTTGTTTCTAACGTCCACTGATTGTTGTCGCTAGCCTTTCGCCGATTGGTACTTGTCATTGCCGCTGCATAACCACCTCGGCCCTTACCATCAGCAAACCACTCACCGTCGTACGCTTCCACCGTGCGTCACCAATGCATGACCGCCATGCGCCACTACCACATGACCGGTTGATTGCGCTTTTTATTATGGGGTAACTTCTACGACTGAAATTCGAAGGTGTTCGGGTATTTAGGCTAATCATAATGTTTCGTATCTACCGACCAAGTTGTTTTTTCGAGTTGTTTTGCGAATCATAGTCTACCACAACCTGCTAAGGTACATGTTTGGAAAACACCCTATGGTTGTTTGGTTTCTATTTTGTTTTGAATCTGAACCTCTAGTGGACGATCTAAATTTTTTGTTTGTAGCAGTTCATAAACACGTTTCCACGGCTATAATAATTTTAAATAAGGTGTACGAATCCCAACATACCCATTGTTGTTATGTGCATCGACCGTGCATCATTAATAAATGATTTATTGATAAAGATCTAGCTATGAATCACTGACGAGATGTGAGCGTGTTATAATTTTGGATATATTTCTAGCACTTTTTTCTCGTTTATCAAGATTTAAATTTATAAAACGCGATGCAATACAATCACTCTCTATAACACGTTAGGGCAAGTGTACCTAACATTGGCGTAATATAGTGATGGTAAGATACCGAGGTCGTCCAAGGACACAATAGCTTTTAATACCGGAATATCGTCAACGTCTAATCTAACCAAAATTTTGATAAAGAAGTTGTTTAGTTTTAAAAGAAGTAAAAGTAAAATGTTAGAAGAAAAGCAATAAATGGTGTGTGATAAGCGTATTATATTTTTATTAATAATATTTTGAGCCCTTTTTACGCATTATTCCAGTTTTAAATTTATAAAACACGATATTGTACTAACACTAAACACACACTTGGGCAAGTGCACCCATCGTGAGCGTAGTATAGTGTTGGTAAGATACCGAGGTCGTCCAAGGACACAAGAGCTTTTAGTACCGGTTTATCGTCAACGTCTAATCAATCTAAATTTTTGAAAAAAGATTTTAAACATAGAAGAAAAAATAAATAAAAAGATAAACAAAATGAAAAAACAGATAGATAAGATAGAATCACTTAGATCCAACTCATCTTTAATGTATACTTTGGTGATTTTCGCACTTTCAGACTTTTTAAGAGATTATCTTAGTTATAGTAGTAGGCCCCTCTTTTTAAGGTGACGTTACCCTCAACCCAGTGGTTTGAGTCAGCAGGGACACAATCCCAAAGGGTCGGGATATTGGAAGATAATTAAATAAGTTATTAATGCGAAAAGTGGTAGGCCCCTCTTTTGAAGGTGACGTTACCCTCGGCTAAGTGGTTTGACTCAACAGGGATACAATCCCAAGTAGCCGGTTTAAAGTATTAATAGTAGTTTACATATGAAGGGTTCAAGCTATTCGTATCCCCGCCATCCAATACCTTTGGGGCATTGAAGGAGGTCCTAGTAAGCTTGAACAAGTCCTCGTAGGATCTATACACTGAACGAGACAAGAACTTTACCAAACCACCCTTCTAACCCCCCTTCCAAGTAGTTAACACGTTTTATATAGACCGTAAAGACACGAATGAGCAAATCAGTGACATCATGAAGAAATGGTTAGGAAAATTCACTTTCAACATAAGAAACTAGTTATTAAAGTCATTAATACATATCCAATTAAAAAGTGCCGAAAGATTAAAAATCAAAAGTAATACATAAAAGACTAGTTTTCACTAATTGATATAAGTGATTAGTCAAGCATGGCCTTTGTTTGACAAAAACCCTTACAATCAATCTTGGATCCTGAGACTACTACACACTTTAAAGATGATAGATGGATGCTGGTTGTGGGTGTTGGTGTTGTAGTGGTGGTGGAGTGGTGGCAAAGTGAGAGAAAAGTGGTTTGCCAAGGGATGCCTTTGAAGTGAACCAAACACCCCTAATTATAGTCCAAAACAGTAGCCCGGCCACGGCCCCGTGTCCAGTGGGCACGGCACGTGGTCAACCATCTTCTATTCCTTCATTTATTGCATCTGACAGCAGAGGGCCCCACACGACCACGTGGCCTCTGGGCACAGCCCCGTGGTCAACTGTTCGCTGTACTATCTGGATTCTGCGAATCTGATAGCTGACCACGCCCCATGTTGGTCTGGGCATGGCCCTGTGGTGGGCGTAGAAGCTTATGCAAGTTTTGTCTTGAAGTGCAAGGTCTGACCACGCCCTGTGTTCGGCTGGGCACGGCCCCGTGGTCATCTTTGTTATTTTGTTTTTGTCTTTGGGGTGTTGACTGAGGGATCGGGCATGGCTCGTTATTCCTTCTTTTCGTATTTATGTTGGTTTTGGCTGCTTATTTGCTTCTTTTATTCTTTTAAGCTCTTTTTATCCTGAAAATATAAAAAGGACCAAAGAAACGTGCTTTTCCCAACATTAGTAGTAAAAAGGGTTAGTTTTATGCCTCATTTGATGTAATTTATATGTTGCATTTTGCACACATCAATAAACAAGATAGAATCACTTGGTACTGACTCCTTTTTTATGTATCCTTTGATGATTTCCGTACTTTGGGCTATTTAAGACATTATCTTAGTTACTGTGGCATGTCTCTCTTCAAGTCCCCCCCCCCACTTAAATTACATTTTGTCCTGAATATTAAAATATATTGAAATGATCAAATGTGTAAAAGTGGGTTTAAAACAACATTTTTTAGATTTTGGTTAGTGGGCACGTGGGCTTGTTAAGGAGGACCTCGTGCCAAAGTGCCAGTATCATTGAATTTGAAAAACTTACAGAAGGTAGGCACTAGGGGTGTGCAATCGTAACATGAATAAACCGACTAAACCGAACCGAAATTAACCGAAACCGAATTAACCGAATGTCGGTTAACGGATATTTTTTACCATCGGTTAACCGAAATTAACCGAACCGAACCATTTTTTTTATATATTTCTAGCTTTTATACCTCCATTTCATGTATTTCATATTTTATACTTTCATTTCATGTAATATTACCTCCATTTCATTCATTTATAACTTCATTTCATTTATCTATACCTCCATCTCATGTATTTAAACATCTACTTCCTGCATTTATACCTCTATTTTTCTTTATTTAGACATCCATTTCATGTATTTATACATCTATTTCATGTAATTATACATCCATTACATATATTTCTAAGCAAAAAATTTAGTCCTTGTTTGAATTGGTTATTAACCCAAAATTAACCGAACCGATTAACTGATGACTTCGGTTACGGTTACGGATAATGCTAATAACCGAACCGAACGAACCGAACCGTGCAACCCCTAGCAGGCACGGCCCGTGTGAAAGGTCCAAAATGGCAGAATTGTTTTCAGCAGTGACGAGGCAGGGGGCGTGTTTACTGCACACGACCCCATGTTTGGCTTCTGGAAGTTCGAGAATAAAAGGGTTTAGGGTGGTAGGTTTCCTGTTTTGGGTCGGGGTTTCATGTGCTTGGTGGATCCAAACATTCCAAGGTATCTGTTTGCTTATACACACCACAAATACAACAATTCCAACAGAAATAAAGTCTTAAATTAACATTGATTTTGTTTCATCAGCCATCACAAACCAAGAAAAATAAAATGCATAAAAATAAAAGTGCAAAATTATTCAAAATGGTCACAGCCCGCACATCAAGCCCAAAGTTTGAAAGGGAAAGGGATTAACCTGCTCGTCACCAACCATGCCACCAACCATGCCATCATCACCTAGTCTGAATCGTTCATTTCATGGCCCTCATCATCATCCTCCACATCCTCTTGGTATACCATATGCTCCCGAATGTAGGAGATGTCGGACTGCATGGCCGAGATGCTTATTTCCATGCCACCGAATCTCGAGCTGGTGCTTTGTCCCAAGTTGTATGCGTTGCGAGATACCTGAAGCATTTCCTGCATAATATTATACAAATTGTGCTTGTTAGGAAAATCATTTCCCCCTTGAGAGGAGAATGCGGAAGCGTATCCGTGAGAGTAACACGATGGAAGATTAGGGATGCCTTCAATGCAAGGACTTGATCTGGGTCATGTGGGCTCCAAATCTTTCTGGTGTTGTCTTTGAAGCGCAAGAGCCCATTGTTACAATCGGCGATGATTCCCATGCTTCGGAAAAGGTTTAGGTCCCCCAGTGTGACACGAACCCCGGTGGTAAAGCTTCTTAAGGTACGATTGCCTTATGCTTTGTAGATCTGGGCGATCTAAAACCCCGAAGAATATGGGTGTAGGAAGAAGCAATGAAGGAAGAATAAAGTTTTAAGCATGATATAAGAATGGTAAAAATCGGGACACTTAAACAATAGACTAGGTCGAACATGGCAATTCTACCTAATTACCTATAGTTATGGCTATGATACCAATCTGTACACCCCAACCGATGGGCGGAAACATCAAGGCAGGACGAAAGAGATTGCTCATAATGCTAATAGTGGGCCCAATAATTAATTAAACTGGATTTCATTTCATAAGTAAATTGTCGTACAATACAAGGGAAATTCAAATACAACAATAATAAAAGACAAAATTTGATACAACACTACTAAACCTAACGTCTATGTGAGTATCTAGTCATCAACGCTATTCCAATTTCATGGCATCATCTCCTCAACCTGTAACATGTTTAAAATACAATTAAATGCAAAAGCAAAGGCGAGTACACAAGTTTGGTGATACATAGCATAATATTAAAAAGTATAACTCGAATCACATGTTAATTGTATGTAAGGTAAATGCTAATCATGCAACACTAGATCAAACCCCAAGTTTCCACAAGTATAATGAGCTTCCCTCGTCACATAGGCAACGAGACTAAAAATATGATTAAGCTTAACATAACCCCGACGGGTGGTGTGCTACTCCTATAGCGCTATATATGTCAAGTTGGGCTAGCTAAGTTAATGATCAAGCATGTATAATTCTAACATGTATCTAAGCATAACAAGTATCATGTATTGACGGATTGAGCATGTAAAGCATAAGTTGTGATTTGTGTATTTTGATAGGTAAACATGTTACAACCCAAAAAGTAAGAAAGCGTAAATGGGTCGAGTGTACTCACGGTTTTGCAAGCGTTCCGACTTGGTAATCCGTGAAGAGTTGTTTGTGTTTTGGATGAACACCGAGTTATCCTACAAGAGGAAAACGTAGGTGTGAGTATTCGAATAATTTATGGAAGATTCGGGATTTTGAAATGATGCATACAAAGTAAAGTATACGAAAATACTCACTAAGGTCTAGCACTCGTTTTGGACACTATGGGAACCCATTAGGGTTTATGTGATTTCATAGTTGTAATACCTATTAGAATCCGAACGAGGAACCATACTCTTTAGTGATTAAACTTACTAACTCGACACATGATTATGTAGTCATTATCAAGGTTTCGGTTTTTAATTATGTATTATACAGATTAGTATAGTTATATGTATAAGTCCATTCCATGGATATCATAGAAGTCATGTAGGAGGTAGGTGGCATAGCCAACCATTTAGGAACCTCATAAGAGTTCACCACTACACAGTTGTCATAGACAACAAGGAGGGTCAAGAATAAGTACAAGAATAATAAGAATGAAATACAGTACATTATTATACACTAAGTATCCAAGTAAGCTACAACCCGGTGAGCGGCGTCGACACACGTTGAAGGCTAGACGGGGTTGTGTTACTTTCAACTAGGAAACTACTTAGGATGAATGGGAAATACATCAAGTGTTGTGTGGACTTAGGTGTAGGATAGCCCAAGCTAACCTTGTAGTTACACTAACCTCAAGTTCTTGACTTGGCAACAATTGTGGGCTTAAAGCTCTATGAAAACAAAAAGTTTGGAGTGTTTAACCACTCCTATTTACATGTATAACAACCTAGGTTAGTCTCCTTAATCAAACGTGGATTAGAAGCTCAATAACCCTAGGATGAATGAAGAAAAGATGAGATAAACAAGTTTTGAAAGTGTTTGAACAAAACAGAAAGTTTTGGAGTCCTTTAGGTGTATTTCAAGGTCTGGATTCTCCATGGAGAACCCGTGGATTTCAAACCTAAGGATTATCCAAGCATTTAGAAAGAAGAATCAAGTGATTTCGTTGAGTATTGAGCAAGTTATGCTCACTTTAGTATGAAGGTATGAATCTGCCGAATTTGTGTTTTGCAAGAGATTATGGAGTGTTTGAGAGAGATTAGATGGAGTTTGGAAAGTGGAAATGGTGTGGAATAGGGCCCTGGTATTTATAGGGAAGAGTTAGGAGGTTGTTAGAGGTGTTTTAATGGAGTTTAGAGGTGATTGGAGAGGGATTAGTGTGTGGATACGTGCATTTGCGCGAGCCAAAAACAACTCTGCCCGCCCAGCACCCTTGCGGACCTGGTTCGGGCAAGAATTTATATTTTTTTTGTTTTGATGCAAGGTGATGGGTTTTAGTGTATTTTTGGTTGTTTCATGGTATTTTATGGATAAATAAAGTATCATAAGCATGTGTATCATGTCACAAAGTATACATATGTATATAATGATCGAGGTCGAGTATAAACACCAAGTATAACGCATGTATGAAGTTTAAGTGTCACATATTTATAAATATGTCACGTTTTCGAGTATGAGCATCATATATATGTAAGTATGTTGGGTATAACATGTATAGAGATAAAATGTATATTCCATTATGATTCAAGTCTCAATTACAGAGATTACAACGAAAATACGAGTATGAGATACAATGGTTTTCGAAAATAGAAATACAAACGACACTTCCTAATTATAGAAAGTATAGAATCGCGAGACGTTACAGTCTCCCCTCCTTTAGGAGATTTCGTTCTGAAATTTAGGAAGATGCAACGAAGAGATGCGGATACTTAGTCTTCATATCACTTTCGAGTTCCCAAGTAAATTCAGCACCACGTTTTCCTTCCCATCGAACCTTGACAATGGGTATTCGACTACGCCTTAGTTGCTTGATTCCTCGGTCCATAATTTCGACCGGTTTCTCCACAAAATGCAATGTCTCGTTGGTTTGAAGATCTTCGAGTCGTACCTGAAGTCCTTCTTCAGCTAGACATTTCTTTAGGTTTGAAACATGAAATGCAGGATGAACATTGTTGAGGCTTGAGGTAGGTCCAGTCGATATGCTACCTTGCCAATCCTTTCGAGAATCTTGAAAGGACCTACGTAGCGAGGAGCGAGTTTGCCTTTCTTACCAAAACGAACAACACCCTTCCAAGGGGATACCTTGAGAAGTACTTGGTCACCAACATTAAATTCCAAAGGTTTGCGCCTCTTGTCTGCATAACTCTTTTAACGACTTCGAGCTTTGAGGAGGTTATCACGGATTTGTAGGATCATGTCCGTCATCTCTTGTATTAATTTGGGACCGGTGATCAGAACATCACCAATCTCGTGCAACAAATAGGCGAACGACACTTACGACCATACAATGCTTCAAATGGAGCCATTTGGTTACTGGCGTGATAACTATTACTATACAAGAATTCTACCAAACGTAAGTGTGAATCCCAATTGCCGCCAAAATCGATTACGCAAGAACGAAGCATATCTTCCAAAGTTTGGATTGTACGCTTTGTTTGACCATCAGACTGAGGATGAAAAGCGGTGCTAAGGTTAAGACGAGTGCAAGGGCGGATTGAAATGTTTGCCAAAGGCGAGAGGTGAAACAAGCGTCACGATCAGAGATAATATCGAGAGGAGTACCATGACGATTGATGACTTCATCCATGTAAATACCAGCCAATTTCTCGACTTTGTAATCTTCACAAATGGCAAGGAAATGAGCGGATTTGGTCAAATGGTCAATGATAATCCAGATGTTGTCATGAACATATGAAGTACGAGGCAATTTGGTGATGAAATCCATAGCAATACTCTCCCATTTCCAGATAGGGATTTCTGGTTGTTCGAGCAAGGCCAGAGGGGCGTTGATGTTCAGCTTTCACCTTGGAACAAGTAAGACACTTTGAGACGTAAAGGGCGATATCTTTCTTCATCCCAGGCCACCAATAAGATGTTTGGTAGGTCATGAAACATATTATAAGCGCCAGGATGAATGGAATATCGGGATTTGCGGGCTTCTTCCAACAAGGTGTTTCGAAGATTGAGACGGTTGGGAATCCAAATGCGATCATGGTAGTAAAGGATACCATCGGGTTTTGCTGCGAGGGTTTTGGACTCCACAACTCAACACGTTATCGAGGTTACCCTCTTAATGACGGCAAATTGTGCTTGGCGAATTAGATCATGAAGTTTTCCCACAATTTGTTGACAACGAACACTCTTGACATGAGTTTTACGACTAAGTGCATCAGCCACAACATTCGCTTTACCAGGGTGGTAGCGAATATCACAGTCGTAGTCGTTTAACAATTCTACCCAACGACGTTGACGCATGTTGAGTTCCTTTTGATCAAAGATATGTTGAAGGCTCTTGTGGTCGGTGAAGACCGTACACTTAGTACCATAAAGGTAGTGCCGTCAAATCTTAATGCAAAAACAACTGCACCAATTTCAAGTCGTGAGTAGTATAGTTTTTCTCATGGATCTTGCGCTGTCTCGACGCGTAAGCGATAACTTTTTTCGTTGCATAAGAACACAACCAAGACCTTGGTTTGAAGCATCGAATACACGACGAAATCGTTGTTTCCATCAGGGAGGGTAAGGATAGGAACATTACAAAGCATGTCCTTGAGGGTTTGGAAAGACTCCTCTTGTCGGTACCCGAAACAAAGGTTTGTCTTTTTGGGTCAACGACGTTAAAGGAACATCAATCTTGGAGAAGTTCGAGATGAAGCGACGATAATAACCAGCTAGGCTAAGGAACGAACGAATTTCAGAAAGCGATTTAGGTGCAATCCAATTCTTCACAGCTTCTATCTTTGCGGGGTCAACATGAATACCGAGTTCATTAACAGTGTGACCAAGGAATTGAACCTATTTTAGCCAAAATTCACACATGGAGAATTTGGCATAAAGACGTTCGGTACGCAAAAGCTGAAGGACAAGTGGCAAATGTCGTCCATGTTCTTCTTTCGTTTTGGAATAGATGAGAATATCATCGATGAACACGATTACGAAGCGATCGAGAAAAGGTTTACACACGCGGTTCATGAGATCCATAAACACTGCAGGTGCATTGGTCAAACCAAAAGGCATGACCACGAACTCGTAGTGTCCATAACGTGTGCGGAAAGAATTTTAGGTACATCTTATGCGAGAACTCGAAGTTGATAATAGCCAGAACAGAGATCGATTTTCGAGAAACAAGTTTGCACCTTGAAGCTGATCGAAGAGATCGTCAATACGAGGAAGAGGAAATCGGTTTTTGACTGTAAGTTTGTTGAGTTCGCGATAGTCAATGCACATCCAAAAGGATCCATCTTTCTTTTTGACGAATAAATCGGGAGCGCCCCAAGGAAAGGTACTAGGCGTATAAAACCTTTATCAAGACGTTCTTGAAATTGGCTCGATGGCTCTTGCATCTCCGAGGGCGCTAAACGATAGGGAGCCTTCACAACAGGAGTTGCGCCAGGGATGAGGTCATTTATTTCAACATATCATTTATTTCACACTATAAAATATGGACACCTACTAGCGAATTTAACAATTCGAGTTTTGGGGCGTTACACTATTTCCAAAGTTTCATAGCATACTTACCTTGGAGGTTCTTTGTACACGTGCTTAAATTTTCCATCTGCCTTCGCACCATCCATGCTCGGCCTTGAACCTTAACCATTTGTGAGGTGCCATTAGTCTGCAAAAGAACATTAAAACAGTCAGGTGCGATAAAAATTGCCAAAAGCAGAAAATATGGGGTTTTCACATGCCATGTGTCTGATAGACACGACCCCGTGTCTGAGGTTTCAGGAGAGGCACGAACCCCGTGTCTACCTCCTATTTGCACAAAAATTTTGAGATTTTTGAGCCGGCTTCTAAAAGTTCAGAATTTTTGGTCCACTAGGTGCAGTTTCCCCGAAAATCAAACCCCAGGTATCAATTTCAAGTTACCAACCCTTTAGACCCTTTATTTTTAGAGTTTTTGGTTATAAACAAGGGTTTGCATAAAGTACTTGAAATCTTTCATTTTTTCAACATTGGTTCGATGATTTACTCTTCATAACACTTTACAATCTACTGACAAGATCTAGGAAAAAAATTCGGATTGGCACGGGTCAAAATCAACCCTAGATTTTCCCCCAAATTCTTAGTGTTTAACTACATGCAAAGTAATAATTTATCTAAGATAGATGTTATGAACAGACCTGGCAGGTGGGTTACGGAAGGAAATCATCGAAAAGTTGCAGAAACGATCACGGAACCGAGGGCTGCAGAGAAACGGCCGTGGGAGTTTGATAAAGAAAGTTTTCAAAAAAGGGTTTTAATCCGTCTGCAGATAGGCACGGCCACATGCCTTGCAGGCACGACCACATGCCTTGTAGGCACGACCCGTGTCTAAGCGAAATATATTTTTTTATAGGTCGTTTCTCCTGCCCGTTGGGTTCCTTGGTTTGATTTACCTGGTTTGTATTCTTTTGACGTGGTGTTCCAGTATATACATGCAGACAAAATAATAAAAATATGTACAACTTCTTTTCCCGATCCTTTGTCTATTTCTTGTAAAGTTATCTCCATTTCTTCATCCTCAAGGAATCCTTCATAGAATTTAAGCCTTTTTCCATTAACTTTAAATGGTTCCCCATTTGGAGGCTTAACTTATGTGGCACCGTGTGGAAAGACCTTAGTGATGGTAAAAGGATTGAGACTTGAGTTTTCAGGAAAAGTCATAGTTTTAAGTTAAAGAGGAGTACTTGATCCCCTTCTCGGAATTCCTTAGGTCCGCTTATGTTTTTTCCGTGTAATCTTTTTAAGTTAAAGAGGAGTACTTGATCCCCTTCTCGGAAGGTGACAGTTTTTCCAATATACGAGCTTATATGGGTTGGTGCATATTGGTTTTTTATAGGTTGTTCGAATTGCCCTTAAAGCATCATCTAGTTTGTCTGTCCATTCCTTTCGGTTTTGACCCACAATTTTTCTAGGATCCTTTTTAAACCTCGATTGGTCACTTTCGCTTGACCATTGGTTTGAGGATGATAAGCAGTTGAAAGTAGATGAGATACCCCATTTCATGTTAGAGCTTTTTCCATTTGTAGATTGCAAAAGTGGGTTCCTTTATCACTGCTGAGGGCTTTTGGAGTGCAGAAATGGGAGAATACTCTTTTCAGGAATTTAACTACTACTCTTCCACCATTGGAAGGAAGAGCCTCAGCCTCTGCCCATTTAGAAACATAATATACAGCCAGAAGGATGTATTTGTTTCCTCCTGATGGTGGAAATGGTCCTGTAAAATCCAATCCTCAAACATCGAAGATTTCACAAATGAGGATATTATTTTGTGGCATCTCATTTCTTGCCGAGATGTTGCCTACCTGTTGACATGCTTCGCATGCTCTGATTAAGTCATAGGCGTCTTAGTGTATCGTAGGCCACTAGAATCCTGAACCATACGCTTTTCGTACGGTGTTCTCCGTCATGTCCTCCACATGGTAATTCGTGACAATGGCGGAGAATCCGTCTTGCTTCTCGACCATGGACGCATCGTCGAATGAGTTGATCCGCACATATTAAAAAAAGATATGGGTCTTCCAAAAAATAGTTGATGTGCACAAAATACAACATATAAATTGCATCAAATGAGGCATAAAACTAACCATTTTTAGTACTAATGTTGGAAAAAACACGTTTCTTTGTTCCTTTTGAATTTACAGGAGCAAATGAGCTTAAAAGAACAAAATAATAGCAAATAAGCAGCCAAAACCAACATAAATACACAAAGAAGGAATAACGTGACATGCTCGACCCCTCAAGCAACACCCAAAGACAAAAACAAGAAGACAGAAGCTGACCACGGGGCCGTGCCCAGCCAGTCATGGGGCATGGTCTGCCAATGCACTTAAAGACAAAGCCTTCAGAAGCTTTTACGCCCACCACAGGGCCATGCCCAGCTCGCCATGGGGCGTGGTCAACTCTTAGATTTGTAGAATCTTGATAGTAAAGCGAAGAGCCACGGGGTCGCGTGGGGCCCACTGCTGACAGCTGCAATTAATGAAGAAGAGAAAAAGCCGGCCACGGGCCGTGCCCGCTGGACATGGGGCCGTGGTCGAGGTACTGTTCTGACTATAAATAGGGGTGCTTGGTTTCATTTAATGAATTCCCTTGGCAAACCACTTCTCTCTCACTTTGCCACCATTCCACCACCACTACCACACCAACACCCACCACCATCATCCATCTATCATCTTTAGAGTGTGTAGTAGTCTCGGGATCCAAGATCGATAGTAAGAGTTCTTGTCAAACAAGGTCATGCATGGCTAATCTCTTACATCACTTGGTGAAGACAAGTCTTTAATGTATTACTTTTGATTTCTAATCTTTCGCACTTTTAATTGGGTATGTATTAATGACTTTAATAAATAGTTTCTTGTGTTGAAAGTGAATTTTCCTAACCATTTCTTCATGATATCAATGATTTGCTCATTCGTGTCTTTACGGTGTATATAAAGCGCGTTAACTACTTGGAAGGGGGTTAGAATGGTGGTTTGGTAAAGTTCTTGTCTCGTTCACTGTATAGATCATGCGAGGACTTGGTTCAAGCTTACTAGGACCTCCTTCAATGCCCCACAGGTATTATATGGCGGGGTGCGAATAGCTTGACCCTCATATGTAAACTACTATTAAAACTTTAATCCGGCTTCTTAGGATTGTATTCCTGCTGACTCAAACCACTTAGCCGAGGGTAACGTGACCTTCAAAAGAGGGGCCTACTACTTTTCGCATTAATAACTTATTTAATTGTCTTTCAATATTCTGACCCTTTGGGATTGTATCCCTGCTGACTCAAACCACTGGGTTGAGCATAACGTCACCTTAAACAGAGGGGCCTACTACGTTAACTTAGATAATCTCTTAAAAAGTCCGAAATTGCGAAAATCATCAAAGGGTACATTAAAGAGGAGTTGGATCCAAGTGATTCTATCTTGTCTATTTGTATTTCATTTTGTTTATCTTTTCATTTTTAGATTTACCTTTATGTTTAAAAAACTTTTTTATCCAAAAATTTGTAACGATTAGACGTTGAGGATAAACCGATATTAAAAGCTCTTGTGTCCTTGGACGACCTCGATATCTTACCAACGCAATGCTACTCTCACGATGGGTGCACTTGCCCAAGTGTGTGTTTAGTGTTAGTATAATATCGTGTTTTATAAATTTAAAACTTGACTAACGCGTAAAACAAACTTAAAATATTAATAAAATCATATCACGCTTCACGCACACCAAGTTTTTGGCGCTGTTGCCGGGGACACAAAAATTTTAAGAAAGTTTAAAATCAATGGCCTAATTATTTTTAACAATTTTCTTTTGATTTTTGTTTTTAGCAAAATCTGCAGTTTCTACAAGCTGCAGCACGGGGCCGTGTTAAATTAACACGCCCCCGTGTCCAAAAACAGCAACAACAAAATCTGTTTTTAGTCGGTCGTGTCACATAAACACGGGGTCGTGCCCAACACCCAACTACTGAAAACAGGACCGTTTGATCCCAGCGTTTGGTAATCTCTGACAAAAATATGGATGATATCGATTATTTTTGCTTTCGCCACTCTTACAATGAATGGTGTCAACTATGTGGAGGGTTCCATCAAGATTAAGAATGTTATATCCTGAATTCTGAACCCCACTACTTAGCAGACCCATCGTTTTCCTGTAATGATCACCTTAAGATAGGCGAAAGTAAAAACAATCATTACTAAGAATGCTCTCAACCTCCTCTTCCACACGACACTGCCTCGTCCGAAATATGTCAACTAAAAGAAAGGATTCTCCAAAAATTAAAAGAAATAGAGCTTATGATGAAAACTAAGTATTCATCACAAGACAAAAAGCAAGAAGAATCATTGAGGTCGCATTCGGAATCTAGCAACACCAATGCCATTAAAAGTACCTTAATCTATTACGACAACATTAGCGATAATCGTCCCTGTACCGTGAAGGACTCTCCATCGTCTCCCACCGATGCGCTCATAGACCTGAGCAATTCGACATACACCTTCTTTAACAAGAGCCCGGACAAGGGGAATAAAGGTTGGTTTGCCCCACCGGTAAGTAGTTTAGTTTTTACCCTTTCTGATAACCTCTTGGGTTCGTGCATACCCAAGACCAATTACGGTACCTTAGGCACTTCGATGTTGTTCCATCCAGCAAGGAACCTCCCGATCATAGAAAATCCTTAAAATAAACAAGACAACACTTCATAAAAACGCCAACCACGGGGCCGTGCCCAGCGGACACGCCCTGTGTTCATCAGAAAATAACCACGGGGTCTTGTTCAGGCCAACAAGCCCCGTGTCTCTAATACGACAAACGTGTCAGAACTTTGTCTGACCACGGGGCCGTGGTCAGTGTGCTGTCATTTTCTATAAAGTCAGCCTTGATGCTGCATGTTTGGACAGAGATCCTCTGGGATTTTTCACATATACCTTAAAAGGTGTCATGAAAAGGTTTCCTTAAACCATTTTGTCTTTACCACTTTTGTCACTTTCTCTTCTTCTTCTTCAAAAAACTCAAAACCTCCATTAAAGCTTGAAGCTCCATGACTTTCATGCTTCATTTATGCAATATAAAAGTTTTTACCAAGAACCTCTTAATAAACAAATATTTTATTACACTGCTTTAAGTTATTTGTGTTCAAAAATGACCAAAACCAAAGAAAAAAAATAAGTTAAAACAGGAAATCCTGAGTTCAAACCTGTTGCAAAAGGACGGACACGGGCCGTGTCCACTGGACACGAGGCCGTGGTGGAGGTTTTAGTTATGCTCTCTTAAATTTTCAGTCTTGTTTTCTTAGTATGTCGAGTCAAAACAGTTGAACGTCATCGAAAAACTCAAGAAACAACAGGAGAGGAAGAAGACCATCGATTGAAGCCACCTTGGTCCGCTATGTATGCTTTAAGGGAAGCCATCGATGAAATGACATCAGTGGAGGAGGTCCTTATCGACCTTATTAACTATTTGACGGTGGGGTTGGATAATTGCTTCCAAGAAATCAACCTTTTGCACCAAAGGTTGAACATCCTTGCGATTCCTCCCATGGAACCAATCTTCCCACAAGAAGACTGGAACCTCACACAAGAAATCGTCATCCCAACCGGATGGGATGACCTCCCTCCGGAACCTCCTCTAGACACATTACACGAGGTTCCAGTGGAAGTCGCACCGCCCGCACCTCCCTCGTACGAATATACGGAGGATGAGCCCTTCCTCTTCCTCCCTCGGGAAATTGAGGAAATGCTCAATGACTTTTAAGGGGCGCTCCCTCCGGGTTGAAGTTCTAAGAGACCTCATCTACCGAGAAATCATTCTTGGGTTTTTGTCGTTTAAAAAAAATGCAATCATCTAGGGTAGAACTTCATGATGGTTGTAATTTCTTGCACCTATCTAATTTTAGAACTTTTGTAATATTTAATTTTTAGGAATTATCTTAGAACCTTTTGTATCCGCACTCTAATATATGATGGTTTACGCTATTGTTGTGGTGTTTGGATCTTATTTTATAACCTAACAAACGAGAAAAGATGAAACTTGCTAAAGGGACGTTAAAACCACACCCCATGCACGTAAACAGTGTTTCCCGACAACTTTTTCCAGCTTCCCAACATGTGCAGCACGAGGTCATGTCCAGCCCAGCATGCCCCGTGCCCAGGCTTCTACAGAAAAACCATTTTGCCAGGTAACTGACCACGGGCCGTGCCCACTGGACATGCCCCGTGGCCAACCTTCTGTAAACTTTGATATTGGCAATCTGAACACAGGGCCGTGCTCAGCAAGCACGAGCCCGTGGCCAGGTGCCCAGTATCATAAAAACTTCTTTTAAAACACACTTTTATGCATTCGAATTAACCGAAAAACTTATTTTTGGATACATTGAGACAATGTGTAATTTAAGTGTGGGGGGAAGCAAAAATCTTGAATCTTGCAAGTCCTAATAACAAGCCTTACACAAAACTTCATTGGAACCGCTAATCACCCCAAATCTTTTCAAAAAAATTCATTTTTTTTACTTTTCTTAGTTTAAATTGGGAATGACAATATCTAAAAAGATTATGTTTTTACAAATTTACAACCGACAGCGTCGTGATAAACAGAACCTAACTAGAAAATTATAAAATGATTACAAATCGTTTTAAAATTTTATTATAGACACTTGTTCACACTATAAACCCATTTCCACAATAAGTGAGTTTGGAGCCTTTATTGAGCATACATCTTTAAACTAAATGCTCATTTTCGTTTCTTGTGTGAATAGCCCTTGGTTTTTACGACTCTAGAACTTACCAAGACGATGCATTCCCAGTCCTTGCCAACTTAAACCCAAGTAAGTAAATGATAGAGGCATTAAGACTAACCTATTTTTCATTCAATACCATTATTTTTCTTCTTCTTTCCTCCCCTATCATTCATCCCCTAGTTAACCCTTTTGGGCCTAAACCTTTTCGTTTCAAAAACCAACAAAACAAACAACCATTACTCATCTAAACTTTTTTCTTTCAAACCCATTTGTTTTAGTAAAAATCTCGGTTATCTTGTGACTAAAAAAACATAGTTCTTACAATAACCAAACAAGTTCCTTAAAAATCTTGTTTGAAAGAAGTTTAGTTTGAATAAATGTCACGAAAACAAAAAGTTTTACGACCACCGACACTTTTTACACTTTTTGCTACTTTACTAACTACTAACCCAAAAACCACCTACCCTTAGCCCAAGTCTAACCCTTTCCCAAATCCTCTTGATATCTACAAAGGTTTATAGTTAAAAAGGAGGAGGTTTGATCGCTTGACAAGCTTATGGTATAAATTGTCACACCCCGACCCGCAGCGGAAAAAGGTGATCGGGGCATAATTGGGTTATCATCAAAGCTCATGACATTTATTATATGTTTCATATTCATTAATACAATTTAATGGAAATTTACAATAAATGATACAACGTGTTCTAACTATCAATCTAAGCTTCTTGGTTCTCTTCTAAGGCATATCCTATGTTTTCCTTGCTTCAACCTGTTCACCTGTATCATGTGTAAAAAGGTTTTTGGATCAACATAATGTTGGCGAGTGAATCCTATGGAAAACATTTGAACAAGTTTATCCAATTGATTATAAATAAGGTGCATACCATATATGAGTAAATGTAGATGTAAATTTATTCACACAACACATAATATCGAATATTGAACACACATTACCAAATAATTGTTTTGAGGCACGCGTTGTTCGACTCGTCTCCCACGAGGAACTGATGGGCCTAATGAATGAGTTTTGAGGCACGCGTTGTTCTTACGAACTGATGGGCCTAATGTATGAGTTTTGAGGCACGCGTTGTTCTCGTCTCCCACGAGGAACTGATGGGCCTAATGAATGAGTTTTGAGGCACGCGTTGTTCTTACGAACTGATGGGCCTAATGTATGAGTTTTAAGGCACGCGTTGTTCTCGTCTCCCACGAGGAACTGATGGGCCTAAATAATTTGTATACAACATTGACAATATGAATACATCACAACCAATAATAGTTACATTCTAGTTTAGTTCATATAATGGTATAGCACAAATTTGCATAAGAGAATTAGTTTAAACGACACATGATACACCCCAAAACATGAATAAAAAGGGGAGTTTGTAAGAATTCACTCACATTGGGTGCGTTCGGTTGATGAGGTTGAATGTACGCGAAATGGTGTTAACCACGAGTGAAATTAACCTAGATAAATCGCATTATGGTTTGGTAAGTAAACGGGTTTTATCAATCTATTTTAGTAGGATTGTTGGGTGTATTTTTTGTGAGTTTGTGGCTATTTTCTAACCTTAAAAATGTTATTTTTAAGTATTTTTAATTGATTTTTAATTAAAATAATTAAATAAAAATAAATAAAAAATATTTTATTTATGCTACAGTTGACTTTTGACCGTTGACTTTGACTAGCGTTGACCGGTTCGTAGGCATATTGTTGTGCGCCGGGTGAGGCTCGAACCCGAGACCTCCCGTACGCGTGCACGCAGCTCTACCAACTGAGCTACGTGTCTAACCCATCATATATCCGATTTTAATTACATATATACCTTAATTAAAATTTAAACAGAAATTTCTTTATTTAAAAATGGATTAAATCCGGCGAACCGGTGCGCTCCACAGGTCTCGAACCCGGGACCTGTGGGTTAGCGGACACACACTTCACCGCTGGACTGTGTGTCGCACTTGGTTATAAACTCGGTTATCAATATACTTAACATATACCCAAAACACGCCGGTTCAGTTTTGCGAAAAAAGGGATTTTTATTAAGGCAGCGTGTGAGGGACAATACTCGAACTCGTGACCATAGCGTTAAAAGTGCACACAGTCCACCGCTGGACTGTGTGTCTAACCCGGTAATTATCTTGATTTTAATTATACATAACCATTACTGAACGTCGTCTTCTTCACTGGTTTAACCGGAAGTGGCGACTGACTTGGTTCAAAATGTTGATTCAAGTTCCTTTAGCGTTTTATGATCAATTACAGTCGAGATAAAAGTAAAAAGAAAGGAATTTAGGCGTGAGAAGTACGGCTGGTTTTACTCTGTTTTCCGGCAGAACTCCGGCGACAGCAATCTTTTTCCGGCGATAGTATCTTGCAGCAGAGAGTCCTCCGAAAGCTTACAAAGGGTGTGGATGACTTCGGTAAAGGTTTAGGAGGTTCAGTAAAGCTCAGAGATTACTGATACGGTTTTCCGGCGAAGTATAAAATATTTCCGGCGAGTGATTTTTCGCCGAGAAAAGGTGCGATTTGAGTGTGAAAGGTTTCTGGCGAGTTGTGGGTGTATTTATAGGGTAGCATTGAGATGAATGGGGTCTGAATTCGGTCTATATTCGTAGTCAGCCGTTCTTCCGGCGGTTATGGCTGATGTCGCGGGTTCAGACGTCGGTTATAACCGTCGTAATAGTTAAGTTATCGGTTAAATTGGGCGAAAACGTAATTAAACGGCGAAGTCGTCGGGATTTCCGACGACTGCTAATTTGGGCGCAATTTACTGATTTTGAACTTTGAAACTTGAATATTTGAATTAAATGTTTCCTTGTGTTAACAGAAAAACAAAGTGGCGGAGCGGTTGTTTGGCTGACTGATAGTTTGTTTGGTTGAACCGGATACAGACCGAGTTCGAAACCCGGCAAAAGTAAAACATTTTTATTTTGATATTTTTGACAGATTTTCAAAAACTAAATACATATCCCCGCATAATATTTGATTACGGATCGTTTAAAATTGTTTTGGGCATTTAATTCGCAACGAAAAATTTGACTGACTGTTCGGTTGATAAACGGAGCGGGTTTGGTAAATCCGTTTTTGACGGATGTTACAGTATCCCCTGCTTTTTAGAAATTTCGTCCCGAAATTTAAATAGGGATATAATTGACTAAAAGAATGATGGTGTTTAGTTTTGACAGTTACATGCTTTAGAAGAAATAAGGGTTTAAGTTTTTGGTTTGAGGCGGTTAACGTTCTTTGTAAAGGTTAAGTATCCTAATACAGGAATCGCTTTTTGTTGCCTACTGTATAAGTATTGTTAAGCAGGAATGATTCGCTAATATGATATCATGCATAAAAGTTTGAATATGCTTAGGGTTATATCCTAAGGCAGAAATTCTACAATCTACACAAATAAACACAACAACTAACAATTATATCCATATTCTGATAGCATATATGTTTGAATGGTGATGGTTTCTCTCTCGTTTGTTATGATGGAGAGGTTAGTTTACGTAGAAATGGAACACAATCCAATTTCTTTAAATAGTGAGATGATATATATATGTAACACCAATTTCAATCAAGGCAATACTAAATCCTACATGGAACATCTCATAACCGCCTGATAATGCCTCTGATCCTTTGGCAAGAATACTTATATATAGGAAGTACCAGCGGCGTATCCACCATATTCTTGTCAAATTTTCATTGGTTTTATCAGTGAATTATGATTAGTCCCATAACTCTACAACCAATACATCAAACATAAAAATACTGAAATGAAATATATCTGTGCGATCAAGGCTCAATCAAACGGAG
Organism: Scalesia atractyloides; assembly: GCA_947069175.1. Lineage (NCBI taxonomy): Eukaryota > Viridiplantae > Streptophyta > Magnoliopsida > Asterales > Asteraceae > Scalesia > Scalesia atractyloides. The sequence continues at coordinate 40,495,431 of CAMTDV010000014.1, read as the reverse complement.
CCGATCGTATTGTATGTACTGAAAATGAAATTGTCTGTGTGCTCAAGGCTCAATCAAACGGAGCCGAGCTTATTGCATGTATTGAAAATGAAATTGTCTGTGTGCTCAAGGCTCAATCAAACGGAGCCGAGCTTATTGCATGTATTGAAAATGAAATTGTCTGTGTGCTCAAGGCTCAATCAAACGGAGCCGAGCTTATTGCATGTATTGAAAATGAATAACTTAATCACACAAACAACCTATGCATGGAACCTCTCATAACCGCCTGATAATGCCTCCGATCATTTGACAAGAATACTTATATATAGGAAGTACCAGCGGCGTATCCACCATATTCTTGTCAAATTCTCATTGACTTTATCCGCAAGTTATGATTAGTTCTATGCGACTCTACAACATAAACAAACACAACAACCAGCGCTTGAGTCTTAATTCTGATAGTATCCATGTTTGACAAAACCTCTCTCGTTTAATATGATGGAGAGGTTAGTCTATGTAGAAATGAGACACAACTCAACTTCTTTAAATGATGAAACTGAGATATGTCGTGAAGTATGATGATATGAATATTAAATCAATGAGACAAACTGAACTAGTAATTTGCATTAAAGTTCTTGGATAAAATTCCAATTGGGATACGTGAAAATTGAGATAACATAAAGAAAAACATAAAAACTAAGTGGTTGGAGTTGAATCTGGATTCTTGATGAGAGAAGGCTAGTTAAGTGGTTGGTTTGGACCGTTAACATCTTCAACAGGATTGGCGTTGATGTTATAAACTCTTCCTCTTGCTGGCGGTGGAGCTGGATTTGCTTGGTTTGCTTGGTTAACTGGGTTTGCGTGAGCTTGGGCGTTTATGATGTTAACCAAACGAGGGCATGTGTTTCTAAAATGGGTAGGGTCGCCACAATTGAAACAAGCTCGAACATATGGGTACATGGGGTTTTGAGGTTGTTGATATGTTTGGATCATGGGTTGAGTAGGGGTTGAGGTTTGGTTTTGAGGGGTGCGGCAAACGTTGCTCAAATGACCGTAGCGTCCACAATTCGCACATAGTCGACAGGGTAAGGTAGATGGATGGTGATAGAAACAGGTGTTGCATTGAGGGTGAGGTCCAATGTAAGGTTTCTTGTTTGGGTAAGTTGAGTTGGGTGCTACTTGAGCGTTTGGGATAGTTTGAGGAGGTACAACTTGTGAAGCTGGTTGGTTGCGTTGGGTGACGGCGAAGATTTGCCCATCACGTTTTCTCTTAGAAGTAGATGGTGTAAAGGATTCGGTTCGGGTGGGGTTTGGGTTTCGGTTGATGCTTTATCCTTCTTCTTCTCTTCTTTGAGATCTTTGTTTCGGATTCGGTTTTCAGTGAGCGCGGTTGCTAGCTCCATTGCTGCTTCCAAAGTTGCAGGCGAGGTACTTATTACAGAGTCTTGAATCTTTGATGGAAGACCACGAATGTAGTGCTCGATCAAACGATAGAGGGGAGTAAACAAATTGGGAACCATTTGATTTAACTCAAGGAATCTCTTGTTGTATGTGGTGTGGTCGCCTTCCTTTTGTTTTAAAGCATGAAACTCATCCTCCAATTTCTTGATTTCACTTCTTGGGCAAAACCGTCTTGTCATGATTCCCTTCAACTCTTCCCAAGTCAAGGTCATAGTTTCTTCAACACCACGTTTGGTATTCTCTGTATTCCACCATGTGAGTGCCGTTCCAAGTAAGCGACCGGTAGCATAACGTACTTTGCGATCATCGGGGCAATCGCAATTTAGAAAAGTGTTCTCCATTTCTTCGAACCAATGGAGGAGAGCGGTGACACCTTCAGTACCTTCGTATTTTGGAGGATCGCAGGATTTGAAATGTTTGTAGGTGCATTTAGTGACTGAAGGATTGATAGTGTTTTGATCTTCTTGTTGGGTTGGGTTAACGGAATTAGCGGTAAGGGCTTGTTGAACTTGTACTACGATGTTTGGTATTACGGTCGCCATTTGCTGAGCGATTTGGGTAGCCATGCGTTCACGGGCTTTTCTGCTCTCATTTTCCTACGAGCGAGGCTAGAAGACATCTACAAGGAATACATGTCAAGAGTATGAGTTGGATGCCTTTGGGATCGTGGGTCGAGTTTGGGAATGAACGTTCATAAAATAAATATAGAAAAATAAATCTACTACATCCATAGGATGTCTTGGGTTTTGCTTGCTGTTAGGCCCTTCATGCCGCCATACTTTACCTGTGTAATCATGTGGGCCCCATGAATACCGGTTTTTCATATGGTTCGCACGGTTTCTGCCTGGTTGCGTACACAAAAACCCGGAGAAAATCGAGAAATATGTATACAACGTGTGATGTTCGGAATGTGCCCAGGCATGGACACGGTGACATCTCAAAGTGAGGTTAGTTCGAACGACGTTTGGTGTGGCATGCTTTGGCCTAATAGGTCCGTCGTACTCTCATCGTTAGTCCCCAGGTAGGCAAACTGGTCCGTTATTTTGGATTTATACGAATGCCAACCTAGACAGGACGTCCCGACTACCGGTACTTGTACCCTTCCGGTTACTACATGCCCGTCGCAGAACTTACTTTGATGGGATTTAAAAATTGCAACAAAATCCTTGAATAATGAGAGTATGAAAAATGAATTGAATATATGAACATTGATATATGTATAACGAATATGTATATAAGCATGTATGTTTGACTGAAATATGAAACAAATAAATATCACAAGTTTGTATGTAACCACCTAATCAATTAAAATTTAGGCAGACTATAGTATAGGTTCTAAGGGTTTAATAACCTATCCTATATCCCTATAGTCATGGCTCTGATACCAATCTGTCACATCCCGACCCGCAGCGGAAAAAGGTGATCGGGGCATAATTGGGTTATCATCAAAGCTCATGACATTTATTATATGTTTCATATTCATTAATACAATTTAATGGAAATTTACAATAAATGATACAACGTGTTCTAACTATCAATCTAAGCTTCTTGGTTCTCTTCTAAGGCATATCCTATGTTTTCCTTGCTTCAACCTGTTCACCTGTATCATGTGTAAAAAGGTTTTTGGATCAACATAATGTTGGCGAGTGAATCCTATGGAAAACATTTGAACAAGTTTATCCAATTGATTATAAATAAGGTGCATACCATATATGAGTAAATGTAGATGTAAATTTATTCACACAACACATAATATCGAATATTGAACACACATTACCAAATAATTGTTTTGAGGCACGCGTTGTTCGACTCGTCTCCCACGAGGAACTGATGGGCCTAATGAATGAGTTTTGAGGCACGCGTTGTTCTTACGAACTGATGGGCCTAATGTATGAGTTTTGAGGCACGCGTTGTTCTCGTCTCCCACGAGGAACTGATGGGCCTAATGAATGAGTTTTGAGGCACGCGTTGTTCTTACGAACTGATGGGCCTAATGTATGAGTTTTAAGGCACGCGTTGTTCTCGTCTCCCACGAGGAACTGATGGGCCTAAATAATTTGTATACAACATTGACAATATGAATACATCACAACCAATAATAGTTACATTCTAGTTTAGTTCATATAATGGTATAGCACAAATTTGCATAAGAGAATTAGTTTAAACGACACATGATACACCCCAAAACATGAATAAAAAGGGGAGTTTGTAAGAATTCACTCACATTGGGTGCGTTCGGTTGATGAGGTTGAATGTACGCGAAATGGTGTTAACCACGAGTGAAATTAACCTAGATAAATCGCATTATGGTTTGGTAAGTAAACGGGTTTTATCAATCTATTTTAGTAGGATTGTTGGGTGTATTTTTTGTGAGTTTGTGGCTATTTTCTAACCTTAAAAATGTTATTTTTAAGTATTTTTAATTGATTTTTAATTAAAATAATTAAATAAAAATAAATAAAAAATATTTTATTTATGCTACAGTTGACTTTTGACCGTTGACTTTGACTAGCGTTGACCGGTTCGTAGGCATATTGTTGTGCGCCGGGTGAGGCTCGAACCCGAGACCTCCCGTACGCGTGCACGCAGCTCTACCAACTGAGCTACGTGTCTAACCCATCATATATCCGATTTTAATTACATATATACCTTAATTAAAATTTAAACAGAAATTTCTTTATTTAAAAATGGATTAAATCCGGCGAACCGGTGCGCTCCACAGGTCTCGAACCCGGGACCTGTGGGTTAGCGGACACACACTTCACCGCTGGACTGTGTGTCGCACTTGGTTATAAACTCGGTTATCAATATACTTAACATATACCCAAAACACGCCGGTTCAGTTTTGCGAAAAAAAAGGGATTTTTATTAAGGCAGCGTGTGAGGGACAATACTCGAACTCGTGACCATAGCGTTAAAAGTGCACACAGTCCACCGCTGGACTGTGTGTCTAACCCGGTAATTATCTTGATTTTAATTATACATAACCATTACTGAACGTCGTCTTCTTCACTGGTTTAACCGGAAGTGGCGACTGACTTGGTTCAAAATGTTGATTCAAGTTCCTTTAGCGTTTTATGATCAATTACAGTCGAGATAAAAGTAAAAAGAAAGGAATTTAGGCGTGAGAAGTACCGGCTGGTTTTACTCTGTTTTCCGGCAGAACTCCGGCGACAGCAATCTTTTTCCGGCGATAGTATCTTGCAGCAGAGAGTCCTCCGAAAGCTTACAAAGGGTGTGGATGACTTCGGTAAAGGTTTAGGAGGTTCAGTAAAGCTCAGAGATTACTGATACGGTTTTCCGGCGAAGTATAAAATATTTCCGGCGAGTGATTTTTCGCCGAGAAAATGTGCGATTTGAGTGTGAAAGTTTTCTGGCGAGTTGTGGGTGTATTTATAGGGTAGCATTGAGATGAATGGGGTCTGAATTCGGTCTATATTCGTTTGTCAGCCGTTCTCCGGCGGTTATGGCTGATGTCGCGGGTTCAGACGTCGGTTATAACCGTCGTAATAGTTAAGTTATCGGTTAAATTGGGCGAAAACGTAATTAAACGGCGAAGTCGTCGGGATTTCCGACGACTGCTAATTTGGGCGCAATTTACTGATTTTTAACTTTGAAACTTGAATATTTGAATTAAATGTTTCCTTGTGTTAACAGAAAAACAAAGTGGCGGAGCGGTTGTTTGGCTGACTGATAGTTTGTTTGGTTGAACCGGATACAGACCCGAGTTCGAAACCCGGCAAAAGTAAAACATTTTTATTTTGATATTTTTGACAGATTTTCAAAAACTAAATACATATCCCCGCATAATATTTGATTACGGATCGTTTAAAATTGTTTTGGGCATTTAATTCGCAACGAAAAATTTGACTGACTGTTCGGTTGATAAACGGAGCGGGTTTGGTAAATCCGTTTTTGACGGATGTTACATAAATAAGTTCCAAACCGGAATCGAGTGTTATCACAAAAATACATCTTTGGCCGAGTGTTGAGTGATCTCTTGTGAGGTACGTGAACTTGTATATAAATAAATAGAATTTTAAAAAGGCATGTTATGTCCAAATAAGTAATTCTTCTTAAAAAAGTTCTATATAAATCATGACGAATAGGATTGTAAATAAATTAAAAACAAAAATTAAAAGATCTTGGATTCCCGACACTCAAAGACAAGCCACAAAACTTCTTCTCTACTTATTCCATTTGGGTGTGTAATCCACATTTGAAGAGTTTTGCTTGAGGACAAGCAAAGATTCAAGTGTACGAATAGTTGATGTGTACAAAATACAACATATAAATTGCATCAAAAGAGGCATAAAACTAACCTCTTTTTAGTACTAATATTGGAAAAGGCACTTTTCTTTGTTCCTTTTGAATTTACAGGACCAAATGAGCTTAAAAGAAAAAAAGAAGCAAATAAGCAGCCAAAACCAACATAAATATACAAAGAAAATAACGTGGCATGCCCGAACCCTCAAGCAACACCCAAAGACAAAACCAAAAAGACAAAAGCTGACCACAGGGCTGTGCCCAGCCAGGCATGGGGCATGGTCAACCAATGGACTTAAAGACATAGCCTTCGGAAGCTTCTACACCCACCACGGGGCCGTGCCCAACTCACCATGGGGCGTGGTCAACTCTTAGATTTGCAGAATCTTGATAGTACAGCGAAGAGTTGACCACGGGGCCATGCCCAAGAGACACGTGGTCGTGTGGGGCCCTCTGCTGACAGCTGCAATAATGAAGGAAGAGAAGAAGCCGGCCACGGGCCGTGCCCGCTGGACACGGGGCCGTGGCCGGGGTACTATTCTGAATATAAATAGGGGTGTTTGGTTCACTTCAAAGGCATCCCTTGGCAAACCACTTCTCTCTCGCTTTGCCACCATTCCACTACTACAACACCAACACCCACCACCATGATCCTCTATCATCTTTAGAGTGTGTAGTAGTATCGGGATCCAAGATTGATAGTAAGAGTTCTTGTCAAACAAAAGTCATGCTTGGCTAATCTCTTACATCACTTGGTGAAGACAAGTCTTTAATGTATTACTTTTGATTTTTCATCTTTCGACACTTTTTAATTGGGTATGTATTAATGACTTTAATAAATATTTTATTATGTTAAAAGTGAATTTTCCTAACCATTTCTTCATGATGTCATTGATTTGCTCATTCGTGTCTTTACGGTCTATATAAAGCACGTTAACTACTTAGAAGGGGGTTAAAAGGGTGGTTTGGTAAAGTTCTTTTCTTGTTCAGTGTATAGATCCTGCGAGGGCTTTATTCAAGCTTACTAGGACCTCCTTCAATCCCCCACAGGTATTGGATGGTGGGGGTGCGAATAGCTTGAACCCCTCATATGTAAACAACTATTAGAACTTTAAACCGGCTTCTTGGGATTCTATACCTGCTGACTCAAACCACTTAGCCGAGGGTAACGTCACCTTCAAAAGAGGGGCCTACTACTTTTCGCATTAATAACTTATTTAATTATCTTTCAATATTCCGAACCTTTGTGATTGTATCCTTGCTGACTCAAACCACTGGGTTGAGGGGAACGTCACCTTCAAAAGAGGGGCCTACTACTTTAACTAAGATAATCTCTTAAAAAGGTCTGAAAGTGCAAAATTCATCAAAGGGTACATTAAAGAGGAGTTGGATCCAATATCTTGTCTATTTGTATCTCATTTTATTTATTTTTCATTTTTAGATTCACCTTTATGTTTAAAAAAATTTTTTATCCAAAAATTTGTAACGATTAGACGTTGAGGATAAACCGGTATTAAAAGCTCTTGTGTCCTTGGACGACCTCGGTATCTTACCAATGCTATACTACACTCACGATGGGTGCACTTGCCTAGGTGTGTGTTTAGTGTTAGTATAATATCGTGTTTTATAAATTTAAAACTTGACTAACGCATAAAACGAACTTAAAATATTAATAAAATCATATCACGTACACCAATAGTGCTTTACGTCAGTGAAGAATTTTTTCATTGATGATGTGACCATCCTTTGGCGAGAGTGCCACTAGCAAGGAAGTTAGCATAATCTGAGTACCAAGGTTCTACTTTTACTCAACCATCTAGGTATGTGGGGAATTTTTCGATTATGAGCTCTTCCCGAGTTTTCTCCAAAGCAGGGTCTTCGAGACTAGATAGGTGATCAGCAGCGATGTTTTCAGCTCCTCTTTTGTCTTTTATTTCAATGTCGAATTCTTAGAGGAGAAGAATCCACCTGATGAGACATGGTTAGCGTCTTGTTTCTTGAAGAAGGTACCGGATGGCAGCATGGTCTGTATAGACTATAGTTTTGGAAAGCACAAGATAGGAACAAAATTTATCAAACGCAATACTACGGCTAGTAACTCTTTTTTGGTAGTTGTGTAGTTTTCTTGAGTATCATTAAAAGTTTTGCTAGCGTAATATATGGGATGAAAATGCTTCTTCTTTCTTTGTCCCGAGACTGCTCCAACTGCAAAATCGTTGGCATCGCACATGATTTCTAAAGGAATTTTCCAATTGGGTGCTATCATGATTGGTGCTTTGACTAACATTTCTTTTAAGGTAAGAAATATTGATCGTGCAATCCTTGTCAAATATGAATGGGGCATCTTTTTAAAGTATCTTGGTTAGAGACTAAGAGAATTTGGAAAAAAAAATCTTTGGTAAACCGTCTATAAATCCGGCATGTCCTAGGAAGTTTCGTATGGCTCGAGCGGATGATGGAGAAGGCAGTCTGGAAACAGTGTAGATCTTTGGGCGATCAACTTCCATGCCTGCGCTAGAGATTTTATGGCCGAGTACTATTTCCTCTAGTGACCATGAAGTGGCACTTTTCCTAATTAAGGGCGAGGTTAGTCTCCTCAATCTAGATAACATTCATTCTAGATTATCAAGGCATTGGTTGAAACAATCACCAAAGATAGAGAAATCGTCCATGAAAACTTCCATGGTTTTCTCTATCATATTGTGAAAAATGGCCATCATACATCGTTGGAACGTTATGGGCATTGCATAGACGAATGGCATGCGTCGATATGCCAAAGTTTCATAGGGACATGTGAAGGTAGTCTTCTCTTGGTCTTCCGGTGCAATGGGAATTTGGAAGTACCTTGAAAATCCATCCAAGAAGCAATAGAATTTGTGACCAGATAACCGCTCCAACATTTGATCAATGTAACGTAGTGGAAGTGTCTTTTCTTGTGGCTTCATTGAGCTTTCTATAGTCGATGCAAAATCTCCATCCGGTGACGATTCTTGTTGGTATGAGTTTGTTCTTCTCGTTGGTTACAACTGTCATTCCTCCTTTCTTTGGTACTACTTGGATAGGCTTACCCGTGGACTATCGGAATGGGGTAGATAAGTCTGGCGTCTAGAAGTTTGATGACATCCTTTTTCACCACTTCTTGCACGTTAGGATTCACCCACCTTTGTGGTTGGATTACTGCTTTGTAGTCTTCTTCCATCAAGATCTTGTGTGTGAACATGGAAGGACTAATGCCTTTAATGTCCATTAGCTTCCATGCAATTGTCGTTTTGTGTCTTTTGAGCAAGTTGAGCAATTTCTCTTTTTCAGGAGAAGTGAGATATGAGGAGATGATGATGGGAAGCTTACATTTGTTACCTAAGAATGCGTATTCTAGTCCTTTGGGAAGTTCTTTGAGTTCAAGAGATGGATGGTCTTCTATTGAGGGTTTGGTTTTTGGTTCGTCATCGCAGTTGATGGCCGAAAAGGTTTGTTCGGTTGCGGTTCCTCTCGATGATTGGGTCATCGTTTATCTCCGTTTCGGGTGGTTCTACCTCGTCTTCCAAAAGGGTTCGTCATTGCCTATTGGGTATTTCATTAATTTATCTAGATCAAAGTTTTGTTTTCGACCCCAAATTTAGTGGGAAGATTATGGTGTTTTTGTTTGAGCAAAACTTGATGGGTTTTTTTGTGAATGGTTGTCCCGACACGAGTGGGGCATCATCTAAGATGATGAAGTCAATTGGCACAACCGTTTGGTATGTTTGAATGAGAACGTCCTCAACTACTCCTTAGCGTGTTTAATTTTTCGATTATCCAAGAGGATAGGAATTTATCAAATACATAGCTAGGCATTATATTAACATACAGATCTTTATCTATTGAAATGTTACTAATATAGATGTTTTTAACAAAACATGGTACCTGTTTTATGTTAACCAATTTGTTCATCTTGTATTAGTGAAGTTTTATGTTTAGTTAAAGTAATACTTGCTATTTCTTCAATTTTATGATTAGTGTTTAACTCTTTTAAAAAACTTAGCATGAGATGGTACCAAACTATGATTTTCAAAAGAATGTTGTCAGAATGTGTATTTCTTGGAGGTCTTGACGTTCTTCTTCAAATTTTACCTTTGTAGACTTACCTTCCTCATGGCTTGGTTCTGATTTTTCATCTTCATGCCTTGAGTTTTCTTCGAGTGGTTCCTCTTTTTTCGGCTCTTGAGGCTTTACCTCTTCTATGATTACCTCTTTGGTGGAATAGTCCCTTCGTTTGTGCGAAACATCTTGATTAAGAGTTCTAAGTTCTAGAGAGTTTGTATGAGGCTTTCGGCTTCGGGGATGATTGTGGGTGGTGTCTCGTACGTTTCAAACGGTGGAGTGTCCCAATCAAAGCTTGATTTGGGAGCTCAAACCTTGGTTGTTCATATGTTGTGTATGAGGTTGATGGTTAGAAAAGGTAACAATTTTGTACCGAATGAGATCATTCACCGCATATGGTATAATATGGGTCCTCATAATCATCGTAATAGTAGTAGTCATAATCTCCCATGCAGTAATCCATTGCTTGGATATACCCAGAAGATTACAGCTCCCGGGAAAAAGTATTTTTCTGAAAACAGAAGGTAGGCACGGCCCCGTGTCTGGGACTTTTCGGGTACTGGGTGTTTTGAGCACGACCCCGTGTCTTACTAGGAACGGCCCAGTGTGAGCCTTCTGTGTTGAGAATTTTGTTGATTCCCAGATACGCACGGCCCCATGTCAAATGAGGCACGGGCCCGTGTGAGTCCTTTGTAACTGAAAATTTTAAGAAAAAGAAAAGAGTTTGGAAAGAAACTGAAAAAGATGATTTGGCCGTCGATTTTAATCTTTCTTAAAACCCTTGTGTCCCCAGCAATGGTGCCAAAAACTTGATGTTGTGGAACGTATTTAATTTTTATATATTTTTAGCACTTTTTACTCGTTTATCAAGCTTTAAATTTATAAAACACGATACAATACAATCACTCACTACAACACGTTAGGGCAAGAGCACCCATCATTGGCGTAGTATAGTGATGATAAGATACCGAGGTCGTCCAAGGACACAAGAGTTTTTAATATCGGATATCGTCAACGTCTTATAACCAAAAGTTTGAGAAAAGATGTTAGTAAGTTTAAAAAGAAATAAAAGTAAAATGTTAGAAGAAAAGCAATAAAAAAGATAGAATCATTTGGTTCCAACTCTTTCTTTATGTATCTTTTGATGATTTTCGCACTTTGAGCTTTTTAAGAGATTATCTTAGTTATTGTGGCATGTCCCTCTTTTGGAGGCAACGCTATCCTCAACCATATTGGCCTGCGTCAGTAGGGATACAGTCCTGCAAGGCCGGATTAATGAAAGATAATTAATTACGTTATTAATGCAAAATGTGGTATGTCCCTCTTTTGGAAGCAACGCTACCCTCGACCATATTGGTTTAAGTCAGCAGGGATACACTCCCGCAATGCCGGTTTAAAGTTTTAATAGTGGTTTATTTATAAGGGATTCAAGTTTTTCTTACATCCCCCGATTTGATGCTATTTGCCATTAAGAGAAGTCCCAATAAGCTTGAATTAAGTTCTCGCAGGATCTATACACTGAACGAGGTAAGAACTTTACCTAAACCACCAGTTCTAACCCCCTTCCAGGCAGTTAACGCGCTTTATATAGACGGTAAAGACACGAATGAGTGAATCAACAAAACATGAAGAAATTATAGAGTAACATTCACTTTCAATATAAAAAACTAGTTATTAAAGTCATTAATACAAACCTAAATAAAAAGTAGCCAAAACTTGAAAATTAAAAGTAATACATAAAAGATTTGTCTTCACCAAGTGATGTAAGAGATTAGCCAAGCATGACCTTTGTTTGACAAGAACTCTTATAATCAATCTTGGATCTCGAGACTAATACACACACTCTAAAAGTGGACAACGTGGTGGATGATGGTGTTGGAGTGGTGGTAAGTGAGAGAGAGGGCTGCCAATGGATGAGTTGGATATAAACCAAGTACCTCTTTTTGTAGCTGGAAACAGACCCTTCACACAGCCTCGTACCTAAAGGCACGGCCTCATGTCCTTTCTTATCTGTCTTCATTAATTGATATGTTTCAGTCCGTACGCACACACGGTCCCGTGTGTCAGAAGGATGGCCCCGTGGTCAGTATAGTGGGGTCCTTTGGAGATTCTGCATATCTGGGAGTTGACCACGGCCCCGTGTCTCTTGTATGCTCTGTTTGTCTTGTTCTGCATGGACTCTAGAATAGGACAGGCCCTATGCCTTGGTGGCACGGCCCAGTGTTTGTCTCCTGATTGTTGTTTTTTGCCGTAATTTGTTCCTTTTGTACGTTTAAGCTCATTTAGTCCTGAAAATCAAAAGTATACAAAGAAACATATTTTTTCCAACATTAGTACATAAAGAATGTTGATTTTATGTTTTGTTGATATAATTTATATATTACGTTCTGCACATATCAATCAACTTTAACGTTGATGAGATGTAATCAGCATTGTATATAATGCTCTTAACTCTCATGTTAATGACACAATCATCATCAACTTTTTATGGATTCTAATAAACAATGTTATTCTAGTATAAGGCTTGTATTAACGGATATTTTTGGAGGCAGCTGACTAAATGATACATAATGAGGTGAGTGGTTATTATAGGTATGCATGCTTAACACTTCTTTGATCAATCTTACTTTAGATTAGAATTCCACAAGTTAGGAATGTTTAATTATCTCCGTCAACTATTCTAACTTATGCTTTTCATAGAAACTTTTGAAAGAATTAGGTTTTTTTAACACTTTGTTACTTTTTTTCTTAAAAGGGTAATGTTTGGGATTAATCAGTTTTCATCGTACAAAAGGCAAAATTTTGTAAGTTTGGAACATATTATAAACATTGGGACGGCATAATGAACTAACGTTAGATAAACACCGAAATAAATTGAAATCAAAATTACAGTAAGGGGTGACGGGTGTAATTGGTGAGTTGGTACGGGGATGGGGTCACCGCGCGGGCATAATGCCGCCGATCCCCATCGGTGTGTGATGAATAGCTGTTATCGGGGAGTAGTCACCCAGATAGAAAAGAGGAGAGAGATGGTTAATGATGGGCCACTGAGCCCTACCTCTTCCAACCAATCACACATTTAATCATTTTAAAAAAAAATTATTTGGGTGGAACATGCATAGCGTTTGAGTGCAAAATGGGAAGTGGAGAAGGAAGTTGACATGACATGAGATGATTGGCTATGTAAAGAGTTTACCACTCCCCATGTAATCAAAATCTGTGAATCAAAATCTGTGTGTAAAGTTTAAAAATGGGAAAATGTCACAGAATGGTAACCAAGTTTCAAATGTTCTAATTAGGCCACTCGTATCATTTTTGTCCCAATTAGATAACTTAACATTCAAATCGAGTCATGTCTTTTTTTCATGTGTCAAGAAAAAAATGAAGCATGAGATGCTAGGGTTGGATTATATTAATATATGAAATTTTATTTATTAAAAAATAAAAGCACTTTAATTACATTAAAAATTGAAAAAACAAGTTAAAATCCACGTCATCATTGGTCGTTAGCATCAAATGAAAGGGAAAATAAAAATAAAAATTCACATCACCACAGTTACCTATGAAATGGATGAAAAATCCCTTAATTGTAATAAAAAATGAATGTTGAGTGACCCGATTAGAACACTTTTGAAACTTGAGTGATTTAATTTGAACACTTTTAAAACTTGGTTACTATTCTACAAAGTTACCCCACTAAATATTTTTGACAGAAAAATAGATTCTAGATAGTCTTAATGATTGCCATACGTCTCAAATTGATTTACTTTATTATATGTATCCATTAATTTTTTTTTTATCTATTTACATTCCACGTTCATCACAATTATTATTTAAGCTATTTGGCTATTTTGCTATTAATGAACGTTTATCGTCGATGACATAATAATTTGCAACTATTAATTTATTGTTTTACGTTTTTTTTTTCAATTTTTAAGTTCAAGTTATTACACCTCCTCAACTATATTAAGTGATCGAACCAGATATAGAGGAAGGATGTAAAAGGTTTGATGATCAACCGCAGAAAAAAGAGGAAAAACACTAAAAACCAAAGAAAATGAGTGCAAATAGAAGAATTTACAAAAAAGAAAAAAAAAAGAAGAATTTACAAGATTCCATGACGCTTTTGAAAGAGCACCAGCTGAGATCTTACTTGAGTGAAATAGCGACTATATGAACATAGATGTTATGAAAGGGAACAAGCTCAAGATCTGAACTATCTTGACTTGTAAAATGAAGTTAACTATTTGCCTGTGAGTCAAAGTGGTACGTTACCGTAGGCATCCGATAGGTATCGGTTCATTGCAGTACCGGTACGATATATACACTTGGTACAAAAATCAATATGTGTTTTACATTGACAGAAAATGATAAAAATTAACTCTGGTACCAGGCACCGATGTGTCCAAAAAATATTGATCAGTTCAGATAGTCACAGTATGAGTACCGACATTCCTTTATTGTCATAGATAGAGTTGTATAGATGAAAAGTTATCGAAACAATAAACAATAAAGATGAATACAGGTACTGTACTGATGTTTTTCGGTACGATACGGTGTCGGTTTGTCAAAAAAAAACAGTAAAAAAATTCAATAAAAGTTATATCGCAATGTCGTAAGAAAAACAAACATAGTTGTAATGAGTTCGGGTATTAACGTTAAATTCTGATAACTTTTCTATTAAATACTTAAATTCAGTGATATTTTAATCATTTTACATTTAAAGGAATATGTAACTTAGTGGAGTAGAAGAATCATATCCATAGTTTACTTAAAAATTTACAAAACCACCGTAAATCACCGCCATCACCTCGTCAGCCACAAACACCTCCTCACCTCACCTTATCGCCACCAACACCATCCCTCCACCACCGACCCTCTTTGTTGCCAGCCCTCTCCCCACACTACTATAATCGGCAACCTCCATCTCCATTCAAATACGACAATATCCAATAATTCTCGCAAACGCAATTAATCAAACAATATCGAATAAAAAAATCCTATAAGACCATGTGTAGTCATAAAGCCCCATAACCCCTTTTAGGGGGGTTATATGACAAATGACAAAAAAGTGAAATGTAGAGGGTTATATAACATGAGTGTGTAGTGGATGGAGCCCTATAACCCTCCTACCAATCATAACTCAGTTATTGTTTTTTTAGTTTTTTATTTAATCTCTAAATTTATAAAATTAAAAAAACAAATAAATTTTCATTAATTAAAAAACATTACAATAATAAAAAACATTACAGTAAAATATATTTAATACTACTCGTCTTCATCGCCGTTGCCGCATCCTTCTTCATGATCTCCATCATTCTAACATTCGTCTTCATAGCCTCCAACTTTGAATCATCTTCTTCTTTGTCGCTTTCGGAGTCCTCTTTGCCATCGTCATCATGTCGAATTGGGCGAATCACCCAAGCATGCTCGACCAAATCCGCCTTGGACGCGTTATGAAATTATAAGGAACGCAAGAGTTGACCGTTTAAGATTCTCTCCTCATTGTTGCATGGGTCCCTACAACACATCTTCCAGAAAACAAATTTGACATGTTTCTTTTCCTTCGCCTTCTATAATTGGTGTGCGTAAAGCGTGTTATGATTTTATTAATATTTTGAGCCTATTTTACGCGTTAGTCAAGTTTTAAATTTATAAAACACGATATTTAACTAACACTAAACACACACTTAGGCAAGTCACCCATCGCGAGCGTAATATAGTGTTGGTAAGATACCAAGGTCGTCCAAGGACACAAGAGCTTTTAATACCGGTTTATCATCAACATCTAATCAACCTAAATTTGGATAAAAGTTTATAAAAAATAAAAAAACAAAAATAAATAAAATGAAATACAAATAGACAAGACAGAATCACTTGGATCCGACTTATCTTTAATATAGCCTTTGATAATTTTTGCACTTTCGGACTTTTTAAGAGATTATCTAAGTTATAGTAGTAGGCCCTTCTTTTGAAGGTGACGTTACCCTCAACCCAGTGGTTTGAGTCAGCAGGATACAATCCCAAAGGGTTGGAATATTGGAAGACAATTAAATAAGTTATTAATGCGAAAAGTGGTAGGCCCCTCTTTGAAGGTGACGTTACCCTCAGCTAAGTGTTTGAGTCAGCACGGATACAATCCCAAGAAGCCGGTCTAAAGTATTAATAGTTGTTTACATATGATGGGTTCAAGCTATTCGCACCCCCGCCATCCAATACTCGTAGAGCATTGAAGGAGGTCCTAGTAAGCTTGAACCAAGTCCTCGCAGGATCTATACACTAACGAGACAAGAACTTTACCAAACCACCCTTCTAACCCCCTTTCCAAGTAGTTAACGCGCTTATATAGACCGTAAAGACACGAATGAGCAAATCAATGACATCATGAAGAAATGGTTAGGAAAATCACTTTCAACATAAGAAACTAGTTATTAAAGCCATTAATACATATTCAATTAAAAAGTGCCGAAAGATTAAAAATCAAAAGTAATACATAAAAGATTAGTCTTCACCAAGTGATGTAAGGAATTTAGCCAAGCATGGCCTTTGTTTGACAAGAACCCTTACAATCAATCTTGGATCCCGAGACTACTACACACTCTAAAGATGATTGATGGATGATGGTGGTGGTGTTGGTGTTGTAGTGGTGGTGGAGTGGTCGCAAAGTGAGAGAGAAGTGGTTTGCCAAGGGATGCCTTTGAAGTGAACCAAGCACCCCTATTTATAACCCAAACAGTAGCCCGGCCTCAGACCCGTGTCCAGCGGGCATGGCCCGTGGCCAACTCCTTCTCTTCCTTCATTAATTGCAGCTGTCAGCGAGGGCCCCAACGACCCCGTGGTCAACTATTCGATGTACTATCTGGATTATGGAATCTGTTAGCTGACCATGCCCCATGTTGAGTTGGGCACGGCCCCGTGGTGGGCGTAGAAGCTTCTGACATAATTTGTCTTTAAGTGCCTTGGCTGGCCACGCCCCATGCCCAGCTGGGCACGGCCCCATGGCCAGACTCTGACTTGTTGTTTTGACTTTGGGGTGCTGCTGAGGGGACGGGCAGGTCACGTTATTCCTTCTTTTTGTGTTGTGTTGGTTTGGCTGCTTATTTGCTTCTTTTGTTCTTTTAAGCTCTTTTTATCCTGTAAATACAAATGGAACAAAGAAACATACTTTTTCCAACATTAGTACTAAGAAGGGTTAGTTTTATGCTTCATTTGATGTAATTTATATGTTGCATTTTGTATACATCAATAATCATATTATGCAATATGATACAAACATACATCACCATTCTAATTTTTTCTTTATTCCATATACGATAAGGATTTCTAACAAGATGTCATCGTTGTTGAATCCCAAAACTCATCTCCATGTCCTTTCGCGAAGACTCTTGTAGTTTCTTAAAGTATTGTCTTTTTATATCGAGCGTTTCAGAAATCGTTTTGACAATATTTTAACGGGTATATACCATCGCCAAATAATATACATGCGCGTAGTCATTTCCATTTGCTGAACCCAGCTTTCGGTATCGTACCCGAAATGTAACTCTTTAGCAATTGTGAAAACTTGAAAGTATTTATGTCGTTCATACAACCTGCAAGACCAAAGAAGGCCAACCAAACCAAAGGTCACATGAGGTAACCACTTGTAAAACCACGTTGGACTTTTCTGGTCACCGCGTGTATGTTGATCTCGTCATGCAGTTGAACAATTATACCACCGCCATTGACGACATTCGAAAGTATCAATCATGTTGGGTATTCCATTTTTTTCTAAATGCAGTTCGTATATCTGTTGAAGGTCGTTCTAAGTCAGGTTTCTCAAGTAACATTTTCTATATAATTTACCTAAAAATTAAAAAGTTATATGTAAATAACCGAATTTAATTTTTGTAACTTTATTGTACTGTAAATTAAAATCATATATATATATATAAAGCGTTAGTAAACATCCGTAGCAGAAATGTTCCAAGGTATCGCGTGTTATTTTCTCCGCCATCTTCAAATACTCGTCATTGATGTCGTAAGTGTTTCAATAGGTGAGTACATGAACGTGGAAGTTAACTTTTGAATTGATGTGAATCCAAGACATCTTCTCACGTCGATTTTTTTTACTTAAAGCAGTCATACTTATCCTCCAAATCTTCGTTAATGCGCAAAAATAACCTTTTGATCATCCCGCAATCGCCGCCTAAAAACATCGGAGCCGTGAGCCGGTGTAGGATCGAAATAATCTCTTATTAAACGATCATCTGCGGCTACACGATCTCGCACAACATATTTGTAACAACCCTCAAAAATATTCCCAGCAATAAGCCGTAATTAAAATCCCTAGTACGCGCGATGAAAGTTGGATACTCGATCAGAAAACTTAGCGGTTAAGAAACTTGGTGATTGACGAACCAACCGGCACAAAAGAACCCATATTAGATTCACAATTAAAAACCGAACCAAGTGGAATCAAGACCCGAGCATACACGACAAGAACCAGCACGAAAATCGAGAAAAACACCCGATTGGACGAAAAAGGTGGCCAGGGACACGTGTCACGACATCGCGCCACGTGTCAGGCCTACGTGGACATATGGCAAACCTATGCTAGGCCGACCGCCCCCGCGCGTCATGCCAGAATCCAGGGTATCCTGCGCGACGCGCGGGGGATGCCCAGATGGGCTATATAACCAGTAGCGTGGGACTGAAGTTTCTGCACAAAATCAATCTAGAAACTCGTTCGTATACTCCCTCTAGCCCTGTTCTCTTGCAAACACCCCCCTAAACCCCTAAACCCCTAAACCTGATAAATTCTGCCGCGTTGTTAGTGTTTTAACCCTAATAACTGATTCGATACTCTGTCCGATTGATCTAAAACCCAGCAACGGATGCCAAAGTGCTGCCTGTATATAAGGCTGTACTTTGTAAACTACGTTGGGGTTTTGTCTCGTAATGTATCGTTAAAGTTTAAGTTGTGTTGTTTCACTAACACGTGTTGCATTATAATGTCATTAGGAACTCAGAAATAACACCTGAAAGCTCTAAGATAACAACCTTAAAACTTCAAAGTGAGTCATTCTCCTTTTCTCAAATGCTTTGCAAACCCTAAATGTTTTCCAAGTTATATTACAGTGATTAAGTCTTTGTATTCATACTGGGAAACTACTGTCAGTATGTGGGGTTTTGTATACAATACTTGATAATCTTAACTATTGGACAATGGGTTAGCCAATGAGTGATATGACCACAGTCACAGGAACTGCCACCGAGTGACAAATACTATTTAAAATAAGTTTCTATGCTATTGGATAATGAGCTAGCCAATAGTAGTTTGGTAAGATAAACAAATGTAAAAACTCTTAATGCTGTGAATATAAGAATGTGTCATTTTGTACAAATTGAATGAACTCACCAGTATTTCCTGCTGACAAAAATATTTTTAAAACATGTTTCAGGTGATTTCAGTAGATCGGATTAAGAGTTGGGATACAGCACCAAAAGGCTTAAAGGAGTGGCTTATTTTATCAATTAAATAAAGAAATGTTATTTTATGAATTCGGGTGTATCCCTTATTAAAAGCTACCTTTATAAAACATGGGCTTTATTTCCATATGTTTAATAAATAAAATCCGGTATTTCTAAACTCTGATATTTTTTCCTAACTACGGTCCTGATGAAATTTCCGTTGCAATGTTTTCAAAATAATCACCGGTACCACCTGACTGCCTCACGGCTCCCGCTCCTAGGGTGGGGTCGGGGGCCGTGACAGAAGGTGGTATCAGAGCCACAGCAACTGGTTTAAGCAATTAAGTGTTGTGATAATACCTAAGCTTAAACAAAAGAGTTAGGAAATTGATATTAACAGGTAGCACCAGGAGAGTGTTTAGACTTGAACTTAAAAAATACACTTTTAAAATCATGGTTGTAGAAAATTATTTTTACGGGAAATACTATTACCTCTCCGGCAAGATTGGGTATGGTGTGATAGACTCTCCAACTTGTTCCGGTAAGATGGGGTAGCATCTCCGGAAAGACCGGATAAGATGGGGTATATGTTATGTTATAAAGTTACAAAATTCCCTAAATAATACTATGACCTGATGTTTGACCTGTTGTTGGAAATATGAACTTGTTAAATACATTAACCTTCTGAATGGTATGTATATCACAATATATGAAACATATGATCATATAGATATGTATATCTATAAGGGAATCCAAAAAGCCATTTAGGTGTTATTTTAACCTTAAACAATAAAGTTAAGAGGTTAATACAAAATAACCTATGTGTTATTTTTGTGAATATAAATTTAAATATATATGATTGTTTTGTTTTAATTGTTCTATGATATTAATAAGTGCAATTCAGATGTCGAATGAAGTATCACATAATCAAGAAGTTCATGCGAATAATGAAAATCCCTTAAACAAAGAGGCCATAGAAAACATAATCTCCCAAGGCATTGCTAATGCTATCCCGTTAATTATTGAGGCTGTTAAAAACCCCATAGAACCTACCAAAGCTGTGAGCAGCAAGCGTACTCATAGTAACAACTTTAGCCACAACGTCAATGGAGATAATGATGATATTATCAAAACCACATTACCTAAAAAGATGAAAACAATGACTGCTGGATGTTCCTATAAAGAATTTCTAGCCTGTAAGCCAACTGAGTTTGCCGGCAGTGAAGGAGCCATAGCTGCACTCCGATGGTTGGAAAAGACGGAAGTTGTTCTTAAGATCAGCAAATGTGCCGAAGAAGACAAAGTCATGTATGCTTCCAATCTCTTTAAAGATGAAGCCTTAGAATGGTGGAATACTATTCTTCAAGCAAAAGGAAGTGACATGGCCTATGCCATGAACTGGGGAGAATTCAAGGAAATGGCAGAAAGAAAATTTTGTCCTCCTTATGAAAAGGAACAAATGGCAAACAAGTTCCTAAATCATAGAATGGTCGATGTGAAGTATCGTGAATATAAGACAACATTCTTTGAATATGCTAGAATGGTACCAACTCTGGCTTCGCCAGAAGCTGTGCTAATTTCTTGTTATATTTAGGGACTCATTAGTGAAATTCGCGATATTGTCAAGGCAGCTAGACCTCAGACTATCGAGGAAACAGTCGAACTAGCCAATACATTAACAAACAGACTAATCCGCACAAGAGAAGAAAACAAGAAGAAGGAGTTAGCCCGGAAAATTACCCAAGAATTTGGCGCCGATGAGTCCTATAAGAAGAAGGGATCTGAACCGTCATTTGAGAAACGTATCTGCAAATACTGTAATAAAAAGCATTCAGGAAAATGCTACTTTAAGAGGAATCCCTACTGTAACCTCTGCAAAACACCTGGCCATAAGGAAGAACAATGCAAGAGGAAAAACCCAGTTTGTTTTAACTGTGGAGAAACAGGACATATCCGCCCATATTGCCCAAAACTGACAAAGGCACCCGACAACAAGGCAAAAACAACAGACGGAGTTAAGAAGAACGCGCGAGCATTCGTACTTACTACGCAGGAAGCAGAAATGATTCCAGACGTGATCGCTAATATGTAATATCTAAGTTAAAGTATCACTTTACCCTAGTACAAATCGAAGTTAATGAATAATGTTTTTCTGTTAACTACTTCATCTGTTCAGAACCATAACAAACTTGTTTGGTATTCACCTTCTTTGAATCATTAATTTTCATGACACCTTGTGGTGGCGTTTTTCATCAACTTGAAGCTTGAGCTAATCCCGTTTGGACACCCGATGTACAGGTTTATTTATTCTTAAAACCCATCTTATTGATTCATTGTCATAAAAGAATCTTAATACAATTATGTGTTAAGATAAGAGTACACAACTTCATGTTATTTTTCGGTGTACCTCTAGTGGTTCTTTTAATACTTACTGAAAATTCTATGATATTCATTTGTTATTTCATCATCAATTTAAAATCCTATGAGATTTATTTATGAATATTCGAATTTACTTCACTAAAACCTTTCAATTGATTACGAACACAGGTGAACTTGTTCGGTCACCGTAATCAGTAAACTATTTCGATAATTACGACACCTTGTGGCGTCGATATAAATTTGTAGCCTGAGCTAATTATGATCTTACAAAATTACGTATGCTTTTCGTTTGACTCATTTTTTAAGATAGTCTTAATACAACTATGTATTACGATAATGATACACTAAAATTCTGTTGTGTTTCAAGTGTATCCCTGTCATTTAAATAATGTTAACACATTGATTTTTCCTCATAACATGGTTCGATAGTTGACACATCATCTTCATGTTTCTGTTTCAGTTAAGCTTGTTAATTCTAAGTCTTCCTTGATTGACAACCAAGGTAAGTTTTCCTTTGACAGTGAATTCTATTGTTTCTAAAGTCATTCACTTATTGGTCATAAATCTCTCTTTTAGTTTAGACCATGAAAACCTAGTCACTCTGACGATTATGTCATTCACTTCGTTCATTTGATATCGATTTCTGGAAATGATTCAATTAAACCATTGAGTTTTATTCATTGTAAACCTTGTATTCACAAAATTCGAAGATGTCCTGATTCATTTACCTTAATCCTATTAGTATTAATTAACGCGTGAGATAAATCAGATCATAACCTAAATCTCGAGGACGAGATTTAAACAAGGTGGGGAGGATGTAACAACCCTCAAAAATATTCCCAGCAATAACCTGTAATTAAAACCCTTGGTATGCGCGATGAAAGTTGGATACTCGATCAGAAAACTTAGCGGTTAAGAAACTTGGTGATTGAAGAACCAACCAGCACAAAAGAACCCATATTAGATTCACAATTAAAAACCAAACCAAGTGGAATCAAGACCCGAGCATACGCGACAAGAACCAGCACGAAAATCAAGAAAAACACCCGATTGGACGAAAAAGGTGGCCAGGGACACGTGTCACGACATCGCCCCATGTGTCAGACCTACGTCGACACGTGGCAGACCTATGCCAGGCCGACCGCCCCTGTGCGTCATGCCAGAATCCCGCGCGATGCGCGGGGGATGCCCAGATGGGCTATATAACCAGCAGCGTGGGACTGAAGTTTCTGCACAAAATCAATCGAGAAACTCGTTCGTATACTCCCTCTAGCCCTGTTCTCTTGCAAACACCACCTAAACCCCTAAACCTGATAAACTCTGCCGCGTTGTAAGTGTTTTAACCCTAATCACTGATTCGATACTCTGTCCGATTGATCTAAATTCCAGCAACGGATGCCAAAGTGCTGCCTGTATATAAGGCTGTACTTTGTAAACTACGTTGGGGTTTTGTCTCGTAATGTATCGTTAAAGTTTAAGTTGTGTTGTTTCACTAACACGTGTTGCATTATAATGTCATTAGGAACTCAGAAATAACACCTGAAAGCTCTAAGATAACAACCTTAAAACTTCAAAGTGAGTCATTCTCCTTTTCTCAAATGCTTTGCAAACCCTAAATGTTTTCCCAGTTATATTACAGTGATTAAGTCTTTGTATTCTTACTGGGAAACTACTGTCA
The DNA here is from genome assembly GCA_947069175.1 of Scalesia atractyloides. NCBI lineage: Eukaryota > Viridiplantae > Streptophyta > Magnoliopsida > Asterales > Asteraceae > Scalesia > Scalesia atractyloides. The sequence goes on along the minus strand of CAMTDV010000014.1, from coordinate 40,472,138 downwards.
GTATGTGGGGTTTTGTATACAATACTTGATAATCTTAACTATTGGACAATGGGTAAGCCAATAAGTGATATGACCACAGTCACAGGAACTGCCACCGAGTGACAAATACTATTTAAAATAAGTTTCTTTGCTATTGGACAATGAGCTAGCCAATAGTAGTTTGGTAAGATAAACAAATGTAAAAACTCTTAATGCTGTGAATATAAGAATTGTCATTTTGTACAAATTGAATGAACTCACCAGTATTTCCTGCTGACAAAAATATTTTTAAAACATGTTTCAGGTGATTTCAGTAGATCGGATTAAGAGTTGGGATACAGCACCAAAAGGCTTAAAGGAGTGGCTTATTTTATCAATTAAATAAAGAAATGTTATTTTATGAATTCGGGTGTATCCCTTATTAAAAGCTACCTTTATAAAACATGGGCTTTATTCCTATATGTTTAATAAATAAAATCCGGTATTTCTAAACTCTGATATTTTTTCCTAAGTACGGTCCTGATGAAATTTCCACTGCAATGTTTTAAAAATAATCACCGGTACCACCTGACTGGTTCACAGCTCCCGCTCCCAGGGTGGGGTCGGGGGCCGTGACAATATTCCCTCCTCAAGATCGGGCACAAGGGAGAATGATTAACTGTTGCAAGGCGTTATCGCGAGGGCACACACACTCGTAATCGCTTCTTCCTCCTCTGCGGCTTCTTCTTAAGAAAAAAAATATTTGGTATAGATCGATGAACGAATCTTCCGATGGAGGCGAAGACATTTTAAAGAGTATTTTTGTTGAGTTGATTGGATGTAGAATGGGTTTTGTGTGGTTTATTTATTTAAAAAGTTATGTATAAAAGGGTGTGTGTGTGTGTGTGTATATATATATAATTGAGAAATTATTTTTTTAAAATTCTTTTAACCCTTGTCCAACGATCGATTTTCTTGAATCGTTCATCATCGACCCGTTATGTCCTTCGTGACAATCTGGATTTCAAATCCAAAGCGCCCTAGAGGACGGTGCGTCTAGGCTATATGGTGCATTTTTTTTTTGCTTAGGCTCTATTTGGAGCCCGGTCTAAGAAATTATCCGTACACAATCACACATTCAAAGTCTATGTATAAATCATAAGACTAGGACTTGCTTCATTCTATACTAATTGAATCGATCAGACACCTTAATCACGGTTTCATCACCACATTATCAGTCGGAATATGATTTCATTACACATCACCATAACCAGACGAGGTGGTGGCTGGATACAAAAGATTTAGGGTTCGCGTCAGCAATCAATTTGGGGAGGATCCATGGCGGATTTTATCGGAGATTACTTTGGTTTAGCTGAGTCCATGGTGGATTTTTATCAATCACAAAATCAGAATGACAATTAGGGTTTGAAGAGGTGGTCATCAACGGTTTATAGTGGTGTTTTGATGGTGCTGTGAACAAATCGAAAAATACAGAGGTGTGTGACGATGATTTTAGGTTAAGATAGAAGATGATGGCGATGAAAGGTGGTGGTGGTGCTGGTCGGATGAGTGAAGGAGGTAAATGTAGATCAGTTGTGACAATAGGTACTGGTAGTGGTGTTGTGGTTCTGCTTGGGTGAGGTTTGGGATATAAACTACAGTTTTAGAAATTATACAAATGATCTCTGAGTTAAATACTGTTAATTACATAACTGACCCTTTGGTTATAAAATGATAGTTTAGTCATTTTACTCTAATTTTACATAAAACATAATGAAAGTTAGTATTAATACTCAAACTTGTTACAAATTGAAATCGCAAGCCCCAAACTTGTTACAAAAAAATTAGTACTCATAAGTGCTACTTTCAATAAATCACAAGAACTATCTATGTAATTAATTCTAATATCATCTCATATCATTTAAGCAATTCTAGTTAAGTGTTTATATCAATAGCAAACCATCCGGTCCGGACATATATCATAAAATGATAATATTAAATATTGAAACCCAAAGTTATGTCACACTATCATGTAAAAACAAGCTATACAAATTTTTATATAAAAATATTCTATCCATCAAAACTTATTAATTTATCAGTGGTTATATAATACATTATGGAAAATTTGATACAAACAAGGTACATAAAGTTTAAACAAGCAATATATATAGGATGATTGCTAGTATTGTATAATAAGACATATGTTTATTTTAATCATATTGACAAGTAATATAAAGTTAAATAGGCAATATATATTGGATGATTCCTAGTATGGTATAAGAAGACATATGTTTATTTTAATCATATTATTAGATGCTGTATAAAGATTGATAAAAGAAAGGGAATTATATTTCTGTAAATATTTTTATATTCATCATAATTCTCATCTATATTCATAATAGAGGAAATAAATGTACTTATAATCATCTTATAAAATTATGGTGTTTTACTTACGCTCCTTTTAGAGTGCTTAACAACTCTAATTGTATTTATTACTTCTTTAGAAAAAGAAGGATGCCTAATGGTTAGTCTGGCAAACATGTGATCGGGCAAACGTCATTTAAAGCGTTAAATTAATCTATACTATATTATAATGCATGAGGGAGGGCATTTTAAAATACTTAAAAAATAAGAATATTTTTCTTTTTAATTTATAATTACACCTCAAAATAAATTGGTATTTTAAACAATAAGTGTATTTTAGTCCTTTTATTACATTTAAATCCCTAAGTTTTAACATAATTATGAGTAATTAGTTATACTTTTCTCCATCCACCACAAATTTATAATTCTTTTACGTATTCTTGTCGTATCTTATAAACTATAATGTTTTAAAAAAAATCCAAAAGTACCGTGACGACCTATTATTTTTGTCAATGTTTCGATAGTTGTTTTTGTCAGTATTGACATGTGGATTAAAAGGTAAATAATGCCTTAGTGTACACATGAATAAAGCCTAACGTACTTTATATTTAATAACTCTAGAATGTCAAGTGATTAAACCCTCATCTTTAACAAAACTATAGATAATTGTTTGGTAGTTACACTTTATCCACTTACAAAAAACTACCCCCCTGATTTTTAAATAATCATAACTTTTTGGCACGTTAATGTTTTTTTTTTCAAATATACTATATAAACGAGTATTTCATTCTCTTTAAATTGAGTATAGTATTGCTCTAATTCTTCAATGAAAAATATTGATATGTTATGTGATTAACAATGTCTAAGGGTGAGTAATGACTAAACCATTAACCAAATCGAAATCAACAAAAAATTGAATTAACTGAAAAGCAATTAACAGAAACCCTAAAAACAAAAAATGTACCTTTATTTAACCAAAATTTACCGAACTGATCCATTCATATTTTCATATTTTCTAGGAGAAAAATGCTCGGATAGTCCCTGTGGTTTGTCTATTTTTCACCTTTAGTCTCTAACTTTCTAAAATTACAGCTATAGTCCTCAACTTTTACAATTTCGTTCTCGGATAGTCCCTGGCGTGGATGAAGGTTAGTTTTATATGTTAAGTGGATGTGAAATTACAAAATTACCCTTACTATTAAAAATAACAATAAAACATTAAACAAATCTAATTTTTTATTATTTTTTCTAAAAAGCGGACCCCACCTTTTCCCTAACCCCTCTCCTCTTCCCTTCTTCCTCTGGTCTGCAACCTGCAAACACCCACCACCATAAAAACAGAGATACCCATTTTCACCCAACAATTGGTATCTGAAACATTCATTAGGGTTATTAAGTCGATTTGGGAAGGTTCTGTGAGCAACATCTTACCATAAATGTAGAAGCAATGCCATTTGAAACCCGCATAACCATTATCAATTGAATCATAAAATTGATAAAAGGTTTATATGTTGTTGGCTACTCAATCAAAGGTAGAAAAGTTACAAGCAGCCTCCGGATCTCCATGACCCGTTTTAACAATGTTGCATTCTCACTACCATAATCTTCATCTTTAGCACGATGATCTTCTCATAAATCATCATTTTGTTTCAATTTTTAGTCAATATTCAACCGTCCTACATTAGGAAATCTTGATTTCCAAATGGGTCTGTGAAAACAGTTCATATCTTGTGAATATTTGCTTCAATTTCATGTTTACGGTGATGGTTTGTGTAGGGAATATATGGGTATCTCTGTTTTTTTGGTGGTGGTGTTTGCAGGTTGCAGACAAAGGTAGAGGAAGAAGGGAAGAGGATAGGGGGTGGGGTAGGAGTAGGAAAAAGGTGAGTCCGCTTTTTGGAAAAAACATTAATAATAAATTAGATTTATTTAATGTTTTATTGTTATTTTTAATAGGAAGGGTAATTTTGTAATTTCACATCCACTTAACATATAAAACTAACCTTCATCCATGCCAGGGACTATCCGAGAACGGAATTGCAAAAGTTGGGAACTATAGCTGTAATTTTAGAAAGTTAGAGACTAAATGTGAAAAATAGGAAAACCACAGGGACTATCCGAGCATTTTTCTCCATTTTCTAGCTTATATATATTTAGTTCATGTATTTCATATTTATACCCCTATTTTATGTAGTTATACCTCTATTTCATGTACCTATGCATCCATTTCATTTATTTATACTCAAATTTCATGAATTTCTAATCAAAAGTTTTAGCCCAAGTTTGGTTTTGGCTATTAACCGACATTAAATGAATCAAAACAAAAACCATTGATCTAATTGAATAAACCCAACCGATTAACTGAAAAAGGGTTCGTTAATAAAATAGACTAATGGATTACCTCGATTTCAGTTGAGGATAATAATCTAACCAACCGAACAGTGCACACTGGTTATCAGGAAGCAATAACTAAATCGTTAACCTAAACCAAACCGAAAAAACAGACGAAACCAAACCGAAATCAACCAAAAACTAAATTAATTGAAACTGAAAACCAAATTAACCAAAAACCGGTTATCAATTTTGTGTACCCTCGTTTACCCAAATTAGCTCAACTGAACCAGATTATTCATATTTTCATATATTTCTAGTTTTTATGCCTCATGTTTATATATTTCATATTTTATATCTCCATTTCATATATTTATACTTTCATTTAATGTATTTATACCTCAATTTCATATATTTCTAAGAAAAAGTTTTAGCAAAGTTTGGTTTTGGCTATTAACTTAAATTATATGAACCAAACCGAAAACCGTCAATTTATCCGAATAAACCGAAATGATTAACCAAAAACCAATTAGTTAATAAAATAGACTAAACGATGACTTTGGTTTTGGCTTTGGTTGAGGATAATAACCGAACCAACCGAACCATACACAACACATTGAAATGGATTACCCCATTACTTCGCTTTTGATATATATCTATCACAATAATGCTACAATAAATTTCATATGAATAAGAAAACTACAAAAAAAAACGAGTATCGTAATGTGATGTATCGCTCCCACCGCATCGTGCAGGCATCCTGCTAGTAAATTATTATAACTAAATAAATTCTAATTATTTTATGAAAACGTGATTCAGCACTATAAGAATATAATGATACTAAATCCTTATTTATTTTATGAAAACGTGAATCAGCACTATAAGAATATTTTTATGAAGTATGATATAATCAATGTGAATCAGCACAATAAGAAGTTTGAAAATGAATGATTTGTGGATATTAACCGTTGAGGTTTGGATTTCATTTAAAAAAACATAGAGGGTAAACATTAATATTTAAATAATTATTAAAATTTAAAAGCATATGAGGCAATATGACGTGGACAATAGGAATGACTAGGACACAGCTCATCACTAAGAAAACGCCAAACAGGTCAAAACTTTGGTGCTGACTCAAAAGGACGGCTTTGTTTGAACGTTTCATAAAACATCAATAAATCTTTTGAAAAAAAAATAACAGATTTTTTAAATAGATAAAACATTTGGTTGGGAAAACCTACGTCTGGTCATAATATTTAAACGTTAAAATGCATTTTTAATCATCACTAGGTTGTATTGCGGCTGGCAAAGTATGCCTCGTTATGTCTTGCCAAAAAGAGAGGATAATGCATTACCAATCGCATTATTGATATACAACAATTGAAGCAGAGAAAACAAATAATAAGAAAAAGTGGTAGCACGAATTAAACTGAACATAGGCATCAGTTTATGATTACTTTTCTTCTGTACAAGAGATCATGTTGCATGAACGCCCTCGAATGTCCAAACCGGAAAATAATCAATAGTAAGATTGTAATTAAAATAAATTAGAAAATTATCAATAGTTAAGGAAGGCGATTGCTTACACACTAACACCTACTTCAATAGAAAAAAAAGACTAATTACATATTTGGGCAACACTTAAATCTTTTGTCATATGTCTCACATTTGCTTGTAAGGCCAAAAAAAAGGCTCCAATACCTTATCTTTTTTGCTCCCTTAACCCATCAGATCATAATATAATATACTAATATATATCAAGGTTAAAAAACTTATATTTGTTCTTTCGTGTATTGTCAAAGGTTGTTTGTTTTTAAAATACCACTTAATGGCCCTGTTCAGGCTAACAGAAATGTTACCAAATCAATAAGATCTGAACGGGCCTAGAAAAGTCTAATTAATTAATTAAGTTAAAAAGGATGTTTGCGAATGCTAAATGAATTAATATTTTAGAATTTATGTAGGACCCACCCTACCCCACCCGCTTCATCTTCCCCACTTCTCCTCACCACCATACCCACCTTTCACCACCACCTTTCACCTCCACCACTGTCACACCCCAACCGATGACGGAAACATCAGGGTTAGTGGCACTAGGCGACCAGATTGATTTCACGAGATGTTCCATAACAATCATTTAACATATCATAACCTGCTTAATATCCTATTAAACGTAACATTTAAACAATTATTACAAAACGGAGATTTCTCATAAAATTCAACCGGGTTCGATTTCCCCTAGATTTCATACATAAGTTCAAAATCTGAAATACATCAACAAACTATGCAACATCCAAGCATCCATAGCTAAAATCCTCAACCTGTTACATACGTTAAAATACAAGTCAATACAATTCAGTAAATGTGAGCATACGAGTTTGAATAACACTAGCATAGTCGAGAAAGCGTTTGCGAAACAATCTAATTACATATCATGATACACCAAAACATTTAACATAGCATAGGCTCATTTCTCATGCTAACTACCGTGAGAAGGCTTGCGCGTCCATCCTAACTAGACCCCGTCGGGTGTAAGCCACACTATAGTACCATACTAGCTAAGGAGGCAAGTTAACGAAAATAAGTCCTAGTCACATATTTCTAGCATCACGTATTGAGCATATGTAATCAGATTATTCGCGTGTGTTAAACAGTTTGATTTGTGAAGTGATTTTGATATAGGAACGTATGTAACACCCAAAAAGTGCGTTAAAGCGAAAATTGGTCAAGTATACTCACTGTGGGTGCGTTTAGGTAAGAGTTCGGGATCCGAGGAGAGTCAAGATGAGCGTCGGATCAGCCTGCATACGCGAACGGAAGTGCATCAATTTCCGAAAAGCTGAAATGGTTAAGTCTTGGTTGGGCAGTAGCCAAGTTCGGGCGAACTTGTGTGTAAACACACAAGTTCGAGCGAACTTGCTGGGTTTTGGTGGGTTTAAAGTCAAGTTCGGTCGAACTTGATGAGTTTCCTAAGAAACTTGTCAAGTTCGGGCGAACTTGTAGGAAAAACCTTACTGATTTTGGCAAGTTCGGTCGAACTTGTATGGTTTCCTAAGAAACCAGGCAAGTTCGGGCGAACTTGCAAGAAACTTGGTGAAGAAACACTCAAGTTCGGTCGAAGTTGACCCGAATGGGTAAAGTTCGGTCGAACTTGACCTGATAAGCTGGTGATTCTCGAGCGAACTTGATGTTTTCGGGTCCAAAATCTTGCGTTTTCGCGTCGTTTGCTGAGGAAAATCGAGTGTTCATCCCTCCAACCCTGTGCTACTAAGCAAACTTAGGTCGGAGAGGTCTTTTAGAGCTGTTTTAGCCATTTTACAAAAGCGTGGGCTAATCCGGGCGAACTCGGGGTTCGTTCTGATTAGTCCGGCTTGTGTAAACCAACATAAACGTCCTTGTGTTTCCAGATCTGCGATCTTGAATGATAGATGCTTCGTTTCATACCAGAAAATGAACAAAAGACCGTCAAAAGTCCGTATCTTGTGTAGAAATCAATGGTTTTCAAAGATTTTCTCAGATCCATCACTTACAAGCCGAGATCTTGCAGATCTCGTGTTTGGGAAGCCTCTACTATCACTAAACGAACTCGTATTGTGTAGATCTAAGGTTAAAACAAAAGTTTTGGAAGAAAAAGATGAAGATTTTCATAAAAGAATGAGTTTTGATGAAAACGAAGGCTATGCCTTGTGCCAAAATCGTGGTAAACTTTTGTAGATCGTTGATAAACGTTGTTGCAGTGAAATCGGGTTGATTCTTACTTAGAACACGAGAGATTTGGAGTGAGAGAGCTCTGGGCGAACTTGCAGCAAGTTCAAATGAGTGAACAGAGCTTGGTATTTATAGGAGAAGGCAAAATGAGAGCTGATGGAGACCAAGTTCGGTCGAACTTGCATGAGATTCATGCAAGTTCGGGCAACTTGCTAGGATTTCAAGAATGATGGCTAAGTTCGGCCGAACTTGTACATGTATGTACAAGTTCGAGAGAACTTGAGGGAAAGCAAGGATCCTTGTGTCTCAGGCAAGTTCGGGCGAACTTGTGTAGTCAAGTTCGGCCGAACTTGGCCTGATGACCAAGTTTCGTTTGCCGATTTCGCGTTAAGAGTTCGTTTAGTTATTCGGTTCGCATTAGATAGTTATATTAAGCGTTAAATTAAAGCGTTAAGCGTTATAGTTGATATAATAGTGCGATTTAGCGATTCGAGAGTGCGAGAGCGATGCGATAGCGATTGCAAACATAACCACAAACACACATAACATATAAATAATATAAACCACATAAACAATTGCGATTTACGATGCGATGAGATAAGCGATGCAATTTAATAAGCGATTAGATGCGATAATAACGTACAACACCATAATTAGTTAACATAAACTTTATTATTAACCGAATCTCGGATTTACAAAAGATAGATAAACGGAAGACAAAAGAAAGGATAACAATCGAATTTTCGAGTTGTTACGGTCTCCCCTACTTTAGGGAATTTCGTTCCGAAATTAGGTAGTAGCTGTAACAAATAGATGCGGGTACTTGGCCTTCATATCACTTTCCAATTCCCAAGTAAACTCGGCGCCGCGTTTGCCCTCCCATCGGACCTTCACGATAGGGATGCGAGAGCGTCGTAGTTTCTTAGTCTCTCGGTCCATGATTTCCATAGACTTTTCCACGCAATGGAGAGTCTCGTTGATTTGCAGATCTTCGAGAGGTACATGGAGATTTTCTTCGGCTAAGCATTTCTTGAGGTTAGACACGTGGAAAGTCGGATGTACATTATTGAGTTCCTCCGGTAATTCGAGACGATAGGCTACTTTACCGATCCTTTCCAGAATCTTAAAGGGACCAACGTTTCGAGGCGCTAGCTTTCCTTTCTTGCCGAAGCGGACCACTCCCTTCCAAGGTGCAACCTTTAGGAGAATGTGATGTCACACCCCGACCCGCAGCGGAAAAGGTGATCGGGGCATGATTGGGTTATCATCAAAGCTCATGACATTTATTATGCGTTTCATATTCATTAAATACAATTTAATGGAAAATTACAATAAATGTTACAACATGTTCTAACTATCAATCTAAGCTTCTTTGTTCTCTTCTAAGGCATATCCTATGTTTTCCTTGCTTCAACCTGTTCACCTGTATCATGTGTAAAAGGGTTTTTTGGATCAACATAATGTTGGCGAGTGAATCCTATGGAAAACATTTGAACAAGTTTATTTGAATTGATTATGAAATATGTGCACAACCAAACATGAGTAAAAATAGATGTAAACTTATTCAACAATCATAAGATATTAAATAAAGCACACATGAACAATAATGGAACATTTAGAGGCACGCGATGCTCAACTCGTCTCTCACGAGGAACTGAGTGGCCTAATGAATGAATTGCATAAACATGATAATATGAATGACACAACTACAAACAATATAAACTCAAGGATACACACATGAACAATAATGAATTTGATTTGAGGCACGCGTTGTTCAACTCGTCTCCCACGAGGAACTGATGTGCTTAATGAATGAGTTTCATATAATTTGACAAAAGGAAATAAGTAATCACAACAATATAAACAATCTAAGTTTAGATCATGATGTGGTATGGCACAAGTTTAAATAAACAAGTTAATTATTTTTATAACACATGACACACCCCAAAACGTGTAATTTAAAAGGGGAGTTGTAAGATTCACTCACCGTGGGTGCGTTCGGTTGATGATGTTGAATGCACGCGAAGTGGTTTTAACCACGAGTGAGATTAACCTAGATAAATATCATTATGGTTCGGTAAGTAAACGGATTTTATTAATCTATTTTAGTAGGATTGTTGGGTGTATTTTTGTGAGTTTAAGGCTATTTTCTAACCTTAAAAATGTTATTTTTAAGTATTTTTAATTGATTTTTAATTAAAATAATTAAATAAAAATAATAAAAAAATTTGACTTTTTCTGACCGTTGACTTGACCGTTGACCGTTGACCTGACCGTTGACCGGTTCGTATGCGTATTGTTGTGCGCTGAGTGAGGCTCGAACCCGAGACCTCCCGTACGCGTGCACGCAGCTCTACCAACTGAGCTACGTGTCTAACCCGTCATATATCCGTTTTTAATTATATTTATATATTAATTAATTTAAACAGAAAATCCTTTTATTAAAAACGATTTAATTCATTCGGACCGGTGCGCTCCACAGGTCTCGAACCCAGGACCTGTGGCTTGCGTAACACACATTCCACCGCTGGACTGTGTGTTTGACATGTTAACTAATCTGATTTTTATTTTACTTAAATACAAATTAAGCATTTTCATTTATGCCGTATTTAAAAAGTTTGAATAATGGTCCGAATCGATGCAGTAGACCGGACTCGAACTCGTGTCAAGTGATTAAACATACACACAGTCCACCGCTGGACTGTGTGTCTAACTTGGTTATTATTCCGGTTATTAATATACTTAACATACACCTGTGTGACTCCGGTTCAGTTCAACAAAAAAAATCATTTTTATTAAGGCAGCGTGTGTGGAACAGGATTCGAACTCGAGACCTTTCTGTGTTTAATGTGCACACAGTCTACCGCTGGACTGTGTGTCTAACCCGAGTAATATCTTGATTTTAATTATTCTTATACGTTTACCGCACTTCATCTTCTTCGTCTGATTTTTAACCAGAATCGATAACTGACTGGTTAAATGTTTTAATCGGTTTCTTAGCGTTTTTCAGTTCATTACGGTGAGATATAAGTGAAAAGAAAAAGAAATTAGGCGAAGAGGTATACCGACTATCTTCCTCTGTTTTCCGGCAGAACTCTGGCGACAGCAATCCCTTCCGGCGACGAGTGTCTTGCAGCAGCGAGTCTCCAGGAAGCTTACAAAGGGTGTGGGTATCTCCGGTATAAGCTCAAGGGGCTCAGTAAGGCTCAGGAATGGGGAAACCGGTTTTCCGGCGACGAACAGAAAAATTCCGGCGAGAGAGTTTTCGCCGAGAAAAGGTGTGGTTTTGAGCGAAAGTGTTTGCAGAGGTTCGAGGTGGTTTTTATAGGGCAAATCGTCGATGTATTTGGCCCGATTTCCAACTGGATTCATTGGTTTGAATTTCTCCGGCGGTTATAGAAGGTGTCGCGGACTCAAACGTCGGTTATAACCGATATATGTTTAAAGTTTATGTTATAACGGAAGGATTCGTTAAATACTCGCGAGATTGCCGGGATTCCGACGACTGAACTTTGGGCGCCGGTTTTGAATTCGGAAAACTCATGATATGAATAAAATGATTCCAATAATTAACAGATAATCCCAGTGGCGCAGTGGTTTAGTGCGCATGTGTTAAGTTTGTTTGTTGAACCGTGACTGACCCGGGTTCGAAACCCGGCAGAACCAAAACATTTTTATTTTGCGATTTTTAACAGTTTTTCAAAAACTAATTATATATTCCCGTATAATAATTGATTATGTATCGTTTAAAATTATTTTGGGCATTTAATTCGCAACGAAAATTTTAACTGACTGTTCGGTTGATAAACGGAGCGGGTTTGGTAAATCCGTTTTTGACGGATGTTACATGTGATCTCCCACTTCGAACTGTAGGGGCTTGCGGCGTTTATCGACGTAACTCTTTTGACGGCTCTGAGCTTTCAAGAGATTGTCTCTGATTTGGAGGATATTGTCGGTTGTTTCTTGAATTAGCTCAGGACCGGTGATTTGTGCTTCTCCGATCTCGTGCCATGCAATAGGTGATCGATATTTTCTTCCATACATTGCCTCAAAATGAGCCATTTGAATGCTGGTATGATAACTATTATTGTATGAGAATTAGATTAAAGGTAAATGTGTATCCCAGTTACCACCGAAATCTATGATGCACGCACGAAGCATGTCTTCGAGGGAGCGGATCGTTCGCTCAGACTGACCATCGGTTTGAGGGTGAAAAGCGGTACTTAGATTAAGCGTAGTACCGAGAGCGGACTGAAAAGTCTCCCAGAGACGCGAGGTAAAACGACCGTCGCGGTCAGAGATGATGTCACGAGGCGTCCCGTGTCGACATATAACTTCGTCTGTATAGATTCAGGCTAACCGTTAGACCTTAAAGTCTTCTCGTATAGCAATAAAGTACGCGGATTTAGTAAGAGGATCAACAATAACCCAAATGCTATCGTGACCGGATGAAGTACGCGGAAGTTTAGTAACGAAGTCCATAGCTATACTCTCCCACTTCCACATCGGGATTTCGGGTTGTTCGAGTAAACCAGAGGGCCTTTGATGTTCGGCTTTGACCTTCGAACAAGTTAAGCATTTTGAGACGTACAAGGCAATATCCTTTTTCATGCCCGGCCACCAGTACTTAGGACGAAGGTCCTGGTACATCTTGTCGGCACCGGGGTGAATGGAATATCGAGATTTGTGAGCTTCGGTCATTAGCAAATTACGGAGATTATCACGAGTAGGAATCCAAATACGATCGAGATAGTAATAAATACCATCAGATTTAGATACAAGCTGAGTTTCGGCACCACTTTTCATTTCATCTTGAAGGGTATTCTCGTTAAAGCAGGTGAATTGAGCGGCACGGATGAGGGTTTCAAGTTTAGCACAAGTTTGAGAGTCACGAATACCATATACATAGCTTCGTCGACTTAGAGCATCGGCGACGACGTTTACTTTGTCGGGATGGTATCGTATCTTGCAATCGTAGTCGTTGAGAAGTTCAACCCATCGACGTTGTCGCATGTTTAGTTCTTTTTTATTAAAGATATGTTGTAAGCTCTTATGGTCGGTGAAGACCGTACACTTAGTACCGTAAAGGTAGTGTCGTCATATCTTCAATGCAAAAACAACTGCACCGAGTTCGAGATCATGGGTTGTGTAGTTCTTCTCGTGGATCTTGAGTTGTCGAGACGCATACGCGATAACCTTGTCTCGTTGCATGAGAACACAACCAAGACCAAGATTAGAGGCATTGCATTAAACAACGAAATCGTCGTTTCCGTCGGGTAAAGCGAGAACGGGAGCGTTGCATAGCGTACATTGAGAGTTTGAAAAGCTTCCTCTTGCTTGGAATCCCAAACAAAAGGTTTGTCTTTATGAGTTAAAGCGGTAAGCGGAACGGCGATTTTAGAAAAATCGGCGATGAATCGACGGTAGTAACCCGCCAATGCAAGGAATGAACGGATTTTGGAAGCATTCTTCGGTGTAATCCAACTCTTGATGGCTTCAATCTTTGTAGGGTCGACGTGAATTCCTTGACTATTAACAATGTGGCCGAGAAAAGTGACTTCTTCGAGCCAAAATTCACATTTGGAGAACTTAGCATAAAGACGATTTCCTTGAAGAAGTTCGAGGACTAAACGGAGATGACGCGCGTATTCGTCTCTCGACTTCGAATGGATAAGAATGTCATCGATGAAAACAATGACGAAACGATCTAAGAAGGCTTTACGCACACGGTTCATCAAATCCATGAAAACGCGGGTGCATTGGTAAGACCAAAAGGCATGACCACGAATTCGAAATGGCCATAGCGAGTACGAAAGGCGGTTTTAGGAATGTCTTCTTCCAACATGCGTAACTGATGATAACCGGAATGAAGATCGATCTTGGAAAAACAAGTAGCACCTTGAAGCTGATCAAATAGGTCGTCGATACGAGGAAGAGGGTAACGGTTCTTTATCGTGAGTTTGTTAAGTTCACGATAATCGATGCACATACGGAATGATCCATCCTTCTTTTTCACGAAAAGGACATCTGCACCCCATGGCGAAGTGGTCGGGCGTATGAAACCTTTATCAAGAAGATCTTGAAGTTGGCTTGATAGCTCGCGCATTTCGGATGGTACGAGGCGAGAAGGAGCCTTAGCAACGGGAGTAGCTCCGGGAACTAAATCGATACGGAATTCGACATCTCGAGTAGGGGTAAACCTGGTAAATCGTTGGGAAAGACTCTAGGAAATTCACAAACAACGGGAACATCTTTATAAGTCTTCTTTTCTTTTTTCGGGTTTACAATATGGGCGAGGAAAGCAACACATCGCTTTTGCAAGCATTTGTATGCTCGAGTACATGACAAAAGCATCAACTTCTTTGAGGGAGTTTCACCATAAACATGAAGTTGATCACCGTTAGGGAGAGGAAAACGAATCATTTTATCGAAGCATACAACTTCAGCATGATTCTCACGAAGAAAATCCATGCCTACTATGATATCGAAGCTACCTAACTGCATAGGTATGAGATTGATCGAGAAGACATGGTTGTTGAGATCGAGATTACAACCACGTAAGACGGAATTAAAGGTAACGGTTCTTCCGGTGGCGACTTCTACATCGAAAGTCTTTGGGAGTTTAGTGCGCTTACATGTTAAAACCTTTTCGAATTCTAACGATACAGAACAATTATCGGCACCAGTATCAAATAAACATGAAGCATAAATACCATTAACGAGAAACCTATCATTGACAACATTGTTGTCATTCTGAGCTTGGCGGTGATTGAGATTGAAGGCTCTTCCACGCGCAGCTTGTTGTTGCTACTGAGGCTGCGGTGGTGGCTGCTGCGGAGGCTGCTGCTGCTGCTGCGACTCTTGTTTCACGGTGCGGTTTGGGCAAACATTAGCAAAGTGGTTCGGATCACCACACACGAAGCACACTCGTGCCTTTGGAGCTTGCTGCTGGTTGGCTTGAGGAGGAGCAGGTAAAGCTGGAGCTGCTGGAGCCTGGGGAGCTGGCTGACGAGTACCACTACGGCAGTTGACTGTGAAGTGGCCGTATATGTTGCAGTTCGTGCAAAAACGGCAATTGCCACCAACGGTATGATGATATGTGCACTTAGGGCACATAGGGTGTGGGCCAGTGTACGCACGCTTTGCTGGCGGTGCGTTTGGCGCTGCTAACTGGAGTGGCTGAGGGTTCGCTGGAGCAGTAAGAGCAAAGTTCTTGCTCGGGTTTTCCCTTTTGCGACCTCGACGACTGTTCTTTGGCTCTCGGGGCTATTCGGTAGTAGGAGCTGCTGATTCGGTGACTGCCTGATTTGCAACCTTGCTGCTTTTAAAGTAACCAGACTGAACTCGTTTGTCATTAATCTCGGCGGCTAGCTGGTAGGTCTCCTCGATAGTAGTAGGGCGTGCTGCTTGAACAAAGTCAGCGACGCAATCGGGGAGAGCGTTGAGGTATTTCTTGATTGCCTTTTCGGTCGTATCCACTTGACCGGGACAGATGATGCTCAACTGTTTGAAGCGAGCGGTGAGACCAGCGTTATCGGGACCATCTTGCTTGATATTCCAGAATTCGTTCTCTAACTTCTGGATCTCGTAGGGAGGACAGAATTCCTTAATCATAATTTCCTTAAGTTCCTCCCAAGTGAGTCCGTAAGCTTCGTCGTTCCCACGCCTGGTGCGCTCGGTTGTCCACCAATCGAGAGCCCTTGATTGAAACACGCCGGTAGCATTGACAGTGCGCAGAGCCTCGGGACATCCACTTTGGCGGAATGTGACCTCGATATAGTCAAACCAGTGGAACATGGCACTCGGCCCTTCGGTGCCTGAGAAAGTAAGCGGTCCACATGCTTTGAACTGCTTAAAGCTGAAGTGGGGTTTCGGGGCATCTCCCTTGGAGTCCACATATGAGTTGCTGCTTACAGCATGAATTTCTGAGACAATTTACGGGATGACTTTAGCTATCTCCTTGGCTACAATTGTAGCGATATGCTTGTCGGCGTTGCTGCGCTGGAGGTTCCTACGGGTGTGCGATCTCATAGAAGACATCTACACGAAGGATTTAGATTAGATGAGATTCGATTATAATAGAGTTATGTTTAAATATTTATTATTATTATAATTCATATAAGGTACAAAATAACATAAACACGTAGGCACGTAATCACGTAAGCACATAAACATGTAAGCACATAAGCACGTAAGCACATAAGCACGTAAGCACATAAGCACATATTTGCACGTATTCACCTTCTAATAAAATAATGCGTAGCGCGATATGAGATGCGAGGTATAAGCGATATATAATAGCGAGATAAGCGAGATAATACCGCGTATGAGGCACACGTCCTCATAGGCGTAAGCGAGTTAAGCGATTAGTTTGGTTGGTCTATTAATTTAGCATTTTAGATTTCGAGAGTTGTGCGAGTAGTGCATACATTCAATGGAGCGTAAATGGGGTAAATCGAGAAATCGATGATATGATAAATCATCAAAGCGAGAAATCGAATAAAGTGAAAATTCTCAAAATTTGAAACACATAAATAGTAATAAACTCGATGATGCGTAAATTGACGATATAGGCTTAAATCAATTGGGAGTGTCCGGGGTTTTGAGACATTTGACATGCCAAAGTGATTCGACTACCCTTTACATTTGGACCCACACTTTGGCCTAATAGATAAACGTTCTCGCCGCAAGCGGCTAACGACGTTTACCCTTCCAGTTAATATGTGTTCCAAACCATCGGCATAACCGAGACTTTGGTGAGATTGAAAATCGAATTGCGGAATTAATTACTAAGATGCAGGTTTCACCCCTAGCTTAGCAACTTCATTCCTAGAGAGAAATGGAGATTTTCGTCGAGGTTTGGATGTCACTCCTAACTCAACGAAGATATCTCGTGCGAGAGAATGCGCGGAGTGAATGATCTCATCGAGAGTTCTCGGTTTTCACACCTATTCTCGACTTGATCACTCGTTTTGCGTGATGCGAGTTGTAACATTTATGAAAAACGGGTTCAAAACCCGGTTCGTTTAATAATCAAGCATTCGGTTAAAAGTTCGTTGCGTATTGATTGTGCCGACTATTTTTAAACATCTCATAATTAATAAATATTATAGAAGTTAAAAACCATAATTAATAAATAATAATAATAAGTAAAATAAACTTAAAAATAATAAATAGAGTCGCCGGGTCTCGAACCCAGGTCTCCTGCAAAGACACACACACACCACACCACTCCGCCACACACATCATTTGTGTTATGTACTGAAACAAATAAAACTTATAGTAAAAACCGAAAATCAAAACCGGTAATCAGCGCGCCCAGAACTCGCAATCGCCGAAAAAACCAAAACTCCGCAAATGTTGCCATTTCCCTTGACTGAAACGCATAAACTAATTTCGACATCAGTTATAACTGTTGCCTGGCATTCAATTTCAGTCAAAACCGTTGGAAATCATTGACCGCGAATCTTGACCCCTAATTCGAACCTAATCGGCCTGTCCTCCTTATAAATACCCACTCAAACTCCTGGTAAACATTTCGCTCAGAACCGCACTCTCTTTCCGAAGCTTTATTCCTTCCAAATCACGTCGCCGGAGATTTTCGCACTCGCCGGAATATCGCCGGAATCACTGATCAGAAAACCGCAGTTGTTCTTCAGACGGTATATTTGTCTAAACCTCCTTACTATCTCTTGATTGATAATTTAATTGCTCAAGTCAATAATCAAAACTGTAATCAGTTCATTCAGCCGGAAATCGCAAATCAGGGTCGACGAAACTTGCTGGAAATCTGAAGAAAACTCTCTGTCTTGGTATATCATATTACTTATCTTCATTTTTCTATTCTATTTCAAACGAGTATAAGTTTGTTGATCGATTAAGCAAAACAGCCGGGTTCACTGTTCTGTGTTTTCTTAGTGAAGAAGACGAAGACTAAGTTGTATATTAATGTAATTAAAACCGGGTATTTAACCGGGTTAGACACACAGTCCAGCGATGGACTGTGTGCAAAAATAAAACACACATCCCGGGTTCGAATCACACATGTTTCCGACTTTCTGAAATAAAACCAGCATTTTTAAAACCTATTCAGATCAATTCACAGTATATATATAAGAGGAATATAATCCAGTAGTTAAGCAGATTAGACACACAGCCCAACTGGTTGGGCTGTGTGCACTCGAACCGAAGGTCCCGAGTTCGATTCCGGGTTTCTGTAACCGGTTTGGCCATATTAAATCATTTTTAATAAAAACTAAATAAGGTTAAAGTTAGTTAGTATATATATATAATTAAAACAGAGAATATTTCGGGTTAGACACGTAGCTCAGTTGGTAGAGCTGCGTGCACGTATACGAGAGGTCCCGAGTTCGAACCTCACTCACCGCCTGGAATACATACAGTCTGACCGGTCAGACCCGGTCAAACCTGAAAAAGTCAACCCATTTTAATTTATTTTTTGTTTATTTATTTAATTGAAAAATTATTTAAAAATACTTAAAAATAAGGTTTTTAAAGTTAAAAATTTGCATTAAACTTACAAAAATAAATCTAAAAATCTCATTATAGAACACTAATTAAAAATAATAATCTCAAATAAAATTTATTTATTTAATCGAATCATGTCGTTATTATTTAGGTTAGTTTTCCCTCGACGGTTGAATCATAATATTCGTGCGCATTCATCGTCATCAAGAAACGCATCCACTGTGAGTGAATCTCTACCAATTCCCCGTTTTAATCATGTTTTGGGGTGTATCATGTGTCGTACTATTCTTTTATTTTATTTAAACACTTGTGCATACATCATATTCGTGATCAAATGTGTATTGATTGTTGTGTGAATTATATGTAGATTAAATTTATCATTTCAGTGCACGCATTTCATTAGGCCCATCAGTTCCCCGTGGGATACGGGTTGAGCATCAGGAGCCTCATTAGATCGGCTCCGTTTGATTGAGCCTTGATCTCAAATCCATCATCATTCATGTCATATACTCATCCAAAGTGGTTTGTGATTGTTTATATATATATATATGTTTGATCACATGTGATTAATGCACGAGTTTTCTTTAATAAATAAAACAAGAAATTAGTCAAAATGATTTATCAAGGTTCACTCGCCAACTTTTGTTGACCCAAAATCTCCCCCGTTTTACACATGATACAGGTGATCCAGCCGAGACAGGAAACACTTAGGATGGCCTAGAAGAATAAACAAGTTCATGCTTTGGAATAAATCTATAGTTTCATTTTCCTTTGTAATTGTATGAATTTTGTTTTCAGATATTTAAGTTTGTAATTTGAATTTAATAAATATGAAACATCTTAGTAAATATCATGAGCTTTGGTGATAACCCAATTATGCCCCGACTTTTATTCCGCTGCGGGTCGGGGTGTGACACGAGTGTTCCCAAGCGTGTATTATTGTATTAGCCTTAGGAAAGGCATATTTAAGCATTTATGGCAAGTAGTTTAACATTTAAATCAAAGATAGGTCAATCGGGTACTTAAACATGCTACTAGGTCAAACATGGCAATTCTACCTATTATCCTAAGGTTATGGCGCTCTGATACCAATCTGTCACACCCCAACCGATGCGGAAACATCGGGGTTAGTGGCACTAGGCGACCAGATTGATTTCACGAGATGTTCTATAACAATCATTTAACATATCACAACCTGCTTAATATCCCATACTATTAAACGTAACATTTAAACAATTATTACAAAACGGAGATTTCTCATAAAATTCAACCGGGTTCGATTTCCCCTAGATTTCATACATAAGTTCAAAATCTGAAATACATCAACAAACTAACTAAACAAACTAAACTACGCTAAGCATGCAACATCCAAGCATCCATAGCTAAAATCGTCAACCTGTTACATACGTTAAAATACAAGTCAATACAATTAAGTAAAGGTGAGCATACGAGTTTGAATAACACTAGCATAGTCGAGAAAGCGTTTGCGAAACAATCTAATTACATATCACGATACACCAAAACACTTAACATAACATAGGCTCATTTCTCATGCTAACTACCGTGAGAAGGCTTGCGCGTCCATCCTAACTAGACCCCGTCGGGTGTAAGCCACACTATAATACCATACTAAGGAGTCAAGTTAACGAAAATAAGTCCTAGTCACATGTTTCTAGCATCACGTATTGAGCATATATAATCAGATTATTCGCGTGTGTTAAACAGTTTGATTTGTGAAGTGATTTTGATATAGGAACGTATGTAACACCCAAAAAGTGTGTTAAAGCGAAAATTGGTCAAGTATACTCACTGTGGGTGCGTTTAGGTAAGAGTTCGGGATCCGAGGAGAGTCGAGAAGAGCGCCGGATCAGCCTGCATACGCGAACGGAAGTGCATAAATCTCCGAAAAGCTAAAACGGTTAAGTCTTGGTTGGGCAGTAGCCAAGTTTGGGCGAGTCAAGTTCGGTCGAACTTGATGAGTTTCCTAAGAAACTTGTCAAGTTCGGGCGAACTTGTAGGAAAAACCTTACTGATTTGGCAAGTTCGGTCGAACATGTATGGTTTCCTAAGAAACCAGGCAAGTTCGAGCGAACTTGCAAGAAACTTGGTGAAGAAACACTCAAGTTCGGTCGAAGTTGACCGAATGGGTAAAGTTCGGTCGAACTTGACCTGATAAGCTGGTGATTCTCGAGCGAACTTGATGTTTTCGGGTCCAAAATCTTGCGTTTTCGCGTAGTTTGCTGAGGAAAATCGAGTGTTCATCCCTCCAACCCTGTGCTACTGAGCAAACTTAGGTAGGAGAGGTCTTTTAGAGCTGTTTTAGCCATTTTACAAAAGCGTGGGCTAATCCGGGCGAACTCGGGGTTCGTTCTGATTAGTCCGGCTTGTGTAAACCAACATAAACGTCCTTGTGCTTCCAGATCTGCGATCTTGAATGATAGATGCTTCGTTTCATACCAGAAAATGAACAAAAGACCGTCAAAAGTCCGTATCTTGTGTAGAAATCAATGGTTTTCAAAGATTTTCTCAGATCCATCACTTACAAGCCGAGATCTTGCAGATCTCGTGTTTGGGAAGCCTCTACTATCACTAAACGAACTCGTATTGTGTAGATCTAAGGTTAAAGCAAAAGTTTTGGAAGAAAAAGATGAAGATTTTCATAAAAGAATGAGTTTTGATGAAAACGAAGGCTATGCCTTGTGCCAAAATCGTGGTAAACTTTTGTAGATCGTTGATAAACGTTGTTGCAGTGAAATCGGGTTGATTCTTACTTAGAACACGAGAGATTTGGAGTGAGAGAGCTCTGGGCGAACTTGCAGCAAGTTCAAATGAGCGAACAGAGCTTGGTATTTATAGGAGAAGGCAAAATGAGGGCTGATGGAGACCAAGTTCGGTCGAACTTGCATAGATTCATGCAAGTTCGGGTGAACTTGCTAGGATTTCAAGAATGGATGGCTAAGTTCGACCGAACTTGTACATGTATGTACAAGTTCGAGCGAACTTGAGGGAAAGCAAGGACCCTTGTGTCTCAGGCAAGTTTGGGCGAACTTGTGTAGTCAAGTTCGGCCGAACTTGGCCTGATGACCAAGTTTCGTTTGCCGATTTTGCGTTAATAGTCCGTTTGGTTATTCGGTTCGCATTAGATAGTTATATTAAGCGTTAAATTAAAGCGTTAAGCGTTATAGTTGATATAATAGTGCGATTTAGCGATTCGAGAGTGCGAGAGCGATGCGATAGCGATTGCAAATATAACCACAAACACACATAACATATAAATAATATAAACCACATAAACAATTGCGATTTGCGATGCGATGAGATAAGCGATGCGATTTAATAAGCAATTAGATGCGATAATAACGTACAACACCATAATTAGTTAACATAAACTTTATTATTAACCGAATCTCTGATTTACAAAGGATAGATAAACGGAAAACAAAAGAAATGATAACAATCGAATTTTCGAGTTGTTACAACCACCACCATCCACCTTTCACCACCAATAAAGAATTGAACCTGCAATTCTGTGATTCACACCAATCAGACAATTACGACCTTAAGCTAGAATTTTTCACGATTTCGAACCTGCTTGAATCGATTTCAGCCAACAAATGATAAGTCGTTGCAGCCGTTGACGAACTCGAGAAGTTTCGGCAGCCGTTATGCGCCGCCGTCGATGAAGAACCTGAAACGGAAACCATAGATACTAACGATAACATCCCTGACAACAGCAAAAACTAACCCACTTAACACCAAAAACTAACCCCCATTCATGCTAGAGACTATCCGGGAACGAAATTGAAAACGTTGGGAACTACAGTTGTAATTTTAGAAAGTTAGGGACTAAAGGTGAAAAAGGACAAAGCACAGGGACTATCCGGGCATTTAACTCTATTGAAGAATCTCAAAATGTATGTTTGGTTCATCTCATTTATAGGAACCCTAATCTTGGATGGTTTATATTTTTTTAATTACGATTTTTTTTTGTAATTTCTTCATGTTTGGTAGGTATTGGTCATTGATTTTCAACCTTAAGATCCCGGAAGTGTATATGCAGCAGTTGCAACTTTATCTGGCATGAAAATACCTAGTATTCATAAACCAAATGTGATAGCAATTGCGGCCCATAATCGTTAGTCATCCATACAATTGGGTTATGGGTCAGGTTGAACGAGAAGGGTTGGTTATGGGTCAGTTTTATCAATTAGGGTCTTATTATGAGCATGGGTCAATTCGCACTTAACCTACGATATCTAATCCTGATTATTATATGTTTTATTATTTAACGCCTAGGATCATATACAAATACTATTTTTCATAAAAAACATGAGAAACAATTAGAATTTAACAAATGACGTAAATTAATAACTCTCATTAAGGGTAATTAAGTCATTACAAATATTTTTTTATCTATATTAATTTAACATAACAATTCTTAAATTGTTAGTTAGAATATCCTTATTTTCGTGCTTTTTAGATTTTTTTATGTTTGTAACTTTGAGTAAATAGATGTGTTGATTACACATACATGATTGTGTTGATAGAATTATATGGTTTTATTATAATTTTTATAAATTAATGTGCTGATTATACGTCTATGTATACAATTTGTGCTAAAAAATAATCAATAAATTTAGTTGATTGTGCTGATTAGAACAAACATAACCGTCACAAACACGTTCAAAATTAACACAAACAATTTGAAACCAACAAACACAGTTCGAAATCAACACATGTGGAACTAGCACAAGCACATGTGGAACTAGCACAAAACAAGTTAGAGCTGACATAACCAACATGATTAAAATAAAACAAATAGCTTCGAAGTGCTACTGTTGGTGTTTTTAAAAATGTCATTTAAAAAACTATATTACAATATTATACTCATATTAAAGATAAAAAATATTTAATTTTATGACGTATTTAAGAAAATCTATACTATATAATAAAGTAAACGTTATGGAACACATGTCAATAGATTAGGAGTTGTCTAATATATTTTCCCGCCTAAATAGAGTTATCCAATTTATTATAACTAGATAAAAATTTAAACTTCAAATATATCTTATTTTTGAATGCTAAAATAAGGGAAGGGATTTATACTTTAGGCGTATTTCAGTTTAATATAAAATTTATAAAACTTCAAATATATCTTATTTTTAAATGATAAAATAAGGGAAGGGATTGTACTTTATGATGATTAATTAATAAAAATAAGTAGATGCAGACGTCTTTCAGTTTAATAATTTTAAAAGGTTTTTTTCTTAAATTAATTTGGTTTATAATATAACTAAGTTATTACCTCATGTGTTACACAGGTTGATTGACGAAAACGACATAATTTATTATTTGTAAATTCTTATTATTTCCAATCTACTCTTGATAGTTTTGAACAAACATACATGATAAATTCATAGGTCGTCACTAATAACATTAAATTTCATGGGGCAAATCTCCTAAAATTACAAAATAAAAAACAAAGTCATCAAAATTCACACCAACAAAACTTGGGAAAAGTTGAATTGAAAAAACGTGCAACTACTTTGATTCAGTTTCTTATGATAAAATAGAGACATTTGTCACGTCATGGGTGATTTCCATTGGGTTAAGATGCTATTGATACTGTGACTTTTTTTTCCAATAAGTAACATACACAAAATAGTAAAAATGAGTAAAAAAAATCAAAGTAGTTGCACATTTCTTCAATTCAACTTTTGCCAAGTTTTGTTGGTGTGAATTTTGATAACTTTGTTTTTTATTTTGTAATTTTAGAAGGTTTGTCCTATGAAATTCAATGTTATTAGTGACAACCTATGAATTTATCATGTGTGTTCGTTCAAATCTATCAAGAGTATATTGGAAATAATAAGTGTTTACAAATAATAAATTATATCGTTTTCATTAATCTACCCGTGTGAGATTTTTAGGTTTTCACTTTTAAATTTATGGGTTATAGATTTAGAATTTTTGTTTATTATCATTATGTCTTTTTATTATCATTGTGTCTTTTTATATTTGCGCCATTGTATCCTTTTGCGACTTATTGTGTATTTTTCTTCGACATTGTGTTGTATTTTTTGGCATTGTGTTATATTTCACTTTACATTGTATCTCGGGGTGTGAATTTCTGACACGACTCGGAAACCTGACACGAACCTAACACGAAATTCGCGGGTTTAGGTTTCGTCTAAACAGGTTCGGGTCAGTTTCGGGTTGAACACGCGAACCCGTTTAGGTTTACGGGTCAGGTTCGGGTCAACCTGGTCGGGTTGGCGGGTTGACCCGTTTAACACATTTATACTATATTATATTTTTTTACAATATATTTTATCTCATAAATTAAATGGGGCGTGTATTTTATGCCATGATTATAACTTAAAAGGAGAAATTAACATAGCTTTTATAATTTAAATATGATATTATTATATACATTTGTGTTTTTAAGTAATTTTTAATTTTAATATATTAGTTTTAGAAAAAAAATTAAAAAATTCGGGTTAAACGGGTCGTGTTCGGGTCAACCCACAAAACTTCGGGTCGTGTTCGGGTTCATATATATGATACGATTTTCGGGTTCGGGCCGGGTTGAACCCGCCAACCCGCGAACACGACCCGTTTAGCACCCCTAATTGTATCATCTTATGTGATCCATTGTGTCTGTATACACTTCTTATTTTTAGAAGTCTTTGTAGAATAACTTAACCCAATAAATAAATTAGACACTCATTGAGTCATTGTTGATATATTTTATATACAAATAAAAATTGGTCAAGTTTTAACAAATCTATATAATAAAAGAATTAAAAATAGAGACATTTGTCACGTTATGGGGTGATTTCCATTAGGTTGAGATGCTATTGATACCGTGACTTTTTTTTTTCAATAAGTAACGCACAAAATGTAGTAAAAATGAGTAAAAAAGAATCAAAATAGTAGCACGTTTATTCAATTCAACTTTTTTCAAGTTTTGTTGGTGTAAATTTTGATGAATTTGTATTTTATTTTGTAATTTTAGGAAATTTGTCCCATGAAATTTATTATCAAGAGTAGATTAGAAATAATAAGTTTTTACAAATAATATATTGTATTATTTTCATTAATCAACCCGTGTAACACACAGGGCTATAACCTAGTAATACAATATACAAAAGTTATTTTATTTTTTAAAATATTTACGAAACTAGTTGGAAAATATCAACATAGCTAAATTTTAGCTTTAATCCTTTAATATTATACAATAAGCACAATTATTATACTACCTTTAAAACTAATAATGAACATAACTAGTACTAAAGGCTTACGTGTAATAAATATCATCCGAATAAAAAATTTACATGACTCTGATTTGTTCTCATAACTATACAATTAATATGGTTTGTATCATATCATAACTCTAATTACTTAATATGGCTCTTTTGTTTTCATACAATCCACGTCCCACATGGCCACATTAAGTTGTTTGTTTTTGTTTGTCACTTATTTACTTTCACTAGTTTATTTAGTTTAGTTGTAGTGCCGTAGTTATAATCTACATGGGTATAAAACTTTCTATGTAACCAAATGGAATGAATGAAAAAAGTTAGTGAGTTTTGATTAAGAAATTTCTTTCGGTTAACTTTCTCTCACTGATTTTGAGGTAAATGAATTTTTTATTGCTAGTTTAAGTGTGGCATCTTAGACCATGTTCTTTGGATCCAATTCGGAGCAAGGTGGTGCATATGTATTCTATCTCGGTTTGTGTTTTCCTTATCGTTTGTTTATGTGGTGATTTTTGTATTATAAACGGGTTTTAGATCTATCCTATTTTATGTTTCCATTTTTTTTTAATTTCTTATCCGTTACTTGCTCCGTTTCCTATCAAAGTGTCTTAACAATCACATATTTTCTTCAAGGTGTTTGATGAAATAATGATTTTGTTATTTTCAAGAGTTACAAACGAGCAGCGGCCGAGAGTTTTGTGGTCTATTGGCTGCTCATTTAGTTTGAACGACACCCTATTAGATTGTAACAAATATCCACCACATGGTAACAAACTAGTGGGATTTTTCTTGCATATTGTGGTGAGAATTCGGTGTTAGAAATAACCCGTTAATGTGGCCTAACGGATCATTTGAGTAACGTTACCAATATGACATAACTAGTCACCGACAATTACTTGATGATAGTAATTGTAATTATTGATTAGTTTAAGGGGCAATTATGATTTCCCTTTATGTACCTTTAATAGAGAATGTAAAGAGTTTTCATAACCGATCACTATTCATGATCATCATTCATTTATGTTAAATATATAGTGATCATAAGAGATCATAAGGGATGAACAACTCTATACGAACACCAATACTAAAATTCTCTCTAAGGTGATCCATCAACTCAAGGTATCATAACGGGAATCATGACCTTATCTTCATCTTCAAATATGACCACTCCAACAAGTAAGTGTGTTTAACTTGGTATCTATATGTACGGTATGATTGATAAACATGATTAGGTTCTATATTTTGACCCATGTTTATAGATATAATCAACATGTTATATCAGAGCAATGTTGATTATATCAATTTCTATCATGAAATAGATTTGTTGCCTTGTTTTGGTTCAATCTGTTTTGCTCGAACAATGGGCTTTACGGAATTTGAAGAAATATGAAAACTGTTTTGTTTCTTGGTTGATGGATGGTTCTAAAACTTTTTGTTTCTCCTGAATTAACAATTAATGAAATGACATTGAATTAACAATTAATGAAATGACATTTTGTACAACTTTCAACCAAACATTCTTACTTCGTAAGTATATGGAAGTTAAAATGTTATAAGACTAATTCCATTTAGCATTTATTACATTCTGTTTTACAATGTTAACAATATTTAATTCAAAATAGTATGCCTTATGTATATTTGACTAACTTGTCGAGACACTTTATGGAGACATGTTAGTATAAACAAATATTGCATCCTTTAAATGTTTTGAAATCCATCTTGACAAATTAATCGACTTTGTTAGTTTTCACTGGATCCATTCAAATTGCAAGAATATATTAGTTTGATATCATTTACATATTAATTGCGATATGTCCATAGCTTAATTTTTCATGTGAACATTGTTTCCAATTTCACATGGCCATTTGGTATAGTTTATTTAATTAATTGACGATTTCGTATGTAAATTAGTTATTTAACTTTCACATGTGATATTTTCGTATGAAATTATTTCTGCGTAACGTTTATACGAAATGTATACTTTTCGCATGCCTTATGTTAACTTTTGGAAGCCTAATTTTATTTGGTTTCGTATGCTTTATGTTAACTTTTGGAAGCCTTATTTTATTTGGTTTCATATGACCATAACTTGCGAATGGTCCAACTTAAATTTATGTCATTTTATGTTATTATGTGTATTGTTGGATAACGAACCCAACAATTAACTGTTTGATGATACACACAATAAATAATTAGCCTAATTTACTTACATATTTCATTTCTAGCCCAAAGGTGTTATGTAATATCTTCGTGCCTTATTATTTATGTACATTCATCATGATACATGAATTTTGGTCAAAGCTAAAGTGAAGCCAGAGTTCATGTTGAACAATAAAGATGGCCTATTATTTATCATTCATAATGCCTGAATTTTGGTCAAAGCCAAAATTCAGGTAGAACATTAAGCCGAGATTTATTATTTTATATCGTTCATAATGTCTGAATTTTGGTCAAAGCCAAAGCGAAGCTAAAATTCAGGCAGACCTTAAGTTGGTTTTTATTTACGTATGTTCATAATACATGAATTTTGGTCAGAGCCAAAGCGAAGCCAAAGTTCATGTGGAACAATAAGTCAGTCTATTATGTATGTTCATAATGCATAAATTTTGGTCAAAGCCAAATTTATGTAGAACATCAAGACAATCTGTTATTTATGTATGTTCATAATGTGTCTGAATTTTGGTCAAAGCCAAAGCGAAGCCAAAATTCAGGTAGAACCTTAAGTTAGTCTGTTATTTTGGTGTTATAGTAGACTATATCTTCAATATAATAACGTGTGTCTACCTTACTTGATTACCCCATAATGTAGATCACTCCGAGCTTCTCCTTAAGCTTGTATCACATCTATTTCATCCACTCTAATTTCAAAACCTAAAATGTTTTGCTTACTATAGAGTTTCTATAAAAGTTGCTCTTATCAGATTGTTGATTATTTCTTAAGATATGATAATCCTATTGCTCTTTTCTGATAATGTATTACAGAAGAAAATTAAAGCATTACTAGTGGGATAAGTCAACCATTATATCTCTTATGATAATCAAGAACTCATTTCATTATTGCTATCATGGGAGCTATTCCAGATTCTAAATTTCCTAAGACTAATCTCTTTTCTTTGGAAGAATCAAAATAACTCCTAAGACGCATGCATAGATTCTTACTATAAGTTAGTGGCATATGAGAATACATCATGGTGTACAATACCATGACCCATAATTTAAGGGTTTACACATGAAAATCATGTCACACCCCAAACAATGGCAGAAACATCGAGATGAGACGAAATAGATTGCTCGTTGCACATAACACTATTTGTGACAATATAGTTAAATGAAATTTCATAATTTCTAAGAATTCAAATAAAATGTTTCAAATAAAACAAATATAACAATTGTTAAAGTGTGTTTCTAAAGCTTGTCCTAGCTTGTTTCTTCCTTCATCTTGGCAAACAACTTGCAATATGTATTAAAATATGATCAACAAAAATATATTGAGCGAGCTTACAAGTTTGATACATAGCATAATAGAATAAAATGATTAACTCGTATCCAACATGAAACAATATGATACAATTGAGTAACATGCTAAAGGTGTACTATATGTCGAACCTTAAATGATGTTGCAAACCAACCCAAAGAATAACGGGAGGTTAATATGATTTACAATACCCAAGAATCAGGGGAGTATTGTCTTACTCTTAGGCCATAGGAGTTAGAGTAGTCTAATATGATTTACAATACCTAAGAACCCAGGGGTATTGTCTTACTCTTAGGCCATAGGAGTCAGAGTAGTCTCACAAGTCTAACAATTTTAATAAGTATAATGAGGTTAGCGAGCGTATAAACCAATAAGCATAAAATACATCAAGCATCAAGTCGTTTCAAGTTTTCATGGATAGAGCGTGCACAAGACTAAATTTGTTTGGGTGATTTTGATATAGAGATACATGTTGCACCCCAAAAGTGATAAAACTAAAAAGGGGATCGAGTATACTCACCTTAGGTTACGTATGAGATTTCTTGAGATATCGCACGAGTAAAGGATCGAGGTGATTAACCTAGCATAAAATGATGAATTTGTTATTATTTCGAGTTACGTTATTGGATGGTACAAAATTGTTTAGATCAATCACTTGTTAGTTAGATTGTAAATGGTTTCGATTAGGTTGAAACGGTAAGGATAATATAGCTATTAGCACAAATAAAGTGTATTGAGGTAATGATAGTGGAGTTATTAAGATTTATAACAAAATTTCTAATAATAATAATACGATAATAGTATTAATAATAAGATTAATATTAACAATATCATATTACTAATATGTAATAATAAGAATTTAAATTAGTT
Source organism: Scalesia atractyloides (assembly GCA_947069175.1). Taxonomy (NCBI): domain Eukaryota; kingdom Viridiplantae; phylum Streptophyta; class Magnoliopsida; order Asterales; family Asteraceae; genus Scalesia; species Scalesia atractyloides. The sequence continues at coordinate 40,441,682 of CAMTDV010000014.1, read as the reverse complement.
AGTATAACAACAAATAACAAAGTAAACTGTTTTAAAGAAAAGCTATTTAGACCCAAAGTTAACCAACCCAACAGAAAACTGGTTCTGGCCAACCAAAAGCCCAAACGCGGCCTGGCCCAGTGAAATATAAAAGAGTTAAAAAGTGGCCCGAAGGCCGGCCCAGTAAAGAGCCGAAAAACAACAGAACCAAACCGCGACTGAATCGGACAGCAGCATGACTCGAACCTGCGATCTCCGAGAAAACGAAAGCGCATCAACACCACTGGACTATAGCCCAGTTGGTGTTATATTAATTTATTTTCACATTCAGATCGTCATCTTCATTGTTTAAAACAGAAATGGTCAGAGCATAAATGTTTATGGTTTATAGTTAATCGGTGAATCAAGCAGAGATAAAATGGAATAAAAGGACTCGAAAAGTGATCGTACCGAACAATGAGATGTCGCGCGAAATTTCCGATGTCTCGGTCGTCTTCTCCGGCTTACTCCGGCGAGCGCACAGGTTTCTCCGGCGAAGGATTCCGATCTCCGGCGAGTGTAGCGGGACAGAGGAGTGCGAGAGAGGTGGTCATGAGTCTGAGTTGAGGGATTCTGAAGTGAGACGGTGTGAGATGATGAGAGACGTGAGGTGAATGTGAGATGTTTGATTCGGTATTTATACACGTTTGGTATAACGAATCGAGTCCGGAATTTCGGTTGTGTTCGTGATTGGTACAAAAGATGGAAATACGGATCAATTAGTCATCCCGACTAATCAGCAAGAAATCGAAAATGGAAGTGATTGTACGCGTATGGCGTTTTTTTGGCGGTAGTTTTCAAACTGGTTCGAATTAATTACTATATATAAATTAGTTGTTTCCTAAAACAAGCTGAATTATGCAACGGTCCGCCTGGTTAGTGTGTTGGTTTGATAAGGGAGTGTCGCGGTTTCGAAACCCGGCCACAGCTCCTTTTTATTCTTTTTCTTGTTTTCAAGTTTCATTAATTACAGAAATAGCCCCTGTAGTTATAGTTTAGATAAAAGGCAGAATCAGCCCCTCTACTTGCTAACTTATTAGTTAACTATTATACTAGTTTAGTTAGTTTTATTAACTCAAAACTTAACTAGGTTAATTAAAACTAACTCTAAATTCTTTATAACAAATGATTATTTAACTAACTAGTTAATTAAATAAATGATTTATAAATGTATTTGAACTAGTTGATACCACGCCCGCATTGCGGGGCGATGGCCGAATAATGGGCAAGTGTTAGACAGCTCTTTTACACGAAAAACAATTAAATCAAGTCAACCAATTAAAACAAAACACTTTTATAGTTTTGCTAAAAATGTATAACAATCGCAATACTGTAATTTTTAACTGACTGAAAGTTGTATTTTTTAGTTGGGGTAAAATCATAATTTGCCAAAAGATAAAGTAATGGCAGCACTGTAAATTTGAACCATGGGCAAAATTGTAAATTTGCGGTGGGGCAAATTCGAATTTGAACTAAAGGCACAATCGTAATTTTAGGCTGGAGGCAAAACCACAATTTTATTTTGAACTGATGGCGAAATCGTAATTTTGAGTTGGAGGCAAAAGCATAATTTTATTTTGAACTGAGGGGAAAAACGTAATTTTGAACTGAGAGCGAAATCGTAATTTTTTAAACGGGGAAAATCATATTTTTGAACACAAGGCAAAATCGTAATTTTATGCTGGGGGCAAAAACATATTTTTTATTTTGAACTGGGGGCAAGAACGTAATTTTATGATGAGGGCAAAAACGTAATTTCAAAGCGTATAAAAAATAATAAAGGTTTTGGTCCAATGGGGGAGTGCCAGGCAGCTGTCTGTCACTATTCCCCCATTTGTGTTTTGTAAACTGAGGGCGAAATCGTAATTTTTTAAACAGGAAAAATCATATTTTTGAACACAAGGCAAAATCGTAATTTTATGCTGGGGGCAAAAAACATATTTTTTATTTTGAACTGGGGACAAGAACGTAATTTTATGCTAAGGGCAAAACGTAATTTCAAAGCGTATAAAAAATAATAAAGGTTTTGGTCTAATGAGGGAGTGTCAGGCACTATTCCCCCATTTATGTTTTGTAGTATAGTAAATAAATAAATAAATAAGAAAATAAATGTATAATTGATTAAATAATGAATAATTAATTAGTAAATACTTAAATGAAAATGGAATGCCTGGCACTATTCCCCTATTTGTGTTTTGTAGTATAGTAAATAAATAAATAAATAAATAAGAAAATAAATGTATAATTGATTAAATAATGAATAATTAATTAGTAAATACTTAAATGAAAATGGAATAAATATTAAATGAATATGTATTAAATAAATAGATAAATAGTTTAAATAAATAAATATTGAATAAATAAATAATAAGTGATTAAATGATGATAAATGGTTAAATAATTGAATAAATAATTACTAAATAATTATATGAATATGTATATTTATATAAATAAATGAATAATTAAATAATTAAAAATTAAATAAACGCGAAATTACGGAGCGTTACAAATCAGTACACTTTTAAGGTGTATTATTTAATCTTTTCCACTAATACTATAAGTTGCCTTAAGAATCAACTATACCACTCAGAAGTACCAAAGGAAAATGAGTGTGTTGATTTGCAACATATGTAAAGGAAAAAGAATGCATGAAACTGAAAAAATTAGTGTTGTTCATCTCACCGCCACTAAACCTAAAAGGAGGATATTTTTAAAATCCAGAGATAGCATACAAGTACTACTTCCAACTATAAGTTTCTTCAAAGGAAAGTCTCACTACAAATTTATATCATTAGACTAGGCATGAGCATCGAGACTATCCATAATTCAATGCAACAGCTCACTAAGATAAGTAGTTAGATATGTATGATATTTAAGTCTGCTAATGATATTTTTATTTATACATGATGGGTTGACTCTAGTTCTATGTGTTTCCTTACCAGAAATCGACAAATACTTAGGATGAGAGTTGATGACCAAATTTAATGTTAAGACTATAAGAACCATAACAAACTATTTTTATAATTGGCCTTCATAATACCTTATATATTCTGTATATTATTCAGAATTTAATATTAATACAAAAGCTACGTTATGACAGTTGTGAGGTTTTCATGGTCAAAACAAAGTCACTCTTACTTTAAACTCTCATATTATTTGTCATCACAATCTGAATAAAAACCTTATAAGATAGAACTAGATGATACTACAGTTTTTCACAACTTTTGTTACTTTGAAAATGAAAAATTTAACAAAAGAAAAATGAGATCTACAAACTTCATCCATTAAGACCAAATTGCATGTGAAATCATGACAAGGATGAAATATTATCAAATCTCATTCTTAGTGACTTGCGAGCATGTGTTAAAAGCCTTAATATTTAAATGGCTTAGGGAATAAATCAACTTCCATCGGAAATAATATTTCATTGGAACTTATCCCAAAATGGAATATTCAGACATAAGTTTTTTATCATTTCAAATAATATTTACTTGTGTTTATTATGTCCCTTAATGATCAAGGTATTATAGAAATTAAATCATATATACTATGATTCCTTCTAAATATGTCCCTCAAATTTTTATAACATCTGAACATTAAGGAAATCAAGTCTAAAATATATGACAGGTTCCCACAGCACGTACATCCTTGAAACTTATCTTGTAGCATTTCTATAGATCTAAAAGGTTAGTGGGAGCATTAAGTGTCTTAATCTTAACATGTGAGAGTTGCAAGAGGTAGGGTAGTGAAAACTTGTTGTTACCTCAATTTGTACCTCCTGTACAAGACACTGCTCCTTCACAACTTTCCTCTTTACGAGTATACTACTACTTTAACAAAAGTTTCATTATTGCTTAAACGTGGGCTCACTACTATTTTAATGCCAAAACTATAATCCTCAAGTAGAGAAACTACAACGAGTAACATCTTTAACTTGTTTCTCTATTAGAATATGTTGGTCTTCTAATGTTGACCACAAGCATGTTAAATTGTTAAAGATTTCTAAGATCACTGGGAGCAATAAAAGTTCTTATCAGGACTTGTTGAAAGTGCAAGAGGCGGGGGGAAGAGACTTATTAAATTCTACTCTGATTACACCTCTTGCACCCCATACTGCACCAACTCTTACACACTTAGAATTCTGAAAGTGATAGCAACTTAAGCAAGAGTTAATCCATAAAACTGAAACTCTTAATAAAACCCAATAATCAACTAAGGAGGTCATCTAGGTTTAAAAGCCTACTAAGTTTGATGATTATCTATCATCCCTGACTATAGTTGAAATGGATATTGCAAAGTTTACCAATCCTACCTTTTCTAGTTAAGCCATTCGCATCAATCAATTTTGTAAATGAAATAAAAAAAAATTTCGCAAATCTAATGTGTTAGAATAACGTTTTGGGATTTGGTTGAATTACCTAAATCCGAATGCAAACGTTAAGACACTAAGAAGCATGATTGATTCATAAAGGTCATACTCAGAAGAGAATAAGTTATCAAATAATCATCTTACATTTCTTACAAAAGGTTTCTTTGAGGATCATTGTTGTTCTAGTAGCTTATAATCTTTTGTAGCTACATTAAATGAATATTAAAACAACTTTCCCTAAACAAAGACTTACATGTTCAAAACAACCTGAAAGTTCTAAACTGAAGGTCAAGAACACTTACTTTGTATCGGTTGAAGCAAGCATCACAATGTGATGAAATCTTTATGCAATTCTTTTCATTAAGAGTTAAGTGGATTTATGTATACCCACCTCAAGATGAGTGGGAGCAACTAATGTAAACTTGTCCTTATATAGATGACACTCTTTTGAAAAGTATATGTTATACAAGTCAAATAATTTCTCACACATAATTTTGATATAATGAATCTCGGAGATACCACTTACGTGCGAGATATCAAAATATACCGAGACAGACCCAGCGAGACATTAGTTTCGTCCCATAAGCTTTACTCTAAAGCGGGTCCTACATATGTATCAAACAATATTGCTCTCATTAAGAGGATAAAATGATAAATAAGATTACTTCCTTACGCTTCATTGATTAGAAGCCTTACCTAGGTTCAAGTCTATACTCATTTCTGCATTGCTGAACACTAGACCAGTCTAGATTATTGTGAAGCATTCAATATCTTTTAGAAATAAGAAAGACTATAAGAAGAAGTGAGAACTCAAACCGGTTAATTACTCTTCCTTTGATTCAAAGGAAATGAAATGTCAATTTCGGGGTATATCCTTATGTCAGCAGATATAATTGTCTCATGAAGGAGTCATTAGAAACTGATAAAACAACATAAGTTATAATGACATAATATGTTGTTAATTAACAATGCAGTTGTCAATAAATGTTGTTGAAAATTTATCAGCGGACTTATAAACTTATTAACTCCATATAAATACTATACTGAAGACTTATTATGAAAAGTCAGCTACCTTGTTTCCTCGAACAGTACCAGTTCGAGAGGTGCTGCATTAAACTTCGATACAAAATTATTGTTCGTTTATGAACAAGAAGAGGAAACTAAATATTTGTATCGAATACATTCATGATAGATATGTTCGCGGATCCGATAACTAAGGTCTACACCCAAAGTCTTTTTAAGAGCTCATAACAGAGACAGGTTTCTACTAAAGGCCTTACCTAATAGCATATCGTACATATGAATGATTAGTTATTATTTTTTCCTCAATTATGCAATTTGTTTGTCTATAAATACGTATGTGCACCTAATGACGTATAGACAAGAATTATACAAATTATTTTAAAGGGCTTACCTCAGTCATTTTAGTCTTAAATTTACGTATGTTTTGATTTAGGGTTGTAGCATGATTAATGGGGGTCTTGAGTTGACAATAACTCAATGACTGTATTTTTCTGCTGCAGTTTCATTTTGAAACATTGATTAATTCTTTAACTTAGCCAAACTTACTTACGCTTATCACAAATGATCACTCGGCCAAGTGGGAGAATGTTAGAAATAACCCGTTAATGTGGCCTAACGGATCATTTGAGTAACGTTACCAATATGACATAACTAGTCACCGACAATTACTTGATGGTAGTAATTGTAATTATTGATTAGTTTAAGGGGCAATTATGATTTCCCTTTACGTACCTTTAATAGAGAATGTAAAGAGTTTTCATAACCGATCACTATTCATGATCATCATTCATTTGATGTTAAATATATAGTGATCATAAGAGATCATAAGGGATGAACAACTCTATACGAATACCAATACTAAAATTCTCTCTAAGGTGATCCATCAACTCAAGGTACCATAACGGGAATCATGACCTTATCTTCGTCTTCAAAGATGACCACTCCTACAAGTAAGTGTGTCTAACTTGGTATCTATATTTACGTTATAATTGAATAAACATGATTAGGTTCTATATTTTGACCCATGTTTATAGATATAATCAACATTCGGTGTATGCAAAAAAAATAATGTTTATAAGGGGGTAGTGGTGGTCATCACCCATCACTCATCACTCACTCACAAATTCCAATCAAGTTCCGCCATGTCATCAACCATTATTCCATCACTCACAGCTTTTTTTAGTGGCAATGGTCATCACTTGTTTAAATTCCATCACTTGCAACTTTTTTTATTTTTATTTTTTGATTAATAAATTAACAATAAAATTATAAAATTCATTTAAATAAAACCTAAATTACATACTAAAATATAAAATAAATAAAAAAATAAACATTGGAGAAAATAACCTAAAAAGACCGACTTAAACGGATGGCATCTCCCAGCCCCACCTTTCACAAATCTCACGTTTTTGTTGGATTACGATTGTCTTTCTATTGCTTTCAAGTGTCCCATGTACGAATGCTCGCGTTCAAGTTTTGCGGACATTAGTTTTTCTCTTTCTTTGGACTCGCTTATTTCCGCCAATTTCGCCTCTTCGATTTTGAAGATCGACTCCGCCACCGCTTCCTTTCCTTTACTTGACGATTCACCACTTTTCTTGCGATGCGGCCTTGAGGTGTATCTTCTTGAACGGGTTCGTCAACGGGTTGATTGGGCTCGTCATCGGGGTTGTCGTTCAAATTCATTTGGGGCAAGTTATCCGACGCGGAAGTCGTGTAGTTCCCCGATTCGGAGGTCTTTGATCGTTTGGGACCTCCTCTTTTTTTTGGAGCCGTCGGCCCACCCATGTCGACCAATGTAACCGGTATGCCTCGATGTGTGGAAAACCCCTCTTTTTGTATGTTTGACAATACACGGCCAAGGCGGATTCCATGATACTCGCCTCGCTTGCTCCACTTTAAGGATTTCGGTTCTACAAAAAAAAAGTTATAAAAAAATGTTTTTATTAAAAAGCTGTTTTTAATAAATAATTAAAAAATTGGTTTTATAAAAACGTACCACTTGAATGAAACAATTGTTGAATTTGCTAATTTTGCGGTTCAAATCGCCCCACTTTGACGTCATTTTATCAATGTTTCGATCGGTTGCACTGGGAAGTTTGCTAAAATGAGCCACGACTCGTCTCCAAAACCTGTCTTTCATCTGCTCGTTGGAAAATTTCTTGGTTTCGGAGTTGTGCAAGAACGCCTTGACAAGGCGACCTCCTCCTTGCTACTCCATGGTCTCCGACCGGATTTCGGGACAACTTCTTGAACATCTTGTTCGTCATTTTCTTGGTCGTCTTCTTCTTCTTCTTCGTCTTCTGGAACGTCATCATCATCTTCATCGTCATCGAGACTTTGTTGCGGTTCGCGGTACGCTCTTACAAAACGATGGATGAGGGTGTTATCTTCTAGTGGTCGACTTGGTGGGGTTGGGTTTGATAGTGTGGGAAAGGGTGGGGTTGAAATTGTTGAGGTTGAGACGGTGGAACGAACGGTGAGTTTTGATACGGTTGTGATTGAAAGGGTGGAAATTGTGGGGTTTGAAAGGTTGGAAATTGTTGCGTTTGAAAATGTGGGATTTGGTCGGATTCGTCTTGCAACCTTCCAAAGCGCACCGGCTCACCAAGATTCGCTCAAACCTTGGGTCGTAAGAGATTCTTCCTCGAACCTGAACCTCTTATGCTAGAACCCGAACCTCTCTTGCTTGAACCATCCATTTTTGTATTCAATTTTTGAAAGAGATTTTGAGGTTGAAGTTGTATGTTTTGAATTGTTTAAAAATAGGGGTTTGGATATATAAATAAAATCACCAACGTTAAAAAAACGGCTAGAATTCGAATTGTTTAACGCGTGATATATATCACGTGTTTCAAAGTTCACGCGTTAACTTTATGGGCGGCGGCGGTGTGCGAGATCCCATCACGCGTGACCGGGTGGTATAACGCGACCACCCAAGGTCACCTAATAGTATAAATAAAAGCTACAAACATAAAGCTGTGAGTTACAAACTTACAGTTTCTTATGCAACCACTTCAGTACGGGTAGTGGAAAAATATAAAAAGTATTGAGAATGACTAGTATCGGAACCAAAAACCATAAAATTGAATACCACAATAGATCCTAAAATATAAAAGTTTATTTACAATGGTTAATTACATAAAAGTTTTCTTATGTGACAGAACGTTAATTCCTTGCCTTTCTCATTATCACTAATTAATTATATAATGTACAAAACATAATCGCCACACCAGAGGAAATATTTACATTTAACACATACTATCATTTCCTATTATACACATATTATATTACACCCCCGCGGTCGAAGCGTTGGAGGCCGAATGCTTAGACTGGATCTGAAATCATCAAGAGGATGCGAGGGAGACCTTTGGTGAATATGTCAGCGATCTGGTGGCGAGAAGGCACATGAAGCACGCGAATGTTACCTTCTTGAACCTGTTCACGAACAAAGTGTATATCCAGGTCGATGTGCTTAATGCGCTGATGTTGAACTGGATTTCTGGAGAGATAGATAGCACTCACATTGTCACAGTAGACGAGAGTGGCACGAGTTAGTGGGTGATACAATTCTAGAAGGAGATTTCTAAGCCAGCAAATATTTGCAACAACATTAGCAACGCCCTGATACTCAGCTTTAGCACTCGAGCGGGAGATCGTTGACTGGCGTTTAGAGGACCAGGAGATAAGATTGTCAACCCAAATACACACAGTAACCTGATGTGGAACGGCGAGTGTCCGGACATCCAGCCCAATCCGCATTCGGATAGGCAACAAGAGAAAGATTCTGGGTCGGGCCAAGATGTAGACCATAATCTGAAGTCCCTTGAATGTAGCGTATGATGCGTTTTAAAGCGTTCCAATGATCAACAAGGGGAGAGTGCATGTGCATTTATACCTGCTGAACTGAATATGTGATGTCTGGACGAGTGAATTTCAGATACTGAAGGCGAGGCTCCGATAGGTAGTGGGATCATCGTGTAACGGACGGAGTCAGCAGAAAGTTTCGTCTGTGTGTCAACAAAAGTGGCAACTGGCTTACAAGAATCCGTGGAAGCACGATGAATAATATCACGAATGTAAGCCTGTTGAGAGAGAAACATATTGTTGCCATCCCGTGTAACATGTATGCCCAAAAAGTAAGACAGCAGGCCCAAATCCTTCATGGCAAATTCCCCAAATAGAGCACACATAAGGCGTTGTCGAAGGGCATCTGAGGAAGTGGTGATAATAATATCTTCGACATAGATAAGAAGATAAGCCACATCATTTCCATGTTTGTAGACAAACAGTAAATTGTCTGATTTGCTTTGATGGAAGCCCTGTAGAGTGACAAAATCAGTGAACCACTGGTACCAAGCCCTGGTGCTTGTTTGAGGTCGTACAAGGATTTCTTTAAGCGACAAACATGATCCGGGTAATCATTATGACGAAAGCCCATGAGTTGGTACATGTAGACATTTCCTCTAAGTTACCGTGTAGGAAGGCATTAGTTACATCAAGCTGATGGATTTGCCAGGATTTGGCTAAAGCAAGAGAAAGAACCATCCGAATAGTGGCCGGTTTGACTACCGGGCTAAAAGTCTCACCGCAATCAATACCAATTTGACTACCCAAAAAAGTAAAGCTGATATGTCCAAAATGATAACGAAATGTGTTTTACATTGATCAAAAACCATAAACACAAATATCACGTTCACCTTTTTGAATTATGATAACATTCTGCCATAATGTCAACTGGTGGAACACTCGTGCTTCGCAATAGGCTTTTGGTTGATATCAATTCGGTTCGATCTGACACGATAACGATACCCAGTATATCAACAGAAAGAGATATGCCCAAAAGTATATCGACATGTGTTTTACATCCACAAAAAAACTATAAAATGAATACAGGTGCAGACTCTGATGTTTTTCTGCCTATATCAGTTCATTACGGTACCGTTACCGTTCAGGAACTCGCTACAACTTACGGTACTAAAAAAATACTCTATTGCGAAGGCATCTCCGTTTTCAAGAATTTTATACCTCAATGTTGAGAAACCATAAAAACGGATATTGTACTTGTGTCGATGTTCAAACAATATTGGTTATGCTCTTCACGCTAGAAAAAAAATCAACTAAACTATACTTGACCCATCCAAATAAACTTTTTTCGAATCATAAATACAAAATAAGTAGTTGCAACAGGATATCCATAGTTGTGTAAAACTATATATTGTATTGCTATAGTAACAAAAAAAGGTAAGCTTGATAAAATGTGTGTTTATGCTTCGATCACTTGTACAATACTACCCGTATGTCGGTTTTAAGTGTAAATTAATATCAAAACCGATAAATTCATAAAAAAATATGTACATCACAATAACATACTCGGAATTTATAAAACATCATATCTTAAAAGCTATAAGTGAGAAACAAAATACGCTCAAAAGTAGTTATATAATAAATAAATAAAATACTTAGTGTAGAATTGTATTATCTTTAATACATTATATAATTTATATTGAGATGTACATAAAAATATGTATGTTGCAACGCCTTATTCGAGATTTTATAAAACATTATATCTTAATAGTTATAGACGAAAAACAAAATATGCACATAAAGTAATTATAATAATAAATTAATATAACAATAAAAAATAGTTAATTTAAAGTTGATTTTAGGTAAAATTTACATCAAGACGTAGATAAAAATATGTACATCCTAACAACGTACTTAATATTTTATAAAATATCGTATATTTGAAGCTATAAGTGAAAACAAAATATGCTTAGAACTAAGTAAAATAATAATATGAGTTAATTGCACTGTTACTCCCTGTGGTTTGTAGAAAGTAACAATGTCAGATGTTAATAGTTTAAAATCACACTCTAAGGTTCTAACTTTTGATTTTGTAACAACTTGAGGTATTAAGAGTAACTTTCATTAAATTTTCAGTTAATTTTAAATATAATGACAAAAAATACCCTTGAGGGATCATTAATATATGTATTATTAATATGAGGGACCATTTATGTAATACCCATTTATTTGTTTCTTTCTGCATCTAATATCACAGATACACACCCATCCATTCTCATATCCCCCTTTTCCTTTTCCTTCCTTTCTTCGTCAAGAAATCAAAACACACACAGTTACACTTTCTATTTTCATAAATTCCTAGAGAGAGAAAGTATTAGAGAGAGATAATAAAAAAGAGGGCCAGCCGGTCGGAGAGAAAGTATTAGAGAGAGATAATAAAAAAAAGAGGGCCAGCCATGGTCTCCGACCGGCTGGCTGTTCTGCTTTGTTGACGATAGGAGTAGCGATGGTTGGCCGCGATAAACGATGGTGAGGGTGGATCGCAGATCGGGGGAGTACTGGTGACATGGGTGATAGGCTGTGGCTCCGACGGTGTTAGGTTGTGGGTCCGGCGGTCGTTGGATTGTGAAAGAGATGATGACGAAGATGGTGTCGGGTGCAGGTGCAGCAGTGACGATGGTGGTGATTGGGCTAAGTAGAAGGTGTGGGTTGGAATGGTGATAACTGATTAACAACAGTGATGTATGGTTTAGGTGACGGACTGGATGATGATTATGGGTTGCGGTATTGATGATGATGACGAATGTGGATGATGAAGCTGTAGTGTACGTGTTGGATCAGATTGATATATATTAACTTATTAATAATAAATCTAATGTTTTAAAGCTTGAAGAATAAGTTTAACATTTTTAAAACTTGATTTTATATGGCAGAAAGCAACAACATTCACAAAGAAAAAAAAATCAAAAAGCAAACTACTTTGTTCTACTAAAACGGAAAAAATCAAAATAAATAGAAATAAAATTATATATTAATATATTAGAAATTACAAAAACAACCCCTCATTAACCATCAAGTTACATAATTAGACCTTTAGATGTGAATGACCAAAATGCCCTTTAACCTAACAGAAAAACTAACATATGTTACTCTTAGTACCTTAAGTTGTTAAAAATCAAAAGTTAGAACCTTAGAGTGTGATTTTAAACTATTAATACCTAACCTTGTTATTTTCTACAAACTGCAGGGACTAACAATGTAATTAACTCTAATAATATAAATAAAAGAAAATAGTTGTTGTAGAACTGTGTTATCTTTATATATATTGACGTGGATAAAAAATGCATGTCCTAATCACGTAATCCGAAGTTTATAAAATATCATATTTTAAAAGTTATAAATGAATAACAAAATATTCTAAAAGGTAATAATAAAAATAAAATAATTAAAATTAAATTTAAAAGAAATAGCTTTGGTGAAAGTGTGTTATCTATAATATATCATGTAAACTAATATACCTCGATATCCTTCAAATATAAGAATTTAACTTTGTGCCGCATATTAATTCACTTATGTTGTTAAAGACTATTTTGTTTCTTAATAAACTTCATTATTCAAAACGGGACAATCAACACAACCACACTACATACCTACAAATTTACATTGCTCACTTCACTTGATGTCTTTGAATTTTGATCTACTTTTAAACCGGATTAAACCTAACGACTTAACCTCGCTGGTAATATCTTTGACCTGAACAACTTTTTTTGAAAACTTCACTTCGTTCCAAACACACTAGATGCTCCAGCAACCAATAATAACGATACCATACAGTTGTGACATAATCATCAAAAACATTTTAGTGGTGTGACGAGGTATGACCCGGAATGGTTAACCCGACCCGGTCATTACCTATTATTTGATTATTATTATTTAATTATACACGTTTATTCTAGAATCTTCTATTCATTATGGATAAACGATATAACTAAATCTCTAATATTTCGGGAAGATCATGCAAATCTCTAACTTATCGAGCCCATCCTAAGTTAAAGGAAACCCTAATAATAAGTTATAAATAGAGGTAAAACATCAAAGGTATGATTATCTTATTCTCTCTCAATATACATTACAACTCCCAATACCGAGACTTATTCTCACGCCGGAGGGTGGTTACAGGAATAACCCAATTCCTGTAACGATTCCTAACTGTGTTACTGTTTTGCAGCTAGCTGTTCGAATCATCGGAGGGTCCAAGTTCTTATTGGAGCCTTACCATCAGGTCAATGTTTCTTCATTGGCGCCATCCGTGGGACCTGTGACAACACCAATAAACTTAGACCCAATGGCGAACGATCAGAGCTCGGCAGCAGCACTAGAAAACCAATCACCTGTAACCAGCGGCACGACATCAACGACAATACCAGCAGCTACGGCCACTCCAACATCACCAACAGTAACCAGGTCCCTGGACCTGGAGTTTGAAGCGGAGGCCCCGCCGGGATATCAGAGGCTCCCAGCCGTTTCCTATGGATCGGTTGCAGGGAACCCACTATCCTATACCTCATGGCAGACTCGACAGGCTGTCACACCCCGACCCGCAGCGGAATAAGAGTCGGGGCATAATTGGGTTACCACCAAAGCTCATGATATTTACTAATATGTTTTCATATTTAGTTAAGTCTCGTCAATCAATCCTCCAAACTCGTGCGCATTTCATCATCTTCAACCGAACGCACCGAAGGTGAGTGAATCTCTACAAATTCCCCGTTTTAATCACGTTTTTGGGGTGTATCATGTGTCTTACCATTTATTATATTTAAATCATTGTGCATACATCATATCCATGAACAAATGTGTATTCAACTTGTATCAACTGTTTGTGTGATTATTGTTTAGATTTAATTTATCATTTTCAGTACATCATTATCATAGGCCGCCGCTCCCCATTACATTATGAGCGTTGAGCTGTTCCCCATTACATTATGAGCGTGAACCGGGCGTTGCCAACATCATTGAATGTAACATTAAACATAAAAGATATAATCATCATGAAATTTGGCATGTAACACACAAAAATTTTAAAAATTCTAATCAACTATAGTATAGGCTCTAAGGGTCTAATAACCTATCCTATATCCCTATAGTCATGGCTCTGATACCAATCTGTCCACACCCGACCCGCAGCGGAATAAGAGTCGGGGCATAATTGGGTTATCACCAAAGCTCATGATATTTACTAATATGTTTCATATTTATTTAAGTCAAAATTACATCCTCAATAATCCAAACATGTTCATACAAATACAAGAAAAATAATCAACTAAACAATCCAAGCTCTAAACCAGTTTATTCTTCTAAGCCAATCCTATGTGTTTCTTGCTGCAGCTGGATCACCTGTATCATGTGTAAAAATGGGGGTTTTTGGGTCAACATAAGTTGGCGAGTGAATCTTGTTAGATAAACATTTATTATTGATTTCTTGTTATTATTATCATGGAAAAATTGTGCAATAGTCATATGTGAGCAAATGTAAATAATCAAACAATAACAATAACAACCACAAACAATAACATACAATAACATATCAACTTGCATGAATATATAACATGAATGAAACTGTATATGTTGGCAACGTCACATTCACGCTCATAATGTAATGGGGAACGGACGGCCTATGATGAATGTCTGTGCGATCAAGGCTCAATCAAACGGAGCCGATCGTATGTTGGCAACGTCCGGTTCACGCTCATAATGTAATGGGGAACAGCTCAACGCTCATAATGTAATGGGGAGCAGCGGCCTATGATAATGTATGTACTGAAAATGATAAATTAAATCTAAACAATAATCACACAAACAGTTGATACAAGTTGAATACACATTTGTTCATGGATATGATGTATGCACAATGATTTAAATATAATAAATGGTAAGACACATGATACACCCTAAAAACGTGATTAAAACGGGGAATTTGTAGAGATTCACTCACCTTGGGTGCGTTCGGTTGAAGATGATGAAATGCGCACGAGTTTGGAGGATTGATTGACGAGACTTAACTAACCTAAATAATAACGGGAAGTATGGTAAATGAATGGATTTTATTAATAATTTTAATAAGATTTTTATATATATTTTTGTGAGTTTAAGGCTATTTTCTATCTTTAAAAACATTATTTTAAAGTATTTTTAATTGATTTTTAAATTAAATAAATAAATAAAATATAAAAAAATGTTGACTTTTTGCGTTGACCGGGACTGTTGACTGTTTGACCGGTTCGCTAAAGTGTAAGTGTGCGCCGGTGAGGCTCGAACCCGAGACCTCCCGTACGCGTGCACGCAGCTCTACCAACTGAGCTACGTGTCTAACCCGAAATAATTCTGTTTTTAATTATATTTATATACTGTTTTAGTTTATTCAAAATTCTTTTATTTTCAAAAAGGGTTTTAATCGTTGAACCGGAGTGTGCAACAGGTCTCGAACCCAGGACCTGTTACAGAGCATACGTGTGTGTCAAGGATCGAACTTGCGACGTGTGATATATGTGCGCACACAGTCCACCGCTGGACTGTGTCTAACCCGAGATAATATCCAAATTATATTAAACTTATAAACAACCTAACTTCATCTTCTTCGTTACAATATCACAAACTACGATTTCTATACTGTTTCTTGTTTAATTCGATTGACAAACATTCAAATGACTAAAATGAAATGGCAGAGAAGATTTCGGAAGTAAACATACCGGAGAAACGATCTATCTCAGAATTCCGGCGAAGTCGTCGGCTCTGTTTTTACGGATTTCGTCTGAGCGGACAGATTAACAATTTTGATTAGCTAAATGCGGAATTGAAGCACTGAACAAGAATTACCAGAAGGTTTAAAAGGCTATACCGTTTCACAGCGAGAATTGGGAACTTTCAGAAGTTTTCCCGGCGAGAGCTAATTATCCGATATCGTCGTCTGAAACTGATTTTGATTGAAGGGTTTGAGTTAGCAAAAGCTTAACAACTGATAAACGATGAAAGAATTGAGAGACTTACTGATTTGATGGAAGACACGGTTTTCCGGCGAAAGTCCGGCGAGTTCAAAAAGCAATTCCGACGATCAGAAACGAGAGTAAACGCGAGAATAGAAGTTCTGGGAATGTAATTGAGTCGCGAAATGAAGCTTTTGTTGAAGTAATTCCAGAAGTGAATGTTTTCGGTTATAAAAACCGAACATCACTTGAATTCAAGTCCATTCATGACTAAATTGATTAAAATTGTCGGTTTATCGGTTATAATCAGAAATCCGCGATTACCCAAACGTCCAGGACGTTTGGAAGCCGATAACGGTTTCAGTTAGCGTAAACAGATCGATTCATGGTTGAACATAAGATTTAATTGATTCCTAGAACTAACAGAAAACATCAAGTGGCGGAGTGGTTATAAGCGTGCGTGTTAAGTCTTTAGACTCACCCGGCTGACCCGGGTTCGAATCCCGGCAGCCGGTTTTCTTTTTTATTTATTTTCTTTTCACTTTTTATTAATTATAGTTTTTAAATTCTAATTTGTTAATTAGTTATGCATCGTTTAAAATTAAAATAAACATAAATACGCAACGAAAAATTTATATCTTGATATTCGATTACAAACGAAGCGGGTTCGGAAAAACCCGTTTTTGATAAATGTTACACAGGCGGCCTCCACCTCGGCCCCCGTCGCTGTCTATACTCCTTCATCAAGCACCATCGCACAGACCTTGAGCCTCGGGAGTGCAGTAATTGCTACATCCGTGACACCCGGGAGCGGTATACAACCGGCAAGTACGATCCAGTACCATCAACCATCTCCTGCCTATTCCATGCCGCCGCTGTATTCCGCAGCACTCACATCAGCATTGTCCACACCGCCCCATCAACCAGTAGTCATGCCGACTGGTGTCATGAATGCCCCAATCACCCGGGAATCAGGCTTATTTCCCGGCTATTACTATGCACCTCCTTACGGGTATCTTCAACCATACAATAACCAAGCCTATACCCCTCAGATGATGACACAAAGTTATGTTCAACAGCCGCCATATGCAGCTTGCATGCCACCTTGGTGGACATATCCCACGTAACAGCAGGCATATAGCCAAAGTCAAACAGCCATGGAACCCGCCTACAATAGAGGCAGTGCTTCCAGGCCCTGTTTCTCACCCAGCGAAGGCCCCTCCAACACATCTCAGCCCTTGGCTTCTCAAGGGGTAAGAACCAATGGAACAGTCCACCCCATACAGTTAGTAAATGGGGAAGATGATGAACTCACCAGACCTTACAAATCCGTCGACGCCGCGGACAAGACAAAGTTCACAAGAAGGATCGCTGAAGCCCCGATCAAGGAAAAACCCAAGATGCCCCAAACAGTGGGAAAATACGATGGGCTAAGCGACCCAGATGACCATCTCAATTTGTTCAAAAGTGCCGGAGAAGTCGCATGCTGGCCTATGCCCCTTTGGTGTAAAATGTTTGTCCAAACACTGGTAGGGGCAGCATGAGTATGGTGGGATGGTCTTCCACCGGCGAAATTGATAGTTTTGAAGACTTGATGTCCAAATTCCAATTGCAATTTAGTCAGCAGAGGCGGCACACCAAGGATCGAAACGAACTTCTCCACATCCGCAGGCGGGAAAATGAGACAGTCGAGAACTTCATTGTCAGGTTCAATAAAGAGAGTTTGGCAATCCCGAGCATAACAAACAATTTGGCTTGCGACGCTTTCCTACAAGGAGTGAACGGCGATGAGTTGTTAAGAACGCTTTATGGAAGAGACGGCGTACCTGTAACCATCGATGAAATCCTGAGAATAGCCAACGTATATGTCACGCAGGAAAAAACGGTGGTAGCTAGTCATGCGGCCAACAAAAAAAGGAATCACAAAAAGGACAAGATGACAGGGAGCACCGAAACTCGAAACCCAAAGGTAGAGACGAGAGGTTTCATAAAAACGATCGTTCTGACTCGCGACATGACAAACCTAAGAGTTCCTACTCATGAAACGACTCGTCCTCAAGGTTCAGATCCGACTACCCCAACTTGAGCAAAACACTAGCAGAATTCTTGGCTCAGAGAATCTAAAGCTCAACCCTCCAAAACCGCTGAGAGACACGTCTAATAAAGACACTGGTAAATACTGTGAGTATCATAAGGGCAATGGTCATGATACAAACGATTGTTATCAACTGAAGAAGAAAATCGAGTACTACGTGAAGAATGGAAAGCTGGCCCACCTGGTTCGAGACATAAAGCAAGGCCCGCACCCCATCAAGGAAGATCCAGATAAAGGAGCGGGAAAAAGACAGCGGAAGATGAACATGTTATATGCCGACAAGGCAAAAGGAGTAAAAAGAAATTTCTCCACCCTCGAACCTTGGATGCTGGCAACCATGACGGTGGAACCGCGGGTGGAGGATCTAGACCTCACTGTCGACCCTCTCATCATATCAGCCGCTGTTGGCGACTATAACATGAGAAGGATACTGGTTGACACAGGATGTTCCAAAGACATAATATACGAACACTGTTTCAACAGAATGCAACCGGAGGCCAAGAAACTCCTTGAGCTAGTACACGCCCCTATAAAAGGTTTTACGGGGGAGAAAGTTGATCCAATCGGTCAAATCACTTTTCTGGTAACTTTCGGTCTAGCCCCCCGTAAAAGAACCATACTTCTTACTTTTCTCGTAGTACGCGCTGACTCACTTCATAACGTGATTACCGGAAGATTCACTTTGGGGAAATTAGACGCTGTGGTATCCACGACGCGAGGGTTCATGAAATTCCCCACGCCAGGGGGAGTTGCAACAGTCCACTGGGAAAAAATGGGGGAGGTACTTAACACCAAAAGGTGTCGTCAGGGACCTAGCGGGGCAGTCGGTCCGGAAAGATGGGTATTAATTACACGTTACCCTGAGCAAACAGTTACCATAGGGGACAGCCTATCCCGGAAGTCAAGGATAGCTTGAAGAAACTGCTGAAAAGAAATGCTGATGTCTTCACTTTCGAACATTCCGACATGACCGGCATACCCCGGGACAAGGCGGAACACAAGTTGGCAACATTCCCGGGCATCAAACCGGTGGCCCAAGGAAAGCGAAGCATGGCTCCAGATAGAAGAGAAGCAGTGATCAAAGAGGTACCACACATGGATATCGAATCCTGTAATGGTCAAGAAACCAGATGGCACATGGCGGATGTGCATTGATTTCAAAGAATTAAACAAAGCATGCCAAAAGATGCCTACCCGCTGCCGGAAATAGATTTCAAAGTCGACTCTTTGGTCCCGTTCCGGTATAAATGTTTTCTGGACGCGTATAAAGGGTATCATCAGATCAAGATGTCACGTGAAGATGAGGAAAAAACATCATTCCATACTGATATAGGCATTTTCTTTTACACGAAAATGCCTTTCGGTTTACGCAACGCAGGCGCCACCTACCAGCGGCTCATGGACAAAGCATTTGTAAAACAAATTGGTAGAAACCTGGAAGTGTACGTGGATGATTTGGTGAAAAGCAGAGAAGAAAAACAAATGCTCAACAACATCGAGGAGACTTTCCGAAGCTGCGAGAATACAATATCAAACTTAATCCCAAGATGTTCTTTCGGGGTAGAAGAAGGAAAGTTCCTGGGGGTGGTAGTTACGCGGGAGGGCTTTAGAGCCAATCCTGAAAAAATAGCCGCCATAACACGAATGTCGTCACCCAGGAACCTAAAGGAAGCACATACATTAAACGGGCGATTGGTTGCTATAAACAGGTTCCTCGCAAGGCATGCGGAGAAGTCCCTGCCGTTTATAAAAACTTTGAAAGATTGTCTCAACAAGAGCAACTTCAAATGGACTAGAGACGCAGAAGAAGCCTTGCAAGACATGAAGCGGTTCATTGAAAAGTTGCCCACATTGACAGCCCCTCGCCCCAATGAACTCTTAAAGATGTACCTGGCGGCCGCTCACAACGCGGTAAGCGCGGTGCTCATGGTCGAAAGAGATGGAAAGCAAACACCAATCTACTACATTAGCCTTGTATTGGCGGGCCCAGAAACGCGATATCCTACGCTGGAAAAGCTGATACTCGCGCTTGTTCACGCAACCAGGCGTCTCCGAAGATATTTTCAGGCTCATCGTATGCAAATCCTAACGAATTGCCCTTTACAACAAGTCCTCCATAAACCAGAGATCTCCGGAAGGCTGGCAAAATGGGCAATTGAGTTAGGAGCCCTGGACATCGAATATCGAAAACGAACGACGATCAAGGGACAGGTAATCGCTGATTTCCTAGCTGAAATCCCTGAAGGAGAGGTCATCGACGACCCAGTGGTTGGCAACGGGCTAGAAGCTAGCACATCCTCACATGCCTGGAAGTTGTACACAGATGGGTCCTCCAGTAAAAAGGGGATGGCGCAGGTCTCATGCTGATAAGTCCTGATGAAGTAAAGCTGATGTATACCTTAAGTTTCGATTT
Organism: Scalesia atractyloides; assembly: GCA_947069175.1. Taxonomy (NCBI): domain Eukaryota; kingdom Viridiplantae; phylum Streptophyta; class Magnoliopsida; order Asterales; family Asteraceae; genus Scalesia; species Scalesia atractyloides. The sequence goes on along the minus strand of CAMTDV010000014.1, from coordinate 40,420,974 downwards.
CGAATGCTCTAACAACGAATCAGAGTATGAAGCCCTATTGGCAGGCCTAAGAATGGCACAGCCCATGGGTGCAACAAGGGTTGAGGCGTATGTTGACTCCTTAATACTCAACAACAAGGTAAACGAGACATACGAGGCCAAGGACAAAACGATGGCAAATATCTGGCCAAAACCAAAGAGCTCATAGCCTCTTTCGAAAGCGTCACACTCAGCCACGTTCACCGCGGTAGGAACCAAATAGCCGATGCTTTGAGTAAGCTAGCTACGTCGGGCATGGAAAAGGAGGTAAAAGTGGAAACACTTCGATCACCTTCAATAGAACACCGGGAGGTTTCCGCGGTTGCAGCGGAAGAGTCTTGTTGGTATACACCCATTCTAGGCTACCTTACAAAGGGAGCACTACCGTCCGCCAGAGGTGAAGCTAGAAAAGTACAAGTAAAGGCGTTGCAATATGAAGTACAGAATGGCACTCTATACAAGAAAACGTATTTGGGACCACTATTGCGATGCGTATCCCCGTCAGAAGCCACATACTTGATCCACGAAATACACGTCGGCATATGTGGAATTCACGCCGGGCCCCGGGCGATCGTTGCTAAAATTCAGAAAGTTGGGTATTGTTGGCCTGGAATGCATGAAGACACTGTAGTCGAACTCAGAAGGTGCCGCAACTGTCAAAAATATGCCCCCCAAATGCTACGCCCCAAGAATAACTTAATCCCTGTGACAGCGGCATGGGCCTTCTAGAAATGGGCAGTAGATATCGTGGGACCATTCCCTCCAGCCCCGGGAAAACTCAAATATTTGATTGTGGCAATTTATTACTTCACCAAGTGGGTAGAGGCGAAGCCGTTGGCGAAGATAACAGCCGAAAACGCTAAAAAGTTCCTATGGGAACACATTGTCTGCCGATTTGGGCTCCCGCTATATCTGGTCAGCGACAATGGTACACAATTCACGGATCGGGTACTGCAGGATTGGTGTACCGAGCTACAAATTCAGCAAGTTTTCACATCGGTGGCACACCCTCAAGGCAATCGCCAAGTGGAAAGGGCAAACAGAAGCCTGTTAGATGGAATCAAAAGAAGACTAGACCATCAAGGAAGCTCTTGGGTGGAGGAGTTGCCCCACGTCCTCTGGGCACACCGAACCATGCCTAAGACAAGCAACAATGAAACCCCATTTAGCTTAACCTACGGCACAGAGGCAATGATACCAGCAGAGGTAGGGCTACCATCGCTAAGGCGCCTAACGGTTAACGATAACGATAAACTTTTGCGGGAAGGCCTGGACGCCTTGGAAGAACGGCGGGAGGCAGCCGCCATTAGCGAGGCAAAGTACAAGAAAACCTTAGAAAAGTTTTATAACAAACGCATGGCTCCACAGACTTTCAAGGAAGGATATTATATTATGAGGGATAATGAAGCCAGCCGGGTGGAGCCCACTGGCAAGCTAGGCCCTACCTGGGAAGGACCCTACGTAATCCAAGAAGTTTTGGGAAAGGGGGCCTACCGCATATCCAAACTGGATGGTACAGCAGTCCCACGTAGTTGGAATATAGTCCAGTTAAAGAAGTGTTACATGTAGGCACTCGCCCCTAACGGCGAAGTAGGTTTTCTTTGATCGAAACAAAGTGTAATCCATCATCTTCGATGTCTCTTATTTTTAATTATTCATTAATAAACATTTATGTTCAGTCTTTTATGACATACACGACAACTTTGCAGCAAAATACTATTTCAAACATACCAAAGTTATATTTATACAGCGCTAAAGTGTGTATCTTGGTAATAGATACATTAACCACTACAAAGGATAGGTATTTTGGTAATAAATATATTCAACTATCAAACAAAACCAATTACTTGTCCCGTGTGAACAAAAAATAACATACGGGTCACCAAAAAACGAACATGTACTACCCAACTAAAAATCGGCAAACATTGCCAACACCTCTGCAAGGGTGTGCATTGCCTCGCCATACCATTCTAGCGGGTGAGGATCCACGATCAAATCTTCATCCTCCGCCACGCCGACCAGAACGGCCACCAGCTCTGGAATGTCAGATACGTTTGCCTGGTGAGCTCTACCACGCCGTTGGTACACCGTACGGCACCGGCTTCGGGTTTCAGGAGGAAACCATGGCATCAATGCGTCAGCATCCAATACGACAGGATCAGGAACAACGGGTGCCTCGTCCACAAGGTTGACGTCATCGTTGACATTTTCGTCAGAAAACGCGGGGTGGGGCACAACACATGAAGTAACAAGCCCCCCGTCATTTACTTCGCCTTCGGTAGTTTGTCCATGCATAACGAGCAAGGCGGCAGCTGCATCGAGGGTTCGAAGAATGTCGGAAACGTCTCGCAAACGGTGTTCTTCGCTCATGTTGTTTTTACCAAATCTGGTAAAAACAAAGGAATGAATATATAATGGGAGTTTGCCAAAAAGGGGGGGGGGTACAAAGCTTTGATGATCACATGTCAAATCATAGACATGCATTAATTAACTGCAAACAGTCATGATGGCATGTCAAATCGCCGCGTAGAAGACGACGGCGCCGCCCCAATCATGCATTTCATTAATGGCACCAAGTACCAATACATATCCCGTTAAGGCATTGTTTTACAAAATACTTGAAAACAAAAACAAAAGCAAAACAATTAAAGGGTTACTCCGACTCTTCCACCACCTCCAGCATCTGGCGTAATGACTCTATACCTTCTTCAGCCACCTTGCTGGACAGATCAACATACGCGGGTAAGGGTCATTGCACACAGCTTCCAGGGCGTCGGACATTTGAGATGTCAACAGGCCTCCTTCCTCCTGGAATTGATGGGTGACCTTATCCATCCGTTGGCAGTTGACATAGCTTTCATAAACGCCATCATGTTGCCCTGACTTATATGCAGCGGTGGATAGACGATCCAACAGTGCAATGAATGGCTCTGACTGGCGTAAATACTCAAACACGCCGACCAAACCTTGGGATATTAGCCAGTTCCTATCGCCACAAACACTCGCCAGTTGATCTGTCAGGTTGTCCACTTCAGCACGGGATTGGCCCAAGGCATTTTCTGCCTCATTGAGGTGAGATAATTGAAGGGCAGAGGCTTGTGTAAGTTGGTTCTTTTCGGCAAGAAGAGCATCGCAAGTTTGTTGCAGACTTCTAAGTTTCTCTTCGCGCTCTTTGAGTTCAGCCTGCCTTGCCTGGGACTTGGCTTCAGAGGCTTGTAGCTCGAGGGTCAAGTTTTGGTATCTTTCCTGCACCTGATAAACAAAATCAGCGTCAATACGATACTTTCTTATCTCAGCAGATAACTCGGACCTAACCTTTTGGGCCTCCACAACGACTTTCCTCTCCAACTCTTGTTGAAAGCTTATAGCGTGGGCAATCACGCGATCTTTTTCTGTCAGGTCACGGGTCCAGACCAGTCTTTCCTCAACCAAGTTAGCAGTCACCCGTTTAAGATCATCCTCCGCCTTGTTTTTCTCAAGTAAGAAGCGGTTTTCTCTTACGCGAGCCGCTTGAAGTTGACTCTCTAGTTGGTTCTTTTCATCAACAAGTTCTTGAATGGACATACGTGCTTGGCGCAGCTCATGGTTATCGTGCATCCAACGGCGCCTGATCTCTGCAAGTTTCCTTGGCACACTAACAGTCTCCACCATGGTGAATTCATCAGATACTCATTGTCTAACCCCTCTACATACGAAGACTCAGCCGGGGTAAGACCGCTCCACCCAATGGTGCACAACAGGCGGAAACACTTAGGTTGGTAACGTTTGTCTTGGGCATTTGTGTCACACCCCGACCCGCAGCGGAATAAGAGTCGGGGCATAATTGGGTTATCACCAAAGCTCATGATGTTTACTAAAATGTTTCATATTTATTAAATTCAAATTACAACTTAAATAGTCAAATCAAATCCATACAATTACAAGGAAAATGAAACTAAGTAATACAATCCAAAGCTTTAAACTGATTTATTCTTCTAAGCCTTCCTATGTGTTTCTTGCCTCAACTGGATCACCTGTATCATGTGTAAAACGGGGGATATTTTGGGTCAACAAAAGTTGGCGAGTGAACCTTGATAAAACATTGTTATTAAGTTCTTGTTGTATTTAATATTGAAAATTTGTGCAATAATCACATGTGAGCAAACGTATGTATATAACAAAACACAAACCACTTGAATGAGTATATAATATGAATGATGATGACTGTGAGATCAAGGCTCAATCAAACGGAGCCGATCGTATGGTATGAATGATGATGTATGTGAGATCAAGGCTCAATCAAACGGAGCCGATCGAATGAGGCACCTGTACTCAACTCGTATCCCACGGGGAGCTGATGGGCCTAATGAAATGCTTGCACTGAAAATGATAAATCCAAACTAAACATAATTCACACAACAATTTGTACACATTTGATACACATTAGATCACAAATATGATGAATGCACAAGTGTTTATATTTATCTAATAGTAGAATTGTACGACACATGATACACCCCAAAATGTAATTAAAACGGGGAATTTGGTAGAGATTCACTCACATTGGGTGCGTTCTTTTGATGACGTTGGATGCGCACGAGTTTTGGGATTTGATCGATGAGGAAAACTAACCTAAAATATAAGTACGGTGAAATTAGGTAAATATACGAGTTAATATTTTTGTTTAAGTATATTATTATTATATTTTTTTAGGTTATTGTTGGTAGCTTTTATACTCATAAATACTCATTTAATTAGCCCCTTATTTGAAAAAGTGTATGAGTAGTTTAAATAATTTAATTGGAAAAAAAATAAAATAACATAAATAAATAAAAAATAGTAATAAAAAATTATATTGTCAGACCTGACAGTAAGGGGGGATCTGACCGATTTAATGGAAATTATAAGCGCGTGTTGAGACTCGAACTCTAGACCTCCCGTTCACGTGCACCCAGCTCTTCCAACTGAGCTACGTGTCTAACCCATCAGAAACAGGATTTTAATTATCTTTATACTCTTCTTAAGTTATCCAGAAATTAAGAAATTTAAAAAGGTTTTTAATCGAACGAACCGGTAAGCATAACGATACTCGAACCCGCCCTTAATGTAGTTTGCACCCAGCCCAACCAACTGGGCTGGGTGTCTAACCCGGTTATATCCTGATTTTTAAAGCATAAATGGACTAGTCACATTTCATCTTCTTCTCCAATATAAAAGAACTCAACTGATACAATTATCTCCCAAAAAAATATGTTGGACTAAAACGATTGCATAAATATGAACAAGTGATTAGTAGGTTGTACCGAAATTGCTTGAGTCCTCCGGTGGTTAATCGAGGATTCCGGCGACGTCTCTGGCAGCAACGATTCACAGAGCAAAAACTTTGGTGCAGGGTGAGATAAAAGCGAGTTTGTGCGTACGATTGAAGTCGGTATTTATAGGATTTACAATGCGAATCCTTTAATTCGTTCAGTTTCAAGATTTTAATGGTTATGATTTGGGTTTCGGTTTCAGGGCTGAAATTGAGCATCAATGATTTGCTAACGGTAAAAACTTTAATGCCCAATGTTGCGGATTGATTAACCATGGAAAGAAACGGTGTTGACAGGATCAGAGCAGTTACAGTTCTAGATGCGCAGAACTTCAAGAAGGAGATGCTTGCTTTAACGCATATATTTTAGTTGTTTCTCTGGTTCAACACATAAGTGTGTGTAGTGTAGTGTAGTGTAGTGGTGTTGGTGGTGGGTGTGGTCACAAGTGACCCGGGTTCGAATCTGGTTGAACCCTTTTTAACATATTTATTTTTATTTTCTTAAACACTCTATATATATTTACTTATTCATTTATATATTTTTTTATTATCACATGAATTCCTAAAAAAAATATTTAAGTTTATTATTATTATTATTATTATTATTATTATTATTTTAACTAGGATATCTAAAATCGAAATCTTATAAAAAGAAATATTCCTTTCAATACGGGCGGATTTTGAAACCCGAATTACACGATTGTTACAGTATCCCCTACTTTTAGAAATTTCGTCTCGAAATTTAAGTAGTGGACGTAACAGGAAACAGATGTGGGTATTTCTCGCGTATTGAGTCTTCACGTTCCCAAGTAAACTCAGGTCCTCGTTTTGACTCCTAGCGTACCCTGACAATTGGAATACGACTTCGTCTTAAACGCTTCTCTCCGAAGTCCATGATTTCTACTGGTCTTTCAATGAAGTGCATAGATTCATCGATTTGAATGTCTTCTAGAAGAATATGGAGGTTCTCATCGACGAGGCACTTTTTCAAGTTTGATACGTGGAATGTGGGATGAATTCTGTTGAGTTCTTCTGGTAGGTCAAGCTTGTATGCTACATGTCCTACTCTTTCGAGTATCTTGAAAGGTCCTGCGTAGCGTGGTGCTAGCTTGCCCTTCTGGCCAAAACGAACCACTCCCTTCCACGGTGATACTTTTAAAAGTACTTGATCACCAATGTTAAACTCCAAGGGCTTTCGTCGTTTGTCTGCATAACTCTTTTGTCGACTTTGTGCCGCTAGAAGATTGTTTCGAATTTGATGGATCTTGTCTGTTGTTTCTTGAATTAATTCTGGACCGGTGATTTGTGCTTCCCCAATTCCGTGCCAACATACTGGAGATCGGCACTTACGACCATATAAAGCTTCGAAAGGAGCCATGCCGATACTTGAGTGATAACTATTGTTGTACGAAAATTCAACTAATGGTAGATGAGAGTCCCAATTTCCCTTGAAGTCTATGACACATGCTCGAAGCATGTCTTCAAGAGTTTGGATGGTGCGTTCAGATTGTCCATCAGTTTGAGGATGAAAAGCGGTACTGAGGTCTAATCGTGTACCCAAGGCGGTTTGTACGGCTCGCCATGTTCGTGAAGTGAAACGACCATCACGGTCTGAAATGATGCTTAAAGGTACACCATGACGGCTTACGATCTCGCTGATGTAGATACGAGCTAACTTCTCGTTCTTGAAGTCCTCGCAGATCGGAATGAAGTGAGCTGATTTTGTAAGACGATCAATGATTACCCATATAGTGTCATACCCACTGGAGGTGCGAGGTAACCCGGTAATGAAATCCATAGTTATGTTTTCCCACTTCCATACAGGTATTTCGGGTTGGACTAGAAGTCCTGAAGGTCTTTGATGTTCAGCTTTTACTTTGGAACATGTAAGGCACTTGGTAACAAAAACAACGATATCCTTTTTCATGCCAGGCCACCAGTAGGTGTATCGTAGGTTTTGATACATCTTGTCGGCTCCTGGGTGTACAGAGTATCGTGTTTTGTGCGCCTCATTCATGAGGAAATCACGAAGGTTATCGAGATCGGGAATCCATATGCGATTTAGATAGTATAGAATACCGTCGGATTTGGTTTCGATTTTTAGTTCAGCTCCACATGACAGCTCATCGCGAACGTCATTTTCGGTTACAGAAACATGTTGAACTGCTCGGATTCGATCTTTGATGTCGGTTATGATTTGCGAACATAGAAGACGTATGGAGTTCGCATAACCTTTTCGACTGAGCGCATCGGCCACCACGTTTGCCTTCCCAGGATGATACCGAATTTCACAGTCGTAGTCGTTAAGCAGTTCGACCCATCTTCGTTGCCTCATATTCAACTCCTTTTGGTTAAAGATATGTTGGAGGCTCTTGTGGTCAGTGTTATTTTCACACTTGGTACCGTAGAGGTAATGTCTCCATATCTTAAGAGCGAACACAACAGCTCCAAGTTCCAGGTCGTGGGTGGTGTAATCTTTTCATGAACTTTGAGTTGCCTAGAAGCATAGGCTATCACTTTTCCTCTTTGCATCAGTACACAGCCTAGTCCTTGCCTTGACGCGTCGCAATAAACCACGAAGTCATCACAACCCTCAGGGAGTGTGAGGATAGGTGCGTCACAGAGTTTTTGCTTTAGAGTTTGGAAGGCTTCTTCTTGTTTAGGTCCCCATATAAAGGGTTTTCCTTTATGAGTCAAGGCCGTGAGTGGTACAGCAATACGGGAAAAATTGGCAATGAAGCGACGATAGTAACCAGCCAAACCAAGAAATGACCTTACTTCGGTAGGGGTACGTGGCGCTTGCCATTCCTACACTGCCTTGATTTTTGAAGGATCAACATGAATTCCCTTGTCATTGACAACGTGTCCAAGGAATTGTACTTCCCTTAACCAGAATTCACATTTTGAGAACTTAGCGTACAGCTTTTCAGTCCTTAAGAGTGTAAGGATAAGTCGAAGGTGTCGTTCATGATCGGATTTAGACTTTGAGTAGATGAGGATGTCGTCGATGAAGACTATGACAAAGCGGTCGAGGTAGGGTTTGCATACCCTATTCATTAGATCCATGAAGACAGCTGGGGCGTTGGTTAAACCAAATGGCATGACCATGAATTCGTAATGACCATAACGAGTTCGGAAGGCGGTCTTTGGGACGTCTTCTTCATGTACTCTGAGTTGATGATAACCAGAACGAAGGTCGATTTTTGAAAAACAGGTGGCGCCTTGAAGTTGGTCTAGAAGGTCATCGATGCGGGGTAATGGATAGCGGTTCTTGACCGTTAGTTTGTTGAGTTCTCTATAGTCGATACACATGCGAAACGTCCATCTTTCTTTTTCACGAAAAGAACATGTGCACCCCAAGGCGATGAGCTAGGACGTATGAATCCTTTGTCAGTCAGCTCTTGCAGATGACTGGCCAGCTCTTGCATTTCGGATGGGGCTAACCTATAAGGGGATTTTGCGACTGGTGTAGCGCCAGGTATAAGATCAATGCGGATTTCGACTTCTCTCACGAGAGGGAGTCCTGAGATGTCGTCGGAAAGACTTGTGGGAAATCTTTCACTACAGGTATATCTTCGAGTTTCTTCTCCTTGTTCCCCTTCTTGACGACGTGAGTTAGGAATGCGACATAGTTCTTGCGGAGATATTTTCGGGCTTGAAGGTAGGACATTAGTTTGAGTCCTTTTGAAGGGTTTCTCCAAAGATACGTAGGGTCTGACCGTCTACAAGAGGAATGCGAATGAACTTTTCGTGGCATACCACTTCGGCGTGATGCTGGCTGAGCCAGTCCATACCGATTATAATATCAAAACTTCCCAACTTCATTGGAATGAGGTCAACTGGGAAATCGTGATCGTTTAGAGTGAGGGTACAATTTCGTATAATAGAATTTAATGAAACAGGCTTTCCGTCTGCAACTTCCACCGTTAGAGATTCTATGAGATTATCACGGGTCTGGTTGAGGATAGGTTCAAATTCTAAAGACACAAAACTCTTATCCGCGCCACTATCGAATAACATGGATGCATAACTACCATTGATGAGAAACGTACCGTTAACCACGTTGTTGTCAGCCCTAGCTTGGTTGGCATTGATGTTGAAAGCTCTTCCTCTAGCAGGTGGAGGAGCTTAGTTAGCTTGATTCACCGGATTCGCTTGAGCTTGGGCATGAATGATGTTCACCAAGCGTAGACAAGTGTTTCTAAAGTGGTTTGGGTCTCCACAGTTGTAGCAAGCTCGCATGGGTTGCATCATGGGGTAGTTGGGTTGACAGTAAGGTTGGGCTACGTGTTGTATGGGAGGTAGAAGTAAAGGTTGTTGGGTTTGGCCCACCAACTGATTGTGGGTTTGGGTTTGTGGTTGACTGCGGTTCATTCGTTGAAGGACACGACAAGTTTGGATGGTGTGACCTGTACGGCCACAACTGGTACAATGTTGGCAGGGATGTTCGGGAAGGTGATGGTATTGACAACGGTTGCATTTTGGGTATGGGCGGAGTATGGCTTTTTATATGGTGCCGCTGTGGGGGCAATTTGGTTAATTTGTGCGGCAGTGATTGGAGGGTTTGTTTGTGTGACAGCAAAATTTCTGTTGTTTCGTTTCCTCTTACCAGCAAATTTTGAAGAGGAAACGGAATGGTTTGGGGTTTGGGCCTCAATGGGGGCTTTCTTTTTCTCATCCTTGAATTTGCCATTTCAGATGCGATTCTCGGTAAGCTCGGTAGCTAGTTCCATAGCGGCTTCAAGTGTTGCAGGCGAAGTGCTTAGAACTGAGTCTTGAATTTTTGAGGGGAGGCCTCGAATATAGTGTTCAATCAAACGGTACACGGGGTGAACAGATTTGGGATCATTTGGTTCAGTTCGAGAAATCTTTTGTTGTAGGAAGTATGGTCTCCTTCCTTTTGTTTTAGCGAGTGGAATTCATCTTCCAACTTTTTGATTTTGCTTCTTGGACTGAAGCGTCTCATCATGATTTCCCTTAACTCTTCCCATGTTAAGGCCATGGCATCATCGACTCCTCTCTTACCCTTTTCTGTGTTCCACCAGGTAAGGGCTACCCCAAACAGTCTCCCAGTTGCGTAACGTACCTTGCGATCCTCGGGACAATCGCAATTGAGGAAGGTGTTCTCCATTTCTTCAAATCAGTGGAGAAGAGCAGTGACACCTTCGGTCCCTTCATATTTTGGGGGATCGCAAGACTTGAAGTGTTTGTAGGAGCACTTTTTGGATGGAGGGTTGTCGACGTTCTGGTCTTCTTGATTGGGAGGGTTGATGGGATTCGCGGTGAGAGCTTGTTGGACTTGAATTACGATGTCAGGAAGCACTGCGGCCATTTGTTTTGCAATTTGGGTGGACAAGCGTTCGTTTGATCTTCCTGACTTTCTACCTCCACGTAGTTGCCTAGCCGACATCTAAAGGAACATACATAGGAAGATTGTGAGTTTAAGAAGTTTCTTAGGTGTCATGTGTCGTTAAAAGTATATAAAAAAATAACATAATCATCAAAAATGCAACTACATCCATAGGATGTCTTGGGTTTGCTCATGTTTGGGCCTCCAATGTCCCTCATACCATCGCCTGTATAGTCATGTGGGCCCCATGACTATTGGCTTAGTAGGATTCACATTGGTGTTGGCGGTTTAACACTCGCATCACCAGAATGAAAACCATAAAATATGATTGCGAGATGTATGGTAGGAGGGTGTCCAGGTATAGACACAATGACAACTCAAAGTGGGGTTAGCTCACACGACGTTTGGTATAGCATGCTTTGGCCTAATAGGTCCTTCGTACTCTCATCGTTAGTCCCCGGTAGGCAAACTGGTCCTTTATTTTGGATTTATATGAATGCCAAGCCTAGACAGGACGTTCCGACTACCGGTACTCGTACCCTTCCAGTTACTACATGCCCGTCATGGGAACTCACTTTGATGTGATTTGAAAAATACAAAAATCGTTGCAAAAATCATGGGAATTGTGAGGTGTGTGCTCTCATGGATATGATATGTTATGAGGATATGATTCATGATGAGCATTGTATAATAATATGTACTTATGAACATGCTTGCATAACATTGTATGTAACAATAAACATAAAGCATATAAACATCATGAATTTTGTATGTAACACATAAACAATTTAAAATTTCTAATCAACTATAGTATAGGCTCTAAGGGTCTAATAACCTATCCTATATCCCTATAGTCATGGCTCTGATACCAATCTGTCACACCCCGACCCGCAGCGGAATAAGAGTCGGGGCATAATTGGGTTATCACCAAAGCTCATGATGTTTACTAAAATGTTTCATATTTATTAAATTCAAATTACAACTTAAATAGTCAAATCAAATCCATACAATTACAAGGAAAATGAAACTAAGTGATACAATCCAAAGCTTTAAACTGATTTATTCTTCTAAGCCTTCCTATGTGTTTCTTGCCTCAACTGGATCACCTGTATCATGTGTAAAACGGGGGATATTTTGGTCAACAAAAGTTGGTGAGTGAACCTTGATAAAACATTGTTATTAAGTTCTTGTTGTATATTGAAAAGTTGTGCAATAATCATATGTGAGCAAACGTATGTATATAACAAACACAAACCACTTAGAATGAGTATATAATATGAATGATGATGACTGTGAGATCAAGGCTCAATCAAACGGAGCCGATCGTATGGTATGAATGATGATGTATGTCAGATCAAGGCTCAATCAAACGGAGCCGATCGAATGAGGCACCTGTACTCAACCCGTATCCCACCGGGAGCTGATGGGCCTAATGAAATGCTTGCACTGAAAATGATAAATCCAAACTAAACATAATTCACACAACAATTTGTACACATTTGATACACATTAGATCACAAATATGATGAATGCACAAGTGTTTATATTTATCTAATAGTAGAATTGTACGACACATGATACACCCCAAAATGTGATTAAAACGGGGAATTTGGTAGAGATTCACTCACATTGGGTGCATTCTTTTGATGACGTTGGATGCGCACGAGTTTTGGGATTTGTTCGATGAGGAACTAACCTAAAATATAAGTACGGTGAAATTCGGTAAATATACGAGTTAATATTTTTGTTTAAGTATATTATTATTATATTTTTTTTAGGTTATTGTTGGTAGCTTTTATACTCATAAATACTCATTTAATTAGCCCCTTATTTGAAAAAGTGTATGAGTAGTTTAAATAATTTAATTGGAAAAAAAATAAAATAACATAAATAAAAAAAATAGTAATAAAAAATTATACTGTCAGACCTGACAGTAAGGGGGGATCTGACCGGTTTAATGGAAATTATACGCGCGTGTTGAGACTCGAACTCTAGACCTCCCGTTCACGTGCACGCAGCTCTTCCAACTGAGCTACGTGTCTAACCCATCAGAAACAGGATTTTAATTATCTTTATACTCTTCTTAAGTTATCCAGAAATTAAGAAATTTAAAAAGGTTTTTAATCGAACGAACCGGTAATCATAACGATACTCGAACCCGCGCCCTTAATGTAGTTTGCACCCAGCCCAACCAACTGGGCTAGGTGTCTAACCCGGTTATATCCTGATTTTTAAAGCATAAATGGACTAGTCACATTTCATCTTCTTCTCCAATATAAAAGAACTCAACTGATACAATTATCTCCCAAAAAAATATGTTGGACTAAAACGATTGCATAAATATGAACAAGTGATTAGTAGGTTGTACCGAAATTGCTTGAGTCCTCCGGTTGTTAATCGAGGATTCCAGCGACGTCTCTGGCAGCAACGATTCACAGAGCAGAAACTTTGGTGCAGGGTGAGATAAAAGCGAGTTTGTGCGTACGATTGAAGTCGGTATTTATAGGATTTACAATGCGAATCCTTTAATTCGTTCAGTTTCAAGATTTTAATGGTTATGATTTGGGTTTCGGTTTCAGGGCTGAAATTGATCAATGATTTGCTAACGGTAAAAACTTTAATGCCCAATGTTGCGGATTGATTAACCATGGAAAGAAACGGTGTTGACAGGATCAGAGCAGTTACAGTTCTAGATGCGCAGAACTTCAAGAAGGAGATGCTTGCTTTAACGCATATATTTCAGTTGTTTCTCTGGTTCAACACATAAGTGTGTGTAGTGTAGTGGTGTTGGATGGTGGGTGTGGTCACAAGTGACCCGGGTTCGAATCTGGTTGAACCCTTTTTAACATATTTATTTTTATTTTTCTTAAACACTCTATATAAATTTACTTATTCATTGATATATTTTTTTATTATCACATGAATTCCTAAAAAAATTTTAAGTTTATTATTATTATTATTTTAACTAGGATATCTAAAATCGAAATCTTATAAAAAGAAATATTCCTTTCAATACGGGGCGGATTTTGAAACCCGAATTACACGATTGTTACAATTTGAATCCCAACACACTGTAGGAAGGTAGAGATCATCGAACAAGAATGCCTCGTCCTCAGGAAGGTTATCATTGGACCTCCGCTCTCATGAGGGATATTTGTCTTCTCACTGATGGATTCCGCCTTATTGGATGAAGCGGGCATATCACCAACCGCACCGGAACCGCCTATCCCTGGGCCATTCGCCCCAGGAGAATCAAACGTTAGGGGCAGTGTCGTGCTAGCAACTGGGGGAGTTGAGGCAGAGACGGCGGTGGCAACAACAGATGAAGTAAACAAGGGGGCGGATTGGAAAGAGCTAGCCTGGACAATGAGATCGGCAAGCGAAGGATTCTGCATGCTGGTCGCCAAGGCATGGGTATCTGCAATGGGCCGCGACAGCGGGATTACACCCTCCAAAGGAACCCCGGGTACATCGCCTGTAAATGATTACTGATTATTAAATATGGACACGCCAAATAACACACGCGTTAGTGAGCAGTAAAATACCCGCGCGTAGTTGTTGGGCCGCTTTAGTTGCTTGATAGGTCATCAACGAAGGGATTCTCTTTCGCTTCTTTGAGGAAGTACCGGAGTTACTCCCAATTGACTTGAGGGTCACATCCATGTTCCCGGTCGGCCCGGACACATTGGCTTCCGTTGGAATAACACCTACACTAGGAGCAGGTTTTCTCACAACCACCTTTAGACTAGGCGTTTTCTTCTTCCCTTCTGGAGGTGCTACGTATCCGCCACAGGGGGGAGGAACGGCTACCTCACTAGACGATGTCGTTAAAGCGGGCGGAATAAGAAACCGTTCAATGTGCATGGAGAGCACATTAGGCTCTTGCTCTCCCCTCACGCGCTCAGTGGCCCGTAAAGCGGCATTCCGGGGAGGGTCCACAAAGTCAAAAAGCGACCATTCACCTATGCCAATTTATGTGATTCAGTTCATATAATTACAAAACACAACGTGAATACGATAAGGTGGGACATATCACTCACCAATGTCAAATCTCTGAAATGTTGGGAAGAATCGATTGTCACGCCATAACAAACTCATTCCCACAAGTACGAGCGCCCCCTCAGGTATAACTTGGCATTCAGAGGGATGCAGGCATAGCTTTTTGTACAGGGCATTCTCAGCATACGCCTCAACGTCGGGACGTTCATACGGGTATTTTTCTTTAGAGCCCATATCCCTCCAGTGCATCTCGCCAGGGATAACACTGGCGTCTATGTAAAAGAATTTCTTTCTCCAATCTTTGTCCCGCGAGCTGGCGGGAACATTTCTCAAACAAGAGTTCTCGGTGTCCCTTCGATCAAAGGTAAAGAAGGGGGATTTCCAAACAAGAACGAAGAAAGCCCTAAACACCGAGATCTTAACCGGAATTTGCAGAACTTGAAGAAATCGCTGAACAGGGTGATTTTCCCTTGCTGTAATGGAAACGCTACATCTGTCTTTGACGGTAGTACCGGATTCCATTCCGGTCTAATATCATAATATTGCAACAGATTATTGAACGACGCTGCTCCCCACTTGCAATACAAGGCGTCGGGGATCGCAGGGGCTGACAAAGACTCACCAATTTTTAAAGCCATGGAGTGTAGTTGAATTACGGAAGAAGATGAAGTAACAAAGGGAAATGGTCAAAGCCCTAAGGGAGGCGATCTTTTCATAGATAAAAAGTGAAATGAGTTTTTGAATTTGAAAAGACACACAAGGGGGGAACACGTGTCAGAACAGGGTAAGTACAATTGTCACCCTAATGATGTCCCCACTGTCATTTCCTTTCACATCACCGTCACAATTCAAATTAGCGGCGATACTCTCATTTGAGACATATGCACTCATAGAGAATTTTTAATCAACTCCTTCTTTAGTCCGATTTTATGAATTTCATTTCATAACTTCGGACTGGGGGGCCATGACGAGGTATGACCCGGAATGGTTAACCCGACCCGGTCATTACCTATTATTTGATTATAATTATTTAATTATACACGTTTATTCTAGAATCTTCTATTCATTATGGATAACGATATAACTAAATCTCCAATATTTCGGGAAGATCATGCAAATCTCTAACTTATCGGAGCCCATCCTAAGTTAAGGGAAACCCTAATAATAAGTTAAATAAAGGTAAAACATCAAAGGTATGATTATCTTATTCTCTCTCAATATACATTACAACTCCCAATACCGAGACTTATTCTCACGCTGGAGGGTGGTTACAGGAAATAACCCCATTCCTGTAACGAGTCCTAACGGTGTTACTGTTTTGCAGCTAGCTGTTCGAATCATCGGAGGATCCAAGTTCTTGTTGGAGCCTTACTATCAGGTCAGTGTTTCTTCATGGTGGAATATTAACCATCAATCACATCAAACTAGCCCAACTGAAACTAAGTACATAAATACGCACATGAAATTTGTTCTTCAATTATTCAAGTCACTGTAGCAATAATATTAGATTGTTAAATGATGTTGGATACCCACTCGATTAGAACATAAAGAAGAGTTCAAAACATCTTATTAGTACTAAAAAGTGAACTACAAAAATACACATCAATATTCTAACATCATGAGCAGTGGTTCACGATGTGAAGGGCCAAAATGCGTCATGTGACATCATATCAGCATGGGTGAAACTCTCAGAGGAGGAGGGTGAGTTCCTAATTTAGATGTAACAGTGTGAAGTGTGCGAATCAAACAAAACCCAACAAATACTCACTTTTCATACACACTCTCTCATAAAAAAGAAGCCTCTCTCTCTCTCTCTATCTCGATCTCGATCTCTCTCTCGATCTCTTTTGAGTAATAGAAACCACAGAGAGCACCCTTTCACATGCAAGGGGGTGGTGTACTCTATGGATGTGAAATAAGATTTCACGAGAGCACTATGCATGATCTAATATGTTTAATGCCATCCATGCCGGTGGACTTGTGTACATGAAAATCACCACTTAAGTTGTCAAATTTAAGAGTCCAAGTGTGTCTAAATTTTTGTGTGTTTACGAATTACTATGGTTTCAATGAAAAAGAAACCAAACTAATCGTGTTGGTTGGGACGATTGAACATGCCGTTTTCGTTGTTTGATGGTTCAATTTAGCAGTTTAAGGAGCTGTTTGTTTAGCTCTTAACGAGGCTCTTAATGGTTCAGGCTTTTTGTTTCATGAGACATTTGCTTCTGAATGGTTAAGCCTTATACTGAGTCTAAATGGTTAAGACCTATAATCTGAATTAGTCAAATATTTGACTCTGAACGGTTAAGCATTATACTGTCTCTTAATGGTTCAAACCTCTTATTGGTTCAGCTTTAATGGTTCAGACCTCTTAGTGATTTAGCACTTAACCATTCAGAAGTTGTCAAACAACCACTAAGATAATTTTATTTTGTTTTTTTAAAGCATAATATTGTACTAGTTTTAAAAATGATAAGGATGGTTCATTAATATAATACATTTACATAACCTCGTATACGAAATTGAATAGAAATATAAATAGTATGTGTTAAACTACCAGTTTGGGGATCCAAACTGTCAACCAAACCACAGCCGAATATGTTCCAACCGAAGCACATTATTTAAACCCGATCAGTTGAATCGATTTATACAACCGAAACACATTATTTAAACCAGATCGATTTATATTGATTTAGACAGTTGAATCGATTTATAGAAACGCCAACTGAATTGTGACAAGTATCACCAAATCCTCACATTGCCATTGGCATGCAAATTCAAGTGGTCATGACCCAAATGAAAAGATTAAAGGTTTCAAATCCAGACCATTAAAAGTTGGCATGCAAGTCATGAACTAATAGTCTGTGGTGGAAAGTGTATTTTAGAGTCAAAAGCTTGAGATTCTAAATTTTGTACCGTAAATGTTATGATTTATTTATCTTAAAAAGTTAGGAATTGTATTAAAAGAAAAGTCATGTTAAAAAATAAAGACCATCTACCATTAAATATTTGGGCCATTTTAAGTTTTAACCCCTTTTGACACATATAAAATCAACTCGTATGCCACTTCGATCATTGACGAACCCAAGAATTTTTCTCATATGGATCAACTTTTTTAGTGTAGGTACTCTATCGCTAAATACTGTTTTTTTCTCGGTTCAAGCCAGAGTCACATAATAAAAAGGTAAAACTATACTTTTTTTCCCAAAAGTTTCAAGCCCAAGTGGCAAAGCCGAAGAAAAACAAAACAAAACCGAACCGAACCGAACCCACGGTGAAAACCAAAAAACATAAACCGAAAACCCAAACCACACTCTTTTTAAAAACCTAGAAGAAACGTATTTTTTGTTTTTTGTATGTATTGAGCCCAAAATCAACCCATGCACACCCCTACAACCTGCGATAGTAAGCGCCTTAGACGAATCATCAATTGAGTTTTTAGTTTGAAAAGTGGACTTGTGGGTTGAGAGCGATTAATGAAAAATGCCGCTCTCATTTTTTTTTAATTTAGGTTAACTTTTTCATTGTAAAAAAAAGTTGGGCTAAAAGCTTTTTGTGCTTAATTGTATCGTATAATTGGATTTAGGGGTTATTGGGCTTAATTGTTTAAATGGTTATTGTTTAATTGGGTTTAGGAGTTAATGAGTTTAGTTTAAAAAAAGAGCTTATTTGTTTAGATAAGAGATTATGTACAAGAGAGAAGTTTTGTACGAAGAGTATGAGACAAGCTCAACCATTGATCATCCAAGATCAATGGCTCAAAATTAGGAGTAACATTTTTGTAAATACAAGATTAAAACAATTGAAGAAACAAATAGAGAAATGGTATTTTGGTCCTTTCTTATTTGAACTCTTCCCCCTTTGATTTTTAAACGGCTATAACCTTTTCAAACGTTAATATTTTTCAAAAAAAAATATACTGTATTAACGAGCATTCCGTTCTCGTTAATTTGAGCAGCCTATTGCTATAATTTTCTTAAAAAAAATCACATGATTTTAAATACTGATTACATGGTTACATGATTTTGAATACCTATCACATGACTACGTGATTTCGAATACCGATTACGTGATTTCATTATAGAATGTAAAACTACACTAAGTGATTACGTAATTACGTAACATTAGTTGACTATGTATTATTAAGTGACTACGTGATTTTGAATACTCATTTCGTGATTACATGATTTCATTATAATATTTTATTTGAAACACACTGAGTGATTACGTTATAAGCATAATTGTAATAACATTCGTTATAACAAATCATATTGAATGTATAATCAAGTAATGCATTTATATTGAAAGTGTAATCACGTAATGGTTTATGTTGAATGTGTAATCACGTAATGTGTATTCAAAATCACGTAATCACGTAATGAACTAATGTGTATTCAAAATCAGGTAATTTAATTTTTAGAAAACTATAGCAATGGACTGCTCAAATAAAAGAAAATGAAATGCTCATTAATATGGTGTAATTTTTTTTTTAAATATTAACGTATGAAAAGGTTATAGCCGTTAGAAAATCAATGGGGGAAGTTGTTTCAAAGGAGAAATGACTAAATTATCCTTCAAGCTAATGCCACTTGTCTTATTCTCCATGTCTCCTACACTTCGTATGATTTTATTGTCTTGTATTGATCTTCTCTCTGTTTGTTTAATTGTATAAAACATGCTTGCTTGTTTTTTTTGTTCTGAGACGTCAAAATTTCAGGGGGTCAGTTTTAAAATTTCATAGGGTTCGGTGTCAAAATGTTTGGGAGGTCACTAAAGAAAATAAAAAAAAATCACGTGATGAGGCTTAGGGGTGTAAATTTCTGATACAACCCGAAAACATAACACGAATCTAACACAAAATTCACGAGTTTAGGTTTAATCAAAACGGGTTCGAGTCAGTTTCAAATTGAACCAGCTAATTGTTTAGCTAAACGTGTCGGTTTCGGGTCAACCTGGTCGGGTTGACCCATTTATATTATATTACATTTTTTATAATATGTTTTATGTCATAAATTAATGTGGGTGTGTATTTTACATATAATTATAACTTAAAAAGAGAGACTGACATAAAGTTTTATAATTAAAATGCAATTGTATTATATGCATTTGTGTTTTTTTTAGAAAAATATTAATTATAGTATTAATTAGCGATTTTTTTAATTTGAAAAATCGAGTTGAACGGATCCTGTTCGGGTCAACCCGCTAATATTCGGACCGTGTTCGGGTTCATGACAAGATTTTCGGGTTCAGGTTCATATAAAATTTTCGAATTCGGGTCGGATTGGACCCGCGAACCCGACCCGTTTAACACCCCTAGACTGAGGCCACACCCCATCCTCATGCATCAATCAAACAAAACAATGTATCAACTTCAATTTCAAGTTCCAAAACTACAAGGGAATTTCACTAGCATCACTCTACCATGGCTACAAAGTTAATAAAAAATTAAAACAAGTGAATTTTCACTATCGCGCCACCACAACATGATAAAAAGATAGAAACCAAAACACATTTCACTATCGCGCTACCATGACTATAAGATAGGGGTGTTCAGAAAAACCGTAACCAAATAAAAACCATAAACCGAACCGTAACCGTAACCAAATAAACCGATCCGAATAACGAATTTGGTTTTTGGTTTTGTTTCTAACTGAAACCGAATTGTGAATATGGTTTTTGGTTCGGTTTATGGATCCACATTTTATTTTATTTGGTTTATTCGATTTATTTGGATAACCGAATAAACCGTTTAACTTAATAATTATTAAATAAAAATAATAATATTTTATAAATCATATACAATTTAGTAACCCAAAATAATTATTTTTTTATGTTGCCCAAAATATCAAATGTAAATCTAAAAGTCCAACTCAAACCCACTCATTAAAATAATAGAAATTCAGACCTTCAGTATAGATCTATATTTTGAAGCTTTAAGTTTGTGGTTGTATCTACGACTGCTTTATGGATGTGTTTGTTTTTTTCGCAATGAAACTTTCTAGTATTCATATATTGTTAGGTATAAATTAGTTGCGATTCGGAAGTTGGAACACAAACATAAATATAAATTAGGAAAAAAATAATACTTAGGTACACTTTGGTTAGATTTGGTTTATTTGGTTTCGTCGAATTGAATTTGGTTTGGTTTGGATCGGTTTGCATATTCCTTATTTGGTTTGGTTTGGGATACAAAATTTTGAAACCGAACCGAATAAACCAAATTCACCATAACCGAACCGATGAACACCCCTACTATAAGATAAAAATGAATACCATGAGTGAAGTTCACCATCGTTCTAAAAAAATCCCATAAGTTAATTTCACTATCTCGCTACCATGACTACAAGATAAAAAAGACGAAAACCATAAGTAAAATTCAGTATCGCGTTACCAATGCTATCACATGCAACTTCTTATTAGGCTATTACTCCACTGTATGCAGAGATTAATGCAAAACTTTGCCTTGAGATCTCGGATGATATTTTGGATCCATTTACATGAAGACCTCATGAGATTGAAAGATCACCTAAAAAAGTTCCTTCAAGTCCTTACAGCAGCTGAGTCACATGCACCACCTATCAGTGTGCCAACTCTCTCACCCTTGATAGCTTTTGCAATGTTACCAGGTTCCCCAAGATTGAATACAACAACTACAATGGAAAAACCACTTGATCAGAGGATCGGGTTTCATTCGATGCAACTTTTTTGTAACCATGAGAATCCGTTACCAGTTTACTTAAGGGATCCCACCAATACCCTACTAACCAATGGAATCGGGTAAAACACAGTTTGCGCTAGAGTGCTAGACAAGCGGCCTTCAAAAGGGTTAAAGGCAGAAAGTTTTGAGATATATACCAAAAATATAAGAATGCTGAATGACGATATTTATTTGGTCCATGTATTTGCAAGAGGAATTACGGGCCACACTCATCATCATCATACTCAGTAAATCCCACCAATAGCAAAGCTAAGGTATGGTCTAAGGAGGGTAAGATGTAGACAGCCTTACCTCTACCCTGTTGGAATAGAGAGGCTGCTTCCAGTGAGACCCCCGGCTCGATAGTAGTTTTGCATTAAGCCTTAGACATAAGGTACATAACACTTAGCAATTGAGGCAAAGGCCGATTAGTGCATGTACCCCCTTGTCTTTCAGCTATCAACGCCACCACATGATGCATGATTAACCGTCCCCCTCTTTTAACGTTATTTTCACGAAATTAGTAAAATAACGTTAAAATTAGTGCACTTTCACTTTTGGCCCCCGAGGGCCCACACATATATACATTATATGCGCATACCGCAAGCGGGGCGTATGTTTTAACGTTAATTTATTTATTTATTTGACTTGTATAGCTCCATGTTTAGGTTACCAACCCATGTGAAAAAATCTTTAAAACTTGAGATATAATGGCCAAACAAATAACTTTATATTACAAATTAATAAAACTACGGGCGTGCATGGGTCAAATTGGGTCGGTTTTATGGCTCAAACCGAACTTTCTAAGACCGTCTGGTTACGGTTTCTTTTTCCAGTTTTGCCATATGGGGATTATTATTTTTGGGCCAAAAAAAATTGGCCCAAAATAATGAATCCGGGCATGAAACCTTAGGCCTAAACACTTTTGTTAATTAATGATTATTACACATTTGGACCAAAAGCTTTGGGCTACACCATTAATTTTTTTATAAATTACTAAATATGCAAAAAAAAAAATTATAATCCATGAATTCAATAACAAAAACCGGTTTTTTTGGTTTTTACAGGCCTGGTTCGGTTTGTTTGATTTTCGGTGAAGGCAAAACTGAAACGTAAATTCGTTTTTTTTACAAAGCATAAAACCAAACCCTCGGTTCTGGGTAGGGTTCAATTAGTTTGGTTCACTCATGTCAGTTATTTTGGTTTCATGCACCCCTCTAAGTAAATCAGACAAACATACTCCCTGCAAACGAGGCACTTAATACAACTGCGAGAATCTATGCATGTAATTCATGTACAGGGCGTACGATAAAAAAAACAAAGATAAGTTATTTAAGAAGATACCCGGGATGTTATTTTCTTGGCATAAAGTGATTGCGGTCATGTCCATAACAGAAAGGTCCCTCGAGGTTACTTCTTGATAAGTAAGAGAGTCAATAAGTCGAGCATTTGGGTTAATTCTTGGATCTTCATCATACACACCATCGACATTAGTAGCTTTTAAAACTACCTCCGCGTTAACTGCACTAACATATAATTCTCAATTAACTTTACCATTTAGTAAAAGAAGATACTGTTGTGAGTGTAAACTATGCTAGTTATTTATTAGTCAGGTGTCAATCATACACACCATCTGTGTATTTTCTAATTTTTTTAAATGTGTTTTTTGTTATAACTTAAAATGGTTGGGTATTTAATGCCAAAACTTGCAAATTAAAAGAGAAAAAAAATACTTGTATCAAACTACATTCTGACGTATTTTATAGATAGTTTGTGTTAAATATGATTACAAGAGCAATGTTACTACAATACTTATCTAATATTTAAAATGAAACTATATAGGAGGCTGTAAGCAATATGATAAACTTTAGGCTACTTTACGCCCCTTTTAACTATATTCTCTATTTGACCCGTTCAACCCATAAGGAACAAATCTTTTCATTGCAATACACTTACTCTCTGCACAGCGAAGGGCTGCAGCAGTATCTGTAGTGAAGAAGGGATTTCCTGTTCCGGCTGCAAAAATGACGACCCTTCCTTTTTCTAAATGCCTGACTGCCCGTCGACGTATATACGGTTCGGCAACTTCAGACATCCGAAATGCTGTCTGGACTCTTGTTGGGATTCCAATGCTCTCCATCGTTGCTTGCAAATATATAGCATTCATCACAGTTGCCAACATCCTGATCCAATGTAGTTCAAAGCTTGGTATTTATTGCCCAAACAAAATCATCCTAAGCATTTTTTGTTTTACAACTAAAAAAATAATGATCCTTTTACATCAAGCCGTTTTTTTAAAAAGCATTACGTCATTAGAATTTAGCACAGATTTGACGTTAAAAAGCGTGCCTGAGGCGCAAGGCACACAAGACTATCTAGAAAGCCCCTCAGGGACTTCAAGCACATCTGGGTCAAAATTAGGGTGTGTAGAAGGCTGATATGTGAAAACAACCAAAGGGATAGAGATATCATGAACGGTTTGGTTGATATAAAAGCTGATATGTGAAAGAGGAGAGAGAGATGCAGCTTTTGGTTGTACGTCAAGCAACGCGTCGAATACCTGAAGGTCTCACCTTGCGGCTTGCGCTTTGGATTTAGGGACCTAAATGCCTCACGCTTTTTAAAATCAACAATGCTACTAAAGAATGACATTTTCATGTTCACGCCCACAATGAATTAAACAGGTCAAACATCTTAAAAGGCGTCCAAACCCAAAGTGTATACATGTGCATAAAGGTATCCTAAATTACTTTTATTAAAAAATGCCAAACTTGAGTCATCAGTCCCATGTTTGACTTTTATAAATGCCAGTTTGATTTCTTTTCAAATTTTAAAAATCATTCAAACAACTGTTCACAAGTTAGAAAATGAGCATGCATAAGATTTCATGACAATATGAAACTGAAGACAAAAAATACTTCAAGTCAGTTTAATAAGCAAAATACGGAATTCCCATCAAATGATGAATCAAGAGACCTATCAAAGGTTCACACATAAGGCTATCTACTCACTATGGCATATAGCATTTTGCAACAAACAAACACTCTTTTAGAATTACCAAATTACCCATGATACAAAAGTTTTAACTTCACTAACAAAAGAATGACTGAAGGACAAGAAGTAAGTGGTACCCAATGTAATCAGCTGATGAACGATCGAGACCACTACTTCCCGCCCATGAGGCTCCACGAAAGATGTTTCCTCCACCAACAACTATGGCTACCTGGAAATTTTCAAAGAGAAACAAACATCCAATTATCACCGTTGATTTTCTGAATATGATTATTCAATATCACATAACTAGCTTAAAAACATGCATCCAAACACCCCTTCATCCACATAATAAAAAAAATATAGCACCTCAATGCCAAGCCGTGTCACATCAGCAACCTCTCTTGCAATAGCCATTGTAACCTATTATTCCAAGGTAGCTTTATATGCCAATATGATTCAAAATAGATATATGTCATAAATAAAAGCAAAATGAAGCCTTACCTTTGGGTCAATATTTTGTTCACGGTCACCCGCAAGTGCTTCACCACTTACTTTAAGGAGCACCCTTTGCCACTTAACCGGAGCTCTAGATGTGCCGTTTTCATTCAAACTAACATAAAGACAATCCAAATAACCAACTTCAGGGTGTCTAATTAAGAAAACATATTGAGTAAATAAAAGAAACTGAATGCCAAATTCTTTTATAGGTGGGATGGTGCAGAATTATGAACAAGTTTGATAAAATATCCTTATAGTGAAAGGTTTGACTCTTCAAAGCTCAGAAGCATACTTGCTACCATGTTGAAAACATGTAATATTCAAAGTGAGATAAAAATGGGTATTGCCATAGGTACACCCTTGATAAGGGGAACCTAGTGCTTGCACACCCTCATCCATCACATCAATCTGTCAACCAAAGGCTATACGGGTGTCTAGCATTACTATACTGCGGTATGCATCTATACGGATGTATACTCTAGCATACAATGTCCTGCACGGGCGTATACTGTAACATACAATACCCTATAAGCTTGGTTTAAAAAAGCGCGCTTAGGCGCGAGGCGCACATATGCACATAAAGCGCACCTGAGGCACACTTTTTTGGTGAAAAACCCCCTCTGAGGCGCGCGCCTCATGTATATACCACATTTCATGCAGCAGATTGTTGTACATCATGCTTTTCAGGCTGTACACGAAAAGCTCGCCGCTTTTGCGCTTCATGCTTTGAGCCTTGGTTTTCAGGCTGCACATGAGGCACACTTTTTTGGTGAAGAACCCCCTCAGAGGCGCGCGCCTCATGTATATAGCACATTTTGTGCAGCAGATTGTTGTACATCATGCTTTTCAGGCTGTACACGAAAAGACTCGCCGCTTTTGCGCTTTGAGCTTTGGTTTTTAGACCTCGTCGCTTTTGTGTGCTTCATGCTTTTTTAAACCAAGCCTATACGGGAGTAAAACATCACATGCGCAGCCCTATACGCCTATATACTTACTGATCGTATAACCACTACGCTCGTATAACATCAAATCATAGTGCATCAATAGGGGTTGATTAGTTACATAGGGGTGCTTGTATAGACCCGCGATTAAAATATGTATTATAAGAGAGTGATTTACTCCAATTATCCAACATGTGAGCATTTAATTCATATGATTTGGTAATAATCTACAACACCCGCCTCAATTATCAAACTTTACACACCAAAAAAGAAAAAAAAATCAATCTTTTTCACTGGGTTCATAGAAAAAAGTAAAATTCAAGAACTACAAACAAGAATGCAGGCATCCAAAGTAAAAAAAGACAGTGACTGAAAGCAATTGGGGATACCTAAAAGCCATGGAATCTGAAGAACGACCCGAACAATTGACAACCAAAGATCCATATTTGGTGTTAAACCCATAATTAATGTGATGGGTTGGTTTGATAAACCCCAAAAGAGGTGAATTTGAGATGGATAAAGAGGAGATTGAGCGGCCAATGGAAGATACAGAAGCCATGGGGGAGGGTTTTGAAAGAGTAAGAACACGGTTCAAATACCCCTTTGTTGATTAATTTAGCCCTAAATCTTTTGGAATTGTAGATAAGGGTTTATATGTAGCTACAAATTTGTTGTTTAATTTGTCTTTTTCATATTCACCATTATTGATCTTGATGGTGATCATCACCTACATTCTGGTATATCAACCTTATCTTAGGGATTTAGTGCCTAGGCACAAGACAAATCTAATGGTGAGTAAATTGCCATTTGTTTGAATACATTTGAATGTTCAGCCTAAGCTATATTTGGCAAGTGTTTATCTTTTAGTTTTAAATTTTAAGAAAAAACTTTATTCAATAAAAATCTTGTTTGGTTGAACAAGCTTGAAGCTTTTAGGTTAGGAGCTTGAAGCTTTTAGTTAAACGCTCCTGCTAGTAGCTTTAGAAGAAGTTACAAGCTTTTAGGGAAAAATGACAATTTTAACGTCTAAAGCTAATTTTTAATTTACCAACTTTTAATGTCCATTTTGGTCATTTTATACATTTTAAGAGCTCCAGCTACTCTGCCAAACACCTAAATATTCTAAAAAGCTACAGCTATCAACTACCAGCTACAGCTACCAGTTCAGCTCCAGCCACCAGCTACTTTTGCCAAACATACCCTAAAATGGTGTTTTTTTTATAATACGTGTCTCTGTGAGGTTTTTATTTTTATTTTTACTTTCATCTAACCTCAATGAGTTAACTTCCGTTTTGTTATATGTAGTTTGGTCATTTTACAGTTTTGTCGAAATCGTTTAAAAAGTACTATTTTTCCTCCTTGTTGTTTTATTTTATTACCAGTTTGCTCCATGACCCTAACTTAGTTACACATTTCAATTAAAAGTAAGGATATTTTGGTAATTTTATATTATTCAGTTATAGTAATTTCTTAAATTTGTTTTGTCTTTTATTTTTATTGATATTAAAGAGACTATAAAGACATAAAACTTTGAATTATATATATATATATATATAAATAGGATCCGTTGGGAACCATCCTTTATTGCGAGAACAAATGTGAACACATGGCAAACTTGTAAATATACTATGTTTCCTATAACATGCGCACATCTTTGTTCATATCACTGAACATAAGTTCAGCCCTAATAGGGTTTGACCACCGTTCACGGCGGCATCGACAGTGCATCCATGGCTACCGAATCGACATTAACACATCATCCCACCACCACAACACCACCGTAACGATAACTCTTCCAATGATAACTCCACCATCTACAGCGACATACTCCAATGATTACTCATCATCTACATCGACATACTCCAATTTACTCCGCGATTACTCCATCATCGACATCGAAACATACTCCAATTGATACAGATATGGCATCTTCCGATTCATCACATGTTGATCCTCGTCCACCTGTTGCTGACATTGCCCGTCCATCTGCTGCTGACAATAAAATAGTCTACATCAATTGATAGTCGACACGATCTTCAGACCTTTGACATGATGGTAGGATTAACAAGATGGAACATGTAAAACAGATTTTCTTGAGTGTTTGGATAAGGATATGGCGGTGGAGGATGTGAATCGGTGCAAGTACATGTGTGAAATGATTAAAATAAGCAAGAATGGATGGTATCGGGACAACACGTCAAGATACTTCAACGGGCGCATACAATTTTGGTGGTAAGTTACTTGTTACGTTTGTATATTGTATAAAATATTACGTTTGAATAAAATTGTCACTTATGGTAATAATGCACATGTGCAGATGATTTATGTGGATAGAACATTATGCAGAGATATAATATGATTCGAACAATGAGCCTGCTAGCGTTCTGGACAAAGGATATGCTAAGCAATAGGGAAAAAGTTTGAGATAATGAATAGCGGATTGGCAAAGGGGTGTTATGTGAAGGATAAGTTGAAACTCAAGTTTTGAACAACGTGGATGAAATTGTGATAGATGATGGAGGAAAGAACGTTGGAGATACAGGTGGGAGGGATCTGGAAAGATGATGGAGGGTGAACATCAATCGGCATCGTTTGAGGTATGTATAATAATGTTATTTTTAAAATTGCACATGTGCATAATGGTTGACAAAAGGTTCATAATCATGTTACTTGTAAAAATGCACATTCGACGCTACCTATGACACTAGTAAGTAAGATGTTCTACTTCCCGACATGCGTCATATGTTTATTCATTAACACTATAACATCCTAACAGGCTGCACATGTGCAACTTTTATGTTCCACCCACACTTTCGTACATACTGTACATATTGATCTTTTAATTCCACAGCATTCATCCACACACACGCACACAAACATGCACTGTTGTTTTTTTACATATGCTTAACAATTTAAATAAAATTCAGCAACCTAACATCATACTTTTCAAAATATTATTCAGGTACAAAATGATTTTTGTGCCATTTACTGGAATCAATATTTACAAAAAAAATGTGTTACATATGGCACCGGCATGTTATATTATGAGACCATGATTCGCGCAACTGTGAAAAAATAAAGGTTGCATTTATTGAAAGGTAATCAATAAGAAGTTGTACACATAATACTAAACACATGTTAGTCAAAACTACATAAGAAGAATAATCAATGAATAATAGGAAAAGTTTTTACATATTAACACCAGTATCTACTTTTTATCTACAACAATAATCATATGTACGAAAAAACATAATGTGTATAGATCGTAGAACATAATTAAAAACACATGAAAACAACAATTGAGATTAACAATGAAAACGCCATAAGTTGAATATGAAATTGTACAGACAATACAATAATCCTAAAAAACAAACGCCAAATATTATACGAATTAATAATACAAACGCCAAATATTGAATATATGATGAACAGCATTAAAAAAGTAAAACGCCATCTTCAAATATTTCTCTGTAAATCAGAATCCATGTTAAACGCCAAGTGTCTCGAAAGCTTGGGGAGGAGGTAAGAAATTTTTGGAATTTTGTACGAAACTAATTGAAAACGCCTTTTATTAGACGGAAACTGTAGAAGACATTCGTGCGCCATATATAATTTAGCGCCCCTTTGCCACGTGTTAGGCCAGGATCCGTTCTCACCGTTCTCACACTTCAAATCGTTTTCTCCTGATCCCGTTTATAAATATATATATATATATATATATATACACACACACATATATCGAGAGATAGAGAGGTTGGTTAGTGTACAATAGAGCTTAACGTACGATGGTACGCGACTGGTTTTTCAACGTGCGACTTTATTTTTCAACATGCAATTTCATCGTATTTACCAACATGTTTTTTTATAACATGCGATTTTAAAATCGCGTACGATCGTATGATAAGCCATTTTATACGTTACACTTTATTTATATATATATTCAACTACACATCCTTCACACTACTAATCTGTTCCTGATATAGTTTATTTCTATGTTTCCAACCAAGTTCATCATTTCCATACTCTTTCCCATACTAGTTGTAGATACTCAGAATTTCGTTGTTATCTTTTTCTTTTATTATCGAATGTATATATCCTTTGTAAATCTAGAGATTCGTTTATAAGAAAAGTTTATGTTAATTAATTACAATTATGTATGTTATATCGCATCTAAATCGCTTATTAAATCGCATCGCATCGCAACTCGCAGTTAATTATATGGTTTTATGTTATTTATGTGTTGTGTATGTTTGTGGTTATGATTACGCTCGCTATCGCATCGCTCTCGCACACTCAAATCGCTAAATCGCACTAATATATCAAATATAACGCTTGACATACCGCTTAATCGCTTAACGTTACCTTATAACTCGAATACATCGCTAAACAATTGATAAACGAACGAAAAACGAGGAAAATCTGAGATTGGGGCCAAGTTCGCTCGAACTTGGGTGAAGCCAAGTTCGGCTGAACTTGACTGGCCAACCTAGAAACCTCCTTTTTCCCTTAAGTTTGCTCGAACTTGCCTGAGTCCTTAAAGATTCAGCAAGTTCGGCCGAACTTGACTCAAATCTCTTCATTTTCTCACAAGTTCGCGCGAACTTGCATGATTTCATGCAAGTTCGGCCGAACTTGACCCACCAGCTCTCCATTTTTGCCTTCTCCTATAAATACTCAGCTCCATTCTCTCATTTGAACTTGCTGTAAGTTCGCCCAGAGCTCCCGAAACCCAAAACCATCTGTTTCTAAGTAAGAATCAACCCGATTTCCACTACAACGATGTTCAACGACGGTTTACAACGATTTTGCACAAGGCTCTGCCTTCGTTTTCATCAAATATCTTATGTATACGAAAATCTTCATCTTTTTCCATAAAAACTTCTGTTTTCACTCAGATCTATACTAGATCTGAGCAAAACCTTTTAAATCCTTGATTTTTACACCATTTTCGGATTAATGACGTGTGTTTCATTCACTTTTGAGTGGAACGAGGCGTTGTCTGTAACATTTGTCAAAAACGGGTTTCCAAACCAGCTCCGTTTTGTAATCGAATATCAAGTTATAAATGTCACATTGCGTATTTATGGCTATTTTGATTTTTAATGATACATAATTAATAAACAAACTAAACTATAAAAATTATAATTGATAAAAAGTAAAAATAAAATAAATAAAAATAAAATGAGGCTGCCGGGACTCGAACCGGGTCAGCCGGGTTGTGAACTCCAAAGACTTAACACTCACACGCATAACCACTCCGCCACTTGTTGTTTTCTGTCAACTCTAGGAAACAAATAAATCTTATCTACAAACATAAATCAACCGGTTACGCCAATTGTAACTGAAATCGGTTATCAAACGCTCAAAGACGATCTGAATACTCGCGGTTCAATGAGTATAACCGATATACCGACGTTTTCAATCAAGTTGCTTTGAATGAACTTGAATTCTAGAAGTGGATCGGTTTTTATAACCGAAAATCTTCAATTCCAGTTTTACTTCCATCTTTGTACTCCTTCACGACTCAAACATAATCTACAGACTTTCAATTACATTTTCGCTCAAGTTTCAGTCCGCCGGAGAATCAAATTTTACTCGCCGGAAAGTTTCTGCAAGTCGCCGGAAAACCGTATTCTCCATCAAAACGGTAAGTCTTTCAATACCGTCGTGGTCTAACAATTGTTAAGCTATTTTTAACTCAGACCTTCAATTGAAATCAAATTCAGACGCTGTTATCGGATAATTCCAGTTCGCCGGAAAACTTCTGGAAATCCTTATTTTCATCTGTGAAACGGTAAGGACATTCAAACACTCTGTTAACGTTTGTTTAGCACTTCAATTCCACGATTAGCTAATCAAAACGGTTAATTTGCTTGCTCATTGAAGTTCATAAAAACACAGCCGACGCCTTGCCGGAATTCCGAAATAAATCGTTCACCGGTATGTTTACTTCTAAATATCGTCTCTGCCGATTTCATATTAGTCTGTACAATGTTTATCAATCGAATTAAACAAGATATAATGGTGTAATCGCAGTCTGTAATTTTGAAATGAAGAAGACGATGATAGTTTGATATAAGTTTAATAAAATCTGGATATTATCTCGGGTTAGACACACAGTCCAGCGGTGGACTGTGTGCAAATAATACGCACACGCCGCGAGTTCGATCCCTGATACACGCCCCTCTCGTAATAAAAAACATTTTATTTTTCTAACTGAACCGGGTTAACTTACGTTAGTTGTTAAATATAATAAAAATCTGTATATTAACCAAGTTAGACACACAGTCCAGGGTGGACTGTGTGTAGCGTTAAAGCACAGGTCCCGGGTTCGAGACCTGTACATGGCACCAGTTCGATGATTTAAAATGTTTTTTAAAATAAAAGAATTTGAATAAGCTGAGTTAATATATAAGTATAATTAAAAACAGAATTATTTCGGGTTAGACACGTAGCTCAGTTGGTAGAGCTGCGTGCACGCGTACGGGAGGTCTCGGGTTCGAGCCTCACCCGGCGCATACAATTACACAATAAAACCGGTCAACAAGTCAAACGGTCAACGCAACGGTCAATGAAAAAAGTCAACATATTTTTATATTTTTAATTATTTAATTTAAATTTAAAAATCAATTAAAAATACTTAAAAATAATGTTTTTAAAGATAGGAAATAGCCTTAAACTCACAAAAATATATCTAAAAATTCCATTAAAATCCTTAATAAAATCCACTCATTTACTATATTTTCCGTTATTTATTTAGGTTAGAAATTTCTCGTTGTTCAACCTTCCAACTCGTGCTCATCTCACCATCTCCAATCAAACGCACCCAATGTGAGTGAATCTTTACAAATTCCCCGTTTTAATCACGTTTTTGGGGTGTATCATGTGTCTTGCCACTTATTATACTTAAATCATTGTGCATACATCATATCATGAACAAATGTGTATTCAGTTTGTTTCAATTGTTTGTGTGGTTATTGTTAGATTTAATTCATTATTTTCAGTACATGCAAATTCATAGGCCGCCGCTCCCCATTACATTATGAGCGTTGAGCATGTTCCCCATTACATTTTGAGCGTGAACCTGGCGTGCCAACATACGATCGGCTCCGTTTGATTGAGCCTTGATCACACAGACATTTATCATTTTCAGTACATGCAATACGATCGGCTCCGTTTGATTGAGCCTTGATCGCACAGTTTCATTCATGTTATTTATTGTATGATGTTGGTATGTTATTGTATGATATTATATGTTATTGTATGTTATAGTTTGTGATTGTTATTGCTACTGTTTGATTGTTTACATTTGCTCACTTATGATTATTGCACAATTTTTCTTTGATAAAATAACAAGAAAATCAATAATAAATGTTTATCTAACAAGGTTCACTCGCCAACTTATGTTGACCCAAAAACCCCCATTTTACACATGATACAGGTGAACCAGCTGCAGCCAGAAACACATAGGATTGGCCTAGAAGAATAAAATGGTTTAGAGCTTGGAATTGTTTAGTTGGTTATTTTTCTTTGTATTTGTATGGACATGTTTGGATTATTGAGAATGTAATTTTGATTTAAATAAATATGAAACATAATAGTAATATCATGACTTTGGTGATAACCCAATTATGCCCCGACTCTTATTCCGCTGCGGGTCGGGGTGTGACAGATTGGTATCAGAGCCATGACTATAGGGATATAGGATAGGTTATTAGACCCTTAGAGCCTATACTATAGTTGATTAGAAATTTTTAAGATTTTTGCGTGTTACATGCCAAATTTCATGATGTTTATATGTTTTATGTTAAATGTTACATTCAATGTTATGCAAGCATGTTCATAAGTATATATTATCATATATGCCTATCATGAATCATATTCTCATAACATATCATATCCATGAAAGCACACACCACATCATTTTCATGATTGCTTTTACAATGATTTTTGTATTTTCAAATCTCATCAAAGTGAGTTCTCATGACGGGCATGTAGTAACTGGAAGGGTACCAGTACCGGTAGTCGGAACGTCCTGTCTAGGCTGGCATTCGTATAAATCCAAAATAAAGGACCAGTTTGCCTACCTGGGGACTAACGATGAGAGTACGAAGTACCTATTAGGCCAAAGCATGCTATACCAAACGTCGTGTGAACTAACCCCACTTGAGTTGTCACTGTGTCTACACCTGGACACATTCCGACCATACATCTCGTAAACATATTTTGTGGTTTGCATTCGGGTGATGCGAGTGTTAAATCGCCAATACTAATGTGAATCCTACCAAGCCAATAGTCCATGGGGGCCCACATGACTATACAGGTGAAGGTATGGGGGACATTTGAGGCCCAACATGAGCAAACCCAAGACATCCTATGGATGTAGTTGCATTATTGATATTTATGTTATTTTCATTTTCCTAAAGACACATGACACCTAAAAAGACTCCATAAACTCACAATCTTCTTATGTATGTTCCTGTAGATGTCGGCTAGACAACAACGAGGGGGTAAAAGATCAGGAAGATCTCACGAACGCTTGGCCGCACAAATCGCGAAACAAATGGCCACGGTGCTTCCTGACATTGTGGTTCAAGTACAACAAGCTCTCGCTACAAATCCTACTAACCCTCCCCAGCAAGACGACCAGAACAT
Source organism: Scalesia atractyloides (assembly GCA_947069175.1). Taxonomy (NCBI): domain Eukaryota; kingdom Viridiplantae; phylum Streptophyta; class Magnoliopsida; order Asterales; family Asteraceae; genus Scalesia; species Scalesia atractyloides. The sequence continues at coordinate 40,386,532 of CAMTDV010000014.1, read as the reverse complement.
CGGCAACCCTCCTACCAGCAAGTGCTCATATAAACATTTCAAGTCTTGTGATCCTCCTAAATTTGAAGGGACTGAAGGTGTCACTGCTCTCCTCCACTGGTTTGAGGAAATAGAAAACACCTTCCTCAACTGCGATTGTCCGGAGGATCGCAAGGTTCGATACGCCACCGGAAGACTCTTTGGGGTAGCTCTTACCTGGTGGAATACTGAAAAGGGGAAGAGGGGAATTGATGATGCAATGCCCTTAACGTGGGAGGAGTTAAGGGAAATTATGACTAGGCGGTTCTGTCCTAGGAGTGAGATTAAAAAGTTGGAGGACGAATTTCATTCTTTAATGCAAAAGGAGGGAGATCATACTTCCTACAACAAGAGGTTCTTATAGTTGAACCAAATGGTTCGTAACTTGTTCACCCCAACTTATCGTTTAATCGAGCATTATATTCGAGGACTTCCCTCGAAAATTCAAGATTCAGTTCTCAGCACTTCACCAGCAACACTTGAAGCTGCTATGGAACTAGCCACTGAACTGACCGAGAATCGAATTCGCAACGGTAAGTTTAAAGAAGAGAAAAAGAAAGCCCCTGTTGAGGGTCAAACTTCAAACCATTCCACCTCCTCCTCTAAATTTGCTAACAAGAGGAAGCGTAACACCAGAAACTTTGCTGTTACACAAACCAATTTCCCTATTCCTGCTGCACCCATTACCCAAGTTGCCCCTTCACCTGCACCATACAAAAGACCATACTCTGGCCCGTTACCAAAATGCAACCGTTGCCAATACCACCATTTTCCTGATCAACCTTGCCAACATTGCACCGGCTGTGGTCGCGCAGGTCATACTGTTCAAACCTGCCGCATGCCTCAGCGAACGAACCGCCACCAGCCTTCAACCCAAACCCACCAACAAATAATAGGTCAAGCCCAACAACCCCTACTATTACCACCTACCCAACATTTAGCCCAAACATACTACCAACCCAACTATCCCGTGGTACAACCTATGCGGGCTTGCTACAATTGTGGTGACCCAAGCCATTTTAGAAACACTTGTCCAAGGTTGGTGAACATTATTCATGCTCAGGCCCAAGCCAATCCGGTGAATCAAGCAAACCAAGCTCCTCCACCTGCAAGAGGAAGAGCTTTCAACATCAACGCTAATCAGGCTAGAGCTGACGGCAATGTGGTTAACGATACGTTCCTTATAAATGGTAGATATGCATCCATGTTGTTTGATACTGGCGCGGATAAAAGTTTTGTGTCCTTAGAGTTTGAACCTATCTTAAACCAAAATCGTGATAAGCTCATGGAATCCATAACAGTAGAAGTTGCAGACGGGAAACCGGTCTCATTAAACTCTATTATACGCAACTGTACACTCACCTTAAACGATCACGACTTTTCAGTTGACCTTATTCCTATGAAGTTGGGAAGTTTTGATATCATAATTGGTATGGACTGGCTCAGTCAACATCAGGCAAAAGTTGTATGCCACGAAAAGTTTATACGTATTCCTCTTTCAAACGGTCAGACTCTTCGAATCTTTGGAGAAACCTCGTCGAAAGGGCTCAGTTTAATGTCTTGTCTTCAAGCTCAAAAATATCTTCGCAAGAATTATGTCGCGTTTTTAGCTCATATCATCAAAAAGGGAACCATGGAGAAGAAACTTGAAGACATTCCAGTAGTAAAAGATTTTCCGCAAGTTTTTCCTGACGACATTTCAGGGCTTCCTCCAGTTAGAGAAGTCGAATTTTGAATCGATCTCGTACCTGGTGCTACACCAGTTGCAAAGTCTCCTTATAGGTTAGCCCCCTCTGAAATGCAAGAGCTAGCTAGTCAATTGCAAGAGTTGACTGACAAGGGATTCATACGTCCTAGCTCCTCGCCTTGGGGTGCACCTGTCCTTTTTGTAAAGAAGAAAGATGGATCGTTTCGCATGTGCATCGACTACAGAGAACTCAACAAATTAACAATCAAGAATCGCTATCCATTACCTCGCACTGATGACCTTCTTGACCAACTTCAAGGTGCCAGCTGCTTTTCAAAAATCGACCTTCGATCTGGTTATCATCAACTTAGAGTGCATGAAGAAGACGTCCCAAAGACCGCTTTTCGAACTCGTTACGGCCATTATGAATTCATGGTCATGCCATTTGGTTTAACTAACACTCCAGCTGTCTTCATGGATCTAATGAACAGAGTCTGCAAACCTTATCTCGATCGTTTTGTTATAGTCTTCATCGACGACATCCTTATTTATTCAAAGTCTAAGTCTGATCATGAGCGACATCTTCGACTCATCCTTACACTTCTAGAGAAAGAAAAGCTTTACGCCAAATTCTCCAAATGTGAATTCTGGTTAAAAGAGGTGCAATTCCTCGGACATGTAGTCAATGACAAGGGAATACATGTCGACCCCTCAAAGATCAAAGCGGTACAAGAATGGCAAGCGCCATGTACACCAACTGAAGTAAGATCTTTTCTTGGTTTGGCTGGTTATTATCGTCGTTTCATTTCAAACTTCTCACGCATTGCTGTACCACTCACGGCTTTAACTCATAAGGGAAAACCTTTCATATGGGGACCCAAACAAGAAGAAGCCTTCCAAACCCTTAAACAAAAACTCTGTGATGCACCAATCCTCACTCTTCCTGAAGGTTGTGATGATTCGTGGTCTATTGCGACGCGTCAGGGCAAGGATTAGGCTGCGTTCTAATGCAAAGAGGAAAAGTTATAGCTTATGCTTCGAGACAACTCAAGACTCATGAGAAGAACTACACCACCCATGACCTAGAACTTGGAGCCGTTGTGTTCGCTCTTAAGATATGGAGACATTATCTCTATGATACTAAGTGTGAAATATACACTGACCACAAGAGTCTTCAACATATCTTCAATCAAAAGGAGTTAAACATGAGGCAACGAAGATGGGTCGAACTTCTAAATGACTACGACTGTGAAATTCGGTACCACCCTGGCAAAGCAAATGTGGTGGCTGACGCACTCAGTCGAAAGGGTTATGCGAACTCCATTCGTCTTCTATGTTCGCAAATCATATCTGACATTAAAGATCAAATTCGAGAAGCCCAACATGTTTCAGTAACGGAAGATGATGTACGAAAGGAGCTGTCCTGTGGAGCTGAACTTAAAATTGAAACTAAATCTGACGGTATTCTGTACTATCTAGATCGCATATGGATTCCTGACCACAACAATCTTCGTGAAATTCTTATGAATGAGGCTCACAAAACACGATACTCTATACACCCAGGAGCCGATAAGATGTACCAAGACCTTCGATACACCTATTGGTGGCCTGGAATGAAAAAGGATATTGATGTTTTTGTTTCTAAGTGCCTTACATGTTCCAAAGTGAAAGTTGAACACCAAAGACCCTCAGGACTTCTGGTCCAACCTGAAATACCTGTATGGAAGTGGGAAAACATAACCATGGACTTCATTACCGGGTTACCTCGCACTTCTGGTGGGTATGACACTATATGGGTGATAATTGACCGACTTACAAAATCAGCTCACTTTATTCCTATCCGCGAAGATTTCAAGAACGAAAAACTAGCTCGTATTTATATCAGCGAAATCGTAAGCCGCGACATGGTGTACCGTTAAGCATTATTTCAGATCGTGATGGTCGTTTCACTTCACGAACATGGCAAGCAGTACAAGCCGCTTTGGGTACGCAATTAGATCTCAGTACCGCTTATCATCCTCAAACTGATGGACAATCTGAACGCACCATTCAAACTCTTGAAGATATGCTTCGAGCATGTGTTATAGACTTCAAGGGAAATTGGGACGCTCATCTACCATTAGTTGAATTTTCGTACAACAACAGTTATCATTCAAGAATCGGCATGGCACCTTTTAAAGCCTTATATGGTCGTAAGTGCCGATCTCCAGTATGTTGGCACGAAATTGGGGAAGCTCAAATCACTGGTCCAGAATTGATTCAAGAAACCACAGACAAGATCCATCAAATTCGAAACAATCTTCTAGCGGCTCAAAGTCGTCAAAAGAGTTATGCAGATAAACGACGGAAGCCTTTGGAGTTTAACATTGGTGATCATGTACTTTTAAAAGTATCACCGTGGAAGGGAGTAGTTCGTTTTGGTCAAAAAGGCAAGCTAGCACCACGCTACGTAGGACCTTTCAAGATACTTGAAAGAGTAGGACCTGTAGCATACAAGCTTGATCTACCGGAAGAACTCAACAGGATTCATCCCACATTCCACGTATCAAACTTGAAGAAGTGCCTCGCTGATGAAAACCTCCACATTCCTCTGGAAGATATTCAGATTGATGAATCTATGCATTTTATTGAAAGACCTGTAGAGATCATGGATTTCGGAGAAAAACGTCTTCGACGAAGTCGCATTCCAATTGTTAGGGTACGCTGGGAGTCGAAACGGGGACCTGAGTTTACTTGGGAACGTGAAGACTCGATGCGCGAAAAATACCCGCACCTTTTTCCTACTACTACTACTTAAATTTCGGGACGAAATTCCTAAAAGTAGGGGATACTGTAACATTTGTCAAAAACGGGTTTCCAAACCCGCTTCGTTTTGTAATCGAATATCAAGTTATAAATGTCACGTTGCGTATTTATGGCTATTTTGATTTTTAATGATACATAATTAATAAACAAACTAAACTATAAAAATTATAATTGATAAAAAGTAAAAATAAAATAAATAAAAATAAAATGAGGCTGCCGGGACTCGAACCCGGGTCAGCCGGGTTGTGAACTCCAAAGACTTAACACTCACACGCATAACCACTCCGCCACTTGTTGTTTTCTGTCAACTCTAGGAAACAAATAAATCTTATCTACAAACATAAATCAACCGGTTACGCCAACTGTAACTGAAATCGGTTATCAAACGCTCAAAGACGATCTGAATACTCGCGGTTCAATGAGTATAACCGATATACCGACGTTTTCAATCAAGTTGCTTTGAATGAACTTGAATTCTAGAAGTGGATCGGTTTTTATAACCGAAAATCTTCAATTCCAGTTTTACTTCCATCTTTGTACTCCTTCACGACTCAAACATAATCTACAGACTTTCAATTACATTTTCGCTCAAGTTTCAGTCCGCCGGAGAATCAAATTTTACTCGCCGGAAAGTTTCTGCAAGTCGCCGGAAAACCGTATTCTCCATCAAAACGGTAAGTCTTTCAATACCGTCGTGGTCTAACAATTGTTAAGCTATTTTTAACTCAGACCTTTCAATTGAAATCAAATTCAGACGCTGTTATCGGATAATTCCAGTTCGCCGGAAAACTTCTGGAAATCCTTATTTTCATCTGTGAAACGGTAAGGACATTCAAACACTCTGTTAACGTTTGTTTAGCACTTCAATTCCACGATTAGCTAATCAAAACGGTTAATTTGCTTGCTCAATTGAAGTTCATAAAAACAGAGCCGACGCCTTGCCGGAATTCCGAAATAAATCGTTCACCGGTATGTTTACTTCTAAATATCGTCTCTGCCATTTCATATTAGTCTGTACAATGTTTATCAATCGAATTAAACAAGATATAATGGTGTAATCGCAGTCTGTAATTTTGAAATGAAGAAGACGATGATAGTTTGATTATAAGTTTAATAAAATCTGGATATTATCTCGGGTTAGACACACAGTCCAGCGGTGGACTGTGTGCAAATAATACGCACACGCCGCGAGTTCGATCCCTGATACACGCGCCCTCTCCGTAATAAAAAACGTTTTATTTTTCTAATTGAACCGGGTTAACTTACGTTAGTTGTTAAATATAATAAAAATCTGTATATTAACCAAGTTAGACACACAGTCCAGCGGTGGACTGTGTGTAGCGTTAAAGCACAGGTCCCGGGTTCGAGACCTGTACATGGCACCGGTTCGATGATTTAAAATGTTTTTTAAAATAAAAGAATTTTGAATAAGCTGAGTTAATATATAAGTATAATTAAAAACAGAATTATTTCGGGTTAGACACGTAGCTCAGTTGGTAGAGCTGCGTGCACGCGTACGGGAGGTCTCGGGTTCGAGCCTCACCCGGCGCATACAATTACACAATAAAACCGGTCAACAAGTCAAACGGTCAACGGTCAACGGTCAATGAAAAAAGTCAACAGATTTTTATATTTTTAATTATTTAATTTAATTTAAAAATCAATTAAAAATACTTAAAAATAATGTTTTAAAGATAGGAAATAGCCTTAAACTCACAAAAATATATCTAAAAATTCCATTAAAATCCTTAATAAAATCCACTCATTTACTTTATTTTCCGTTAATTATTTAGGTTAGTAATTCTTGTTGTTCAACTCTTCCAACTCGTGCGCATCTCACCATCTCCAATCAAACGCACCCAATGTGAGTGAATGTTTACAAATTCCCCGTTTTAATCACGTTTTTGGGGTGTATCATGTGTCTTGCCACTTATTATACTTAAATCATTGTGCATACATCATATCATGAACAAATGTGTATTCAGTTTGTTTCAATTGTTTGTGTGGTTATTGTTAGATTTAATTCATTATTTTCAGTACATGCAAATTCATAGGCCGCCGCTCCCCATTACATTATGAGCGTTGAGCATGTTCCCCATTACATTATGAGCGTGAACCTGGCGTGCCAATATACGATCGGCTCCGTTTGATTGAGCCTTGATCACACAGGCATTTATCATTTTCAGTACATGCAATACGATCGGCTCCGTTTGATTGAGCCTTGATCGCACAGTTTCATTCATGTTATTTATTGTATGATGTTGGTATGTTATTGTATGATATTATATGTTATTGTATGTTATAGTTTGTGATTGTTATTGCTACTGTTTGATTGTTTACATTTGCTCACTTATGATTATTGCATAATTTTTCTTTGATAAAATAACAAGAAAATCAATAATAAATGTTTATCTAACAAGGTTCACTCGCCAACTTATGTTGACCCAAAAACCCTCATTTTTACACATGATACAGGTGAAGCAGCTGCAGCCAGAAACACATAGGATTGGCCTAGAAGAATAAAATGGTTTAGAGCTTGGAATTGTTTAGTTGGTTATTTTTCTTTGTATTTGTATGGACATGTTTGGATTATTGAAAATGTAATTTTGATTTAAATAAATATGAAACATAAAAGTAATATCATGAGCTTTGGTGATAACCCAATTATGCCCCGACTCTTATTCCGCTACGGGTCGGGGTGTGACATTGTCGAAGCTAGATCTCAGATCCGGAAGCACAAGGACGAAATCGTCATTTTACACAAGCTGGACTAACCCGTACGAACCATCAAGTTCGCCCGGATTAGCCCGGGTTTCTGTAAAATGGCTAAGTTCGCTCCAAAAGACCTCTCCAGCCTAAGTTTTACTCAGTGGCTTAAGGTTGGAGGGAGGGCACTCGATTTCTCAGCAAACGACGCGAAAACGCAAGATTTTGGACCCGAAAACATCAAGTTCGCTCGAGATTACACTGATTTTGACAGCATAAGTAGTCAAGTTCGCTCGAACTTGCCCTCAAAGGGTCAAGTTCAGCCGAACTTGAGTGGGAATGTTCAAATTTTCTTCAGAAGCCTCCCAAGTTCGCTCGAACTTATCAAGTTTCTCAGGGAAATTCACAAGTTCGGCCGAACTTGTCTCACCTGTTAAGGCTACCCACAAGTTCGCTCGAACTTGTAAAGTTTCCTTGAGAAACTTGCAAGTTCACCCGAACTTGACATCAAAATCACCAAAACTTAACAAGTTCGCTCGAACCTGTATGTTTACATACAAGTTCGGCCGAACTTGCCTACTGTTCAATCCAAACTTAACCGTTTCAGCTTTTCAGAGACTGATGCGCTTCTGTTCGCGTATGCAGGCTGATCCGGCGCTCCTCTTCACCTCTCGACAGTCGTCTACTCTCTCCTAAACCCACCGACTGTGAGTATACTTGACCCGTTTTCGCTTTAATGCACTATTTGGGTGTTACATACGTTCCTCTATCAAAATCAATTCACAACTCAAACTGTTTATCACACGTGAATAATCTGATTACGTATGCTCTATACGTGATACTAGAAACATGTGACTAGGACTTATTTTCGTTAACTTGCCTCCTTAGCAAGTATGGTACTATAGTGTGGCTAACACCCGACGGGGTCTAGTTAGGATGGACGCGCAAGCCTTCTCACGGTAGTTAGCATGAGAAATAAGCCTATGTTTATCTGTGTGATGTGTTTTGGTATATCATGATATGTAATTGGACTATTTCGCGAATGGTTTCTCTATTATGCTAGTGATACTAAAACTTGTATGCTCACCTTTACTTAATTATATTGACTTGTATTTTAACGTATGTAACAGGTTGAGGATTCTTAGCTTGGATGCTTTGGACGTAGTTTTACTTAGTTTGGCTTGTTTTGTTTAGTGTCCAAATGTAATAAATCTAGGGAAAATCGAACCCGATTAGTTTTGTGGGAAAACAAGTTTCTGTAATGATTATTTTGAAATATTGTGTTTAATGGTATGGGACGTTAAATGTTGAATGATGTTGATAGATAATTGTTATGGAATTCTCATGAGACAATGTGGCCACCTAGTGCCACTAACCCGATGTTTCCGCCATCGATTGGGGTGTGACACTAGTAATACATGAAGTTCACCTCATGTAGTATCATAGAAAAGTCCAAGATTTCACCTTGTTTACAACCATTCCAACTATTTACCCAAATTGACCCATTTCAATGGGTCAACTACATGCCTTTCATACATAATATAACATTCGGATTTTTATTCATTCCAAGACATTTTGTGACTCCATTAAGATTGCCATTTAAACTAAGTATAAACTAGAAGAGCTTACCGCGATCTTGAGCTTCTTGTTTTCTTGAATTGCTTGTTGCTTCTTCTTTCGCACCTACACATGAGGAATTCATATTTAGAATTCACAATTTCAACCACTACTAAGCTTTACATTCAAATTTTGCATTCTTATCATTAAAACACATGTAACATACCCAAACCACATTTAGCAAATGTTTTGTGCAACAATTCATCTTTTAATGATATTAGACATTTCATCAGACATTTGGTGGGAATCAATTTTTCATTCATTAAAATTCTTTAACTTACTAACATAACCACCATATTCTTACTAGTTCACAAAAAATTTCATGCAATTCAATATTATCTAATTATCATAACTTCAAGTTATTTAGGATAACATAAACAATTTAACCAAAAAGGCTTTAGACTCATGTTAATGTCAAAAACCAAGTTTAACCCACATAAGAGTTTCCACTCAAAATCACTAATTACACAATCTCTACATACATACTCATACAAATAGTGATTCCAAAGGAAATTTCTACATGAATTTTTATTTCAATACCAGAATCCATCCAAGATTTGTATTTTTAAAGCTCTCTAACATAAATTTGTCATCAAATGAAATTATACAACTCACCATATGATTTAAGTCTAGATGATGAAGAAATCAAGATCATGCATGAGGTTGGAGCTGAATTTCACCTTCAGTTTTGACACTCCCAAACCCAAACATCTGGTTTCGATTTTTTTCCCATCTTTTATTTATTAAACTGTCTAAAATGTTCAATTTCAGCCCTTGATGTTTTGTTATGATTTTTCATGCTTGAAACTCACTTAACCTTGTTATAAAAAAAATAACCTGTATTGTACTAACTAGGTTAATTGCCCCTAATAAACTATTTCATGCAAAATTACTACAATTGACACAATAGTTAAAATTTAGATTTTGGGGTGTTACCTATTTCAAAAAGATACAATAAACAATTCGGTTTGGTTTCTAACCAGGGGCAGACCCACTGTCACCCGTGGGTGGGCGGACGCACCTCTTGAATTTTTGTAGTATTATACGTATGCGAATATCCCGTGCGTCCCCCATGAAACTTTAACATCGCACCCCTTAAAATAATGAATGGTTAAAGCAAGCATATGAAATGGAAGAAAAAAAAAACAAAAACAATACTCATCAGAGATTTTTTCCGACGAGAGTTGGCATTTGGAGAAGATGATTAGATTAGGAAGAATAGGGTAGGGGTGATTTAATAATTATACACATTTCCTAGAATATCAATGTACTCTGACACTCAAGTGGTATTTCTTTTCGGTGGTACAAATTTGGCTTTTAACTTTAACATTTTCATTTTAATGTCTTCTTTTTTATATTAACTCTTCTTTAATTAAAGCATCCAATATGTTGTGTACATCATAACTATTAATCACTAAATAAGATACACTAACATTAGTACATTACCTATTTTATTTATTTATTTTATATTAGGTTATATAAACATGTCTTTTAGAGTTTTAGAAATAATACTTGATAGAGAAAAAACTAAAACCAAATATCTATATTTATTAGATCTGTTAATTAGCAACTAAAATAATAATAAAAACAATGAACAAGAATATGAATTATAAGAAGATGAAATTGGTCATAAAAAAGAATGATAACTGACTACTACAGGCAAATATAATATAATATATTGTTAATTCTTTGAAATGCTTCTCTAAAAACAGTATTAGGTGAACAAAACTTAAAACAACTATTGAGTTCTCACTATATTTTTTGAGTACTAATGATTTTGATACATACTTAAACATGCAAAAGAAAAGTAGAGTTTTTGAAAACTTAATTACTGGTAAGATTTATGCCCTAGGTCCAACCCGACCTGACCCGGACCAGATGGAAAAAAAAAATTATATAGCAATTGACGAATGAACCTTATAAAAGTTCCGCACCCCATCAAGAAATTTTCTGAGTCCGCCATTGTTTCTAACGGTTCGTACATCTGTCGATTTGGTTAATTCGGCATCTAAATGTATGGAACCGAAATTGAATTGATACAGTCGTTTATAAAAAAAAAAAGTATTCCAAATCCAACCATCTGTTTTCCTTTTTCTTCAGGTTTTTCTGCCTACCAAAAACTAAAATTAGCCCAAGATTAATCTTAATAATGGTAAACTAGTAATACTGTTTTCCTTTTCTGCAACAAAGTATGACAGATAAGCAAAAGATGCAAGAAACACAAGGCGTAAACCGATACCAAATATTACTTTATTTTCACAAAACGATATGCCATTAACTAAAAGATAACAATGGATCATCTACTTGATGAATGATATGCTCATTTCCTGTATAAGTAATCAGGTTTCAACTCTTTGTTCTTGTGCATTTGGGGAATTTTTGTTTTTGCTGCCTAAACGACATCTTCCGGGAATACTCTTTGAGGAAATTTATCCAGTACGAGGCTTTGATATGTCAAAAACTGTTCTTCTTCTTCCCTTTTATCGAGAAGGCTATATATGATCCCCTGAATCAAACACTGAGTATTTTCTTCACATCCTCCCCAAACTTTACAGGACAAGATGATTCCATCAAAAAAAAACTTAAAATTTTCAAAATCGGACAGTCTCTTGCTATAGAAACATGTATAATGACGAGAAAACATGTCAGTTTGGCTTTGAATATAGATGTATAAACATGTGTATTGATGTGACTAAATGGGTCCGTCTACTACTGGATCGATGGTTCAAACTTTTTATCTGATGGTTCATGTTAATGGATATCTAGATCGAGACCCAATCCACTGACGGGCCTAGTCTCAAATACAACTTTTATATATAGAGTATGTAAAATGATAATGAAACTAAAGCTAACTGACAAAGATAAGGCCGAAAGTCCCTAGGATTCTCATCTATAAGATCTTTGAATACTTTCAAAGCATCCCCCCCCCCTTAGATTGTATAGTCACAATGTCAATATAGGTCAACAATTATGCCATCCAACAAACAACCAAAGTATAAATAACAACGGGTTTAAGTTAAAAGTTTGAAGTACCACATTCATGACATGCATCTGTGCGATTAATATTCTTATATCTCTCTCGTCTATGACTTTCTTCCTTTGACGGGCAATCTCCAATGCGTTATTCAGCATCTCAAACACAGCTGGTCCTTTGTGATTCTTGTGCATTACCATAGCAAGACCCTGCCGACAACTTTGCACATCAAACTTCAATCCACCCAATCTACTTTAAACAATCACAATCAAGAAATGAAAGATATTGATGGATGAAATTTTTATTTACACCTCTTATAATCACTACATTAATGCATATACCAAACCATATAGTAAAAGCCGGCCGCCTGAGGGCCCAATTGAATTTATCCTTGATGTATGTCATCGCTATGATTCCAATGGTAATCTGTCGAACTGGTCACTTTAAACGACCTAACATACGTTACAGTGATCCGGTGGTATAGTAAACCACCGGTGATCACTTACTAAATTCCATCTGAAACTTTTCGCAAAGGAGATGACCCTCGACCATTTTTCCAACAGCGCTTATTCTGTCAGTAACCACCTTTACTAATGGCATACTTCCAATAGCGGCCGTCTGTGGTGCTCTTTGTTTACTAGTGCATAAATCCCAACTATCTTGGGGATTTTAAGGCGCCACACATTGACTTTAAATTCATGGGATACCTGAGATTAAGCACTCAACGATGATAAAAAAGTAGTAGGAATTGGGTCATTTGCCCGGTGTAAGTTGCCTTTTATGTGTCTCCGCGGTTAGCAAAGTATTGGTGGGCAACATGCATGAATTTGACTTAAGTAGAGGCAATTAAAACAACAATGAAGGTGGAAATTGATACAATGAAGAGTCGGTTAAATCAAACTTCGTTACAATTATCTATACAAGTGGAAGAAATCCTTAAAAGTTTGCAAACTATGGGAACAACTCAGGTTAATTCCAATGGATCTGAGGGTGGTTCCAATCATCAGTATAATCACCTTCATCAGAATCATCACACAGAGGTATCACTTTGGTAGATTAACAAAAATTGAATTTCCAAAGTTCAATGAAACCAATGTTGAAGGGTGGTTATGCCATGTAGAACTTTTTTTCTCTGTTGATTCTACTCCTGAAAATGTTAAGATACAATATGTCATTATACACCTTGAAGATATTGTTTTGTTGTGGCATCAAGTCATTTGTTAAATCTAGGGTGGTTCTACTAAGGGTATGACTTAGAATGAATATAAAGGATCATCATCATCATCATCATCATCATCATCATCATCATCATCATCATACTCAGTAGATCCCACCAATAGCAAAGCTAAGGTAGGGTCTGAGGAGGGTAGATGTAGACAGCCTTACCTCTACCCCGTAGGAATAGTGAGGCTGCTCCCAGTGAGACCCCCGGCTCAATTGTAGTTTTGTATCAAGTCTTAGACCTAAGGCACATAACACTCAAACAATCGGGACAGAGACCGATTGGCGCATAGGTTTGCTTTGATTATGGATCAAAAAGTTATGGCAGCCTTAGCATCAATTAGGCAGATGGGATCACTAGTGGAATTATGCCAAGAGCTTGATTTAGCTTTGACTAGAGTTTCTATATGTGATGAATATGCTGCGAGTCTATTGCTAAATGTTCTCAATCAAGAAAAAGGGAACCCTTTAAAACTGTTATGACCAAAAAAAATCCTGATTCCTGAGGCTTATATGTTGGCAAGTCAATAGAATGCTAATCTTGCTTTGATATCCACTCACTCTTACAAACCATCTTATAAAACCACTTAAACCTACCCTAAACCTACTCCTGTATCTTCTGCAGATATACCTTTATTACCATCATCATCACCATCAATCAAGCCTAGAAGTTCGTTTACTAAGAATTTAACTGCTAAAGAGATAGCTGGTAAGAGGGCAAGAGGAAAATGTTTTAGCTATAATGAAAAGTTTACACCAACTCGTAAGTGCAAAAATAAACACTTGTTTCCTATTGAAGTGTGGGAAGATGATTGTGAAGAGGAAGCATATGAGCTTGCAGTTAATGATAAATTGGCCACTCAAATTTCATTAAATGCAATTATGGGTGTGCCATCTTATTCAACCATGCAAATAACTGGATCAATTGGAACTAAACCATTTGTATCCTATGCAGTTAATGTGGTAAAATATCGGATATCGGTCAAGGACCGATATTTGAGATATAGGTTATCTCGGTGAGATATCGGTGGGATATCGGTAATTTTAATATAATGCAGAATTTATATATATAGCAATTTAACACTAATAATTCAGTGATAAATCCGTGATATATCAGTTAGTTATATCGGTCAAATATCGGTGATATATCGGTTATATAGGTCAAATATCGGTTATATCGGTCAGATATCGCCGATAATATCGGTACCGATATTATGACCGATATTTGACACCGATATTTTACTAGGGGACCAATATGACCGATATAACCGATATCTCATCGATATATCACCGATATTAACTGCATAGTTTGTATCCTAATTGATTATGGTTCAACCCATAATTTCTTGGATGAAAAAGATTTCTTGCAGAATGAGATGTCCTATTAAACAAATGTTACCTATGAAGATTAGTGTTACAAATGGTAATGTAATGAATTGTCAGGAAATGTGTGAAAATGTTCTATGGGTAATGCAAGGGGATAGGTTTAAAACTGATTTATCCAACTATGATATGGTATTAGGCATACAATGGTTACAAAGTTTGGCGGACATTACATGGAACTTTAAAGAGTTGATTATGAAATTCAAAGTCAATGATAGGAGCTTTGAACTAGGAATGAGCTTTTTTTTCCCAAATGCCCGTACTCGTACCGGTACGATTTTAGGTATTCGGTACATGTATCGGTACCCAGTTTTATTGATTTTGGTATTCGGTACTTTCAGTATTGATATGGGTACGGGTAAAAACGGGTACTGGTACCAAATTATATAGACCTTTAAAAGTTTTTTTTTATATTATGTTTTATTTCGTATTATGGTATTTATAGTACTCGTGTTGATTTTACCTATTTGGTACCCGTATCGTATTGGTACTCGTATCGTACTCTTTAAATGCCGGAAAGCCTTTTGTAACTATTAGAAATTTAAAAGTACTGTAATCTGGCAATTAACTTATTTCCTAAAATCCAAATACTAATATGGTAGCATACGCTGTTCCAATCAACTTTAACCCAACGTGGCAACATCTAATTTTCTAACGAAAACAGTAAGGGTTCATATCGGTCACTACCGGAAGTTTCGGCTGTTGAAAATGCAAAACCAATCAACTTCGGTTAACTGTGTAAAACAGTTTGGTTAACTGACTACTAGGCGCACTTGGCTTCATTCGAACAAATTCAAGTTTTGACAAAAGTAAAAGAAGATTTCTACAAATTTGATACATACTGAAATTCCAGATTCACTCCCTCAATACTTATCTTTTAAAAAGACACAATAAGCAGCTAGATTCAGTGATCTTATAGTTGTGTTTCGCTTCTAGTGGTTCGGTCATCTATTGAATCAGTTGATGCGACTTTGTAAACGTATGTAACCGAACCGAAAAATATATAAAAAAAACCCAACCATCTGTTTTCCATTTTCTTCGGGTTTTTTGGCCTACCAAGAACTAACATTAACCCAAGATTAATCTTAATAATAATGGTAAACTAGTTCTACTATTTCCTTTTCTACAATAAAGTAAGACGGGTACATGAGGCCTAACCGATGCCAAAAAATACTGAAGGATGATCTGTTTGATGACATGATGCTTATTTCCAGTATAATAAATCAGGTTTCAACTCTTTGCTCTTGTGCTTTTGTCTGATTTCGGTTTTTGCTGCCAAAACGACATCTTCCAAGAATCCTCTTTGAGGAAACTCATCCGGTACGAGGCTTTGATACGTCAAAAACTGTTCTTCAGCTTCTTCCTTTTTATCAAGAAGGCTATAGATAATTCCCTGAATCAAATTCAACACACAGGCACAATATTTATTCACATTTTTCGACCCCAACTGTATTTTGTCTTTGAACAAGAAGGAACCTTAAAACTAGAATGGGTCATGTAAACGGGTATCCAAATCAAGAACCAACCCACTAATGGACCTAGTCTTAAACACAGCTTTAATAATTTAAAGAGTACTACAATACTAAAGAAGCATAATAATATAAATGAAACTGTAAAATGATAACGAGATTATGGCACCTGACAAAGATAAGGCCGAAAGTCCCTAGGATTCTCATCTATAAGATCTTTAAATAGTTTCAAAGCCTCATCCAACTCCCCCTGGATAGAGTGTACAATCATAGTGTCATATACGTATAATATATCTAACAATTCAATAACGACACCGTCCAACAAACAACCAAAGTATAAATAACTACGGATTTTATTAAAAAGTTTGATGCACCACCTTCACGACATGCATTTGTGCGATTAGTATTCTTATATTCCTTTCATCTGCAACTTTCTTCCTTTGACGAGCAATTTCCAACGTGTTATTTAGCATCTCAAACACTGCTGGTCCTTCATGATTCTTGTGCATTACCATAGCAAGCCCCTGTACACACATCAAACTTCAATCCACCCTATCCAATCAAGAAACTAAAGATATTAATGGATGAAATCTTGATTTACACCTCTAAACCAGTTATAATTATTAATGCCTATACCAAACCAAATTTGTAAAAGGCACACAAGGCGCTTGCCTAGGAGCCCAGCACATCCAAAACATATTGCGGCCATGAAAAAATCTGGTCTGAACTCTGAAACATCCATACATGGCATGAAACCAGCCTAGAACATGTCTAAAACCCCTAAAAATGTATGTTTATATTATACACCTTGCATATAAAAGCCCTCGCTTTTTAAGCGCTTTGCGACTAGGCCCGAGGCTCACCCTTGCCGCCTTGAGTGCGCCCAACGCATTCAACTACCCATAGTTGTCAATGGCGATCACTATAGCACGCTAAGTAGCGTTTAGGTCTTGTGTCGCTATTAGGGTTGTAGCGATGGATAGCAAGAATAGCGACACTTTATTCTTTTTTTTAATATAATAGCAATTAAATATAGCTATAAAATAGCTGGATTTTAGGTTTTTGTTAAATATACATGTAAAATAGCATATATACAGGGTATTTTGATATAATATACCAATAGATTAAAAAAAAGGATTCTAGTGTATCACTATTTATAAAATAGCCGCCCGCTATTTATCGCTATTCGCTATGTAGCATATAGGTACCTTATCGTTATTCACCCTTAACAACTACGCAACTACCTATACCCCCCTAGAAGATAGATTCATATTATCATTTAAACTTTGATAAGAGGAAATTGGAACCATATTAGTTTATATAAAACATTAATCATTTATCAAAGTTGTGACACATTCAAATTCTTGGTTTTAAAAAGCGCGAAGTGCACAGAGGCGACAGGGTCTCCAATCGCCTGAGTGGTCGAAAGGCGAGACCCCTGTCGCCTGTGTGTCTCGCGCAGCTCAAGATATCAATCAGTAAAACAACATACATGCAAAGCTCTAAGCAAAAGAGGCCTCTCTTTCAAAACATTCTTAAACAAAGTCTTAGCCTTGCTATAATCACCAATCATCTCATAACACAAAGCCTGCAACAGCCTCCACTCAACTTCCTTAGGCTCAACAGCAATCAACCTCTCCACATACTCAATAGCCTCTTTCGTTTTCCCCCTTTTCATCTTCACATGAAACACCGACTTCAAAGCCACCACATCTTTCGGATTACCCTCTAATAACTTCATACACATCATCTCCTCCTCATCATCAACTCTCACACTTTCACCCTCAGATGTTTGACTTTGACTCTCTGATGTTTGACTTTGACTAGGTTTTGCTAATGCAACATTCTTGTTGCAAAACCCCATGAAAATGAATGACCCAATGAGTAAAACTGCAACCTTTTCGGATAGGAATTTGGTGATGGATTTATGGGGTGATGGTGAAGTGGGGGAGGTGATTAGGGGGTGGTGTGAAGTGGGTTTGTTGAGATGGGTGATAATTGAAGTGGGTTTATGGGGGGTTGTGAGGATGGGGTTGAAATGAAGGGGTGTGCGAGAATGGGGGTGGCTGTGAAAGCGTGTAGGTGAATGGAGTGAGAAGGTGTTGATGGAGGAAGCCATGACGGAGAATTCAACGGCCGGATTGGGTGGCCGGTGTTTGGTTAAGCGTTGCAGCTTAAACCCTTACAAGTTTTTTTGTGTAGGTGATAGGGTCCTCGACACACGAAATTAAGAGTTGGGTTTAAACATGTTTTCTAATTCGTAGTCATAGGGAAAAAAGGACGGGTCTATTCGCACACGCCGTTAGTCTATTTGCACACTCTAAAACGTCTCGCTATGGGCGTTTTAGAGTGTACAGGTGAAGGGTTTGTGTGAAGGGTTTGTGTTGTTTTCTTATTGAAATAGGTGTGATGTTGGTAAGTTTTTTGGTTGTGTATTTTTGTTGAAAATTTTAATTGAGTTTTATTATTATTATAAAATACTAGTATTATATATTATTTAGAGTTGTTTTGTATCAACTTTTTTATACGTCATTATTTTTATAGAACGTATATAATATAAGGGCGTATTTATAAACTGTTAACCGATTTTTTTTTATTTTTACAAAACATATATAATATAAAACGTATATAATTTAAAGTTGTTTTTTATAAATGTTATCCGATTTAATTTTAAAAATTACATGAACATGTTTAATTAAAACACCATACGATATGTCGCGAAAGAGACGTATGAAATAAGCGCAAACAATCCACACAAACATATATAAAAGATCAACTGCATAAATATATAAAAAGTCAGTTTGCACATTAAAAAAAAACTAAATGTCTAATATATAAAAAACAATACAAACTAAATATACTGATCCTATGGCGGTGGAGACGGTGGCAGTGGAATCTCCGGCAATCCCAAATGAGCACTGATAGCCGTAAGCGTCTGAATAGTCCATGTCAGCTGTCGCTCAAACGTCTGAGGCGCCGATCGAAGTCCCTGGCCACCGCCTGCGCAGCAGGAGGCAGGTCTGCAAATATGTGATGTGGGTGTTGCGGCGGGTGTGGGGGTGGCGGCGGCGCGGCGGCGGGAAATTGTCCTGAATGACGTGATCAGGCTGCTGAGCGTGATCCTGAGGGTTATCCTGAGGCTGTGCCAAACCCAGAGCCTCAAGCTGAGCCTGCTGAGCCGCAGCCTAAACATCCGGAGGCGCCAGTACTCCATCCCTAAGTTGAATAATGACGGAGATCACCGCCGGCAACACCTCTGGCACCAAAATCTGGTAGTCGCGGGTCCGAAACCGGAGACCAACGTCAAACTGGTGCGTCAAACCCATGCTCGCCACTAACGCTCGGCCTAATGTAGTCGACTGGATGGGCGAGGACAGAAGCGGGTCATTCTCCGGCACGAGCCCTAAGAAGCGCGCGATCGCGGTAACATAGGACCCGCCGAAAAGCCTACCGCGCTCCTGCTTATGATAAGCAGATGCAAAGTAATCCGTCAGGCCCCGAGCAAGCGCGCATGGATGTGGCCGCAACAGGCAGTATAGAAAAAAAAGGTCACATGTGTTGACCTTATCCCGGCTGTGAAACCGGGGCATGATCGATGACGTAATAATGCGGTGAAGGTATCTGTACAGGGGGTCTCTGAGTGCGTGGCCTTTTACGAGGATTTCCCAAAGGGAACCGTCGCAATATCCCTCCAGAAACTAATAAGGGTCTGCCTGTCCAAGGCTCTAACCCCTTGCGTATAAACATTTGTATCAAGCTCGGCCTCGGTGTACAAACCTGGGTGGACGGCAAACTCCCGCAGACTCATCGCAAACTTCTGGGTGGCCAGGTGGAAAGTAATCTTGTGCACAGGATGGTCCGGGTCCTCCACGTAATCCGCCGGATGCGGCGCAAATACAAATGAGGAGATAAACTCGACCGTGATCTCACGATACGAGTCCTCCAACGCACTTTGGAACAAACGCGACCACGGAGTATCAAACCCAATAATATCCCTCGCCCTAGGGGCCTCCTCGACTGTCTCCAAGAGGTCCCAATCAATTCCCACATGTGCCCCTATCTCCATGGTGCGCAACTTCGCGCACCTCTCCTCCCTATCTGACCCCGCCTCGAACGCGAGATATATGTGGTTCGGTGTTGGATCGACTGCGACCTGATCCTCCAAACCCGCATCCATGTCGAAATCCAAATCATCCATATCCGTATTTGCGTGTTAAAAAACAAATTTTAGTAAACAAATATTAATAACAATAACTAATAAACAATAACTATTAATTTAAACAAATATTAATAAACAATAACTATTAATTAAAACAAATATTAATAACAATAAATATTAATTTAAACAAATATTAATAACAATAATAATTTAAACAAATATTAATAAACAATAACTATTAATTAAAACAAATATTAATAACAATAAACAATAAATAATAAACAATAAAAAAAATTAAAAAAATCAACTGCGAAGCGCCTCGCTTTGGGCATAGCGAGGCGCTTCGCCTGGTTATTTTTTACAGCAGTCGACGGCAGTCAACCCAAATCCACCAAAACCAAATCAATACATACGAATTAATGGAACACATGTAAAGGGACCAGTAATTGTACCTAACAAGAGTCGCATCGTCGGAAATGGTCTTCAATCGGGGTAGAACGAAGCTAGTGTGTGAAAAGCGCACCTTTGTGTGTGTTTTTTGAATTGTGTTGCGTATGAGGTGAAGCTAGACCGCTTCACAGTTCAACCTGGGACCAAAACGTCCCGCTTTGGCCAAAACGGGGCGTTTTGGTCTAAAATTTTTCATTTTTCACACAAAACGCATGCGTTTGGAGTTAAAAATGAAAAATTTTAAACTAAAACGCCTGGTTTAGACCAAAGCGGGGTGTTTCAGGGTTTTTCTTTAATTTAAAATGTTTACGTAAATCCAAAAACGCATCGATACTTGTCTAAATTTTACGTTTTTTTCCATTACACCTCATTTTTCAATGTATGTGGACTACACGCCAAGTTCTGGATGTGTTCGGTCACGTGTGATGTCGTATTCCATTATATCGCGTGATTCTCGTTTGAAACCACAAGTACTCTTACGTGTCCTATTATGTGTATACACCCCACCGTATCAGTAGCTGACGTATTTTGTTCTTAAATGTTGTATTATGACGTTTATTGTCATTTTTGGTTCGTACAAGTGCCTATTTATTCGTATGGGTCGTGTCGGTGACATTCGATGTCGAGACGTTATTGTTTGTTTGTGCCAGTATTAGTACGTAGTCTGTTGCTATGGAGTATTGTATTTCTATTTTGTCGTATTATGATGTATTTTTGCCTTAGGGGTCATGCCTACGACCTGAACAAACGGCAGGCTGTACATGTTCGTTTTGTAGGTGGCGTCAATCATTATCACATGCGGGAAGGCACACCACATAGTGAATGATTTTTTTGTGAACAAAGAAGACACATTCAAGTGCGTTTGCTATCTCATTCGTGCGCATGTAATAAGTGTAATCTTTTTTCGCGAAGAATGTTTTCAAGTTTTTGCATCGGAGACTTACCGACATTTTTTCCGGCATTGATCTTCTGAACAACGTTGCGTATATCTTTCGGAATAAGCTTTCTATCCGGATTGTTTTTCGTCAGCGTTCGCCAGATATTGCGGTTGGGAATATCTTGCTCTGCCAGCTGCTCAACCATTCTTTTATCATCTGAAGAAAGCCTTCTCGCATACGTGTGACCCTCTAGGTTTTCGATAGGAGTATGGTTGTGCTTCGCCTTCGTCACCTCAATCCTCCAAACACTTCCGTTTGATTCCGAAAACCCGATCATCTAGAACGGGCAGCCAATTTTCTTGCTACCCGTTTTCCTCTGTGTAGCTATACTCTTATGCTCCCCACCAAGAGTGCATTGAAACAAAATCTTGTAATTCTCTCCTCTTTTATTCGACCTCTTGATCACAATGAGATAACCATTGTCTTGTGCCGTGTCTTGTACCCAACGCACCAGCTCTTTACGTGACGAAAAGGTTAGTGTTGTATCAAACGAAAATGTATCCGGGTAACAACCTTCCTCGTCAACTGACACATCCTCCTGCTCATCATCGTCACCGAGGTCTGAATAGACTTGATGTTCAAAACTCTGCTCACAACCGTAACCGAAGTCGGGATCGTTTGGAAGACCGTACGGATATTCAGCCTGAGGATACGCTTCGCCTCCATATCCGTAATTCGAATAACCTTGTTGTCACACCCCAACCGATGGCGGAAACATGGGGGTAGTGGCACTAGGCGAATCAGATTGATCAAGAGATTCCATAACAATCATTTTAAAGACAATAATCAACATTTAATATCCCATACTATCAAACTCATACAATCTTCAAATAATCATTACAATCCAAGATAATCTCTTAAACATATAAATCCGATCCGATCTTCCCTAGATTTATTACATGATTTTTCTAAACGAAATCCTAAAACTAAGCATCCCAAGCTATAAATCCTCCACCTGCCACATATGTTAAAATAAAATGTCAACACAATTAAGTAAAGGTGAGCATACGAGTTTTGCATACAATATAGATATAAACGCGTTTAGCATACACTGCATGACATACGTAATAGTTGTGAATGATGTAACTACTTAGATTCATGCAAACCAACAAACCGCGATTGATCGAGGCATGCGAACAAGCGTTCACATCCTAAAAGAGAAAATAAACGCGAAATAAAAATGTGAGCCTTAACAACCCCGGGCCTCCGGGTGGCGGGTCAACCTCTAGTATACTATCATGTTAAGGGTGGCGTATAAGCAATCAAGCAATACATACAATTCAGCAGATTTCACGTATAATCATGTATCAGCGGGTTGCGAATAAGCATTTGAGATTTGTGTGATGTGATTTGATATAGGAACATATGTGACACCCAAAAGTGCGTTTAAGCATAAAAGGGTTCAAGTATACTCACTGTTGGTGCGTTTTTGGAGAAATTCGGAATCTGAGAGGAGTTGCGGAGAGTGCCCGATCAGCCTGTAAGTGAACAGAAGTGCATCAGTCTTCCGAAATGCTGAAACGGTTAAGTTTGGATTGGGCAGAGGACAAGTTCGGGCGAACTTGTAAGGTTTGTTAAATGAGGAGGACAGGTTCGGGCGAACTTGTCTAATTCTCTTGAGAATTGGACAGAGTTCGGGTCAACTTGTGCCATTTTTGCAGAATTGACTTAGGAGACCAAGTTCGGGCGAACTTAGTCACCAACCTGGTGACAAGTTCGAGCGAACTTGGTGTATTCCGAGCGAACTTGATCGTTTTGGCACCCAAATCGTGCGTTTTTGCGCCGTTTGCTGGGGAAATCGAGTGTTCATCCCTCCAACCTTAAGCCACTGAGTAAAACTTAGGCTGGAGAGGTCTTTTGGTGCGACTTTAGCCATTTTATAGAAACTCGGGCTAATCCGGGCGAACTTGGTGGTTCGTACGGGTTAGTCCAGCTTGTGTAAAGTGACGATTTCGTCCTTGTGCTTCCGGATCTGAGATCTTGCTTGACAACGCCTCGTTCCACTCAAAAGTGAACGAATCATACGTCATTAGTCCGAATATTGTGTAGAAATCAATGTTTTTAAAGGTTTTACTCAGATCTAAACATAGATATGAGTGAAAACAGAAGTTTTGTAGAAAAAGATGAAGATTTTCGTAAACAGAAGAGATTTGATGAAGACGAAGGCAAAGCCTTGTGCAAAATCGTTGTAAAACGTTGTTGTAGTTGAAAACGGGCTGAATCTTACTTAGAAAACAAAGGGTTTCGGGTTTTGAGAGTTCTGGGCGAACTTGCAGCAAGTTCAAATGAGAGAATGAAGCTGAGTATTTATAGGTGGAGGTGAAAAAGGTGAGCTGGACATCAAGTTCGGGCGAACTTGTACCAAGTTCGGTCGAACTCGTTACAAGTTCGAGCGAACTTGTTGATTCCTTTAGGTTTTTAATACAAGTCCGGGCGGACTTGTGTCTTATGAATGATTTAAGTGGCTTAGGCAAGTTCGGACGAACTTGTGATATACAAGTTCGGCCAACTTAACCAGTGGGCCAAGTTTCGTTTGATTATTTTGCGTTACGAGTTCGTTCGGCGATTCGGTTCGTATTAGATAGATATATTAAGCGTTGCAATTGATGTATTAGTGCGATTTAGCGATTCGAGCGTGTGAGAGCGTTGCGATAGCGATTATAACCATAACACAAACAAATATAAGACACATAAAATATAATTCCACATAATTAACTGCGATTTGCGATGTGATGAGATAAGCGATGCGATGACACAAGTGTTTATTAACAATAACACAATTTGCTCGTATAATAGCATAATTAGTTGCGATTGCGATTAGATTAGCGATGCGTTTAATAAGCGATTAGATGCGATATAACTGTAATTCAACATAATTTAATTAACATAAGTTTCTTATAAACGAATCTTGGGATTACAATGGATAGATACAACGGAAATAAAAGAAAGAGATAACAACGAAATTCGGAGTTCTTACACTTGTTGTGCGTACGGGTCCTCCACAGGGATATTCAAATCCAGCTCCACCGTCTTATCCCGATAACGAATACCAGATACAACCTCCTCCTCCCTCAAGTTGGACAAGACCGGTTTCTCATACAAGTCAGAAATAGCGGTCCCCTCGTAAGTATCAGGAACAACTGACACGTTAGAATATTCACCGAAAACACAGTTGCTTAACCGACATCGTTTTTTGAACCCTCTGCACTAATACAGCATAACCGCGCGTTATTTTGAAGAAACACAAGTGGAACAGAAAACCCCCGTATGTCTCGAAACAATATATTGAATTTTAGAAATCGAATGACTTAACTCTCATGCCTGGCCAGCTTTAAAAGGGCAACATTTGGGGTCGAGGCGCCGCGCTTTGGCCAAAGCGCGGCGCTTAGGGTTCACGTGACAACATCGTACCAGGTCAAACCTCGTATCACCTTTATGTAACTCAGACATCAGTCAATTCACCTTTTGTCTGGTAAAGTAACCCTAAGCGCCCCGCTTTGGCCAAAGCGGGGCGCTTTGGGGTGTGAAAATAAGGATGGGCGTGTGTAATTAGTATGGTCCGAAAAAATCCGACCCAAACCGGACATGTATTTGAGTATGTGATCAGCTATAGGATCAGTAAAAAAAGGTTTATGTATTAAATATGCGTATCTAGGGATGAGTGTAACATCCGTCAAAAAACGGATTTACCAAACCCGCTCCGTTTATCAACCGAACAGTCAGTCAAATTTTTGGTTGCGAATTAAATGCCCAAAATAATTTTAAACGATCCGTAATCAATTATTATGCGGGAATATGTATTTAGTTTTTGAAAATCTATCAAAAATAACAAAATAAAAATGATTTACTCATGCCGGGGTTCGAACTCGGGTCTGTACCGGGTCAAACCAACGCTTAACTCACACACCGTAAACCACTCCGCCACTTTGATTTTCTGTTAATGAAGAGAATCAATTAATTCAAATATTCAAGTTAGGAAGTCAAATTCAGTGAATTGCCGCCCAAAAGAACTTCACGCGTAAACAGCCTGTAACTCTTTCCTTTTTCACGAATCTTGATTGACCGGGACGCGTAATTGTGATTTCCTTTCCGTGTTTACGCCAATCATGAATCTACCTTTGGAACCGACTCGATTCGGTTCGGAAAACACCTATAAATAACCGACGTCCACAAGGTGTTTAAACCGCACAACTCATCTCATCACTCTCACACCTCTAAACCATACTCTCATCTCTCGCTCTCTGTTTTAACGCTAGTCGCCGGAAACACAAGAATCACTCGCCGGAAATTTTTATTACACTCGCCGGAAAACCGTATCAGTAATCTCCGAGGTTACTGAACCCACTAAACTTTCACCGAAGACACCCACAACCTTTGTAACCTTTCGGAAGACTCCCTTCTGCAAGAAACTTGTCGCCGGAAAAAGGTTTCTGTCGCCGGAGTTCTGCCGGAAAACAGAGTAAAACCAGTCGGTACATCTCACGCCTATTTCCTTCTCTTTTTACTTTTATCTCGTCTGTAATTGATCGTTAAACACTAAAAGAACATGAATTAACTTTTCGAGCCAGTCTGTCGTCACTTCCGGTTAAAACCGGTGAAGAAGACGAAGTTCAGTAATGGTTAAGTATATTTTAAATCAAGATAATTACCGGGTTAGACACACAGTCCAGCGGTGGACTGTGTGCACTTTTAAAGCTATGGTCACGAGTTCGAGTATTGTCCCACACACGCCGCCTCGATAAAAATCCTTTTTTTTACAAACTGAACCGGAGTCGCCTGGAGTATATGTTAAGTATATTGATAACCGAGTCATAACCAAGTGTGACACACAGTCCAGCGGTGGAGTGTGTGTTCCGCTTACCCACAGGTCCCGGGTTCGAGACCTGTGGAGCGCACCGGTTATTGAGATTTAATTCGTTTTTAATAATAAAGGATTTCTGTTAATTCTAATTAATATATATATATAATTAAAATCGGATATATAACGGGTTAGACACGTAGCTCAGTTGGTAGAGCTGCGTGCACGCGCACGGGAGGTCTCGGGTTCGAGCCTCACCCGGCGCACAACAACATGCCATTAAACCGGTCAACGCTGGTCAAAGTTACTGTAGCAATAAAATAAAATATTTTTTTTTTATTATTTTTATTTAATTATTTTAATTAAAAAAATCAATTATAAATACTTAAAAATAACATTTTTAAGGTTAGAAAATAGCCTCAAACTCACAAAAATACACCCAACAATCCTACTAAAATAGATTCATAAAACCCGTTTACTTACCGAACCGTAATGCGATTTATCTAGGTTAATTTCACTCGTGGTTAACACCATTTCGCGTACATCCAACCTCATCAACCGAACGCACCCAATGTGAGTGAATTCTTACAAACTCCCCTTTTTATTCATGTTTTGGGGTGTATCATGTGTCGCTTAAACTAATTTCTTTTATGCAAATTCGTGCTATACCATTATGTGAACTAAATTAGAATGTAACTATTGTTTGGTTGTGATGTATTTCATATTGTCAAAGTTGTATACAAATTATTTAGGCCCATCAGTTCGTAAGAACAACGCGTGCCTCAAAACTCATTTATTAGGCCCATCAGTTCCTCGTGTGAGACGAGAACAACGCGTGCCTCAAAACTCATTAATTAGGCCCATCAGTTCCTCGTGTGAGACGAGAACAACGCGTGCCTCAAAACTCATTCATTAGGCCCATCAGTTCCTCGTGGGAAACGAGTTCGAACAACGCGTGCCTCAAAACAATCATTTGGTGTTTATATGTTCAATATTCAATATTATGTGTTGTGTGAATAAATTTACATCTACATTTACTCATATGAGGTATGCACATTATTTGTAATCAATTGGATAAACTCGTTCAAATGTTTTTTCCATAGGATTCACTCGCCAACATTATGTTGATCCAAAAACCTTTTTACACATGATACAGGTGGACAGGTTGAAGCAAGGAAAACATAGGATATGCCTTAGAAGAGAACCAAGAAGCTTAGACTGATAGTTAGAAGATGTTGTATAATTTATTTCCATTAAATTGTATTAATGAATATGAAACATATAATAAATGTCATGAGCTTTGATGATAACCCAATTATGTCCCGATCACCTTTTCCGCTGCGGGTCGGGGTGTGACAGATTGGTATCAGAGCCATGACTATAGGGATATAGGATAGGTTATTAGACCCTTAGAACCTATACTATAGTCTGCCTAAATTTTAATTGATTAGGTGGTTACATACAAACTTGTGATATTTATTTGTTTCATATTTGTTTACATTTCAGTCAAACATACATGCTCATTCATTATACATATATACCTATATCGATGTTCATGTATTCAATTTATTTTCATACTCTCAGTATCCAAAGATTTTATGCAATTTTCAAATCTCATCAAAGTAAGTTCTGCGACGGGCATGTAGTAACTGGAAGGGTACAAGTACCGGTAGTCGGAACGTCCTGTCTAGGTTGGCATTCGTATAAATCCAAAATAACGGACCAGTTTGCCTACCTGGGGACTAACGATGAGAGTACGACGGACCTATTAGGCCAAAGCATGCCACACCAAACGTCGTTCGAATTAACCTCACTTTGAGATGTCACCGTGTCTACACCTGGACACATTCCGAATATCACACGTTGTATACATATTTCTCGATTTTCTCCGGGTTTTGTGTACGCAATCAGGTAGAAACCGTGCGAACCATATGAAAAACCGGTATTCATGGGGGCCCACATGATTACACAGGTAAAGTATGGCGGCATGACGGGCCTAACAGCGAGCAAAGCCCAAGACATCCTATGGATGTAGTAGAGTTAATTTTTCTATAATTATTTTATGAACGTTCAATCCCAAACACGACCCACGATCCCAAAGGCATTCAACTCATACTCTTGACATGTATTCCTTGTAGATGTCTTCTAGCCTCGCTCGTAGGAAATTGAGAGCAGGAAAAGCCCGTGAACGCATGGCTACCCAAATCGCTCAGCAAATGGCGACCGTAATACCCAACATCGTAGTTCAAGTTCAACAAGCCCTTACCGCTAATTCCGTTAACCCAACCCAACAAGAAGATCAAAACACTATCAATCCTTCAGTCACTAAATGCACCTACAAACACTTCAAATCCTGCGATCCTCCAAAATACGAAGGTACTGAAGGTGTCACCGCTCTCCTCCATTGGTTCGAAGAAATGGAGAACACTTTTCTAAATTGCGATTGCCCCGATGATCGCAAAGTGCGTTATGCTACCGGTCGCTTACTTAGAACGGCACTCACATGGTGGAATACAGAAAAGACCAAACGTGGTGTTGAAGAAACTATGACCTTGGCTTGGGAAGAGTTGAAGGGAATCATGACAAGACGGTTTTGCCCAAGAAGTGAAATCAAGAAATTGGAGGATGAGTTTCATGCTTTAAAACAAAAGGAAGGCGACCACACCACATACAACAAGAGATTCCTTGAGTTAAATCAAATGGTTCCCAACTTGTTTACTCCCCTCTACCGTTTGATCGAGCACTACATTCGTGGTCTTCCATCAAAGATTCAAGACTCTATAATAAGTACCTCGCCTGCAACTTTGGAAGCAGCAATGGAGCTAGCAACCGCGCTCACTGAGAACCGAATCCGAAACAAAGACTTCAAGGAGGAGAAGAAGAAGGATAAAGCATCAACCGAAACCTCAAACCACACCCGAACCGAATCCTTTGCACCACCTACTTCTAAGAGAAAACGTGATGGGCAAATCTTCGCCGTCACCCAACGTAACCAACCAGCTTCACAAGTTGTACCTCCTCAAACTATCCCAAACGCTCAAGTAGCACCCAACTCAACTTACCCAAACAAGAAACCTTACATTGGACCTCACCCTCAATGCAACACCTGTTTCTATCACCATCCATCTACCTTACCCTGTCGACTATGTGCGAATTGTGGACGCTACGGTCATTTGAGCAACGTTTGCCGCACCCCTCAAAACCAAACCTCAACCCCTACTCAACCCATGATCCAAACATATCAACAACCTCAATACCCATGTACCCATATGTTCGAGCTTGTTTCAATTGTGGCGACCCTACCCATTTTAGAAACACGTGCCCTCGTTTGGTTAACATCATAAATGCCCAAGCTCAAGCAAACCCAGTTAACCAAGCAAACCAAGCAAACCCAGCTCCACCACCAGCAAGAGGAAGAGTTTATAACATCAACGCCAATCCTGTTGAAGATGTTAACGGTCCAAACCAACCACTTAACTAGCCTTCTCTCACCAAGAATCAAGATTCAACTCTAATCACTTAGTTTTGATGTTTTTCTTTATGTTATCTCAATTTTCACGTATCTCAATTGGAATTTTATCCAAGAATTTTAATGCAAATTACTAGTTCAGTTGGTTTTATACTCATTGATTTAATATTCATATCATCATACTTCACGACATATCTCAGAAGTTGAGCTGTGTCTCACATGCAATACATTTCATTTCATTTTACATTTCAATACGCTCGGCTCCGTTTGATTGAGCCTTGAGCTCACAGATCAATTTACATTTCCAGTTCATGCAATACGTTCGGCTCCGTTTGATTGAGCCTTGAACGCACATACATTTTCATTATCAGTATCTTGTGGTTGTGGTGTTTGTTGTAGAGTCGCATAGAAC
This sequence comes from Scalesia atractyloides, assembly GCA_947069175.1. NCBI lineage: Eukaryota > Viridiplantae > Streptophyta > Magnoliopsida > Asterales > Asteraceae > Scalesia > Scalesia atractyloides. The sequence goes on along the minus strand of CAMTDV010000014.1, from coordinate 40,356,426 downwards.
TAATCATAACTGGCGGATGAAGCCAATGAGAATTTGACAAGAATACGGTGGATACGCCGCTGGTACTTCCTATATATAAGTATTCTTGTCAAAGGATCAGAGGCATTATCAGGCGGTTATGAGAAGTTCCATGTAGGATTTACTATTGCCTTGGTTGAAATTGTGTTACATTTATATCATCTCACTATTTAAAGAAATTGGATTGTGATCCATTTCTATATAGACTAACCTCTCCATCATAACAAATGAGAGAGGAACCATCATCATTCAAACATATACGCTATCAGAATGTGGATACAATTGTTAGTTGTTGTGTTTATTTGTGTAGAATTTCTGCCTTAGGAAATAACCCTAAGCATATTCAAACTCTTATGCATGTTATCATTTTAGCGAATCATTCCTGCTTAACAATACCTATACAGTAGGCAACAAAAAGCGATTCCTGTATTAGGATACTTAACCTTTACAAGGAACGTTACCGCCTCAAACAAAAACTTAAACCCTTATTTCTTCTAAGTATGTAACAGTCAAAACTAAACACCATCATTCTTTTAGTCAATTATATCCCTGTTTAAATTTCGGGACGAAATTTCTAAAGCAGGGGATACTGTAACATCCGTCAAAAAACGGATTTACCAAACCCGCTCCGTTTATCAACCGAACAGTCAGTCAAATTTTTGGTTGCGAATTAAATGCCCAAAATAATTTTAAACGATCCGTAATCAATTATTATGCGGGAATATGTATTTAGTTTTTGAAAATCTATCAAAAATAACAAAATAAAAATGATTTACTCATGCCGGGGTTCGAACTCGGGTCTGTACCGGGTCAAACCAACGCTTAACTCACACACCGTAAACCACTCCGCCACTTTGATTTTCTGTTAATGAAGAGAATCAATTAATTCAAATATTCAAGTTAGGAAGTCAAATTCAGTGAATTGCCGCCCAAAAGAACTTCACGCGTAAACAGCCTGTAACTCTTTCCTTTTTCACGAATCTTGATTGACCGGGACGCGTAATTGTGATTTCCTTTCCGTGTTTACGCCAATCATGAATCTACCTTTGGAACCGACTCGATTCGGTTCGGAAAACACCTATAAATAACCGACGTCCACAAGGTGTTTAAACCGCACAACTCATCTCATCACTCTCACACCTCTAAACCATACTCTCATCTCTCGCTCTCTGTTTTAACGCTAGTCGCCGGAAACACAAGAATCACTCGCCGGAAATTTTTATTACACTCGCCGGAAAACCGTATCAGTAATCTCCGAGGTTACTGAACCCACTAAACTTTCACCGAAGACACCCACAACCTTTGTAACCTTTCGGAAGACTCCCTTCTGCAAGAAACTTGTCGCCGGAAAAAGGTTTCTGTCGCCGGAGTTCTGCGGAAAACAGAGTAAAACCAGTCGGTACATCTCACGCCTATTTCCTTCTCTTTTTACTTTTATCTCGTCTGTAATTGATCGTTAAACACTAAAAGAACATGAATTAACTTTTCGAGCCAGTCTGTCGTCACTTCCGGTTAAAACCGGTGAAGAAGACGAAGTTCAGTAATGGTTAAGTATATTTTAAATCAAGATAATTACCGGGTTAGACACACAGTCCAGCGGTGGACTGTGTGCACTTTTAAAGCTATGGTCACGAGTTCGAGTATTGTCCCACACACGCCGCCTCGATAAAAATCCTTTTTTTTACAAACTGAACCGGAGTCGCCTGGAGTATATGTTAAGTATATTGATAACCGAGTCATAACCAAGTGTGACACACAGTCCAGCGGTGGAGTGTGTGTCCGCTTACCCACAGGTCCCGGGTTCGAGACCTGTGGAGCGCACCGGTTATTGAGATTTAATTCGTTTTTAATAATAAAGGATTTCTGTTAATTCTAATTAATATATATATATAATTAAAATCGGATATATAACGGGTTAGACACGTAGCTCAGTTGGTAGAGCTGCGTGCACGCGCACGGGAGGTCTCGGGTTCGAGCCTCACCCGGCGCACAACAACATGCCATTAAACCGGTCAACGCTGGTCAAAGTTACTGTAGCAATAAAATAAAATATTTTTTTTTTATTATTTTTATTTAATTATTTTAATTAAAAAAATCAATTATAAATACTTAAAAATAACATTTTTAAGGTTAGAAAATAGCCTCAAACTCACAAAAATACACCCAACAATCCTACTAAAATAGATTCATAAAACCCGTTTACTTACCGAACCGTAATGCGATTTATCTAGGTTAATTTCACTCGTGGTTAACACCATTTCGCGTACATCCAACCTCATCAACCGAACGCACCCAATGTGAGTGAATTCTTACAAACTCCCCTTTTTATTCATGTTTTGGGGTGTATCATGTGTCGCTTAAACTAATTTCTTTTATGCAAATTCGTGCTATACCATTATGTGAACTAAATTAGAATGTAACTATTGTTTGGTTGTGATGTATTTCATATTGTCAAAGTTGTATACAAATTATTTAGGCCCATCAGTTCGTAAGAACAACGCGTGCCTCAAAACTCATTTATTAGGCCCATCAGTTCCTCGTGTGAGACGAGAACAACGCGTGCCTCAAAACTCATTAATTAGGCCCATCAGTTCCTCGTGTGAGACGAGAACAACGCGTGCCTCAAAACTCATTCATTAGGCCCATCAGTTCCTCGTGGGAAACGAGTCGAACAACGCGTGCCTCAAAACAATCATTTGGTGTTTATATGTTCAATATTCAATATTATGTGTTGTGTGAATAAATTTACATCTACATTTACTCATATGAGGTATGCACATTATTTGTAATCAATTGGATAAACTCGTTCAAATGTTTTTTCCATAGGATTCACTCGCCAACATTATGTTGATCCAAAAACCTTTTTACACATGATACAGGTGGACAGGTTGAAGCAAGGAAAACATAGGATATGCCTTAGAAGAGAACCAAGAAGCTTAGACTGATAGTTAGAAGATGTTGTATAATTTATTTCCATTAAATTGTATTAATGAATATGAAACATATAATAAATGTCATGAGCTTTGATGATAACCCAATTATGTCCCGATCACCTTTTCCGCTGCGGGTCGGGGTGTGACAGATTGGTATCAGAGCCATGACTATAGGGATATAGGATAGGTTATTAGACCCTTAGAACCTATACTATAGTCTGCCTAAATTTTAATTGATTAGGTGGTTACATACAAACTTGTGATATTTATTTGTTTCATATTTGTTTACATTTCAGTCAAACATACATGCTCATTCATTATACATATATACCTATATCGATGTTCATGTATTCAATTTATTTTCATACTCTCAGTATCCAAAGATTTTATGCAATTTTCAAATCTCATCAAAGTAAGTTCTGCGACGGGCATGTAGTAACTGGAAGGGTACAAGTACCGGTAGTCGGAACGTCCTGTCTAGGTTGGCATTCGTATAAATCCAAAATAACGGACCAGTTTGCCTACCTGGGGACTAACGATGAGAGTACGACGGACCTATTAGGCCAAAGCATGCCACACCAAACGTCGTTCGAATTAACCTCACTTTGAGATGTCACCGTGTCTACACCTGGACACATTCCGAATATCACACGTTGTATACATATTTCTCGATTTTCTCCGGGTTTTGTGTACGCAATCAGGTAGAAACCGTGCGAACCATATGAAAAACCGGTATTCATGGGGGCCCACATGATTACACAGGTAAAGTATGGCGGCATGACGGGCCTAACAGCGAGCAAAGCCCAAGACATCCTATGGATGTAGTAGAGTTAATTTTTCTATAATTATTTTATGAACGTTCAATCCCAAACACGACCCACGATCCCAAAGGCATTCAACTCATACTCTTGACATGTATTCCTTGTAGATGTCTTCTAGCCTCGCTCGTAGGAAATTGAGAGCAGGAAAAGCCCGTGAACGCATGGCTACCCAAATCGCTCAGCAAATGGCGACCGTAATACCCAACATCGTAGTTCAAGTTCAACAAGCCCTTACCGCTAATTCCGTTAACCCAACCCAACAAGAAGATCAAAACACTATCAATCCTTCAGTCACTAAATGCACCTACAAACACTTCAAATCCTGCGATCCTCCAAAATACGAAGGTACTGAAGGTGTCACCGCTCTCCTCCATTGGTTCGAAGAAATGGAGAACACTTTTCTAAATTGCGATTGCCCCGATGATCGCAAAGTGCGTTATGCTACCGGTCGCTTACTTAGAACGGCACTCACATGGTGGAATACAGAAAAGACCAAACGTGGTGTTGAAGAAACTATGACCTTGGCTTGGGAAGAGTTGAAGGGAATCATGACAAGACGGTTTTGCCCAAGAAGTGAAATCAAGAAATTGGAGGATGAGTTTCATGCTTTAAAACAAAAGGAAGGCGACCACACCACATACAACAAGAGATTCCTTGAGTTAAATCAAATGGTTCCCAACTTGTTTACTCCCCTCTACCGTTTGATCGAGCACTACATTCGTGGTCTTCCATCAAAGATTCAAGACTCTATAATAAGTACCTCGCCTGCAACTTTGGAAGCAGCAATGGAGCTAGCAACCGCGCTCACTGAGAACCGAATCCGAAACAAAGACTTCAAGGAGGAGAAGAAGAAGGATAAAGCATCAACCGAAACCTCAAACCACACCCGAACCGAATCCTTTGCACCACCTACTTCTAAGAGAAAACGTGATGGGCAAATCTTCGCCGTCACCCAACGTAACCAACCAGCTTCACAAGTTGTACCTCCTCAAACTATCCCAAACGCTCAAGTAGCACCCAACTCAACTTACCCAAACAAGAAACCTTACATTGGACCTCACCCTCAATGCAACACCTGTTTCTATCACCATCCATCTACCTTACCCTGTCGACTATGTGCGAATTGTGGACGCTACGGTCATTTGAGCAACGTTTGCCGCACCCCTCAAAACCAAACCTCAACCCCTACTCAACCCATGATCCAAACATATCAACAACCTCAATACCCCATGTACCCATATGTTCGAGCTTGTTTCAATTGTGGCGACCCTACCCATTTTAGAAACACGTGCCCTCGTTTGGTTAACATCATAAATGCCCAAGCTCAAGCAAACCCAGTTAACCAAGCAAACCAAGCAAACCCAGCTCCACCACCAGCAAGAGGAAGAGTTTATAACATCAACGCCAATCCTGTTGAAGATGTTAACGGTCCAAACCAACCACTTAACTAGCCTTCTCTCACCAAGAATCAAGATTCAACTCTAATCACTTAGTTTTGATGTTTTTCTTTATGTTATCTCAATTTTCACGTATCTCAATTGGAATTTTATCCAAGAATTTTAATGCAAATTACTAGTTCAGTTGGTTTTATACTCATTGATTTAATATTCATATCATCATACTTCACGACATATCTCAGAAGTTGAGCTGTGTCTCACATGCAATACATTTCATTTCATTTTACATTTCAATACGCTCGGCTCCGTTTGATTGAGCCTTGAGCTCACAGATCAATTTACATTTCCAGTTCATGCAATACGTTCGGCTCCGTTTGATTGAGCCTTGAACGCACATACATTTTCATTATCAGTATCTTGTGGTTGTGGTGTTTGTTGTAGAGTCGCATAGAACTAATCATAACTGGCGGATGAAGCCAATGAGAATTTGACAAGAATACGGTGGATACGCCGCTGGTACTTCCTATATATAAGTATTCTTGTCAAAGGATCAGAGGCATTATCAGGCGGTTATGAGAAGTTCCATGTAGGATTTACTATTGCCTTGGTTGAAATTGTGTTACATTTATATCATCTCACTATTTAAAGAAATTGGATTGTGATCCATTTCTATATAGACTAACCTCTCCATCATAACAAATGAGAGAGGAACCATCATCATTCAAACATATACGCTATCAGAATGTGGATACAATTGTTAGTTGTTGTGTTTATTTGTGTAGAATTTCTGCCTTAGGAAATAACCCTAAGCATATTCAAACTCTTATGCATGTTATCATTTTAGCGAATCATTCCTGCTTAACAATACCTATACAGTAGGCAACAAAAAGCGATTCCTGTATTAGGATACTTAACCTTTACAAGGAACGTTACCGCCTCAAACAAAAACTTAAACCCTTATTTCTTCTAAGTATGTAACAGTCAAAACTAAACACCATCATTCTTTTAGTCAATTATATCCCTGTTTAAATTTCGGGACGAAATTTCTAAAAGCAGGGGATACTGTAACATCCGTCAAAAAACGGATTTACCAAACCCGCTCCGTTTATCAACCGAACAGTCAGTCAAATTTTTGGTTGCGAATTAAATGCCCAAAATAATTTTAAACGATCCGTAATCAATTATTATGCGGGAATATGTATTTAGTTTTTGAAAATCTATCAAAAATAACAAAATAAAAATGATTTACTCATGCCGGGGTTCGAACTCGGGTCTGTACCGGGTCAAACCAACGCTTAACTCACACACCGTAAACCACTCCGCCACTTTGATTTTCTGTTAATGAAGAGAATCAATTAATTCAAATATTCAAGTTAGGAAGTCAAATTCAGTGAATTGCCGCCCAAAAGAACTTCACGCGTAAACAGCCTGTAACTCTTTCCTTTTTCACGAATCTTGATTGACCGGGACGCGTAATTGTGATTTCCTTTCCGTGTTTACGCCAATCATGAATCTACCTTTGGAACCGACTCGATTCGGTTCGGAAAACACCTATAAATAACCGACGTCCACAAGGTGTTTAAACCGCACAACTCATCTCATCACTCTCACACCTCTAAACCATACTCTCATCTCTCGCTCTCTGTTTTAACGCTAGTCGCCGGAAACACAAGAATCACTCGCCGGAAATTTTTATTACACTCGCCGGAAAACCGTATCAGTAATCTCCGAGGTTACTGAACCCACTAAACTTTCACCGAAGACACCCACAACCTTTGTAACCTTTCGGAAGACTCCCTTCTGCAAGAAACTTGTCGCCGGAAAAAGGTTTCTGTCGCCGGAGTTCTGCCGGAAAACAGAGTAAAACCAGTCGGTACATCTCACGCCTATTTCCTTCTCTTTTTACTTTTATCTCGTCTGTAATTGATCGTTAAACACTAAAAGAACATGAATTAACTTTTCGAGCCAGTCTGTCGTCACTTCCGGTTAAAACCGGTGAAGAAGACGAAGTTCAGTAATGGTTAAGTATATTTTAAATCAAGATAATTACCGGGTTAGACACACAGTCCAGCGGTGGACTGTGTGCACTTTTAAAGCTATGGTCACGAGTTCGAGTATTGTCCCACACACGCCGCCTCGATAAAAATCCTTTTTTTTACAAACTGAACCGGAGTCGCCTGGAGTATATGTTAAGTATATTGATAACCGAGTCATAACCAAGTGTGACACACAGTCCAGCGGTGGAGTGTGTGTCCGCTTACCCACAGGTCCCGGGTTCGAGACCTGTGGAGCGCACCGGTTATTGAGATTTAATTCGTTTTTAATAATAAAGGATTTCTGTTAATTCTAATTAATATATATATATAATTAAAATCGGATATATAACGGGTTAGACACGTAGCTCAGTTGGTAGAGCTGCGTGCACGCGCACGGGAGGTCTCGGGTTCGAGCCTCACCCGGCGCACAACAACATGCCATTAAACCGGTCAACGCTGGTCAAAGTTACTGTAGCAATAAAATAAAATATTTTTTTTTTATTATTTTTATTTAATTATTTTAATTAAAAAAATCAATTATAAATACTTAAAAATAACATTTTTAAGGTTAGAAAATAGCCTCAAACTCACAAAAATACACCCAACAATCCTACTAAAATAGATTCATAAAACCCGTTTACTTACCGAACCGTAATGCGATTTATCTAGGTTAATTTCACTCGTGGTTAACACCATTTCGCGTACATCCAACCTCATCAACCGAACGCACCCAATGTGAGTGAATTCTTACAAACTCCCCTTTTTATTCATGTTTTGGGGTGTATCATGTGTCGCTTAAACTAATTTCTTTTATGCAAATTCGTGCTATACCATTATGTGAACTAAATTAGAATGTAACTATTGTTTGGTTGTGATGTATTTCATATTGTCAAAGTTGTATACAAATTATTTAGGCCCATCAGTTCGTAAGAACAACGCGTGCCTCAAAACTCATTTATTAGGCCCATCAGTTCCTCGTGTGAGACGAGAACAACGCGTGCCTCAAAACTCATTAATTAGGCCCATCAGTTCCTCGTGTGAGACGAGAACAACGCGTGCCTCAAAACTCATTCATTAGGCCCATCAGTTCCTCGTGGGAAACGAGTCGAACAACGCGTGCCTCAAAACAATCATTTGGTGTTTATATGTTCAATATTCAATATTATGTGTTGTGTGAATAAATTTACATCTACATTTACTCATATGAGGTATGCACATTATTTGTAATCAATTGGATAAACTCGTTCAAATGTTTTTTCCATAGGATTCACTCGCCAACATTATGTTGATCCAAAAACCTTTTTACACATGATACAGGTGGACAGGTTGAAGCAAGGAAAACATAGGATATGCCTTAGAAGAGAACCAAGAAGCTTAGACTGATAGTTAGAAGATGTTGTATAATTTATTTCCATTAAATTGTATTAATGAATATGAAACATATAATAAATGTCATGAGCTTTGATGATAACCCAATTATGTCCCGATCACCTTTTCCGCTGCGGGTCGGGGTGTGACAATGAGCTTGTTACCGATCGGTACTGAATTGGTACCAAAAATCCTCAAAAGTGGGTACCGGTACCGAATATACCCTGTACGGTTTGGTACCGGTACCAAATATACCCGGTACGGTTCGGTACCGGTACCAAATATACCCGGTACGGTTTCGGTACCGGTACTTGAGGTAAATACTAGTACCGAACTGGTACTGAAAATGTACCCGGTTCAATAAATTCGGTATCGGTACCGGGTACTATTTACTCATCCTTACGCATATCGCATGTCGCAACCCCCGACCCCTACCCCGGGAGCGGGAGCCGCGAAAGCAGTAGACAGGTGGTACCGGTGTTTATTAATTTGGCAGCGGAATTAAAACATCAGGATCGTAGTTATGAAATGAATTTCGGAGTTTCAGAACACCAAACTTTTATATTAAACAAATGGGATGAAAACCTATGTTTTGTTCATAACATCTTTTTAGGGATAACCCTAGTTGCTGAAAATATAAACTTTTATTTAGGTAACTTTATAGCCACTTTCTTTAAGCCTTCAGTGCTCCATAGCCGGCTTCTTATAACTTCACATTAAGTTACCCGAAACGCGTTTTTAAAAATGTTTTATCAGCAAGAAATACTGGCGAGTTCATTCTATTTTATAAAATGACACAACATTATACTTTACAGTCCTAAGAGCGATTACAATGTTTATATCTATCCAATTACTCATTCAGTATGTGAAAAAATAAACAATTTGGGTTAAAAAGGGTTATGTTTGTGTCAACCCACAAACATTCGTGTTGTGTTTGGATTCATCTGTCGGACAAGATTTTCGGGTCCGGTTCGTGTTTGGGTTCGGGTTGAACCCGCTAACTCGCAAACACGGCCTGGCACCCCCCTAATGAAAGATAAGTGAAACATTTAAAAATAAAAAATAAAACACAAAAACATTAATAAAAATATATTTTTATGAGAGTTAAGAAAAATTTGAGAAAGAATTAAGACTTTAATAGAATGTTTAATAAATAGTTAAAGACGATGGTTGATAAAATAATTAAAAAACTTTTTATTATAAAATCTCAGGATTCATTTTTTAATTTACTTAAAAATTTTTTTAACTCTTGTTAAATTAAATGATATACTTAAAAGGAAAATATTTCTATCCAATAAGAATAGGAGTGAGAAAAAGTAACTTTTCATAAAATACTTATTTTGGTAGATACTTTTCAAAGTAGCTATTTTGGTAAATAAATTTTCTAACAAATAGTTGGGAAAAAAAACTCGTTAAAAGGGGCGTGATGATGGGGAAGGTTAGGGAGATAATAGGCGTGAGGAAGAAGGAAGGTGGCCCCCACCAATTGACAACCAATCAGATTAATTCTCTTTTTTTAGTTTTATAGATTTAAATATTATTTTAGTAGGACAGTGAGCGGTGAAAACTTATGAATCCATTACATACCAAAGGTGAAATTTTGAAAATATCGTGCAAATGTAAACCTGACCCGTTCTATCTATCGTTGGGTTAGTGGGCAATGGAGAATCGGTTTTATTCTGGATTGATGTGTGGCTTGGACCTTGTAATATGAGGAGTGCATTCCCAGGCCTTTCCACGCTAGAAAAACACAAAACTTGTACGGTGGCGGATAGGGTGCACTTTGTTTCTGGAACGTACAATTACATATGGGATTGGACGCGGGTCAACTTGTCTCAGCAGAAATCTTTTGAGTTACAGGGCTTGTCGGGTCTCTTAGCTCCGGTTACTCTGGCCCAGCGTAAGGACCGATGGCAGTGGGTTCTTAACGGGCCAGTGGACTTCTGGGTAATAAGCATAAAAAGATTAATGGCTGAATATGGGTTATCACAGCCTCCTTACAGGTTTTTTTATGGAACACTTGGGTGCCTAAAAAAAGTTTGTTTTGCTGAATCGGCTGCCCACTACGGATGCTCTAAGGACCCGGAATGTGTTCGTCCAGGATACGTCGTGCAGGCTTTGTGGGGATTACACTGCTGAACACATTTTCACGGGCTGTCAATTTACTCAAACAATCTAGCAAGTGATTTTCCAGTGGTGGAAGGTATCCTCCTTCTACGCTTTTCATATCAGGGACCTTTTGTCGACGCATGAGCTGCTGGGAGGTTCTGAAAACCAGAAAAAAATATCATCCAAGCCTTAGTTTACTCGGTAATGTGGAGTGTTTGGCAGAGCAGAAACGAGGCAGTGTTCGGATCTAAAGTTCCTTCAGTCTCAAAGGTCGTGGAAGAGGTGAAGGCGCTGGGTTCCCTGTGGATCAAAAATCGGGCCAGAAGAGTCGGGCTTACCTGGGAACAGTGGAGTAGCTTTAATGTTTGACTGCTTTTTGTAGTCTTGTCTCAGTTTGTTTTGTTTCAGTTTATCTTTGGAGTTTGTTGGCTTCCAGCGTGTTATGTACATTTACCAACTCCTTGTTGGTTTGCGGGGTTTTATATAAAAGTTTTGTTGGTCGTTCAAAAGAAAAGTGAGTGGAAACTCATGACTACGTGGTAGTGGCAGTGATGTGACAGACACCTTATGACGTGACAGTTAAAAAAATGAAACCATTACATATGTTCTAAGTGTAGGAGTTTTATATACAGTACTTTATTTGTGTAGTGTTTGTCATCATCATTTGGTAGAGCTCACCATATATTGTTGGAGCTGACCGAACCTTCACCATCAATACTCAATACACAGACCATGTATCAACTGCTTGTCCTGTCTCAGCCTTTTGTTTGTTGGAGTTGACCAAACTTGTTTTGGCAACCAAATTGATGCAGATGCATGATCAAACCGTGCATAACCATCCTTTGTTTTTTTTAATGTAGTTATTTGTTTCATCTTTTGGGCATCAAACCGTGCATTAACCATCCTATGTTTTTTTTAGTATTGTTATTTGTTTCATCTTTTGGGCATGTGATGTTGGTGTTTCATACTGTATATAAACATACAGGAATCTGCATTTAGCGTGATTCAAATTCGTCATTGATTACCCGACAATCAACGTAGAATAGGCAATTGACCAGAGTAAAATAAAATTTATTTAAAAAAAAATAGTTTATCCTCCTAAACATCTTTCATAAAAGTTTCCTAACAAACATTTGGTTAAATCCATACAACCAGAAAACTCATCATAAATTCATAACAAGTTACAAAAGCAATTCCCTGTGGTAAACTTTTCAAGCTTTTCTCTTTGCACTTGACTTTAGGTAGTTAATGGCAACCTTGGAAAAATGGGTAATCGAGAAAAACATTTGCATGTATGCACGGCTTTTTACAATGCTCTCCCGTATTCCCCTCACTTTTCTAGCTACTGCTGGCCCCTCCAGATCGGGTTTTGTTTGGACCACCACCACCTGCTGCATTGATGCTAACCAAGTAAAATTAATGTAAAACTCAGGCTCCAAAGCAAATGAGTAAAACTAGAGGTAGACGTGTAAGCGGGTCGAGCCGCTCGTAAACTACTTGAGATCGGCTAGCTAAAAGCATGAATCAAGCCGAGCTTAAATTGAAGCTCAATTAATAAACGAGGTTGAGCCCGAGCTTCACATATTGACTATTGAGTTTGACTAGGCTTACGAGCCTAAACAAGCTTTAACAAGCCTTTTATCTATTTATTTTTTATTTAGTGTATATAAATTATTATTGTATATAATATTATGATTAAAATAAATAAATAATATATATTATGTTTTATAAATATATTATTATTAATAAACAAGTTGAGCCCAGGCCGAGCTCGATCTTCAAAAACTACTCACGAGTCAAGCTCGAGCTTTGGTGATGAGCTCAGGCTCGGCTCGGTTTGGCTCATTTACACCCTAATAACTAGTGCACGCAAAATCGGTGGGCCAGGAAACATGTCAAAATGAAAATGGGTTGTTTTGTAGTGTGAATAGATGGGCCCAGGACGAGGTTGGGCCAGCCTACAAACACTGTTGTTTTACTTTTCCAGTTTCATAAACAATAATAAAAAAACTATAACATCACAATGATAATATTATAATATATCTTTGAATATAAAAGGAGTTAAAATGATTTTATGCATTTTAAATAAACTTTGATGACTATCAATCCATTTGACATGTTCTAGCTAATCTTTAAAAATTACCTATTAGAGACGAAGTATATCCCAGACTGATCCATTTACCCATAAATGGGTTGGAACTGCAACCCCAAGTAAAACCATGTGAAAGCTGAGAATGTACTACTAACCTGATGGATTCATGTTTGTCAATTGGCGCAACTTTTCCTCAGCCACACGCACAGCACGGGTTGAGCTTTTAACACCCTGGGTTATCTCCTGGCTGCAATAAAAGTTGACCCGGATGTGAATTATAAATAAACTTTGATTAGAAGTAAGTAAAACCAGTGAGTTTTTTGCTAACCCTAAATCACTGAGCTCCATTGTTAGGTCACTGATCTCCATTCCAGATAAACGAACAGCAGCCATTGTGTCAGGGAGTTCCTCCCTAGTAACATCAAGCAGTTTTTCAAGAGATTCTGCTGCCCTTTTAAAAGCCTTCAGCCCACAAAATGAAGTCATATAAGAATAGTAATTGGTTAACATTGTTCAATAAGTTTAATTTTTTTTGTAGATCTTTATCTTAAGTTAGCTTTAAAATAGCTACAGTGATATGAGCTAAATAATCAGAAACAGAGGACAGTTTGATAGTATTTGGATGTGCTTCTTCTGTTTACATGTCTCAACTTTTACAGAAGTATAGTTATTTAAAAAATTAATAGATGGATGAAACGACCAAAAATGGTCCTTCAAACTTCAAAAAAGGTTAAAGGGGTGAATAAGTAATTTTATTTCACACTTGAATAATCAGTTATGTTCAGAACTTCAGATGGTATAAAACTAATAATTTGATCCTACATGATCAGATAATATGCAAAAGTTGCTTATCCAAACAATAAAAACTGGTTGTAGCGTAATCAGAGAACATGTTCCAAAACACAAATCCATTCATCACCTATCGAAGATTGTTAAGGCAAAATACCAAGGAAAACTAATCATCATGAATATCAGACACTAAGGCAGGGATAGGGAAAAGAAAACCTTTTATTATAAAAACTATGCCACACAGCACACTTTTATCGCAAAATATAAATGCAAATGAGGCAGTACAAGGATTAAACAACAAATGTCACACCTTAATACTTGACTTACATTTGAGCGTCCAACCAATGGGTGACACTTAAAAATGATACTATTATAATGATGTCCAAAGTAAACAACTGTAAACAGAAAAATAAATATTCAGGATTCATATGACTAACCAGAAGGGTAGGGATAGTAGAGCAGAAAAGCCAAGTAGCTGAAATTCCCGCCTACAGGATGGGAACATTAAATTAGTAATGATCAAGCACTAGCATCGTTCCTGAAAAGAACATGGTTAAATACTAAGAAACTATGGTTGAATAGAGAGATGCATCCTTCAATTACCCTTGGCTTTGAAGACCAGTAATTATGGGTTCTATACCAAAAGAGTGATGCTCGCTTCATTCCAATATACAACATTCAATTAAAGAAACAAATTGTTGAACGTGAACTTCTTTTTCGTAATGCAAATAGTGCTGCTATGCTTGTGTAACAAGAAAACCAAAACTTGTTTTTGGCAAGACTATTAAATCTTCCAAACACTGTCTTCTATCCAATGTAAACATAAAAATGTGTCCCATCTTTTAAGAAGCTATTATTTCTTCTTAAGAGATGGGTCATCAAAAAATAGATCTTAATAGTAATGATTCGTTCCATCTTCCCAGCTCACAGACTTTAAGTAGTCTACACCGTAGACCAACCATAATTACTTATTTAAAAATCAACATAAAACAGCACAACTTTTTAGCAAAGTATTGAAACTACACAAGCACCCATGACATAGATACTAATAGCCATGGCATAGTTATTAAAGACGTTCCGCGCACTCAAGGCTCATAGGCCTCGCCTGGGGCCTAGGCGCAAGACGCAAAAAAGCGAGGCCAAAGTAGAAGTCTGGCTCGAATCTTGCCGGAATTTAGAGAATTTGTCCATAAACTCTCTGGAATATAGGAATCTCGCCGGAATCTGCGTCTGAACCATCACCTAGAGAATTAAAGCACAATTGCCTCGCCTGGAAGATGGGCCTAGGCGCAAAAGGCGATGGCTTTTAACACTATGCAATAAAGTAGTTTCCCATCGTTCACAAACAGAGCTGTACTAACAATCATTACTATTTGCCTGTAAATTCACATCATTTCTTTGTAAATTAAAATGTAGCTCATCTTTAAACTTAAGAGATCATACTTCTTTCTGACGTCCATGGTTAACTTAACTAACATCAAATATGCAATACCCCAAGCACAAAGTAGCAACTTAACAGTACTGAACTTGAAAATCTCTACACATGAGATCTCAATTAGCTTCAAATCAAATTCAAAACCTAGCAAATTACATAGCAGAAAACTGAAAACTAGCATTTCGACATAAACCCAAAGAAAACTTAGATATTACCGCACAGGCGATGAAATTGAGGAGGAGAATATGCCGTTGCGTGAGGTTCCATTGCGGTAGCGGCGGCGGAGATCCTACGGAGGTAGTAAACGTAGTGGAAGAAGAAACGGACGGCTCCAACGACGACGTATTGGTTGAGTTTGTAGAAAGAGAAGCGACGCACAAACTGTGCGGTAGTCGACGGCGGAGGTTAGGCGGACGGACGGTGGCGGAGGATTGGTGGCGGTGAGAGTAACTGACGTTAGGGCACGAAATCTGTTGCAGATTCAGTGAAGTGATCATCGTTTATCGCCGGAACGAGACACACGCACCAGGAGTACCGAGTAGTGTTGTATATTTAAAATTTGGACCCAACTTTACATCTCATCATCTTCAGCCTATGTCTATACGATTTAATTTTTTCAAGTAACGATTATATTTTATTAAATTAAAAGTTTTTTTTTCAAGTAGAATAGTTCAAAAAACATGTTAAAAATAGTATCCATCTTCATCTTTAAAACACATTTAGACACCTCAAAGTCATTGTTTACTTCCCACATCACTTGGGTTTCAGCCATGGAGATGAGACTCGCTTCTGGGTGGCTGAAAGATACTCCTTTAAAGGATGTGTGGCCTATGCTTTTTAGACTTGAAAACAATAAACTCTGCAAGGTTAGTGAGTGCGCTATGTATTCCTCTCTAGTGGCACCACTTGGGTTTGGAGGTGGAAGAGGCAGTTGGTTTCGAGGGAAGAACAAAAGGAATGGGCGGAACTCTCAAACTGCATCGAATCGGTTAGACTGTCGGCTGACTCCAAGGATGCTTGGGCTTGGTTGGGCGACGGGTCAGGCAAGTTCTCGGTTGGATCGATAAAAAAGATGATAGCCATGGACAATGATTGTCACAACCCCGACCCGCAGCGGAATAAGAGTCGGGGCATAATTGGGTTATCACCAAAGCTCATGATGTTTACTAATATGTTTCATATTTATTAAATCCAAATTACATTTCAAAGTTCCAAGTCAAATTTATACAATACAAGGAAAGGAAAAATTAACTAAACAAATCCATAATCTAAACTGGTTTATTCTTCTAAGCCGCCCTATATGTTTCTTGCTTCAACTTGATCACCTGTATCATGTGTAAAAAGGGGAAATTTTGGGTCAACAAAGTTGGCGAGTGAACCTTGTTTAAAACATTTGTTATTGATTTATTATTGTAATTTAATTTGGGAAAATTGTGCAATAATCATATATGAACAAATGTATGTAAACATAACAATCACAAACCACCTTGCTTAAGCATAAAATAAGAATGACAATGTATATGTTGGCAACGTCCCGTTCACGCTCAAAGGTAATGGGGAACGGACGGCCTATGCTAACGTATGTGAGATCAAGGCTCAATCAAACGGAGCCGATCTTATGTTGGCAACGCCTGGTTCACGCTCATAGGTAATGGGGAATAGCTCACGCTCATAGGTAATGGGGAGCGGCGGCCTATGAAATGTATGTACTGAAATGATAAATTAAATCTAAACTTCAACCACACAAACAACGGATACTTATTGAATACACATGATCATGAATATGATGGATGCACAAGTGTTTAATTAAATTAAATAAATAGCGACACATGATACACCCCAAAATGTGATTAAAACGGGGAATTAGTAGAGGTTCACTCACATTGGGTGCGTTTGTTTGAAGGTGTTGAGTGCGCACGAGTTAGAGGATTGATCGACGAGAGATAACTAACCAAATAAAATAACGAAAAGGTACGGTAAGTATGTGGATTTTATTAACTATTTTAATAGGATTTTTAGGTATATTTTTGTGAGTTTAAGGCTACTTTCTATCTTTAAAAACGTTATTTTTAAGTATTTTTAATTGATTTTTAAATTAAATAAATAAATAAAAATAATAAAAAAATATTGATTTTTGACCGTTGACCAAAGCCCGTTGACCGGTCCCGTCGATTATATATGCGCGCTGGGTGAGACTCGAACCCGTGACCTCCCGTACGCGTGCACGCAACTCTACCAACTGAGCTACGTGTCTAACCCGAAATAATTCTGTTTTTAATTATACTTATATACTATTTAGATTTATCCAGAAATTAATTACTTTTAAAAATGGTTTTAAATGTATCGAACCGGTGATGACCACAGGTCTCGAACCCGGGACCTGTGGGTTAGCGTGCATACAGTCCACCGCTGGACTGTGTGTCTAACTTGATTAATAACTCGGTTTTTATTATACTTAACATGATTTTGGGAGTTAACCCGGTTCAGTTAAAAAGGCATTTTTTTTATAACAAGAGAGTAAGCAGGGACAGGATTCGAACTCGCGTCATATGTGTATATGTTTGCACACAGTCCACCGCTAGACTGTGTGTCTAACTTGTTCATTAAATCGATTTTAATTAGCCTTATTTATACTCTGTCTTCGTCTACGTTTACTTTACCCAGAAAACAAAGTCCGACTGTTTGGACTGATTTATGCCTAATCTGGTTTTTAAACTTTATAAGTAAATTAAAGATAACGAATGGAGAGAGTTTGGGGGAAAGGATGTACCGATCAGGGATTTTCACAGAATTCCGGCAGAGGTCCGTCGGCTCTGATAGTGAACTCCGGCTGTTGAAATCAATTAACAGTTCTGTTCGATTATTTATGAAGTTGAGGTACGTAATCAAAGTTTTAACAGAAGTTTGAAAGATCATACCAGCTCTCAGTGTGTTTCCGGAAGTTTCAGAAATTTTCCGGCGAAGGTAGGAATTTCGACAAACGTTGACTGGGATTGATTCTGATGGTGGAGTTGTCTTAGAGACAGATTAATCAAATGATTGAAACAGAAAGAGTCGAAGGAATTACCGTGTGGATGTGAGTCTCGGTTTTCTGGCGACTTGCAGATATTTTCAGGCGAGTGAATTTTCGTCGAGAAAGGGTGCGATTCTGAGCGAAAAGGCTACCAGTGGATTGTGGGTGAATTTATAGGGAGAAATCGAGACGTATGGGGCTTGAATTCAGTCTCGATTCAAGGTCAGTCGTTCTCCGGCGGTTACGACTGATGTCGCGGGTTCAGACGTCGGTTATAACCGTCGTTAAAGTTAATTCTTCGGTTAAATTGGAAGAAAACGTTAATTATCGGCGAAGTCGTTGGGATTTCCGACGACTGCTAATTGGGCGCGATTTTGACTGAATTTGACTTCCGTGTTTTATTATTTGAATTAATTGATTCGATATGATATCAAAAAATTAAAGTGGCGGAGTGGTTGATTGTGTGAACGTTAAATCTTTGGGGATTTCCGGCTGACCCGGGTTCGACTCCCGGCAGCCGGTTTTCCTTTTTAATTAATTTATTTTTATTTTTTTACAATTATAATTTATATCTTCTAATTTGTTTATTAATTATGTATCGTTTAAAATTAAAATAAGTCATAAATAAACAACAAAAATTTAAAACTGATTGTTCGGTTATTAAATGAAGCGGGTTTCGAAAACCCGTTTTTCGACGGATGTTACAATGATTATAGCGAAAATTATGTGATCAAGTGGTGTAAATGGACGCCTATTAAATGCAACATTTTCGTATGGAGGGCTGAAAAGAACAGGATTCCAACGCGTTTGGCCCTCGTAAGAAGGAATGTGAACCTCGATTCGGACGCTTGCGGGTTATGAGATGAAGGTTCTGAATCTGCGGAGCACCTCTTTACGGCTTGCGAAGTGGTGTCGCGGGTTTGGTTGATCATAAGTAATTGGCTCAGGTTACCTCCGATGCTTATTTTCTCCTTCAAAGACCTGATGGAATTCAACAGAAATTCTAATTTGGGTAAGAGAGAAGCGGAGATAGTTCACGGTATAATAATAACAGCCTGCTGGTGCGTTTGGAAGGCAAGGAGCGAAAAAGCTTTCTCCATGAAAGAGCTTTCGGTCAACAACATTATCGGGGAGATAAAGGCTTTGGGTTTTTTGTGGTTAAAATACAGGTCTAGATATAAGGATTTAAGTTGGGTGGGTTGGTGTAAATACCCCATGTACATGTTGGTCTGAGTTGTTTTTGGTTTCGGCTTTGTGTTGTTGTTTTGCAGCGCCCTGTTTGTTTCTGCAAGGGCTGTGTCGTTTTATGAAAGTTTAAGTTAAAAAAAATGTACCAAGATGTATGCACGTGTCAAAAAAAATGTGACGAACCTAATAAACTCATCATCACCAAAAAGGTAATAACTTGCCTAACATCGTCAATAACATCATTATAAGCAGCGTTAAGAACATCATCAATAACCTCGTCAACTCATCGTTGTAACACGACATCGACTACTAGCACACGCAACTCCCAAAAACATTCACATTTAAACACTTGTGGCCATGCATCTCATTTATTAAATATTATATACTCTAACAAATGTGAAGAGCATGTAGAGTAAGTTACAATATATTAAACTCAAGGTACAATGAAAAAATGCATTGCTTGCTTAAAAGGTTAGTCTTAGAAATGTTTTTATTTTCTTATCTTTTAACTATGTTAAATAAATTAAACAAATGGTCCTTCAAGAACTAAACTATTAAAGTTAGTCTTATACATAAACCGACTAAACGTGGCTTTATTCTACTATCTTTTAAATCTTATTTATTAATATATAATATATATATATATATGATATGTATGATATTTTATAATTACTTTTAAACATATTATCTTTTTCGCTTATAACTATTAAGATGATGATATTTTATGAATTCTAAGTATGTCATTGTGATGTGCTTATTTTTATTTATGTCTAGACATAAACTTTACTCAAAAACCGAGTTGTGGTAGCCGACGCTCTTAGTAGAAAGGAACACGAGAAGCCCAGCGAGTTCGGTCCTTACAACTCGCGCTACACTCTAACCTACCTGAATAAATTCGCATCGCTCAGTTGGACGCAATCAAACCCGAAAATCTTAAAGCTGAAAAATTACGCAAGATGGAGCGTGATTGGAAACCAAACCAAACGGAACTTGTTACTTTCTTAGTCGAATATGGGTACCCCTCTACGGGAACTTGAGAGAACTCATAATGGATAAAGCTCACAAATCAAGGTACTCTGCTCATCCAAGATCGGATAAGATGTACTAGGATCTCAAAACGACGTACTGGTGACCAAACATGAAGGCTGAAATAGCCACCTACGTAAGCAAATGCCTAACCTGTGCCAAGGTCAAGGTAGGATACCAGAAACCCTCAGGGCTATTGCAACAGCCGGAAATCCCCATTTGGAAATGGGAACAAATCGCTATGGACTTTATCACATGTCTACCTAGGATACCTAGTAGAAAGGATACTATATGGGTGATCATTGACCGGCTAACCAAATCGGCTCACTTCTTAATGATCAAGGAAACCGAGAAGTTTGATACGCTTGCGGCACTGTACATGAAGGAAATAGTAGCCAGGCACGGAGTTCCAATATCCATCATATCCGACCGTATCCACGTTTTACTTCTCATCTGTGGCAGTCAACACAGAAATCCTTAGGATCACGCGTCGGTTTAAGCACAGCATACCATCCACGGACTGATGGTCAAAGTGAACGTACCTCGAAGACATGCTTAAAACGTGTGTAATCGACTTTGGCAAAAGCTGGGGAAGCATCTACATCTGGTAGAGTTTGCCTATAACAACATCTATCACACGAGTATCCAAGCGGCACCATTCGAGGCACTGTATGGACAGAAATGTCGATCGTCCGTTTGTTGGGCGGAAGTTGGTGACAGTTAAATCACGGGGCCAGAGTTGGTTCTAGAAGAAACTGAAAAGATCGTGCAAATCTGAAATCGTATGGCAGCAGCTCGGAATCGCTAAAAGAGCTATGCCGATCAGTGATACAAACCGTTAGCATTTCAAGTAGGCGATCGGGTCCTACTGAAGGTGTTGCCTTGGAAGGGCATGATTCGTTTTGGCAAGAGAGGTAAACTAAATCCGCGATACGTTGGTCCGTTTCAAATTATGAAGAAAATCGATTATGTGGCTTATAGTTGAACCTTCCTAATGAACTTAGTGTAGTTCACAACGTTTTTCATGTCTCAATTCTAAAGAAGTGTCTATCAGATGAAACACTGGCCGTTCCATTAGATGAGATCCATATGGACGAACAACTACGGTTCATCGAAGAACCAATTGAAATCATGGACCGAGAGGTCAAACCACAGAGACATATCAAAATACCGATTGTCAAGGTTCGTTGGAACTCTAAGCGTGGACTGGAGTACACTTGGGAAATAGAGGATCAAATGAGAGACAAGTATCCTCACCTCTTTGCAACCAAATCACAAGATCCAAGCAACACAAACTGAATTCGGGGTGAAATTCCTTTAATTGGGGGAGAATGTGACAATTCGGAAAATCTTTCTTACTCCAATCGTGCTCACTCATTTCGGGACGAAAATTCCTTCAAGTTAGGGATAATGTGACATCTCAGAAAATCAAGTATCCTTCTGGTTCGGTTTTTGTTATACTCATTTATTACCTAGCTCATTTCTTTTTATGAAAAAATAATAATAATAATAATAACAACAACGTATTACTTGTTATAATTTTACAAACCCGAACCCAAATCTATGTGCAAACTCACTCCCTCACTTGCGGCCAAGCTAACTAAACCTGAGCCCACCATCCCTAGCCCAAATCGGGCCATCCCCTTTATATGTTATGTGCGTATATGTGTGTACGTATGTATGAAAAGAAAAAAACTTATCAAAACCCTAATCCCCAAGTTTCGTGCGGCAGTAGGGGCAACACCCCCCCACCGCGACTTCTCCCCCTCTCTCGCTACTCCATCTCTAGTTCAACATCCATCTTTGCAAGGTTAGTTGTTTTGGTGGTTGTTTCGGTTTGAAATTCTTGTATGCATGGCTGTGTTTTTGGTGTTTCTTGATGATCTTGTTGATTTAGGGTTAACTTGATTAGTAGGATGCATGAGAATCACGTATGATGTTCGTTTGTACGTTTGGATATGTATAGGCCTATATGAGTTAACTAGGGTTTGAAATTCTTAGTGTTATTGTTACTAGGATGGACAAATCTGAGGTAGACACACAATAACCTACTGTAGTAGTGTCAAATGTCCTCGTTACTCGCTAGGTAGGTGTTAGGGAATCATAAAACTTGTTTTAAGAAGTCGGGAAACGAAGCCAGAAAGCTGTTTGGCATTTACAGCCAACTTCAGTTGGCTGTAACTGGGTCGTAATATAACAAAAACTTAATTTATGGAGTCCAAAATGGAATATTTAGAAATACGCTTCAAATGGCGCTGGAATCGTAATTTTTGGATGTCGTTTACTATTTAAAAGAATTATTTCGTTTCAGTGGTCAAAGCTGCGCTTTTTTCTGCAGAAATTGTTTGTTATGTTTCATGTTATAACTTGGTGAATACTTGGAGTTAAGTCATAAAATTTATACAGTAGATGGTCTTAGGTGCCTGCGCAAATCTCCAGCTGGATTTATGTCAATCGGATAACCGAGGATTTTTAAATAAATTTTTCCGTGAGCTGCAGTCAGAAAGTGACGAATCTGATTGTTGCTTAGTAAATGATTTTTTATAAATTATTGGTAAAGACTTAGGCCTTCAAATATCTACACAAGACCAACCCCTCCGAGAGGTGCGTCACATAAAAAGATCGTAATTTTTGCAGCCTAACTCTTAGTGATGGTTGGTGATAGACCTGGCACAACAGGAGCAGCAACGTCAGCTTCGAATAGAACATTTTGTTGACATGACCTAGGCTAGCTACCTAAACATATAACATACACTGCTAAACAATATAACAACATGATTCAGGAATTGAATCGGGAAACTTACAATAATCTGATTCGGGTTGGATCAGGGAAACTTTATAACACACTGGTTTAGGGTTGAACCGTGGGTACAACATATATCTTTTTAAAATTAAGAGATAAAACCCGTGAACTCACTCTTCATTAAGTGCTGACACTTGATTTTTGCATGTTTTCTGAGGTTGTTAAGGTATCATTCCAGCGTAGGAGCACATCACGAGCATGAAAACTATTTTATTTAAACATTTTGCAACTTCACTTTTAAGTTCTTTGGTTTGGGCGTTTGTTTTGGCGCACACTTTAATTACGTTTACTTACGCTTCCGCATTTCTTTAACTGCATGGTTGAATTTGTTAAACGTATTTTTGCATATAGAGTCATTCTATGTGACTAGTGTCTTGGATCCTAGTTTGACACGCGCCTCACGGTAAAAACCCGCAAGTGGATTTTTGAGGGTATGACATTATGTTAATTGTTTTGCTCAGCAACTTCAACTTGTTGCTGTGGCCCTTGCAAACAAGTCTCTTGAAATTTGAAGATTTTTTAAAGAAATAACAGATTTAACAAATATTGTTGGTGCATCATGGATACGAATAGATTTGCTAAAAGAAAATCAAAGAGAGCATTTGGCATTGAATCCGGAAGTTGTAATCGGAAGTGGAAATAATCAAGAAATGGCACTCACAAGAGTCGGTGATACACGTTGGAGCTCTCACGAAAAAACACTTCTTCGTTTGCTTACCTTATATCCTTGTGTTATTGAAGTGCTTGAATATATAGAAACTTCGACATGAGAATCAATTCACAAAACTCAAGCACTTGGACTTCAATTATACATGAAAAGTTTTAAGTTTGTATATATATATATATATATATTATATATATATATATATATATATATACCATCTATATTTTAAGATATAAAAAATTAAAAATAAAATTAATGTTATTTACATTTGATGAAACACATCTTGGAAGTTACTAACTTATTGTGTGTCGCTCTTCAAAGAAAGAATCAAGATATTCTGAATGCATTGAGCTGGTTAGATCAACCAAAGAAGAATTACAAAGGTATCGACTTGAAGGCTTTGACTCACTTTTGAAAGATGTTAGATCCTTTTGTGACAAAGATGATATTGAGATGATTAACATGGAAGATGAGTATGTTGACCCAAAAACAGAAGAGAAAGACCAACATCACCATTTGTCACCATTTGGTGATCAATAATTTCAACACGGTTCTCGACATGCTAATTTAGGAGCTTGGAAACCATTTTAACGAGGTAACCACTGACTTGCTTGCGTATTTGAGTTCATTGAGCCTGTGTGATAATTATAGTTCCTTTAATAAACTAAACTTGCTAAAGTTTGGCCGAAATGTATCTGTATGATTTTACTTTTCATGAAAAAGACAAGCTTATCGATGAAAAAAGATAGTCGGTTTCACAACTGAATGGGGTTAATGATCTTGCCAAAGGGATGGTGGAAACAAAGAAACACAATGATTATCAGTTGGTCTATCATTTAATAAAGTTGTCATTAGTTTTACCAGTTGCAACGACTAGTGTTGAAAGAAGTTTTTCTTCAATGAAGCTTGTGAAGAGGGAATTACGAAATAGGATAGGTGATGGATACATGAACGATTCTTGCATTTGTTACATTGAAAAGGAGTTCTTACAACAAGTCAGTAGAGAGTGTATGCAACGTTTCGAAAGATGAAAACTCGCAGGGAAGAACTTTAGGTAGATTTTTTTTATATTTGTAAATGACCATCATATTTTATATTATGTGTTTTAAAAATTTCTAATGACGATGTTCTTTTCATTATTGTATCATACTTTTATCATGTGATGAACCTTACCCGATCCGAACTATCGAACCAACCCGATTTTTTTTGTTTAGTCATATGAAATCGGAGCATCTAAAAAAGTGGACCTAATGGAAAATCTTTTTTGAATCCGCCACTACATACCATAATGGTTAAAACATAAAACCTCCTATTATCATGCACAATTATTACGTTCCATCTTAATGACGAACATCATCTCTATTGTGGGCAATCAAATTCAATGACTAATTAACTTTTATTACACTTTTAGCCATAGTTACTTATTAATAGTTTTCACATTTATTTTCAAGAATAATAATAACAACAACGACGACATTAACAACAACAATAATATTATTAAAAATATGTTAATTATTATAGACATATTTCTATTGCATCAACTTCGTCAAATAAAATGACAAAACATCATCTTTTACTTCAAGTAAAAACATGCATAATTAATTATTTGCATAGAATGTTACCAATTATATAATTTTATCATATATAGAAGAGTGCAAATAATTCTAATTCATTGTTTATAAAAACTATTACACCTGTATTCATGATAAAAGACATGAAATTAAATATGCATTCATTTCAATTGAACCTTTGTGAACAACTCAAATTCACACATGAAATATATATGTAAGTCCTGAAAAACGGGTCTTTCAATGATATCAAACACAATCTTGTGTATGTGCGGAAACCAGACACAAGATGATTCAAGAACTATGCTAACCGAAACATTAATGATTAAACGAACAATATGATCAAACAATAACTTGCATTCACCGTATAAGATGTCTGATACAAGACTTCTAGGTTTCGGCTGGCTCTTAACTTCTACACACTGATCAACCCCTCATTAACTAAGAAGAGTGATTATATACTAGCACAAACTGGCCGGAAACCCCTAACCTAGCCCAGCCGAAACCATCCTTGACCCAACAAAGTTTTTGACCCAAAACACAACTAAGCATAATTACAATACCAACCCACAATTACTATTAGCAACCCACTATGCATAAACCTTCAGGTTCCAACAATCTTCCCCTAGGTTTATAGCATAGTGCGACAATAGTCTTCAACTACTTCCGTTGCCTCCAGTATCTTCCAATGTATCTTTGTAACCTCGAAATCCCTGTTTGTTAATTTGAAGTATACTCGCAACAGCTGCGGTCCAAGTCTTTGCAACTTCCTAATATTTCTCTGTAGCTCGAATCTAATTCTGAGCAAGCACTTCCAAATTCTCTCGGTCTAGATTTAGCAAGTCAATCGGATCAGTCAATCGAAAACTTACATCATCATCACACACAATCACTGCTTGCCCCAACTCTTCATCATAAGCCCAAAAGTGCATGTTCTTCAGAACTCCCTTGGGAATCTTCTTAACCAACGGGATCATCTTCTCTTTGTCTGTGGGTGGCCAGATAACATTCTTCAACCTCCTGTTAGTCTTAGGATCACGTATGCCAGGTGCAGATTTCAACATGGATTATGCGGTATGCATAGAAGAAAATCCACGAGCAACCTCTCTCTTCAATCTCTCGTAAAACATGTATCCACGACCACCAGGCTTATCATCCACATAAGGTGAGTTTGACAACAATGTAAGATCCACTTTAGTAAATGTCTGAAACTGAGCTGGGTTCTTGTACCATTCAAATGGACCAATCTTCCTCTTAATCCACCACCTACGATGGTCATGATCAAATCCCCAGCTAATAATGCCTGAACGATTCCCAATCTTATCGTAAAGACTTTCTCCAACATCGAGCAGATTATGAATGGCCTGAACCTCAGGATCCTCAGGATTTAGATTCTTATTCTTCAAAATCACATACTCTCTTTTCTGCTTCAATCTTGCAGCCTTTGCTTTGTCAGCTTCTTTATCAGTCACCTTTCTGAAATACCGATTCATAGTTGTAGCTCTTTCAACATCATTCTTTGCAAAACCCCTGGCTCGATCCTCTTCAACCTTTCTGCATCTCTCAGTATCGATAGGATCACTGAATTCATCACCAAACTTCTTCTCTAACTTTTCACGCAAACCATACACCATGTTGAATAACATACTAACATCACCCTGCAGCTAATCAATTTGTTGATTCTTTTGCACAATCTTGTCTTCAAGCTGAATGATCTTAGCATCTTTGTGAATCGAGCCTTGTTCAAGCACAATAATCCTCTTCTTTAGTTCACTAACACTGATATACTCATCATTATCATCTGAGTCATCAATAAACGACATCCTCGAGACTTCTTCAGGATGTTTTCCTTTAGAACTGTTGGGTTCATCATGTGCAGCTCCAGAAGAACTTCCAACAATGGCAGTAGCTAAATGTGCTGACTCTATCACAGTTCCAGAGGAGCAGAAACAGTAACAGTAACTGGAATCTCTGTAAGATTAGCATCTGTATCCAATCTTGTTTCATCAGCTTCAACGTCAATCCCTATTTCTGTAGCAGTGGGAGTAGCAGTCATCTCAAAATCAAACAAACTCTCAGTCGTTTCCTTTGCATGCTTAAAATCAAAGTTATACAAATTATCCTCATCTTCATTATCAGCAATCACGGGTTGATCTTCACTTTGCTCAATAAACACTCCAGGTCTAGGATCCCTTCTCCTTCGCTTAACTGGTCTGGAACTAGGATCCTTTGGGTCTCCAATTGTTAGCTCTTGACTTTGAACTGAAAGATTGGAAGGAGGATTTCCATCTTTTCAGTCACTGTCTTTAACAAATTGGCTAACCTCTCAGCAGTAATCACCAGTTGAACAGTAGAAATGGCGAAAATAGCTTCAGCTTCAGGAGGAAGCTCAAATCATCATTTTTATCATGACTTATCTCAATTCCTTCATCGTCAGAATTTATCTTCAAAATTTCTGTCTCAGGCTCTTCACGCGTAACATCTTAAACCACGTGTTCATCAGCAACCATGTCATTAACTTGAGCACCGGCATGTATAACTTCTGGTTGGGGAATCACTGGTTCAACAACAACTTTTTCAGTTTCAGCAAACTGACCAAACTTCTCCAGTGGAATTCTTCCTACATACTTTCTTGGTGTACTCTTCTTTGGTGTAAGTGCACTAAAACACAATGGACCCATTGGCTTCAAATCCAAGGTGTTGCCAGTTCTTTCCAAATTAGAATAACGAGCGTTGAATATCATCTGAAGGAATCTTGGGTACATAACAAACTTGTCTTTGCGCACACCAGTAACATTTCTCTTCATTCCCTCGTACACATACTTCGAAAAGTTGTAAGCTTCATTTGTAATCAAACAGACAAACGCAGCTGACCGTGTGTTGTTTAACTGATCTATCCCCCCATTTTCTGTCATGCACATTATAAACATGTGCATCAATAGACACCAGTATGGATGCATAAACTTCTTCATAAGCGAGCGATATGATCTTTCATAGCTCAATCGAGGTAGAACCGCTTCAACTGCCCCAGATGGAAGATCAATAGGATTTGTCTCTTGATTAGCAAACTGTAATACCTCTCTGATAACCGGCTCAGTAACAATCACTTTCTTCTCTTGAATAACGACTTCAATAGAACCTTTTCCATCACCTCCTAACGCTTTAAACTTTGCCGTCTTCCAGAATCTCTTGACAAGGTCTTCATATACGATGGGATTCTCTCTAAGTGCATGAGCAATCTTGCAACTGTTAAGTCCTTTGATCAGTGACGTGAACATCTTATGCTTTTCTGGTGGTGGAAACATGTTGCAGCTTGGTTATGACCTGGAATAACTTTCAAGTCCATATTTATGCAAAATACACATCTACTGTTTAAATAGAAAAATGAAACTGTGTATTTTTTAGGTAATGGTCAAAAATTAACACAGGTTGACCAGTTGAAAGCACACAGTCAAACTGGATTGCGAGTCAAC
The DNA here is from genome assembly GCA_947069175.1 of Scalesia atractyloides. Taxonomy (NCBI): domain Eukaryota; kingdom Viridiplantae; phylum Streptophyta; class Magnoliopsida; order Asterales; family Asteraceae; genus Scalesia; species Scalesia atractyloides. The sequence continues at coordinate 40,327,693 of CAMTDV010000014.1, read as the reverse complement.
ACTTAAATAAATATTTTAAAAATTCAATGGATCTCGAGTCGCAATCAGAAGATTTCGAGTCTAAACCATGACGTCTCGAGTCGAAACCAATTGGTTGTTAATCTGATATCTCGAGTCAAAATCCTGAGATCTTGAGTCGAAACCAGATAGGTCTCGAGTCCAATTGCAACTCCACTCGCAACCCCAGTCGAAACCTTCTAAACACCTTTTGTTCTTCAACACTAAATGATTATGGATAGAAATTCAAGAACATGTAAAAATTTTGTTGATGACCAAATTATAAAGAATTTTGGGTTTCTTGATGATCTTCAAAACTTCAAAAATTTCTTCAAATCTTCAACTAAACTTCAACCAGAAACCACTCTTTGATAGAGATTACCTTAAACTCGGCGATGGTTATCAGTCGGAATCAAGTCGAAATTAGAGAGATTTAGAGAGAAAATCAAAGTAGATCTCAAGTGCAAATGAGGTCTCGAGTCGAAACCTCACCATTTAAACCTACTGTTCATGGGCCAGGCCTCATCAAACCAACTCAGGCCCACCGGTCTCGAGTCGAAACCATGAGGTCCCGAGTCGAGACCGCCTTTGCGAGTCGAAACCATCAATTAAATTAAATTTTCAATTTTTCAACTCATAAATTTATAATTTAATTTTCAATAAAATTGTCCTTTACCCTTCCGAGCACGTTTTTCGAGACTAAAACCTATAAAAACAAAAATAAATAATATGAAACAATTATTTACAAAAATAAAAGATAAGAAATATCATAATTGCTCAGGGATCAAATCACGAGGTTTTGAGCTTGACTTCACTTATCAACACTGATCTACTATCGAAAGATTTGAATGATTTTTAGTATATTTGGCCACCTAAACTCACCTCCCTAGGCCTTCTCCATACAACTGCATGTAATCAAATTTATAATGTTTTGTTATTTCAACATTGAACACCCAAACAAATACTAGTCAAATCCTGGAATATTAACCAGCACACACTATCATGCAAGTAGTTTCCCAACCACATATTTCCACAAGTCTGTTCTAAATTTCTGAAACCTTGACTGGGACTAGATTGAGAAGAGATCAGAATAGATCAAAAGCAGAGATGATATAATATACAGATCAAGTGAGTTTTCTCAGTTTGATATAGGTTTTTGGGTTTCTTTTGGGCACTAGAGGGCCTCTTTCAGGTGTAAAATGATCTATATAAGGCGACAGACGTATAGCTACGTCTTTGCTCACGCAAAACAGAAGCTAACGCTGCCTAGAACCTCCAGGTCTTTGCTCACACAAAACAGAGGAGATACACGACTTTTTCAGAGAAGATTTCAGAACTAGACCAAAATTGTGTGTATCGGGACATCACACAAGCATTCAAATATAAATGAGCTAATCCCAAGTGACGTTCTTTCCTGAGGTCATATACAAGTTTAAGTTCCAAACAGACAACCATTGTTTCCAGCCTTAAGGATAGAGCCTACCAACAAACTATTTCGATACTGGTTTTACATGAGTCAGCCCTTCACCACAATGTGAAAATTCATTTCATTTTCCATGTCATGCAATGATTCTTTTTGTCTTTTTCAAAAAAAATTTGATGTTTTTGCATTTTTCAAAATTTTTCGATGTTTTTGTATTTTTCAAAATTTTTTGATGTTTTTGTATTTTTCAAAATTTTCTCCCCCTTAATTTGTGCATAAATAAAAAACTACCTAAGAATAGAAAACTTTATTTACAAATTTACCTACAAAAACATGCAGTTAGAATATCGGATCATTTTCAGAAAATCCACAAGCACCTGAAATTTCAAACTGCTGACAGGTTTTGTAAACAAATCAGCAGCATTTGCATTTGTGTCGATTTGTTCCAGTTTGATAAGACCTCTGTCAAAACAGTCTCGAATAAAATGAACTTTTATATCAATGTGTTTGGTTTTAGAGTGGAAGATAAGATTTTTCACAATCTGAATAGCAGCATCATTATCACAGTAAATGGTAGTATTAAGATAAGTCAAACCGTAATCCTGCAATTGATGCTGCATCCACACCACTTGAGAGCAAGACGCAGAAACAACAACGTATTCAGCCTCAGCTGTGGAAATTGCCACCGTTTGTTGTTTCTTACACTGCCATGAAATGAGCCTATCACCCAGATGTAACATCCTGTGTTTTTTTTACGTCCTATAAAATTTCGACACGTGTCCCGCTGATCCTCGTATGCCGTGTGCTAGACGAGAGGGACTGAAATCGCCAACATGTTATTTTATAACCTCTGAGTGGTGAATATTAAAGTTGAGGGGTTAATCGTGTCAACATGCTTAAACTATGCCTCTGAGTGACCTTTTAACGAACCCAAAACTTAATGATGTTCGGTTATACTCCCGAAAGTGCTAATCAGGAGCCATATTGAATAAAACATGCTTTTATGTCAAAATATGGGAGTTTGGAGAAGTTCAGGGGCCAAAATGGAAATTTTGTGAAATGACACCCCAGGCGACACGCGCCAGATACCTAGTATCCCCGCGCGATGCGCGGGAGAGGTCACTTCACAGAAACAGCATGCCAGCTGATCTGCATGCTTGTCCACCTCTAAACCCACCTGCACTCTCACAGCTCGAAACCATTAACTCAATTCCGGTTTTGGACACCTCCTAGCACACTTGGAGTGATCTCTAGTGTTCCCATAACACTTGTCTCAATCCTAGATCACCCACTTCAAGTATAGATAGGGGAGTTCATCACCCTTCCTTCCTTGCACCTCTCAAAATCTCTTCTCTCTATCTCTAATTGGAAATTCCTGATCAGAGCATCCTAACTGAGTTCTAGTCATCTTTTTGGATCACTTGTAAGTGTTCCAATCTATTCTTTTCAATTTTATTAGGCTTTAAGCCAAAGTCAAAGCGTTGACGTAAAAACGCTTTGACTTTGAGCTAAGACCATTACGGTCCAGCCATAGTTCGGTATGAACATGGATACGTGATCGTAATTACGTAGGTGTTAATCCCTAAAAAGGGCACCTCCTAATTACCACGTTTTCTTGGTCAATTGACGGGTCAAAGTTATTAATAAAAAGTCAAACTGGGTCAGATTTGAAAGTAAATTCATATATGATAATGTAGGTGTTATAAAATATGTTTTAACACTTAAACAACTTGGTAATAATTATTAGAACATGTGTAAATAGGTTCGGCTCATCAATTCCAGGTTTAAGGTCGGTTCGCAACCGAAAGTCGTGAAGTTTGACTTCTACTTTGACTTTCAGTTCTGACCCGATTTAGCAACTCTAGCTACTGAAATTAAGTTGCATTGTGACCATGTTTAGTTATAGTATAACCCTCTGGAGTTATATCACATGGTTACATACTAATCCGAGCTTTTATGCAAGTTTCCGTTAATTATGTCAAACTTTGCTAAAATGCCCTTCATACTTAAAAATAAGGTTTTAAATACAAATGAGCATACAAATAAGTTATGTACTGATATATAAACATGACTACCTTATTTTGATGTCAATAATATGGTCATAACCTGAGTTTTGTTTAATTATCGCAAATCATGCTTTTAAAGGACCAAAATGCCCTTTCGGCATCTAAAATGGTTTTTAACATAATTCTTCAACAAAACTCATTACCTGCTGATGTAATATCATAAATAGGATTACTTGGGATATCATTTCAGATTGTAAATTGAGTTTACACACAAGTCCTTGTATAATGCCGATAAATGACGATGTTGCCCTTACGGTGCATAAAGTGGTTTTAAAGATACTTTTTATAACAAAACCATTTACCTACTGTTATAATATATTAAATAGCTTATTTTGGTTATATAAACCTGATCATAGTATCAGTTTTCCTTAATCATCTTGAATATCGTCATTTAGCGACTTTATCGCCATTTAGGCGCATAGTATGGTTTAAAACCATATTAAAGCACCAAGACTTGATACCTATTGATTTTAAAACTGATTTTATATATAACTAAAGTAAGTACATTAACTAAACTCAGATTCCTAAGTAACTTATCAAGCTATGTGTGAAATGACCAAAATGCGCTTACGGGGCATAGTTTGGTCTTAAACTCTAAAACACACACATACTCGATATCCTACTGATATAACATCATAAATAAAATATTTTACAGTAAGATTATGACCATTACATCAGTTTGCTCATAATTTCTTTTACAAGTCATAAAATGACCAAAACGCCCTTTTGAGGCGTAACTTGATTTTAAAACCATAACGGGCATACATGTTGATATCCTACTGATATTACAACATGTTTTAAATATAATGGCATATGGAACTTGTATAAGACTCACCTGGTTACCCGGTTTCGCTTATATGCGTACGGTTCGGCCTACGTAACTAGTTTACGTAATTTAACCGAAACGGGTTTAACCTTATCATTTTATTTTCAAAATCCAGAATGTAACATGTTTCCCATATTAAACAAGTCTCCATGCTTTTTGGGTTTAAACTACATTCTATTCCGGTCACCGCTTAATCTAGCGTCTAGTACCGTTATTATCCTTAAGCTACCCGGTTCGAATCTACAAAGTAGATAGGACCCGTTAGCATTCTAATTGGTTATAAACACCATCATTTCCAGACTAAGAGCCTCCCGGTAGATTGCCATCTAAGCTTACTTTTGAATATTCGCTGAGTTACTTATCTTATTTGAAGAATTTGCTCAGGTAAATACTTTTAACTTATTTTCCCTATACGGGCTTGGGACACGGTATAATAATACAGCTTGGTTGGGTATGGGATCATGTTATCGGATTGTGATTTACTAAATCCTTATAACCCGTTTTATTCTGTATTGTTTGATAACTTAAACATTGGGGGTTAATTCGACCATGTCTGGGATATCCTTGGCTCATTTAAGTTACTAATGGCCACGACCTTAAGCGCGGGGTGTAGGCATACACCTGACAGACGCTAATGCTAATAAAAATATTAAATCCCGCTGGTGGATTATTTAAGTGGCGTGTCAGTTAATCAGGTTATTCGGTTTTCTGCACCGGACCCCATATGTATTGACAAACATGTAAAACTGTAAACAAGGTCATTTTGAACTATCCCAAGTTATTTATAAAATGTGCCAAGTGCACCAAAAATCATTTTAATAAATGTTTTCAAAATGAGTCGGTTATTAGTATTTACCAGTGAAAACTGACGTATTTTCAAAAGATCAAGTTACAGGTGGCAACACGCAATAGAATTGGGAGCTGCGCTATAGTGACGATAGAGGATCTTGCAAGTCCCTAGGTCGCTTAAGTCTGTTGAACAAATACTTTGTACATATTTATTTGATCCGCCTGTGGATCTTTTCGTTACAAGCCTTGTAATTTATTTTTGAACTTTGGACACTCGGTTTGTAATAGTAATTTAAATCCAAGACTTCCGTTATGCTGTGTTTGTTTGGTTATGATGTTATCAACTACGTCACGATATTCCCCAACCGGGCCCACCGGGTACACGTGGAAATTATGGGTGTGACTCCTAGAAATTGGCATCCGGCTAATGTGGATTTCCTGTCATTGTCAGTACCCCCAAAATTGCTATTAGAAAACATAAATAGATTAAAATTAGAATCTCTCAGATACCACAAGCCAAACCATGGTCTGCCTTTAAGATACTGAAAGATTCGTTTAACAGAGTAAGATGTGAAGTTTCTAGGATTAGCCTGATATCGTGCGCAGTTGCAGACAACAAACATGATGTCTGGACGGCTCGCAGTTAGATACATCAAAGACTCGATCATAAGGCGTTGATCAACAGGGGATCCTTCAGTATCTTCAGTCACCAAAGGTTTTTCTGCCATAGGTTTTCACCGATTTTGCATCAGATAATTTGAATTTTGCCAGCACGTCATCCACGTATTTCCCTTGATGAATCAGTATGCCTCGAGAATCCTATCGAACTTGAAGTCCCAAGAACATAGTCATTTCCCCGAGAGCACTCATCTCGAACTTCTTCTTCATAACTCCCTCAAATTCCTTGCATAGATCCTCACTTGTCGATCCGAAAATAATGTCATCGACATAAATTTGAACCAAGATCTGATCCTTGCCCACTCTCTTGATAAACAGCGTCTGATCAATTGTACCACAAGTGTATCCATGAGCTAGAAGATGCTTAGTCAGGGTTGCATACCAAGACCTTGGTACTTGGTGCAATCCATACAATGCTTTATCGAGCTTGTAAGCAAAATCTGGATGAACAAAACCCGGTGGTTGGTCAACAAAAATCTCTTCCTTCACATCTCCATATAGAAATGCAGTCTTGACGTCCATATGATAAACAGTGAACCCCATGTAGGATGCATAAGCTAAGAACATCCGGATGGCTTCAAGTCGAGCAATAGGGGTGTAAACTTCATCATAATCTAGACCCTCGTTCTGTCTAAATCCCTGTACCACAAATCTTGCTTTATTTCACACAATAACTCCAGCAGAATCTTGCTTTTTTCTAAACACCCATCGAGTTCCGAGTTTGCATTTCCCTTTCGGCAACTCAACAAGCTTCCATACTCCTAGCTTCTCAAACTGGTTCGACTCTTCATGCATAGCATCTACCCAGCCTGGTTCCTGCAAAGCTACATCAATAGTTTTAGGTTCTCTTTGAGAAATGTAGCATGAGTATAAGCAAGTATTAATGGTTCCAGATTGGCTCCTGGTTTGAACTCCTGCATTTACAGGACCAATCACATTCGTAATGGGATGATTTCTTTGAACACTCGTTGGAATAGCAACTTCAGGTACGATCATGTCTTGAGTTGAATTGGTGTTGATCGACTCCCCCCCATTAGGTGCTGCAGTGCTGTGAACTACAAAGTAGTAACCGTACAGTCTTCAGGAATAGGATCATCAAACAATCCAGATCCTGAACCACTAGAGGTAACACCACCTGATGATTCGCCTTCGGGGATTGATGGGACGTTTGATGAGTTGTAGGATGCTCAGTAAAGACCATTACTGGTGGTCTATTGTGTGATTCCTAGACTCCCTTTATCCTATTCATCTTCTTCAGTATCAGCAAATGAAATTGGTTGTTTCAAAGTGGACACAACTGCATTTGTAGGAACACTAGACAGAATATTAAAAGATTTAAATAAATCAACATAATCATATAGCCAGTCTGGACCAACTCTAGCATCCGTAGCATTTTCTTCTAGCCATTCAATGTTGCACGACTCGACGATTTCTTAGTCACTTATTGTATACCCTATAGGATGACCCTTTAGTGTATCCAATAAAGAAACACTCGTCCCCTCCAAACTTCCCATTAGGGTCCATGAGTAACAACACACATGGACAACCAAAAATACGAAAGTGTGAGACCGAGGGTCTATGTCCCTCCAAAATCTCATAAGGTGTTTTCATATGACCTTTGTTTACTAAAGCATGATTTTTGGACATAGCAAGCTGTGCTGACAGCTTCAACCCAAAAGAACCTAGGAAGCTTCGAGTCAGCCAGCATGGTTCGAGCTGCCTCGATAAGGGTGCGATTTCTTCTCTCAGCTACTCCATTTTGTTGTGGAGTTCGAGGTGCACTATATTTTGATCGATTCCCTTTTCAGCGCAGAAGGTATCCAAGGTGATATTCTTGAACTCTGTCCCATTGTCTGATCGAATAGCCTTCACTTTTGCACTTGCTTGATTTTCAACCAGAGTGATGAACTTTTCACTAAGCATGCAGTCTCGTTCTTATGGCTTAGAAAGTAAACCCAGGTGTAACGTGAATAGTCATCAACTATCACGAGACAGTACACTTCCTCCCAATGCTTAGAACATTCACACGACCAAAGAGATCCATGTGAAGCAACTCGAGCACAACTTTGGTCGAGAATGCACGACTTAGATTTATGAGGCTTTCTATGTGCCTTCCTTTTGCACAAGCAACACATTTCTCTACCAACATAAAGTCCTTAATTGGTAGATCAAGACCAGTTGACCTTTGGCAAGTCGATTCAAAATTCTTCATGTTAACATGCCAAGGCGACGATGCCACAATTGACCATCATGTTCTGAAATCTTCGAGAAAAGGCAAGTAATTTCTTCACAAGGTTTCTTGTTCATGTCGATAACATACGCATTTCCTCTTCGCTCAGTAGTCATCAAAACCAGTGTTCAGGTATCACAATTCCTGGTTTCAACACACAACATCCCTTCTTTGTGAAATGGACCGAATTTCCTCGATCACAGATCTATGAAATGCTCAACAAATTGTGTTTCATTTCAGGGACGTAGTTCACATTTTCGAAGCTTAGCACGCCGTTTCGCACTGTTCCTTTCAAGGTGATTCTACCAGATTCTCCTCCCGCAAAAGAGACATATCCATCATCAAATTCTTTAACATTTACAAGTTGGACAAGTCTCCTGTCATGTGCATGGAACAACCACTATCCATGTACCAAAGTCACACGGTAGTCCTCCACAGCTGTTCCTGCACGAATAGCGGGATCAGTTAGATTTAGGAACCCAGCCCATGGTGGATCTGGGTTTTCCTTGAGCGTCAATGTAGGTCACTTTCTGCCAAACTAGATTGTCTTTGTTTAAAAACTTTGAAGATTCATTAACGGCAGATTTTTGTTGAGATGTATGAGATTGCGCTGCCTTAGCTTTAGGTTTCCAATGTTTATGTGACCGTTGATAATCGTAATTACCTAAAGCTTTATATTGATTGTTTTGAAAATCATTTTGATGAGTTTGATTCCTTCGTTGGCTGCATTCCAATCTCATCAGAAGGTTTAGCTTTGTGAAAGTTATTCTTCACTGTCTCAGACTTAGCAGACGTCTTAGACTCTGACCAACTTGATCGGTTTGGCCTAAACCCCTTTGATTTTGTGCATTCTTTGTCTTGTGTTGCACACTTGGGAAATGAACAAAGTTTCTGGCAATGTGTCCAGCAATTCCACAATTGAAACAAGTTTGTCGTTTCAATGTGTGGAAATTTTGGTACTTTGTTCCAGAAGCAGATCTGTTGGATTTTGAAATGAGCTTGCTTGGTTTTCTTTGCTTGTTTAGCTTGTGCCTTTCTGAGCGTTTAGGTACCTGCTGATCAGAACTAGCACAAGCATGATGGATTTTCGTTTTTGGTTGTTTTATCAAATTTCATTTCAACAAACAATTTAGTTTTAATTTTCTTTTCAGAAACTTTTTCTTGAGACTTGATGTCTGACGTGACCACATTTTCCTCTTCAAAACAGGTTTAGTTTTAATTTCAGAAGATTTGGAAATTTCATCAGCACATGCATTAGATTTGTTTACTAATGGTTTATAATCAACTTCGGTTTCAGGTGATCTCACTAGATTCAACATTATGGACTTCCACTGAGACCATTTCAGAAGAAGAATCAGAACATTTTTGACCCTCTTGAGAAGAAGTTTCAGTGGTTTCACTGAATGCACCCTGAGGGACCTCCCCTGTCACACTATCAGTAGCTGTAAAATTAGAAGCATCACTGTCACAATCATTAACAACTGAAAAACAACCATCATCAGACACATCATTCATGTCGCAACCCCGACCCCACCCCGGGAGTGGGGGCCGCGAGACACAGAGCTGGTGGTACCGGTGTTTATTAATTTGGCAGCGGAATTACGACATCAGGATCGTAGTTAGAAAATAAATATCAGAGTTTCAAAACACCAAACTTTTATATTAAACAAATGGGGTAAAACCATGTTTCCATTACAATAGATATTTTTAGGGACAAACCCGAATTTATGAAAAACAGAAACTCCTTTTTATTTAGGTAACTTTTATAGCCACTTTTCTAAGCCTTCAGTACTCTCCAGCTGGCTTCTGTTAGCTTCACATTAAGTTACCTGAAACGCGTTTTAAAAACATTTTATCAGCAAGAAATACTGGCGAATCCATCTTAGTTTTATCAAAACAAGTGATTATACTTTACAGTTATTGAGGAGCATCCGCATTTACAATGTTTATATCTACATAATTACTCAATCAGTACTGTCAATCCTGACTTGTGGGTCATATTACTTTGGGCCCTGTCACCCAACAATAACGGTTCCTGTCACATTCCCGTGACTTTGGACTAGCAATGTATACAAAAACCCAACATACGGCAGTAAATTTTAGAATACATATATTCAATTACTGTTAAGCATAGTTAAAACGTTTGAGGTTTTTGGTAACACCTTTTGACTCACAAAAAGATTTACAAAAAGAGAATATACTTGCCTTGAACACTTAAGTATTCCTACGGAGTTCCTGGTGATAGTTCTCGATTACTTCCTGGGATTTCTATTAAAACGTACAATGCACATGTGTTAGTAAGTTAACCCAAGTCACTTTAAGCATACAACACTCGACAGAACTCCAACGAACGTAGTCGGGTAGAGCCTAGACATGCGTTGGCGATTCTAGATCGATTGGGTAGGGTGTCCATACAACACTCGACAGAACACCAACGAACGTAGTCGGGCAGAGCCTAGACATGCGTTGGCGATTCTAGATCGATTGGGTAGGATAGTGAATTTAGTGATCGGGGTTAAGTTACTTACAACGGGCAGCGCTTCGCAGGTTTAGGGGTTTAGGGTTTTAGGGGGTGTTGTTAAGAGAAACGGGGATAGAGAGAGTATACAATCGAATTTTTCGTTCGATTTTGAGCACAGAACTCAGTCCCACGCTGCTCCTTTTATACCCGATTTTTTATACACGAGGATCTGGGTTCCCTCTCGCGTGGCGCCTGAGGTGCCTAGCTAGGCTAGGTCAGCCTGGTCACAAGTGTAGGGTTGCCAGATGGCGTGAAACGGTGACACGTCACCTTGACACTTCCCGCACGTAGCGACAGAGACTGGTGTCTCTGGCGCGTGGCGCCTGGGCTGTCCAGGTGGACCTGTCTCGTTTTGCATGCCGCATCTTGATTTACGTGTCCGGTTTTACGTTTCGGCTAATTTCGGGGTGTTTTGGAGAGTTGTTACATCCTCCCCACCTTGTTTTAAATCTCGTCCTCGAGATTTACTTGAATAGGTGTGGATACTTTCTTTGCATTTCTGACTCAAGCTCCCATGTATATTCTGGTCCTCTCCTTGAATCCCATTTTACTTTTACCAGAATTAATCTCTTGGGCTTGAGATTCTTGATCTTTTTATCTTCAATTTGAATGGGTTTCTCAATGAACTTTAGTTTCTCATTTACTTCTACATCTTGAAGAGGTATCACCAATGATTCGTCTGCTAGACATTTCTTGAGATTGCATATATGAAATACATCATGTATTCCTGCCATTTCCTCTGGCAATTGTAGCTGATAGGCTACTGGCCCTATCCGTTTGACAATCTTAAAAGGTCCAACATACCTGGGCTTATTTTCCTTTCTTGCCGAATCTTACAACTCCTTTCCAGGGTGAGACTTTTAACAGCACTTTATCTCCGACTTGAAATTCCAAGGGTTTACGTCTGTTATCTGTATAACTCTTTTGGCGATCTCGAGCCGCTTTCAGTCTTTCCTTGACTTGAATGATTTTGTCGTTGTTTCTTGCACAATTTCAGGACCTGATAGTTGCTTTTCTCCAATCTCTGCCCAGCATACTGGAGTTAGACATTTCCTCCCGTAGAGGGCTTCGAATGGTGCAGCATTGATGCTGGTATGATAGCTGTTGTTGTAGGAAAATTCTATCAAAGGTAAATGTTCATCCAATTTCCTCCGAAATCAATTACACAAGCTCTAAGCATGTCCGCCATTGTTTGAATTGTTCTTTCACTTTGACCATCTGTTTGGGGATGATATGCCGTACTCAGATTTAGTCTTGTTCCCATTGCTTTTTGGAAACTTGTCCAAAAATGAGAGGTAAAACGGCTGTCCCTGTTCAGATACAATAGATAAAGGAATTCCATGCAATGAAACTATTTCATTTACATATAATTTAGCTAATTGTTCCATACGGAACATTTCCTTCATCGGTAAGAAATGAGCAGATTTGGTTAACGGTCTACAATCACCCAGATTGTATCATTACCTTTTCGTGTCCTGGGTAGTTTGGTAACAAAGTCCATGGTCATCATTTCCCATTTCCAAATAGGTATTTCCAATTGTTACAACAATCCTGAAGGTTTCTGATGTTCAGCTTTAACTTGTGAACATGTTAGACATTTGGCAACGTAGCTTGCTACATCCTTCTTCATTCCTATCCACCAGAAATTCTTTCTCAAGTCTTTATACATCTTATCACTTCCAGGATGCATTGTATACTTAGTCTTATGGGCTTCCTCTAGTATTCGCTTTCGTAGATCTCCTTGGATAGGGATCCAAATTCTGTTTTTATGGAATCTCCAAATTCCATCTGTTCCTTTCTCCAATTCTTTAATCATTCCTTCTAATCCTTCAGCATCGTCCTTGATTGCTGTTCCTATGTTTGTTTAATTTGCTCATTTATATCTATCTGCAGGTTTAGTCTAAGAGAGCGTACCCTTTTCGGTTTCTCATGATACTTTCACTTAAAGCGTCAGCTACTACGTTAGCTTTTCCTGCATGATACTGGATATCACAATCATAATCACTAAGAATTTCCATCCATTGCCTCTGTCTCATGTTTAATTCCCTTTTCCAAAGACATATCTTAAACTCTTATGATCTGTGAATACTACAAACTTACTACCATAAAGATAGTGTCTCCAAATCTTAAGGGCAAAAATTATTGCTCCTAACTCTAGATCATGGGTTGTATAATTTTCTTCATGCTTCTTGAGTTGTCTAGAGGCATAAGCAATAACCTTTTGACGTTGCATCAACACACATCCATACCCTAACTTAGACCCATACGAAGTCTTCAGTTCCTTCGGCAAAGCGAGTTTTGGTGCGTTAGTTAACTTTTGCTTCAAAATCCGAATGCTTCTTCCTGCTTTGGTCCCCATTCAAACTAAACAATTTGCAAGTTAGCTTGGTTAACGGGATGGCTATTCTAGAAAAATCTTGAATAAAACGTCTATAATATCCTGCCAATCCAAGAAAACTTCTTACTTCCGTTAGTGATTCTGGGACCTTCATTTGGTAATTGCTTCAATCTTTGTAGGATCCTCATGAATTCCTTCATGGTTTACCAGATGTCCAAGGAATTGTACTTCTTGTAACCATAATTCGCATTTTGAGAATTTTGCGTAAAGCTTTTCCTTCCTTAGCAATGATAGGAGTATATACAAATGCTCTGCGTGATCTTCCTTACTTTTAGAGTAAATTAGAATATCATCTATAAAAACAATTATGAATTTATCAGGTATGGTTTACATATCCTGTTCATCATGTCCATAAATGCAGCTTGGGGCATTGGTTAAACCAAATGGCATGACAGTAAATTCATAATGGCTTGTACCTGTTCGGAAAGCTGTTTTAGGAATGTCCTCTTCCTGTACTTTCAACTGATGATATCCTGTGCGTAAGTCGATTTAGAAAAGAATCGGGCTCCTTGGAGTTGATCAAACAGATCATGATTCTCGGTAGTGGGTACCGATTTTTAATTGTAACCTTATTCAATTCTCAGTAGTCAATGCACATACGCATTGATCCGTCTTTCTTCTTAACAAACAACACCGGCGCTCCCCATGGCGATGAGCTAGGTTGTATGAAACCTTTCTCTAGTAATTCTCTAGTTGTTTCTTCAGTTCTTGCATCTCCGTCGGTGCTAGGCGATAGGGGGCTTTGGCAATTGGTGCTGTTCCTGGTATTAGGTGAATTTAAATTCAACCTCTCGATCTGGCGGTAATCCAGGCAACTCTTCCGGGAAGACATCTGAGAAATTAGATATTACAGGAATATCTTTTAATTCTTTTCCTTTAGTTAATGAAATCATATACACTATTTCTCCTTTCCGTGCATAGCTTGCAGTTTTCATCACAGAGATGAACTTTGTTGATTTTGTCGACTTATCTCCTTTAATTGTGATCCTTTCACCAGATGGCACATTTACTTCTACAGACTTTGATCACATATTATTCGTGCCTGATTGGCTACCAACCAATCCATTCCTAACACGACATCAAATCCGGCAAGATCCATTGGAAAAAGGTTTAGCAGAAAAATTATGATTTAAAATTCCTATCTTAGCTCCTCGCAGGATTTTGCTTATTTGGATAGAAGATCCATTTGCCATCTCCACCAGACAGTTTTGGTGAAGTTTAGTTAATGGTTGGTTAAGAAAATTGCAAAAAGAAGTATTAATGAAACTTTGGTTTGCACCAGAGTCAAACAATACTTTTGCATAAACATCATTAACTAAAAACGTACCGGCAATCACATCCGGAATCATCTTGGCTTCTTCGGCAGTCAGCACGAATGCTCTGGCAGTCTTCTTGGGTCCTTCCGTCATCCTTGCTTTGTTGTTTGCCGCTAGAGCTAATTTCGGAGTTAGTTCTAATATGACCAGCTTCCCCGAAATGGTAGCATAGCCCATTGCTAAATTTCTTCCTGCAGTCTTTTTCCTTATGCCCTGGAAATTTTGCAAAAATTGCAGTATGTAGAGCATTTCCCCAAATGTCTCCTATTGCAGTACTTACACGGGGGTGAGGAAGAACTTGCTCCTTTCCCACGGTTGTAATTTCCATAACGTAGCTCCTGTGTGATCTTTTGTGCTAGGTTCCTTTTCTGGTTTTCTTCTTGCGTACGTACCAGTTCATCTGTCAAAGTATTTGCCAATTCCACTGCCTCTTCTATGGTTTGTGGTCTAGCTGCTTTGACTACATGTCTGATCTCACCGATTAATCCCCAGATGTAACGGGAGATTAATATTGGTTCTGGTGAGGCCAGGGTTGGTACAATCCTTGCATATTCAAAGAATGTGGTAGTATATTCCCTGCAATTTACCCCAGTCATTCTGTGATTTAGGAATTTATTGCAATCTGCTCCTTTTCATTAGGAGGGCATAATTTCCTTTCAACTATTTCCTTAAAAGTTGTTCCATTCCATACTATAAACTCTGTCATTTCCTTTGGACTGAAGAATGGTATTCCACCATTCTAAAGCTGCATCTTTAAAAAGATTAGAAGCATACATACTTTATCTTCATTTGCACATTTACTTATCTTGAGGACGACTTCTGTCTTTTCTATCCAGCCAAGGCTGAAATAGCTCCTTCATTACCTGAGAATTCTATTGGTTTGCATGATAAGAATTCTTTATAAGAACAACCATATGAGATGGTTCTTCTTCTTTTTGGAATTGGAGCTTGGATTAACAGTTCGGGATTTCCATTCACGCTGTGATTTGCTTCATGGGGTACAGTTTATTTCCGTTTATGGAATCATTATTTCCTGCCTTTTTAATAGTGTCGATAATATAGGGATATCATCTATGATTCCTTGGGCCACTATGTGTTCGATAGCACTTTTATTCATTTGATTCCGTTATTATCGTTATTCTGGGTTTCCTGATTTACTTCGTCTGACATCTGATTATAAACATTTAGCAGGTATTAATATCACAGAATAAATTAAATAATAATTATACCAACACAGTGAACCAAAATCGTCGAGCATTGCGACTGTTACTCTTTTCATACCTATGCATCTAGTACAAGCATAACTGAAATTCAAATATTACTAGCCTATGCATCGATATATTTACATAAGTGATATTACTTTTTTTTAGCGTTACAAAATACACACACATATATATATTATATATTAAGCTATGGCTTCCTTAAAACTGCATTTCTCGCTCGTCATACTTCCAGACGAGCTTCTCTCCGATGTGGCGAATTCGGTTTCCTTCCTCCACCAATTCATCTCCAAGTTGGTGGAGTTCTTCCACATGTTCCCTGGGTAGCATTGGGGCTGGCACTGGTTCAGGTAAGGTGGAACTGGTTCTTCATATGGGATTGGGTTTTCTAGCAGGTTCTGAATTGCCCAGTTATTAGCCCACCATGGATCGAAAGGGTTTGGGGCTGGAATTCTAGGTATCTAATTGGGGTCAAAGGCTGGTATTGGAAATTAATTTTCCTGGTTCTGTTCTAGGTTTATGGGTTGGTTAGGAAATAAGGGAAGCAACGAGGGTTCTGGATTTGCTACTTGATTGAAATTAGGTTCTACTTCTGCATTTCCAAACATGTGAAAATTTGCTAGCTGCCTATCCAATTCTTCCTCCCACAAGGGTCTAACTTTGGGGTTTCGGGTGTTACTCTCAGTTCTAGCTGCTATGGCTCGTTGTTGAGCTTGTCTAAATCTTTTCCTTTTCTCTACTTTGGCTCTACTAAACCAATTTCTCTTTTTAGGGGGAAAAGGTTCTACAGATTTGGCTTTGAAAACAAAAGCATCTTCGGAATCAGCGGTGCAGTCTGTGGTTGGCTGGGATGTTCCTTCATCCATCAGAGAATGAGGCAGGTGACGATAAGCATCAAAAGTACCCTGATCACTCATTCTATAACTAAAGAAGTTAGTAAAATAATACCAAATAATAAATACATATTTGTTTAAAATTTAGGTATTTCAAAAGAATACCTAAATGGCTTAAACCAGTGGCATAGCTCTGATACCACCTTCTGTCGCAACCCCCGACCCCACCCGGGAGCAGGGGCCGCGAGACACAGAGCTGGTGGTACCGGTGTTTATTAATTTAGCAGCGGAATTACGACATCAGGATCGTAGTTAGAAAATAAATATCAAAGTTTCAAAACACCAAACTTTTATATTAAACAAATGGGGTAAAACCCATGTTTCCATTACAATACATATTTTTAGGGACAAACCCTAATTTATGGAAAACAGAAACTCCTTTTTATTTAGGTAACTTTTATAGCCACTTTTCTAAGCCTTCAGTGCTCTCCAGCTGGCTTCTGTTAGCTTCACATTAAGTTACCTGAAACGCGTTTTAAAAACATTTTATCAGCAAGAAATACTGGCGAATCCATCTCAGTTTTATCAAAACAAGTGATTATACTTTACAGTTATTGAGGAGCATCTGCATTTACAATGTTTATATCTACATAATTACTCAATCAGTACTGTCAATCCTGACTTGTGGGTTATATTACTTTGGGCATTGTCACCCAACAGTAACGGTTCCTGTCACATTCCCGTGACTTTAGACAAGCAATGTATACAAAACCCCAACATACCGGCAGTAATTGTAGAATACATATACTCAATTATTGTTAAGCATAATTAAAACATTTGAGGTTTTTGGTAACACCTTTTGACTCACAAAAAGATTTACAAAAAGAGAATGTACTCGCCTTGAACATTTAAGTATTCCTACGGAGTTCCTGGTGATAGTTCTCGATTACTTCCTGGGATTTCTATTAAAACATACAATGCACATGTGTTAGTAAGTTAACCCAAGTCACTTTAACCATACAACACTCGACAGAACTCCAACGAACGTAGTCGGGAAGAGCCTAGACATGCGTTGGCGATTCTAGATCGATTGGGTAGGGTGTCCATACAACACTAGACAGAACTCCAACGAACGTAGTCGGGCAGAGCCTAGACATGCGTTGGCGATTCTAGATCGATTGGGTAGGATAGTGAATTTAGTGATCGGGGGTTAAGTTACTTACAGCGGCAGCATTCGCAGGTTTAGGGGTTTAGGGTTTTAGGGGAGTGTTGTTCAGAGAAACGGGGATAGAGAGAGTATACGATCGAAATTTTCGTTCGATTTTGAGCACAGAACTCAGTCCCACGCTGCTCCTTTTATACCCGATTTTGACCTCCCCCGCGCGTCGCGCGAGGATCTGGGTTCCCTCTCGTGTGGCGCCTGAGGTGCCTAGCTAGGCTAGGTCAGCCTGGTCACAAGTGTAGGGTTGCCAGATGGTGTGAAACGATGACACGTCACCTTGACACTTCCCGCGCGTCGCGACAGAGACTGATGTCTCTGGCGCGTGGCTGGGCTGTCCAGGTGGACCTGTCTTGTTTTGCGTGTCGTGTCTCGATTTACGTGTCGGTTTTACGTTTCGGCTAATTTCGGGGTGTTTTGGATAGTTGTTACAATTCAAATGTTCATCACAAGCATCAACTGTTTTGCCTAAAACATCAGGCCCAAAAGACGACACATAACGATGAAATGAACTAAGAAAACTTTGTCCAAAAACACATTCCGAAACAGTTTCATTTATTGAGTTTTTAGAAAAATCAGAATTTGAATCTGGTTCATTCCCAAGAACATCTTCACCAATCACTTCAGTTACTTTATTTGCATAGGAAGACGAAGCATTAGTATCAAAAATGCCTTTTGACACAAACTTGACCGGTTGAGTTTTCAGTTTTTCAACTGGTTTGCCATGGATAGATGACTTATTTGTTTTCGCACCATAAGTCATCTTGTCCTCATTCACCAACTCCTCCACAGATAAAGGCACAAAAGTATAATTGTGATTGTATGGAGGAGGAACTTTCTTATAACCCAAACCACTCCCTTTCTTTTCCTTATATTCCAACTGAATGTCACAAATGTCTTTGACCAATTTGCTAGAAGTATCATTTTTTTTGACATTGATTTCATTTATTTGAAACTTTGATTTGATTTCTTCTAGCTCATTGATCAAATTATTCATGATCACTTTATCGTATTCGTAATTACAACTTTTAACGCTGAGATCCTTTTTTAATTTTGTGATATCTTTCTTTTGAGCTTCAATCTTTTCTTTATAAAATTTTTCATTTTTATTAATGCGGAATTTCGCCTTTTTAAATCGTTATAGTATCGGATCAACTCAGCGTTGTGTGAACGGTATGACTCAACTTTACCTCGACATTCAGGTGTACACAGAGCAGAACTTACCTCTTCAGCAGTGAGTCCGTGAATGGGAGCTGACAGGATTGAGTCATAAAGGCAATGTTGTCTGCAGAAGTCCGATCCTTAGGTGCTAAAGTCATGAAAGCAATGTTGTCTGAAGCAGTCTGATTTTCTGGTGCTGAAATATTCAGTCGCTGCATCTCTGAGTTCCAATCAAAAGTAGCATCAGGCTGAACCACCAAGGCTGAGGTCGTGTACTTCCACTGGCAGCAGTTGTAGTGTTAGTTGTAGTAACAATAGCTCTCCCAGTGTTAGGTGGAGCAGGTTGAGCTGGTGGTTGATTTCTGTTGACTTGTGGCTTGGGCAATTACATGCCAAATGTCCAGGTTCATGACAATTGTAGCAGCCATCTTCTCAAATGGCATCTTGGTTGGTCCATTAAAGGTGAGACCTTGCCACTTATTCCTCCCTATTTTTCTCACGAAGTTCTTAGCCTCAAATAATGCCATAGCCATTTGCCATGTGATATCCATCTCTTCCACATCTTCCCTGGATGAATTTGATCCAGATCGTCCATAGAAAACTTCGGAGGTTCTAGTTTACCTGCATCAAAAGCATTCATGCAATTTATAACAGATGCAGCTATGTCAGATTTTCCTTTGATTGTTGAGAGAAGAAAGCAATCATCTCATTCTTGACAATGGAATTTGAAGCAGCTGCATTGAAGGACGAGGAGGTAGGTGTTGCTGGATAAAAAATATTTGCTGATGGTGGTTCTGATGTAACTCTAGCAGAAGATGAACTTCCAAACATTTGGAATCCAGTTTGTGACACAAGAGCAGCATTGTTTGAAGCAGAAGGAGCTACAGTGTACCCTGCAGCCTGCAGTCTGTTCTTGTGATTTGTTTCTCTTTGTTTGTCATCCAGTTCGCATGATTTGATGGTGAGATCATTTCAGATAGACTACACCTAGCAAGATCTTTCGTTTTCTTGATCATAGCCACATGATGATCCCAACTCTTTGGTAATGCATTTAGAAGTTGTCTGTTCACCAAGGAATTGGACAATGGCAACTCAGCAATGGTCATCTGAGTGATCAGCTTCACAAACCTTTGAATTTGATTCTCTATTGTTTCACCATAGATATGATTGAAATTATTAAAGTTTTGGCTCAGCAAATTCCGTATGCTCTTTTCATATCCTCATTTCCTTTGAACACTTCATGCAATGAATCCCACAATTCTTTAGCTGATTTCGCAGTTCTGAACCAATGGAAATGTCCGGTCCCAATGCCATAGTCAAATAGGCCAACGCCTTGTCATCTTCCTCAACAATGTCAAAATATTCGTCAGTGTAAAGATCAAGAGGCTTCTTTATCTTAACACCGGGAGCGTCTTCTCTTCTCATAAGTAATTTCTCTGGGTCCAGCATGATGCTTCTCCAGATCTTACCATCTTTTACCTTGACATGTTTCTCAAAACGCCATTTCCATTCTTGAAAGTCATCTCCCTCAAGCAGATGAGGAATTCTAGTCGTGGTTCCTATTTTAGAATCAAGTTCTTGGTGTTTGTTCATGGTAGCCAGTTCAACAGTTTGATTTGTGGAAGACATTTTAATTATTAATTTAATAATTTTAAAGTAACGTCCAAAACAGTCCAAAAGTCCAAGGTAAAATATTTTACGTTGCAGATTGTTGTTTCTGTTAGGATCGATCCGTCCACATGTCACGAAACCTAGGTTGTATCTATGTCATCGTATGCGGAATTTACGTGAATAGTGACAAATACACAAGAATTACTGTTAAAACGTCGATTTATTAGTCCAAATGTCTTTACAGTGTACAAAACCAAATCGACAGAGCTTCGCCTCAAAAGTTGTAAAGTTAAAAATGACAAACCAAGGCTAGCTATATATAGAGGCACAAGTTCGGATAAGGAGTGTCATGGCCAAGTTCGGCCGAACATAAGTTCGGGCAAACTTGTCCATTTGACATTAACAACTTCGCCCGAACTTGCCCTAGTACATCATAAATACTTCAAATTCTAACAAATCAAACCCTATAGAATATAGACTCGATCCAAGACTTAGACGATAGAGATTATGCACCAACAGACTCCCCCTTGGATATCGTCATAGTCTTGATCAGTCTTCAAGATCTTCAACCTCTACCGAAGAAGTTCTTGTAGGGCTTTCTCCTTCGTTCTTGCTTAGGAATTGGCGTTTGGTTAGTAGGAGGTGCCCATTTCATAAACTGAAATCTTCGTAGCCTTGCCTCTCTACCCATTTCGTGAGTTCTTTTAAACACTTCTCCTCCTTCAGAAATTCTTCTCTTTCTAGCTCTCTCCAGCTCGATTACCACATATGCCCTGAATTTATCCCATGAGCAAAGCATACATTTATAACACTTTGATAGTGCATTGCTTGAACTTTCTCTTTCTTTTCAAAGCAGATTTTGTTGAAGAATAAACATCGAATATCCTCCTTTGAACAATTCACTAGCCATATGGGTCTAGTATTCATATCGTTCTCCACAATCCCCATATCCTTCATCTTTCTATCATTTCTGGTGTTAATTCTTTCGTAATATCCCAGTTCTCATCAACACGTAATATGATCACAGCTTCACATGTTTCTGGGTCTATTTGCCACCATTTGAACACTGGATACAAATCTTGCTCGATCGGCATCAGCGACATATTCTTCATTGTTCTAGGCCTTTTCATCATAAGTGTCACATCCTTTTCCCCTGTCTTCTTATCAATCTTGATTTGACGCTTAGGAATAAACGGTTTCTAGTATCTAAAACCGTGTAAAGCTTCAAATTTAATCACTTTCCATTGCCTTGATCATTAAACTTCATTTGGTAGCTTATATTGCGCGTCTGTACCAACTCTTCAATATCCCAGAATGGCAATGTTTTCAAATCAACCATATGTCGGAAGTATTGTACCCCAAACTCTCGTTCGATAGCATAAACATTCAGTTCTTTCAACCAACCCCAGCTCAATATATCACCCAACAACTTGTCTTTGTCTCTGGTAAAGAATGCAAGTGGGCGTCTAAACTTTCTTTGTTTCGGCATCTCTTTAAACCAAGACTTCTTTGCTTCAGCAATTTCTTCCTTTGACATACATTGTGGAATGTTTCCTTCTCGAACCGTCTCTTCAACTTTCCTTCTCAGTAAATCATCATTCAATTCTTCATACATTTCTTCAAAGGGAAAATGTCACAGAATAGTAACCAAGTTTCAAAGTGTTCTAATTAGGTCACTCGTATCGTTTTGTCCCGATTAGATAACTTAACATTCAAATCGAGTCATGTCCTTTTTTCCATGTGTCAAGAGAAAAATGGAGCATAAGATGCTAGGGTCGGATTATATTAATATATGAAATTTTATTTATTAAAAATAAAAACACTTTAATTACATTAAAAATTAAAAAACAAGTTAAAATCCACGTAATCACTGGACGTTAGCATCAAATGAAAGGGAAAAAATAAACAAAAATTCACATCACTATGGTTACCTATGAAATGGATGGAAAACCCCGTAATTTTAATAAAAAATGAATGTTGAGTGACCTGATTGGAACACTTTTGAAACTTGAGTGACCTAATTAGAACAATTTTAAAACTTGGTTACTATTCTACAAAGTTACCCCTTCTTCAAATGTTGGAAAGTAGTCAGTGTTCACCCCAGAATACTTTTCAGTACCATCTTTGTCATCAGACCATCTTCAATAATCACTCTATTATAATCATCAGCTTCCGGAGTATGTTTGTAAAAGTATTCTTTCGGCTCAAATGTATCAATGTTCACTAACTCTTCCTCGAAATCAAACTCGAACGATTCAGGCTCTATCTCAACATCTTTGCCAATTCTTCTTTAGAATAGTTGTGAACAAACTCTCCCTCTTCGACATTATGCTCTAGCATCAGAATTAGGGGATTATCAGAGACTGCTGCGAATGGTTTAGCAATGACCGCATCAGAATCATCAACATCTTTAGGGCCTTCTTGCTCCCCCTTACTTTATCTTCAGCATTCGCTTCGTCGTTCATCAAAGCATCAAAATCAAAATCTGTAGAGAACTTTGCTGAATCTACTTTCAAACCAACACCACCCTGACCATCATCATCGTCATTACCATGATCTGAATCATCTTTAGGATCATCAACAGGACATCGTCTTTATCATTCTCATCATCATCATCATCATCTTTTTCTTTAGTTTCTTTCTCAGGTTCAAAAGCTTGACAGAATCATCTACATGTTCAACATCTTGAACTGTATCAACATTTTGAACTTCTTGAGATTCAACAACAGGCGTTTCTTCAACAATAGACACTTCAGCAGTCTTTGAGCCTTCCACGACCACTGTCTCAATAGTGCTTTCAACATGTTTTCCCTTGCCCTGTGTTGCTAACTTTTTTTCAGCTCTTTCTTTCTCGTCTTGTACTTCCAATCTGTTGTATTTGGCATTGAAGTCTATACCAAGATTGTTAGCCAGACGTAACATGCTAAATCTTTGTGTTTAGGCCTTTTTGTCTCTAGCTCTGCAATTTCCTTGCCTTTCATTGTCTGCACCGAGACTTTCAACCATGCTTCATATATCTCTCATTTCAGAAATTCACTTTATCTCCATAATATCTTTCTGTCTCATTCTTCTCTATTTGAACTTCAAGAGCTTTTATTCTTCTTTCCAACTCTTGCACCTTCGATTCATTGAACATATCAAGTAACTCGTCAGAAATAAATCTCCGTATCAACATTACGTGGAGGTGTCGGGAAACTTCCAAATTCACTAGAGAAATAACGTTCTTGTCTCTAAGCAGATGAATGACTATGAGGAGTACGCTGCTTTGGAGTAGACTTGGTGTTTTTTGTTGTTGTTTTGGAGAGATTGGTTGTGCAGCAGTAGTAGGCTCTTGTGGAGGCTGTTGTGGTGGTTCTTGAACAGGTACAATTGGTGGATCTTGTACTTGTGAAGTTGTGGAGGTGTAGTTTTCTTACTTTGACTGATGTATCTCCTTTTAGGTAAGACTCTACCTTTTGTGCTAGGAGATCCTGTCGTTTTCTTTGCATCACCGGCCTTTGATTTAGAACGCTTTGATTTCTTTCTCGGTCTATCTTCATCAGTCTCTTCTTCAGCAGATGGAACATACAAATCTTCACCCCTTTTCTTTAATCGCTCATCCTTTTTTTTCCTTTTCAGCTTCTTTCTGACGAATATCTGCAGAATCCTCAGATGATACTTCGTCTTTGTCGGAAGTATCGGATATAACATCATCACGATCACCACCAGCATTTCCAGTTTCAACCTCTTGACTCTCAACATTCACTGCTACACTCGATCCTGCAACATTTTCAACGTTTTCTTGTTCGGTCTCTGGTTCATTAACCAACATAGTCTCAACTTTCTTTGAAGCCCTTTTACGCTTCGGCTTCTCAACGACTTTCTTCACAAACCATTTGCTTCGATACTTCTCTTTGAATCCTTTTAACAATTCAATTTCATCTTTATCATCACCACTTCCTTCATTCCTCCATTTTCCATCAGGCGGTAACACATAGTCAGCTTTAACAATCGCACCGAAAACTGGCTTTGCAATAGGAGCTGAATCTTGTCGTTAATAAGTAGCAAGCTTCTTCGAAGTAGTTTCTTCCATATAACCCAGATAAAGAACATCATTATGATCTTTTGCAATATCTTTGAATTGATTATCTATAAGCATCTGCACAAACCGAGGATATAACAAAAATCTATCCTTTCCCATATTCTTTGACATATGCTCAAAAACGACTCCAGAATAGTTGAACTTCTTGTTTAGTATCATTGGTGTTGCCATGCACATCATGTAATCCTGCAAATCATCCAAACCGGCCTTTCTATGACTGAATGTGTGAATCAGGTCATGCATGAAGAATTTGTAAGGAAGACCCAGATTGCCCTTTTTGAAAGATGATTCATTCACATATCCACGGTATCCCATACGGTAGAAACACCCTTTAACCATCCATTCTTCAAAGCCCATAGGATCATCAGAACTGTCGTTAAACTCTAGCACTCTGCAAACATCGGCTTCCGTCACTTTAAATTCCTTATCTTCATTACCCACGTGAACAAAAGAATTGATGACTTTGTTAGCTTCGTCGTACTTTGCCGAACTCCAGAAGAAGTTAACATGTGAGCGATATACAATGTGCTTGTCTGTAATAGTATTTGTCACAGGAATACGTCCCATGAACTCTAAGATATCAGAAAATGGCTCCAGAGAGGGAAATAGCTTCTTGTCTAGCGAAACGCATGTATTGTGAAACTTTGAATACGTAAGCTGAACAACCTACGACGTGAAAGATACAAACATTTAGCAAAATTTCAAATTTTAACATCTTTTAATAACTTCGCTCGAACTTGCCACAAAATGGCATTTTTACAACAAATCAGTATAAGTTCGAGCGAACTTGACACAGAAACATGATTTTTAACAATTTAGTGTAGTTCGGCGAACTTGACATGTTCAAACTCTAACTTCGCCCGAAGTTGACATATCAGATTTAGTTCTCAATTTACAACAACTTCGCCCGAAGTTGATTAACACAACCTCGAACAAGTTCGGGCGAACTTGTCATCGTCCCCAGATTCAAAATCAAATCTGCAACTTTACTTAATGGTTCGATGATCGATTTTATTGTTCCTATTTGATTTATACATGTTATTTAACATTTTTAACCAATCAATTTCAATTCAAATGCCCTAAATCTATGTTATTTTAACAGTTATAGGTTTGACACTGTTTGAAATACATAAAATTCAACGTTTTTCCATCAATTCTCACCTTTTCCATTGATCTAAGTGTGCTAATCACCTAGATTCAATCAAAAATTAGGCAGAATAACGTTATCTTCTATGCAATCTAACAAGTTCGCTCTCAGGGTTAAGTTCGCTCAAAAACAATAAAGTGAAGTTCGGTCCGAAGTTGTTCCTATATATAGTCTAGGAACCCCGGGCGAACTTGACACTCAAAGCAAACAAATCCTTACATAACTTCGCTCGAAGTTGTCAAGACTCAATACAAACACAGACAACCTAACTTCGGCCGAACTTGATTCTCAAAACAAACATACTTTCACAACATAACTTCGCCCGAAGTTGTCTAACTCAAATATAAACATTAACAAGCTAACTTCGGCTGAACTTGTCTAGGGTTTTTGAAAAATTTTCAACTTTTACACTTTAAACCATGAACTTTAACAAGTTTACTAGTTTTGAAAATCCACTCAGTTGACCAAGTCCAAGTTAATGACCTTGGTTAACCAATTTGTCTGCCGAGTCCAAGTTAATGACCTCGGTTTGACCCGTTATGAACAAACTAATGTTTTTCTTCAAATTTAAAGTTTCAAATTAATGAATGTTTAATCATTTTCGACCAATTTTGATTTTACAGATTAGCTCCCAACCCGTTGTCATCAAGATTTCCAATTTGCACCATTCCGAACTCCAAAGATCCGCTTTCTATCATGGGTTGTTGAAAACAATGTAGATACAAAATCTTTTTGAATTTTCGAAAGTTTATGCTAAAACACACTGAAAATCTTTTTGGGTTTAAATATGTAATCAAATAAACTATGTACAAACATATTTACAGACATATTTTTGTGAATTCGTGTCTAAGGACCATATCAGTTGTATGAGACATATCACCAGTACCGTTGATCTTTTGATGACTGCAAGTTTTAAACTTGTTTACCTAGATTGTCGATATATTTGTCCACCTAAACGTCGACACATTTCTCAATCGTTCCAAGATATGTTAGTTAGAATTTAAGAAACTTGACTCAACTATGGTTCCCATCTCATAATATACTCCTGTATCAAGATTTCCTAGATTTCATCTTACAGGTGAGTATAGCGTAACTGATATCTGTGTCTGGGTTATGCGAAGCCTTGAGAGCTCAGGTTAATACCATCGTATTGACGAAGAGATGAAGGCTCGACTTTAAGGTGTTGTTCCAATTATGGAATCTTTTGATTGCAATTGATTAGATCTTTCGATTCTTTCAATTTTGCTGCAGTTTAGGGTTTTTTTTAGCAAAAGCATTATAGAAGTTCTAGACCATTGCTTATGCAAAATCAGAAGAACTTGTATAATACCCCAGATATCAATCATCTATAAAGACCTCGTATCTCAGAATCAGGAAATCTCTCAAACGAAATTTCGGAGTACTAAGTCCATATATCCGAGAGATGTTAATCCACAAGTTTAAGCAGTTGTAAAATTTAGTTTATATCCCGGAAACAATCTACTGAAGTGTAAAGCCTATCGACACATCCACATTAAGACTTGTTTAATTCTTTTAAACTTTACATCCTTTGTATACTGTGATAGTCCATTGATGTACTATCATTTCCTTTTTTACACAAATTCTTTTTGTCTTTTTCATGTTTTTGTACTTTTTGGTTTTTATATGTTTTTGTATTTTCTCGTTTCACTTCACCCCCTAAAATCAAAACAATATTTCTGTATTTTAGTTTCTAAGAAATTCTAATCCTAAAAGATAACAAACCAATGAGGATCACGAGAACTCGTCGTCCGATCCATATTCAACCTCTGCTTCCGCACCATGTCAAAAGATTTTTCATACCGTTAAGCCTATTAAGTATTTAATGTGTTAGACTGAAAGGTTTGGTATAAAAATCAGCTTTCTGTTCATCGGTGTGGATTTTCTCAATTCGTACCAATCTTTTTCGTAGCAATCACGAATAAAGTGGTAACGAATCTCGATATGTTTAGTTCGAGAGTGATGAACTGGATTTTTAGTTATGTCGATTGCTGCCTTATTGTCTACATATAATGGAGGGTCAGGAAATTGCAATCCGTAGTCTCTCATCTGCTGTTGGATCTACAAAAGTTGTGAACAACAACTGGAAGCTAAGAAATACTCAGCTTCACAAGTAGAGAGAGCGCCTTTGGTTTGTTTCTTGCATTGCCAAGTTACGAGTCGTGTTCGAAGAACTGGCTAACCGGCCGTCGTAGACTTTGCGTTCAATCTGTCAACACCGAAATTCAGAGTCATCATATCCCGTCAATCAAAGTTGTCATTCTTTGGATACCACAAGCCGGTGCTTGGACATCCCTTCAGGTATCTGAAAATCCGCTTCACGATCTGCATGTGAGATCTTCTGGGACTGGATTGATAACGTGCAAAAAGGCGGGTAGGATACATAATATCCGGGTGTGATGCCGTCAGATACATCAATGATCCTATCATTGACCGATAAAGAGTCTCATCAACTTTGGTTCCTAGCTCATCAACGCAGATTCCATGGTTGAGTGCCAGTGGTGTTGATAACGGCTTCGTGCTTCCATCTCAAACTTCTTCAGAATATCATGAACATACTTGGTTTGGTGAATAAAGATACCATCCGACAACTGATCAACTTGCAATCCTAGAAAAAATTTCATTTCGCCCATCGAGCTCATTTCGATACTTTTTCTTCATGATAGATTCGAATTCTTTGTATAGATCATCGTTCATTGAACCAAATATGATGTCATCCACAAGATTTGTACGATCAGCAGATGATTTCCAACTTCTCTCGTAAACAAGGTACAATCCATTGTGCCTCTGGTAATACCATTGCCGACTAGGTGCTGAGATAGCGTCTCGTACCAGGCTCTCGGGGCCTGATGCAACCCATACAAGGCTTTATCAAGGAGAAATGCTTTCTTCTTGTTTAGTGGATCGACAAACCCCGATGGTTGGCGACATACACTTGTTCCCTCAATTTGCCGGAGAGAAAAGCTGATTTAACATCAAGCTGATACACCTTAAAACCTTTCCAAGACGCGAACGCACGAAAATGCGGATAGACTCTAATCTTGTATACACTTCTGTGTAATTAATACCTTCTTGTTGATGAAATCCTTTGACAACAATTGAGCTTTGTTTCGCACAATTACCCCACAATCATCACGCTTACACTTGAAGACCCATTTAGTAACAATCGCCTTTTGATTCACCGGGAGGTCGAAAAGTTCCATACACCTAATTTCTCAAATTGTAGAACTCCTCTTGCATTGCGAGTACCTAATTTTCATCACCCAGTGCCTCAGTAACTGACTTAGGCTCAATTTGTGATATAAAACCGTGGTAAGAGAAGAATTCTTGAATCGGATCCACCTTGGTATAGAAACAACTAAGCGCTTTATTGATCTGGATCTTGTTCTGACTCCAGCTTGTAACTCACCAATTATAGTGTCAGATGGATGGTAAGAATAAGATCTCGGCATTACTTCATCAGAAACATCAACTGAACTCTCCAGATTGTTAACATTCAGATCAACCGTCAATTCAACAGCAGGAATACTAGAAGACGCTTCATTTCTTGTACTCGGGCCAGCAGATTGATTTAACATACTAGTGATCTTTCTCGGATTCCTCATCAGAACTAGATTCTCCACCTTGATCAAAAGTGGGAGCCTCATCAGAATCAGAATCATGCGTTTGTGAAAGATTGGGTTCTGAAGTAGTATTCACTGGTTCTATGACAGGTGTAATTGGCTCAGCTGGAACAATACTTTGACCTTCACTAGAAGTAGATGTACCAACAGATCATTGATTAACCACTATTGGTCTTGAAATGTGCTCTTGATTAGAAGATTGATGCAAATAGTACATAAAACAATTTCTTCGTCAGTCGACTCTTCTGGAAGATCGAATGATTTCCATAAACTGTCATAGTTAACATCCAAGCGTCACCTTCCTTTTGTGTTGGCATTGTATACCTTCGGCGGTCGACATGTTGAACAAGAACCACTTGCTTCATACTAGGAAGATAGACTAATCTGAGTGGACTTGCGTAACCGACAAAGAAACCCTCTAAAGGCTTTGCATTGAATTTACCATCAGGATCAATAACCATGCAGGGAGATCCAAACGGTTCCAGATACTCCAAATTAGGTTTCCTTTGGTTAAGAAGTTCAAAGCATGTCTTCTTGGTAGGTTTAACAGTTAAGACCATGTTCAACATATAACAAGCTGATGCCACTGCTTCACTCTAGAAACTCACGGGTAATTTGGGATCTGCAAACATCGTTCTTGCTGTCTCTATCAGCGTTCGATTCTTTCGTTCAGCAACCCCGTTTTGTTGTGGAGTATAAGGAGCACAGAATTCATGAAGAACCCCTTTTGCATTACAAAACTCTTGCATACATTTGTTCTTGAATTCTGTACCATTGTAGCTTCGGATTCGTCTAATAGGAAGATGGTACAAATTTTCAAGCTTCCTAAAGAGTATCATTAGGTTATCGAATGTTTCATCTTTGCTCTCTTGGAAGAATACCCATGAAAATCTTGAGTAATCATCAGTTACTACCAGGCAATAAAGATCTCCTGAAATACTTTTGACATTGACAGGACAGAAGAGATCCATATGCTAACGTTCCAGTGGAAGCTTTATCGAGTTCAGAATCTTTCTTGGATGAGACTTTTTAACCTGCTTTCCTTTCTTGCAACTTACACAAGTGTCATTCATGAGAAGCTTTTTAGATTCACTCCTTCCACAAGATTGTTATGAACCAGAAAATTCATCTTTCTCAAGTGAATATGACCCATCTTTCTATGCCAAAGAATCGATTCCTTTTCTGTGGCCTTTTTGACAAAACATTGTGCCGACTTCGATGTAGTTGTCGTGATACTTATATCAAGCACATAAAGATCGTTCTCTCGAGGAGCACACATGAAAATCCATTCTTCTGGAATCTTGAAACCCGATTTTAGAATCATGCACTCCTTGTCGTTGAAATGAGTGGTGAACTTCTTGTCACAGATCTGGGAGATACTCAGAAGATTATTCTCCAATTCAGCAATGTAGTTGACCTTATCAAAAGATACCACGCCATTCGACAATTTTCCTTCTCCAATGATTCTTCCGCCTTGATTTCCAGCAAATCCTATGTAGCCTCCGTTGATAGCTTTGATATCGAATAATAAGGCTCGCATCCCCGTCATGTGCCGAGAAGCTTCGTTGTCCATAATCCACATTGATAAGATGGACCTTGGAAGCCCCTGAACATGTTAAAGCATTATTTAAAGAGGGAAACCCAAGCCTTGTCGGTCTTGGGTGGATTTGGGACATCAAAAGTTAGAATTTTCACTTCTTTCTTTGGTACCCACTGATCAGTTTTTGTTTGATTAAAATCTTTGGTTTTAACTGATCTAGTTCGTTTGACAATTTCAGATGAGGATGAGATATTTCTTGGAACCCAGGATCGTGTCTTCATTCTTGCTTTTTTGACGTAAAACTTTGAATCTTT
Source organism: Scalesia atractyloides (assembly GCA_947069175.1). Classification (NCBI taxonomy): domain Eukaryota; kingdom Viridiplantae; phylum Streptophyta; class Magnoliopsida; order Asterales; family Asteraceae; genus Scalesia; species Scalesia atractyloides. The sequence goes on along the minus strand of CAMTDV010000014.1, from coordinate 40,296,682 downwards.
ATTTTCTGCTTATTTTGAAGATTCTCCTTTTTCAAAATCAGAGATCTTTTCAATTTTAGATTTCTTTTCAAATTCTGATTCATTGTTTCTTTTCAAAATCTTAATCTGAACAACCTCTGGTTTCTTTAATTTTTCATCATCCAAAATTTTGTTTCCTCAATGATCAAACTTTGATTTCGAACAGTTTCGTGCAATGTGACCTACTTCATTGCACTTGAAGCATGTCCGAGTATCAACAATTTTTCCACTCGTAGATTTTACTCCACTTGTAGTTTTAGCTTGATCACGAATCTCTTTCTCCTTTTTAAACTCATCATTCGATTGTTTACCAATCGAATTTTTATCTACCACAGTGTTAGTCCCAAACACGAATTTCATATTTTTCTTTTTATATTCATGAAATGATGACTTTTTCTTCTCATTTTCTTCTGGTTCAAAACCCAAACCTCCTCTCCTATTCTCAGGAAAGTCCCCACCATTTTTCCGGTAGTTGTTATAAAACTTCTTGGATTTTGGATAGAATTTTTTCTCATTTTTATCTAGATCATCTGATGATAGTTTATCGATATGATCTTCTTTCACATTTCGAATCGGAAAGCTTTCATCAAAAAATAGTCTATCAGAATCCTTAACTTTATATAACACAACATTAGGATCATCACTTAGACTATTTTCTGATGAAGTATCTTCATTTTCAGATTGTGATTCAGAACTATTCAAACTTGATTCAGTGCTCTCAAAGTTGCCGTCATCAGAATCACTTCCCAACACATTTTCAATCACATTACCCGCGATTGCTTCACTGTCATCGTTAGATTTTTTGTAAATTATATCAATGTTCTCAGGCAACTCATCTTTTGTTTCAGATAAAAGTTTTACATTGAGTGCCTTCTCCATTCCGTCTACTTTCTTTCGACAGTAGCTTTCGCATAATGGAGATGGAACATTGCTATAATCTTCATGTTTCTGACCTTTTACCTTTTTATCATTTTCTTCTGACGGAATCGTTGGAAGAATATGATCAATGACATAAGCATTCGTCGTGTAGCTGAGTAGCAACTGTCTTACACGTTCAGTTTCAATTTTAATCTCTTGAAGCTCATGTTTTAACTCAACAATGTTATTAATATACATGTTAATGGCTTCTTGTTTTTCCATTAATGTTGCCTTTAACATTCTGATTGTGTCAGTTTGTTCTCGATTAGCTTGTTCACAAATGTGATAAGTGCCTTTCATCTTATCATAAGCTTCTTTCATTGTGCGATAATCATATTTGAAATTTTCATTATGCACCTTTAGATCACTTATGATTAATGATTTTTCAGCACATTGTTCGCAAGCTTTAGCACACTTTATGCAAGGTTTTTCAACCTCCACAATTTGTACTTTGATGACTTCCTTTTCAATTACCTTGACCTCGACCTCATGACCTACCTCTTTCAGATTGGCCATCATTGCTTTGTCAGCGATTTTGGTAAGGTTTTCTTCATTCATCTCCTTCGTCACATCAATGATCTCCTCGATCTCGGTGTCCTTTTCTTCCATCACTTGCTCTTGAGATGTAGCATCGAAACAACCTGCAAAACTAGATTGAAGATTAGAAGGAATAATGTTCTTCATTTTAGTCTCATGATAAATCATATCCTCGTCAGATCGTTGCAAGTATTCCTCTAAGATTGCATTTTCAAGAGCTGCTTCATCTATCATCGACTCTGGCTCTTCCATGATCTCGGCCATCAAAGCGACATTAGCCTTTTTCGAAATGTAATTGCTCCAACCAAATTCTTCATCTTCATATGAAACAACTAGAGCTTTTTCCGTTGGTTTTGATTGACCATCTTGAACTTCAACTTGAACCCTATTTGGAAATGGTTTGTACTGCAAGGCTTTCTTGTAGTAATCGTTGTTTCTAATCGGGCTTTGATTACCGCTAGCTTTACGATTGGTGCATTCACGCTTAAAATGACCCTTTTCTCTACACTTGAAGCAGGTTACCTTTGACTTGTTGAATCCCAGCTTGTTGCTTGAATTTCCAATATCTCGTCCGGTAAGTGCAACAAACTTTGTAACCCTTCTGATGATCGATGCTAAACACCACTTGATATCCATCAACTCTAATTCTTATTCATCAACTTGATCATAATCTTCAGAAGTCATTTCTGGGTTTCCGATCTTTCCCGCAACCAAGCTCTCATATGATTCAAGTACGGTTGCAAGAAGCGCCATGTGTTGTTTGGCTGCTTGCTCATAGAATGCATTCTTTAGATTAACTGCAATGTTGCAATGAATCACATTCGGATCGAAACTAGAATGATTCTGCTGATTGGTTTGATTCTGGAATGGAGAATTTGAGCTTGAACTGGAATGCGATGTGTTTGGTGTTTGATCATAGCTTGGATGTGATGTTTGAAATGAATGATTTGAAGAATTAGCATTTACACTAAAAGCAGTTTGAATCTTTGGACTAGAAGTATTCGAAAACCCACTTTTGTAGTACAATCCAACATCTTGAATAACCTGTGCATTCTTCGATTTAGCGATCTTCTGTAATTCCATTTCATGACCCTCTGACTTGTCAATGAAATCTGCTAAACGATAATTCACATAACCAGGTCCATTCTTCAGTACCATCAAGTATGTAGACCACTCCCCCTCAGGTAGTGCGTCCGCCAACTTGTCTACCAATTCTTCATCAGTTTTGTGAAGCTCGTGCCTTCTTAGTTGAACCACCAAATGACAGTAACGCTCTATCATTTGCTTCATCGTTTCACCTTTCATCTTCGTAAAGATATCGAACTCTTTCTTGATGAGAGCTTTCTTGTTTTTTCGCATATCCGTACTACCGTGATATTTTGCACGTAAAGCATTCCACATCTCCTGTGCCGTGTCACATTTTGGTAGCAGAATCAAGATATCTTCTTTTACCGATTGCTGTAACAAGCTCATCATCTTTTTCTCATATACGTGCAAATCTTTATCTCCAGGTGTAAACTTCGACAAAGCAATCTCGATACCACACTCATCAACTGGCCATTCGTATCCAGTTTGAATTGCGACCCAGCTATGGAAGAAATTTGCTTGAACCCAATTCTCAAACTTCTCACGCGAGCTTTCATAATCGTCAATACTCATCAACTTGGGTGGCTTCAGGGAAGTTCCCATTTCGTTGTCCAGATTGATCTGGTTCACTGCATTTGCGTTTGATGTCTGAGCTACTGCTGAAGCGAAAGCATTATGAAAATTATCCATCTTGTCAAACTGAAACTGTATCTAAAAACAATCACAAACACTTGAAATTTGATTAGAATACAGACAAGTTCGGACGAACTTGACTAACCAACAAATTCAGTTTCACAAACAACAAGTTCGGTCGAACTTGTAAACAGTTTCAGAAAAATCACCTTTAAACAAGCTCGGGCGAACTTGTGTAAACTTTTGACAACTTCATCGAAGTTCAATGAAATCCTTTGATAAAATCAGCAAAACTTCGCTCGAAGTTGTTAAAAATGGACAACTTTGGGCGAACTTATGTCACAAGTTCGGACAAAATGAGTTTGTCAAACACGGTTTTTTGTGAATTTTGACATGAAATCAGTTGAATTTTGATCTGAAACTTTCAAGGGTTTGTTTTTAGGTGATTATGTATGACATATTCAAGAATTAGCCATTTTTAACCGTAGATTCATAAGTTTTGTTGAAAATGTGAAAAAGAAGAAGAAATGGGTAGAAATAGAGAATGTCTTGTGTAGACATCTGCAAACTAGGTATCCATGGCTCTGATACCACTTGTTAGGATCGATCCGTCCACTTGCCATGGAAACCTAGGTTGTATCTATGTCATCGTATGCGGAATTTACGTGAATAGTGACCAATACACAAGAATTACTGTTTAAATGTTGATTTATTAGTCAAAATGTCTTTACAGTGTACAAAACCAAATCGACAGAGCTTCGCCTCAAAAGTTGCAAAGTTACAAATGACAAACCAAGGCTAGGTATATATAGAGGCACAAGTTCGGATGAGGAGTGTCATGGCCAAGTTCGGCCAAACATAAGTTCGGGCGAACTTGCCATTTGACATAACAACTTCGGTCGAACTTGCCCTAGTACATCATAAATACTTCAAATTCTAACAAATCAAACCCTATACCATACAGACTCAATCCAAGACTTAGATGATAGACATTATGCACCAATAGTTTCGAGTCGAAACAGTGACTCGAGACCTTGATTATGGGTTAACAAACTGCGATTGCGAGTCGAGACTGTAACATTCGTCGAAAAACGGGTTTCAAAACCCGCTTCGTTTATCAATCAAATATTCAGTTATAAGTTTCATTGCGTATTTATGGTTCATATTAATTTTAAACAATACATAATTAATAAATATATTAGAATTAAAAACCATAATTTATAATTAATAATAAATAGTGAATAAAAAAATAAAATGGAGACGCCAGGTTTCGAACCCGGGTCACCCGCAGGCACAAACACACAACACACCACTCCGCCACACACTTTCTTTGTGACAATACTGAAACAAATAATACTTAAAGTAAACCCAAAAATCAAAACCGGACATCAGCGCGCTCAGAACGCGGAATCGCCGGAGTAAAACCAAAACTCCGCTAATGTTGCCTTTCCCTTTTGACTAAAACGCGATAACCGACTACGACATCAGTTATAACCGATGCCTAACCGTCCATTTCGGTCATAACCGCCGGAAAACCTTTGACCGTGAATCAAGACTCAATTCAAACCCAATTCAGCCTGTTTCCACTATAAATACCCACTTGAACACTCTGAAAATCCTTTCGCTCAGAACCACGTTCGTTTCCGAAGTTTCATTTCTTCAAAAGCTCGTCGCCGGAGTTTTCTGCATTCGCCGGACTTTCACCGGAAAACCGAGGCTTTACTTCTAATCGGTATAAATCATCTAAACTTTTTTTGCTATCTCTTGCTTAGTATTCTAATTGCACAACAAAATGATCAAAACTGTTAAACAGTTCACTCAGCCGGAAATCACAAATCAGAGCAGACGACTCTTGCCGGAAATCTGAAGAAAACACTCTGTGTTGGTACATCTTATTCCTTAATCTTCCTTCTCTATTCCAATTCAATAAATTATAAGTGTTGTCGATCGATTAAACAGAACAGTCGGATTTCACTGTTCTGTGTTCTTGTAAACGAAGAAGATGAAGTCGAGTATATGTATAAATATAATTAAAACTGGATATTCAAACGGGTTAGACACACAGTCCAGCGGTGGACTGTGTGCAAATACAATATGCACGTCCCGAGTTCGAATCGCACACGTTACCGATTTTCAGAAATAAAACCAACATTTTTAAAACCTAATCAGATCAAGTCACAGTATATACATAAAAGGAATATAATCCAGTGATTAAACAGATTAGACACACAGCCCAACTGGTTGGGCTGTGCGCACTCGAACCAAAGGACCCGAGGTCGACTCCAGGTCTCTGCAACCGGTTCGGCCATATAAATCATTTTTAATAAAAACCAAATAAGTTTAAAGTTAATTAGTATATATATATATATAATTAAAACAGAGAATATTTCGGGTTAGACACGTAGCTCAGTTGGTAGAGCTGCGTGCACGTATACGAGAGGTCCCGAGTTCGAACCTCACTCAGCGCATAGAGAACACAGTCTGACCGGTCAGACCCGGTCAACGGTCAAAAAGTCAACTTTTTTGTATTTCTTTTATTTATTTATTTAATTGAAAAATCATTTAAAAATACTTAAAAATAGGATTTTAAAGTTAGAAAATTTACTTAAACTCACAAGAATAAATCTACAAATCCCATTAAGAGCACTAATTAAAAATATTAATCTCAAATAAAATTCATTTATTTATCGAATCATTTCGTTATTATTTTAGGTTAGTTTTTCCCTCGTCGATTAAATCCTAAAATTCGTGCGCATCCAACGTCATCAAAGAACGCACCCAATGTGAGTGAATCTCTATCAATTCCCCGTTTTAATCATGTTTTGGGGTGTATCATGTGTCGTATAATCCTTTTATTTTATTTAAACACTTGTGCATACATCATATCCGTGATCAAATGTGTATCAATTGTTGTGTGAATTATATGTAGATAGGATTTATCATTTTCAGTGCACGCATTTCATTAGGCCCATCAGTTCCCCGTGGGAGACGGGTTGAGCATCAGGTGCCTCATTAGATCGGCTCCGTTTGATTGAGCCTTGATCTCACATACATCATCATTCATATCATATACTCATCCAAAGTGGTTTGTGTTTGTTTATCTATATATGTTTGCTCACATGTGATTATTGCACAAATTTTCCTTATTAAGTAAAACAAGAAATTAGTAACAATGCTTTATCAAGGTTCACTCGCCAACTTTTGTTGACCCAAAATATCCCCCGTTTTACACATGATACAGGTGATCCAGCTGAGACAAGAAACACCTAGGAAGGCCTAGAAGAATAAACAAGTTTAAGCTTTGGAATAATTATATAGTTTCATTTCTCTTGTAATTGTATGGATTTTGTTTTGGATGTTTAAGTTGTAATTTGAATTTAATAAATATGAAACATCTTAGTAAACATCATGAGCTTTGGTGATAACCCAATTATGCCCCTACTTTTATTCCGCTGCAGGTCGGGGTGTGACAGATTGGTATCAGAGCTTATGACTATAGGGATATAGGATAGGTTATTAGACCCTTAGAGCCTATACTATAGTTGATTAAAATTTTAAATTGTTTGTGCGTTACATACAAAATTCATGATGTTTATATGCTTTATGTTTATTTTTACACTCAATGTTATGCAAGCATGCTCACAAATACATGTTATTATACAATGCTCATCATGAATCATATCTTCATAACATATCATATCCATGAGAGCACACACCTCATGACTACCATGATTTTTGCAATGATTTTTGTATTTTTCAAATCACATCAAAGTGAGTTCTCATGACGGGCATGTAGTAACTGGAAGGGTACGAGTACCGGTAGTCGGAACGTCCTGTCTAGGCTTGGCATTCGTATAAATCCAAAATAAAGGACCAGTTTGCCTACCTGGGGACTAACGATGAGAGTACGAAGGACCTATTAGGCCAAAGCATGCTATACCAAACGTCGTGTGAGCTAACCCCACTTTGAATTGTCATTGTGTCTACACCTGGACACCCTCCTACCATACATCTCGCAATCATATTTTACGATTTTCATTCGGGTGGTGCGAGTGTTAATCCGCCAACACCAATGTGAATCCTACCAAGCCCAATAGTCATGGGGGCCCACATGACTACACAGGCGATGGTATGGGGGACATTGGAGGCCCAAACATGAGCAAACCCAAGACATCCTATGGATGTAGTTGAATTATTGTCAGTTATGTTATTTTCATTCTTTTTACGACACATGACACCTTGAAAATTTTTAAACTCACAATCTTCCTATATATGTTCCTGTAGATGTCGGCTAGGCAACTACGTAGAGGTAGAAAGTCAGGAAGATCAAATGAACGCTTGGCCACACAAATTGCTAAACAAATGGCCGCAGTGCTTCCTGACATCGTAATTCAAGTTCAACAAGCTCTCACCGCAAACCCCATCAATCCTCCCAATCAAGATGACCAGAGCGTCGCCAACCCTCCTTCCAAAAAGTGCTCCTACAAACACTTCAAATCTTGTGATCCCCCAAAATATGAAGGGACCGAAGGTGTTACCGCTCTCCTTCACTGGTTTGAAGAAATGGAAAACACTTTCCTCAATTGCGATTGTCCCGAGGATCGCAAGGTACGTTATGCAACTGGAAGACTGTTTAGGGTAGCCCTTACCTGGTGGAACACAGAAAAAGGGTAAACGAGGAGTTAAAGATGCCATGGCCTTAACATGGGAAGAGTTAAGGGAACTCATGACAAGACGTTTCTGTCCAAGAAGCGAAATCAAAAAGTTGGAAGATGAATTCCACGCGCTGAAACAAAAGGAAGGAGATCACACCTCCTATAATAAGCGATTTCTCGAGCTGAACCAAATGATCCCTAATTTGTTCACCCCCATGTACCGTTTGGTTGAACATTACATTCGAGGTCTTCCCTCGAAAATTCAAGACTCGGTTTTAAGCACTTCGCCTGCAACACTTGAAGCCGCGATGGAATTAGCTACAGAACTCACTGAGAATCGCATTCGAAACGGCAAATTCAAGGATGAAAAGAAGAAAGCACCCATAGAGACCTCAACTACAAACCACTCAGTCTCATCCTCAAAGTTTGCTGGTAAGAGGAAACGAAACAACAAGAATTTTGCTGTCACTCAAACCAGCCCTCCTATCACTGCTGCACCAATCACCCAAATCGCTCCCTCAGCTGCACCATTTAAAAAGCCATACACCGGACCACACCCAAAATGCAACCGTTGTCAATACCATCACCCTCCCGAAACTCTTTGCCAACATTGCACAAGCTGTGGCCGCGCAGGTCACACCATCCAAACCTGTCGTACTCTTCAACGAATGAACCGCAATCAACCCCAACCCAAACCCACCATCAGATAGTGGGTCAAGCCCAACAACCCTTACTTCTACCACCTGCACCACACGCAGCCCAAACTTACTACCAACCCAACTACCCCATGATGCAACCCATGCGAGCTTGTTACAACTGTGGGGACCCAAACCACTTCAGGAACACTTGTCCACGCTTGGTGAACATCATCCATGCCCAAGCTCAAGCAAACCCGGTAAACCAAGCTAACCAAGCTCCTCCACCTGCCAGAGGAAGAGCTTTCAACATCAATGCCAACCAAGCTAGGGCTGACAACAACGTGGTCAACGGTACGTTTCTCATCAATGGTAGTTATGCATCCATATTATTCGATACTGGTGCGGATAAGAGCTTTGTGTCCTTAGAATTTGAACCTATCCTCAACCAAACTCGTGTTAATCTCATGGAATCTCTAATGGTGGAAGTTGCTGACGGAAAACCCGTTTCATTAAATTCTATTATACGCGATTGTACCCTCACTCTAAACGATCACGATTTTCCAGTTGACCTCATTCCTATGAAGTTGGGAAGTTTCGATGTTATAATCGGTATGGACTGGCTCAGCCAGCATCACGCTGAAGTTGTGTGCCGCAAAAAGTTCATTCACATTCCGCTTGAAGACGGTCAGACCCTACGTATTTTTGGGGAAACCCCTTCGAAAGGACTCAAATTAATGTCCTGCCTTCAAGCCCGAAGATATCTCCGCAAGAACTATGTCGCATTCCTAACTCACGTCGTCAAAAAGGGAAACAAGGAGAAGAAACTCGAAGATATCTCAGTTGTGAAAGAATTCCCACAAGTCTTTCCCGATGACATTTCAGGACTTCCTCCTGTGAGAGAAGTCGAATTTCGCATCGATCTTGTACCTGGCGCTACACCAGTCGCAAAATCTCCTTATAGGTTAGCCCCATCCGAAATGCAAGAGCTGGCCAGTCAACTGCAAGAGCTGACTGACAAAGGATTCATACGTCCTAGCTCCTCGCCTTGGGGTGCACCTGTTCTCTTTGTGAAGAAGAAAGATGGAACGTTTCGCATGTGCATTGATTATAGAGAACTCAACAAGTTAACGGTTATAAATCGCTATCCACTACCTCGCATCGATGACCTCCTAGACCAACTTCAAGGCGCCACCTGCTTTTCAAAAATCGACCTTCGTTCTGGTTATCATCAGCTCAGAGTACATGAAGAAGATATCCCAAAGACCGCCTTCCAGACTCGTTATGGTCATTACGAATTCATGGTCATGCCATTCGGTTTAACCAACGCCCCCGCTGTATTCATGGATCTAATGAATATGGTATGCAAACCCTACCTCGACCGTTTCGTCATAGTCTTCATTGACGATATCCTTATTTACTCCAAGTCTAAATCCGATCATGAGCGACACCTTCGACTCATCCTTACACTCTTAAGGACTAAAAAGCTCTACGCTAAGTTCTCAAAATGCGAATTCTGGTTAGGAGAAGTACAATTCCTTGGACATGTCGTCAATGACAAGGGAATTCATGTTGATCCTTCAAAAATCAAGGCAGTGCAAGAATGGCAAGCGCCACGTACCCCAACCGAAGTAAGGTCATTTCTTGGTTTGGCTAGTTACTATCGAAGCTTCATTGCCAATTTTTCTCGTATTGCTGTCCCACTCACGGCCTTGACTCACAAAGGAAAACCCTTCATATGGGGACCTAAGCAAGAAGAGGCCTTCCAAACTCTAAAGCAAAAACTTTGTAACGCACCTATCCTCACACTCCCTGAAGGTTGCGATGACTTTGTAGTATATTGCGACGCATCAGGGCAAGGGCTAGGCTGTGTATTAATGCAAAGAGGAAAAGTGATAGCCTATGCTTCTAGGCAACTCAAGGTTCACGAGAAGAATTTCACCACCCACGACCTGGAACTTGGAGCCATTGTGTTCGCTCTCAAGATATGGAGACATTACCTCTACGGTACCAAGTGTGAAATATACACTGACCACAAGAGTCTCTAACATATCTTCAACCAAAAGGAGTTGAATATGAGACAACGAAGATGGGTCGAACTTCTTAACGACTACGACTGTGAAATTCGGTATCATCCTGGCAAGGCAAACGTGGTGGCAGATGCGCTCAGTCGAAAAGGTTATGCGAACTCCATTCGTCTTCTATGTTCGCAAATCATAACCGACATCAAAGATCGAATCCGAGCAGCTCAACATGTTTCTGTAACAGAAAATGACGTACGCGATGAGCTATCGTGTGGAGCTGAACTAAAAATCGAAACCAAATCCGACAGTATTCTATACTATTTAAATCGCATATGGATTCCTGATCGCGATAACCTTCGTGATTTCCTCATGAATGAGGCGCACAAAACACGATACTCTGTACACCCAGGAGCTGACAAGATGTATCAAGACCTACGATACACCTACTGGTGGCCTGGCATGAAAAAGGATATCGCTGTTTTTGTTTCCAAGTGCCTTACCTGTTCCAAAGTAAAAGCTGAACATCAAAGACCTTCAGGACTTCTAGTCCAACCCGAAATACCTGTATGGAAGTGGGAAAACATAATCACGGATTTCATTACAGGGTTACCTCGCACCTCCAGTGGGTATGACACCATATGGGTAATAATCGATCGTCTTACAAAGTCATCTCACTTCATCCCGATTCGCGAGGACTTCAAGAACGAGAAGTTAGCTCGTATCTACATCAGCGAGATCGTAAGCCGTCATGGTGTACCATTAAGCATCATTTCAGACCGTGATGGTCGTTTCACTTCACGAACATGGCAAGCCGTACAAACCGCTTTGGGTACACGATTAGACCTCAGTACCGCTTTTCATCCTCAAACTGATGGTCAATCTGAACGAACCATCCAAACCCTTGAAGACATGCTGCGAGCATGTGTCATAGACTTCAAAGGGAATTGGGACGCTCACCTACCATTAGTGGAATTTTCGTACAACAATAGCTATCATTCAAGTATCGGCATGGCTCCTTTCGAAGCTTTATATGGTCGTAAGTGCCGATCTCCAGTATGTTGGCACGAAATTGGGGAATCAGAAATCACCGGTCCAGAATTAATTCAAGAAACAATCGACAAGGTCATTCAAATTCGAAACAATCTTCTAGCGGCTCAAAGTCGTCAAAAGAGTTATGCAGACAAACGACGAAAGCCCTTGGAGTTTGACATTGGTGATCAAGTACTTTTAAAAGTATCACCTTGGAAGGGAGTGGTTCGTTTTGGCCAGAAGGGCAAGCTAGCACCACGCTACGTAGGACCTTTCAAGATACTCGAAAGAGTAGGTCCTGTAGCATACAAGCTTGACCTACCAGAAGAGCTCAACAGAATTCATCCCACATTTCACGTATCAAACTTGAAAAAGTGCCTCGCCGATGAAAACCTCCATATTCCTCTAGAAGACATTCAAGTCGATGAATCTATGCACTTCATTGAAAGACCAGTAGAAATCATGGATTTCGGAGAGAAGCGTTTAAGACGAAGTCGTATTCCAATTGTCAGGGTAGGTTGGGAGTCAAAACGAGGACCCGAGTTTACTTGGGAACGTGAAGACTCAATGCGCGAAAAATACCCGCATCTTTTTCCTGTTACCACCACTACGTAAATTTCGGGACGAAATTTCTAAAAGTAGGGGATACTGTAACATTCGTCGAAAAAACGGGTTTCAAAACCCGCTTCGTTTATCAATCAAATATTCAGTTATAAGTTCCGTTGCGTATTTATGGTTCATATTAATTTTAAACAATACATAATTAATAAATATATTAGAATTTAAAAACCATAATTTATAATTAATAATAAATAGTGAATAAAAAAATAAAATGGAGACGCCGGGTTTCGAACCCGGGTCACCCGCAAGCATAAACACACAACACACCACTCCGCCACACACTTTCTTTGTGACAATACTGAAACAAATAATACTTAAAGTAAACCCAAAAATCAAAACCGGACATCAGCGCGCTCAGAACGCGGAATCGCCGGAGTAAAACCAAAACTCCGCTAATGTTGCCTTTCCCTTTTGACTAAAACGCGATAACCGACTACGACATCAGTTATAACCGATGCCTAACCGTCAATTTCGGTCATAACCGCCGGAAAACCTTTGACCGCGAATCAAGACTCAATTCAAACCCAATTCAGCCTGTTTCCACTATAAATACTCACTTGAACACTCTGAAAATCCTTTCGCTCAGAACCACGTTCGTTTCCGAAGTTTCATTTCTTTAAAAGCTCGTCGCCGGAGTTTTCTGCATTCGCCGGACTTTCACCGGAAAACCGAGGCTTTACTTCTAATCGGTATAAATCATCTAAACTTTTTTTGCTATCTCTTGCTTAGTATTCTAATTGCACAACAAAATGATCAAAACTGTTAAACAGTTCACTCAGCCGGAAATCACAAATCAGAGCCGACGACTCTTGCCGGAAATCTGAAGAAAACACTCTGAGTTGGTACATCTTATTCCTTAATCTTCCTTCTCTATTCCAATTCAATAAATTATAAGTGTTGTCGATCGATTAAACAGAACAGTCGGATTTCACTGTTCTGTGTTCTTGTAAACAAAGAAGATGAAGTCGAGTATATGTATAAATATAATTAAAGCTGGATATTCAAACGGGTTAGACACACAGTCCAGCGGTGGACTGTGTGCAAATACAATATGCACGTCCCGAGTTCGAATCGCACACGTTACCGATTTTCAGAAATAAAACCAACATTTTAAAACCTAATCAGATCAAGTCACAGTATATACATAAAAGGAATATAATCCAGTGATTAAACAGATTAGACACACAGCCCAACTGGTTGGGCTGTGCACACTCGAACCAAAGGACCCGAGTTCGACTCCGGGTCTCTGCAACCGGTTCGGCCATATAAATCATTTTTAATAAAAACCAAATAAGTTTAAAGTTAATTAGTATATGTATATAATTAAAACAGAGAATATTTCGGGTTAGACACGTAGCTCAGTTGGTAGAGCTGCGTGCACGTATACGAGAGGTCCCGAGTTCGAACCTCACTCAGCGCATAGAGAACACAGTCTGACCGGTCAGACCCGGTCAACGGTCAAAAAGTCAACTTTTTTTGTATTTCTTTTATTTATTTATTTAATTGAAAAATCATTTAAAAATACTTAAAAATAGGATTTTAAAGTTAGAAAATTTCCTTAAACTCACAAGAATAAATCTACAAATCCCATTAAGAGCACTAATTAAAAATATTAATCTCAAATAAAATTCATTTATTTACCGAATCATTTCGTTATTATTTTAGGTTAGTTTTTCCCTCGTCGATTAAATCCTAAAATTCGTGCGCATCCAACGTCATCAAAGAACGCACCCAATGTGAGTGAATCTCTATCAATTCCCCGTTTTAGTCATGTTTTGGGGTGTATCATGTGTCGTATAATCCTTTTATTTTATTTAAACACTTTTGCATACATCATATCCGTGATCAAATGTGTATCAAATGTGTATCAATTGTTGTGTGAATTATATGTAGATTGGATTTATCATTTTCAGTGCACGCATTTCATTAGGCCCATCAGTTCCCCGTGGGAGACGGGTTGAGCATCAGGTGCCTCATTAGATCGGCTCCGTGTGATTCAGCCTTGATCACACATACATCATCATTCATATCATATACTCATCCAAAGTGGTTTGTGTTTGTTTATCTATATATGTTTGCTCACATGTGATTATTGCACAAATTTTCCTTATTAAGTAAAATAAGAAATTAGTAACAATGCTTTATCAAGGTTCACTCGCCAACTTTTGTTGACCCAAAATATCCCCCGTTTTACACATGATACAGGTGATCCAGCTGAGACAAGAAACACATAGGAAGGCCTAGAAGAATAAACAAGTTTAAGCTTTGGAATAATTATATAGTTTCATTTCTCTTGTAATTGTATGAATTTTGTTTTGGATGTTTAAGTTGTAATTTGAATTTAATAAATATGAAACATCTTAGTAAACATCATGAGCTTTGGTGATAACCCAATTATGCCCCTACTTTTATTCCGCTGTGGGTCAGGGTGTGACAGAGACAGTCAGTCGAGACCTTGATTTCGAGTATAGTTCACAACTCGAGACCAAGGAGGTTGCAAGTCACAAACACAAGTCGAAACCTTAATTGCGAGTCGAAACAGGAGTGGAAATCACCTTCTGAGTTGATGAGTCAAAATGGAATTCAAGACCACAAAACTGATGATGACTCGAGACCTTGTTCTCGAGTATTGAAAATGAAACTCGTAAAACACAATGGATTTCGAGTCGAGACAAGCAGCTTTCGAGTTGAGATCAGCAATTGCGAGTCGAAACCTGCAAAACAAACTATTAAGAGATAAAATTGACTCGCATTCCCTCTTTTTCCGGAAATTCCAAAATTGAAAGATTTATCCCAATCTTGAATCAGCGACTACCACCCGGGAAATCAGCAAACATAATTTCCATACATCCACGAACCAGAAGTGAACCAAACTTCAGAATACGATGATGAACTTGAATGAAATCAATTGACTCGTAACCTTCAAAAACTCACAAACCAGATCAGCAATCAAATAACTTTCTTGAATCCGAATGATATCGACCGAATCAAGACGTAGGTTTCTTGGCTCTGGTACCAATTGTAAGTCCTGAAAACAGATCTTTCAATGATATCAAACACAATCTTGTGTATGTGCGAAAAGTCGGAAACCAGACACAAGATGATTCAAGAAATATGCTAACTGAAACAATAATGATTAAACGAACAATATGATCAAACAATAACTTGCATTCACCGTATAAGATGACTGATACAAGACTTATAGGTTTTGGCTGGCTCTCAACTTATACACACTGATCAACCCCTCATTAACTAAGAAGAGGTGATTATATACTAGCACAAACGAGCCGAAACCCCCTAACCTAGCCCAGCCGAAACCATCCTTGACCCAACAAAGTTTTTGACCCAAAACAAAACTAAGCATAATTACAATACCAACCCACAACTACTATTAGCAACCCACTATGCATAAACCTTCATGTTCCAACAATCTTTCACCTTCTTTTTCACCCAATTTCACATTTAACCCTACCTTAAACCCTTAAACTTTTTAATTTCCCACAATATCTTTAATTTCACTCAAACACCACCCGCTTTAGCCTGTCAATTTCACCATTGTTTCCGGAATCAAGCTACTTGTGATGGCCAGAGGTTTTTGGAGGATTTGTGATATTGTAGATAAGGAATATGATCCTGACGAGATATACAGTAAGTTCCATCTTTTTGTGACGTAAATGCTTATTAATTATACCTTAGATCAAAAACTTTTATTTTTGATACAACAAACAATCCTACACTATTTATGTTGAAAATCTTTCGTGGCATTTATTTTTATAACTACCCTGGTCGGACATAAGTAAATGGTACGACGAGTTTTATTGATATTGATGATTTTGAAATCGATGTGTTGGAAGAAATGGTTAAGCAACTTGGATAGTGATATGGTTTTTTACTTCCATTATAAGGTTCCTTATTTGTGTTTGGATTTGGGTCTTAACTCGTTGAGTAGTGATAGTTATTTTCTGAACTTATTTGATCATCTACAACTAAGGGGTTAAACTTATTAAAATATGTGTTGAACATTGGAACTATTGGATCTGAGAGTGTGCGTAGTGTGTGTTTTTCTGATAAAATAATTGAACAAATTTTAAACTTAATCAAACAATAATAAACAAACACATCAATCTTACACCACTGGATTTGAGAATGATTGCAAAATGATTTCATATTGAATTCATAAGAATGTAATACAAAGTACTCCCTCACCTGGCGCACTCTTTCTCTCTCTCTCTCTCATTTAGTTCTTATGCACAAAGGCTCTATGTGTTGACTATTACAACGAGAATGAAGAACTATATATAGGAGGAGAGAAGTGTTGGTGACGTCACCATAAAAGCGACCCTTAATAACTCATTAAATAGTGTAACTGCCAGCAGGTGATGAAACTGCTGGATAGTTACATTGCTACATAAAACTACTGCTTTATAAGAGAGATAGTGAGAACTGATGGATTTCACAAAACTACTGGTTGTGAACCAGCACTTCTAGAAATCCAGAACTTCAGGTATTTGACTTGTTGAGTTGATCTTCTAGTCTTCAGTCTTTGCTTTAGTTGACTTAACCATTGACTTGTTGACCAGCAGCTTTGTTTTGTTGAACTTTATTCTTTAAGGCATCAGTCGTACGTAGCAGTAATTTGGGTAGTTGTTTTAGGAAGCCTTCATGTAACGCCTCGCGTTTCCATGCTTTCTATTTATAGCAAGCTCGTATTGTATTTCTATTTTTGGAAAGCATTGTATCTTGTAATCGTCTTTCGTTATAATCGTTGTAAACCAAGACTTGAATCATAATGAAAACTCGTATTTTATTTATTGCTTATTTCAAACCATTTTATACCAATACTTATGCATACACATGGAACATATTCAATGATACTCGTAATCGTATGACAAACTTGCAAACGTGATGATTATACCAATTCAAGGCTTAAACGTGATATTCATACTCCATCATATTCATTTTATACTTGTGCATACATTCATTACATAATTTCTAACACGAATTAAATCGTAAATCCTTATCGTGTATTCGTAATTCGTACACGCTTCATTCACACGAGACACTTGATTATTCGATCGCAAAAAAAACTATAGTTATGAAATCTACACTTGTTACCATCTTAGGAACTTTAAAACTTTAAAACCCGCTCTTTTCGCTAATAAAACTCTAACTTATGAGGTTCATACTCCCGAAATAACTTGTTACACGATAATACATGTTATATATGTAATATATAACATCTATTAACCTAATATATAACATTAAATAACAAAAATATATAAAAAGATAAAAAATGGCAGCCCTATTATTCAGCTTTGGGCTGAGTTTAGTGGACTTGTTTCAAGTCTAAACTCCCCCAAATCTTGTCCAAAGCCCAACCCACTTAAACCCTAATCCCTTCCCTATATAATAAACACTTCCCCACTCCTCTTTCCACTTTTGCAAGCCTCCAAACACTTCAAAACTCTCCCAAAATCAGTTGAGTTTCAGCCACGTTTTTTAGAGTTTCAACCAAAAAAAATGAGTTTTTAACTCACTTCCACTTCAATTTTCTTCTTGTTTCTTCTTCTACAACACTTGTAACCTCTAGGAAGGTTCTCATAAGTTTTTTTGGGCAAACTAAGGTGAAACCTCACCATTTTTGAGGTCCAAAGTGCACCAAAAATTCTGCTCATTTTTATTTTTTTTAATCTTCATGTATTGGAAGAAAACTTATGTTTTCTTCATACATTCCTATTTCCTTATGCCACTAATCAAGTCTATGATTAAGTGTGCTTAAAAACAAGGGCGTGATATTCAAATTTAGAGGATTTATCCTCATAAACTTTCTGTTTTCATAAGAGCTTTTAGCTCACAAGTGATGCAAGCTTAAGACTTGTTCATGTGTGTGCACCAAGGAAGCTTAGGCTTTCCTAACTTGAGACCACACATCACTTGATGATTTTCATCAAGATCCCAAGCTAGATTGCTAGACCTAAAGTGTCACAACCCCGCAAAGTCGTTGACGATTGTCCTCGTGTGCTTGCTGGGTTGTCTTATACTTGGCTACTTGGTATCTAGATGTCACCTTTACATTCATGTCATTTGCATTCTTGTATCTTATTGTTTTGTTCTAAGACCCTCCTTGTTACCTTTTGGTAACTCGTGAAGTGGCGAACAATCATATGAGGTCCAAAGTGGATGGTTAATCCTCCCACCTCCTACTTGACTGACATGATACTAAGAGGTTCCAAAGTGGATGGTTCATCCTCCCACCTCCTACATGATTATATAATTATATAGAACTATATTATAAACCTAAAACCGAAACCTTGATAATGACCTTGTAATCACCTATCAAGTTATTAAGTTTAACGCTAAAGTATGTAATTCCTTGTCACGATTCTAATAGGCCCCGAACCTATGAAATCACATCCAACTCGTAAGAGTTACTATAGTGTCAAGAACAAGTGTTACATCTTAGTGTATACTTTCGTATCATAATACTTTATCATACTCATTTTTAATCATGCTCGAATACTCCTAATCTCCCGTTTAAAACTCTATACTCATACGACTCGTTTCCTCTTGTAGGATAAATCGGTGTCATCCTCGAACCAACGTCTTCACGGATTGTCAAGTGTAGAAAAGACTAACAAACTGTGAGTACACTCGACCCACTTTTGTTTATAACACTTTTGGGTGTAACATGTTTCCATATACAAAAATCACGAACACTTAAACTTTATGAAACACACAAACGATCCTATATACATGAAAACTTGAATCTTATACTGGATGCTTGTCTTGGATATTCATTATGCTATGCTTTAGTAATTAACTATTTTTAGCCTTCGTTTTACATGCTTAGCGCTATAGGAATTCACGCATCCACCTCCATCGTGTTATTCGTGAGGTCATGTTAAAACATCGTGATTGCGTTAAGGGTTTGATTATTAGTATTGCATACCTTGATATTGCTCTTGTATAGATTTGGTTGCCATGAGGATTGTTTAAACTTATTCGTATATGTATGCTATGCTTAAACTTGTGTACTCACCTTTGCTTTCGCATTGACATTATTTTAAAACGTGTTACAGGTTGAAGGAGATGATGCTATGAAAACAATATAGCAAGGACTAGATACACACAAATTAGACGTTAGGTTAAATGTTGATGTATCAATTTTGTTATGACTTTGCAAATGTTATGTTGTTTCTTTGTTTTGTTATATTGATGTATTTGACAATTTTTATGAAATGAAATACGGTTTAATTAATTATTTTCACTTATTAATGTTGTGAGCAATGAGCAATCTCGTTTTCGTCTCATCCCGATGTTTCCGCCATCGGTTGGGGTGTGACACTTCAAGAGGGAGAAAACTTCTGGTCTTGTGATTGTATCTTGATCTTATTCCATCAGACAAGAAAGATGGTTCACTTGGGTTTTGGTTTTCATCATCAACATATCTTACATAACCCATCAATCTCCCTTAGATCTGTTGATGCCAAAATCACACTTATTGAGGCATGTCTTTTATTCTTTTATTTGTTGTGATGAAGAGTCCTTGATAATGAATTGTAGCAGTTGATGTCTTGGACAAATCCTTTATCTTCATCAAAGTCATCCATCTTGACTTTGGAGAAAGGTTCTTTGTCTTCACATCTTTTAATCTGAGAGTAGCTTGTGATCTCTAAGTCTCTGGGTTAGGCAAGATTATAGGCTCATTTGGACCTATGAAGAAGGAACAACATTCCTATCTTCTGAGAGATGTGGCATATTTATGTTTTCAAAACCTTTCATCAAGGAATGATAAAACCTTATAGAAACTATTGATAAGGCTAAGACCTTCAGAAGCTATGAAGGATTTTCTGTTTAAGCATATTCACTCTTTTGAGAAGTGCTAGAATTTTGAAAACTGTTGGATATTTTGTATTAAACTTCCAGTTATTTATAGGACAACAATTTTTTTTGTTTGGATTGATAATTTAAGACTCTTGGTCAATGATCAAAAAGAGAGATTGTCATTTTAATCCTTATTTTCCTACAATCTTGATTCTACTCTACTACTCCATTGATTGATAAGAAGCTTTTAGGAGAAATTAGTTGAGTTTTTTGGGGTAGGAAGAATACTGGCTTTTCTTGAAAGTTTTTCAGATTCTGAAAAAATAAAAAGGGGTGAGAAATACTTAGTGTGGCAGTTGTGTTCAATATCTCCCTTTTTTGTATTGACATGTTGTTTGGATAATGAGAATAGCACCCCTGTTGGTTAATGATAATGTGGTATTTCCTCACCAGTAGTTTGGATTTTTTGTGGCATGAAGTTTTTAATGAGTGACTAGTAGTATTTGGGATTTTGAGCTCTTATGTAGGAGGCAAGTTGTCGGGTATATTTATGATGCAACTGGACTTAGCTTGAGGCGTGTTGGTGACCATCTACTTGAGATTGAAAACCTCAGCTTTCAACTTCTTTTGTCAAATCCAGAAGTTTCAGATGTTGGCATCATTCAAAGAAATCATATACCCCCACAAAAAGTGGTTGTATCACTAGTTTTGACAAACTGTGACGCCTTTTTTTTCTTGGTACCGAGGACTTCCAGCTGTTTTGACTTCCTGCGGAAGCAAAGTGTTGTTCCTTGCAAGGTAGTGTTACTTATGGTTCCATGGTCAATGCGTTTTCAGCTCTCATTCTCTAGAACAATTGGAATATTTTCCGGAGAACCTAAAACCCAGCTAAAACAGTCCAAATCTCTCAAACATTATCCATTCCAGATTAAATTTTCAACTGAAACAAATCTCTCAATAACTGAACAAAAACCTAATCAAAATCCATCACAAATCTATTGAAATTTGATGAAAACATTCGGAAAACACTGTAAATAGCTGAAAACGCAAAAGAACGTCTCGATCTCAAAATGCTCTCAAATCTAAACCTCAAATCTAAACCTCAAATCTAATGCCTAGAGTAGTATGAGCACTCTCTATATAGAGCATACTCTGATACCACTTGTAAGGCCGCCCAACACCTCTAAATCAGGATCTAAACAACAAACACTATGTACCGTGATGTGCGGAATTCATTATGGTACATGTACGTATCGTAAACACTAATAGAAAGGAGTACAAACAGAAGAATCTATCAGATATCAATGCACACTGTATTATCACTTTGGAATGCACACCGATTATACACATGCCAAAAGTCTACACTTTACATCACATAGCTGATGTGCCATCAATTATAAGTACTTTAATGGCTTTCTAGTTGTAAATGCTACCTAAATCATTCCTATTTGACAAATGTAGGCTTTTAAGGTCTCGAAATGAAAAGAAGTGAAAAACAAGCATAAACGAAAACTCGAGAATTCTAAGGAAATCAACAACTTTCAAGATAGGCATAGCCGTGCCAAGCTATGGGCACGGCCATGCACAACACCAAGAAACACAAAGTCAACAAGTTAACCCAAGAAATGGTCAACAAAAGTCCACAAATCGATAAGCACAACTGTCCTGCCTAAGGCATGTCTGTGCTTAGGATAAGACAAGGGTAGAAGGTTCGAGAACCGACCAATAATGCCACATGTTCAAGCCTTGTCGAGACACCTGGACAAGCACGGTTGTGCATCCCCACGCACACCCGTACTTATAACAGAATCACAATGGATGAAATCAGAAAATGATAAGAAGTACAAGAAGTGTCGGGAATCCTCACCATGCACGAATGTGCCCCTTAGGAATGCCCGTGCTCCCCTGATCTCATCCGGCCTAAATGAGGCCCTTAGCTGCCCATTTTCACCCACTCCTCTCCACGTTTCACACACTGAACCTCTAATCTTGGGAGACCAAAAGGAGTTTGGGATCACTCCACAAAATACTTGTAATATCTTAGTTTGAGAGAGAGAGAGAGAGAGAGAGAGGACTTGTAATCAACAACCCTTTTTCAAGTTGTTTAATCCTATCATACTTGATCCATTATCATTCACTCAATAATCATTGTTTATGGACAAGCTATGACCATATAGGCTGAATTCCTTGTGTTGCTTGGGTTAAATATGAAATTTAGTATGAATTAAATGTTTAATCTTTGGCAAAGAGGTGTGTTGTGTTTTTAATAATTCTTTCTACCATTTTTCTCTCGTAATGAGCTTGTGATTCTTTTGGTCTTTTATCTTGTAGGAGTTCTTGATAACTAAATGAGGTGAAGCTTATTACTACACTCATAACGTGTAACAACCCATATACTAATAAGGGAAATCCGATATTGGAGAAGTGGTTGACCCATATGTGGAAACACGTCTTCTGATCAACCCTTGTTTATCAAGAATATCCTTGTTGGTATGCACGATCTATATGTTAGGCCTCAACGATTATCCAAAACTTGGTCTTGTGACTCGTCAAACACGGTTTATATGTTAAACTTGGCGCGGTCCAAGAGTTGGTAAACCAATGTTAAAATATTATATGTCTTTATATATATTTTATTACTATAACGTCACCCGTTAAATAGACCAATCACCCAAATTAATCACAAGTGTCATGTAACATTCGTCGAAAAACGGGTTTCAAAACCCGCTTCGTTTAATAACCAAGTATTCAGTTATAATTTTCGTTGCGTATTTATTGTTCTGATTATTTTAAATAATACATAATTAATAAACATTTTAGAAGTTAAAAACCATAATTAATAAATAATAAAAATAAGTGTATAGAAAATAAAATGGAGCCGCCGGGTCTCGAACCCGGGTCTCCCACAAACACAAACACACACCACACCACTCCGCCACACGCCACTTTTGTGTTTAATACTGAAACGAATAATATTTATAATAAAAACCGAAACTCAAATTTGTAAATCAGCGCCCAGAACCCGCAATCACCGGAAAAACCGGAACACCGCGATTTTGGCTAGTTTTCCTTTGACTGAAACGCACAAACTGAATTCGACATCAGTTATAACCGTTGCCGGCCATCAATTTAGTCAAAAACCGTCGGAAATCTTAAATCGCGATTGTTGACCTTAAATCAAACCCAAATCAACTGTTCCTCCTTATAAATACCCACTCCAACCTCCTGTAAACTTTTCGCTCACAACCACGCTCACTCCTGAAGCTTTAGTCCACTCAGAACACGTCGCCGGAAATTCTCGCACTCGCCGGAATATCACCGGAGAACCGAAGCCTTACTCCTAATCGGTACAATCATCTAAATCTTTCTTGCTATCTCTTGATTAGTAATCTAATTGCTCAACACAATAATCGAAACTGTTAAACAGTTCACTCAGCCGGAATCTGCAAATCAGAGCTGACGAAATCTTGCCGGAAACCTGAAGCAAACTCGTTGTTCTGGTATACCATATCACTTAATTTTCTTTCCATTTCATTCAAGTATAAGTTGTGATCAATTAAACAGAACAGTCGGATTTCACTGTTCTGTGTTTTTGTAAGCGAAGAAGATGAAGATGAAAATGTGTATTAGTATAATGAAAAACGGATATTTAACCGGGTTAGACACACAGTGGACTGTGTGCAATTTCAATACACACGTCCCGGGTTCGAATCGCACACGTTACCGACTTTCAGAAATAAAACCAACATTTTTAAAACCTAATCAGATCAAGTCACAGTATATACATAAGAGGAATATAATCCAGTAGTTAAACGATCACGATTTTCCAATTGACCTTATTCTATTATACGCAATTGTACCCTCACTCTGTTATAATCTGTATGGACTGGCTCAGCCAGCATCACGCTGAAGTAGTGTGCAACGAAAAGTTCATTCGCATTCCTCTCGCAGACAATCAGACCCTAAATATTTTTGGGGAAACCCTTCGAAAGGGCTCAAACTAATGTCCTGCCTTCAAGCCCGAAGATATCTCCGCAAGAACTATGTCGCATTCCTTACTCACGTAGTCAAAAATGGAAACAAGGAGAGGAAACTCGAAGATATCCCAGTTGTGAAAGAATTCCCACAAGTCTTTCCCGACGACATTTCAGGACTCCCTCCTGTGAGAGAAGTCGAATTCCGCATCGATCTTGTACCTGGCGCTACACCAGTCGCAAAATCTCCTTATAGGTTAGCCCCATCCGAAATGCAAGAGTTGGCCAGTCAACTGCAAGAGCTGACTGACAAAGGATTCATACGTCCTAGCTCCTCGCCTTGGGGTGCACCTGTTCTCTTTGTGAAGAAGAAAGATGGAACGTTTCGCATGTGCATTGATTATAGAGAACTCAACAAGTTAACGGTTAAAAATCGCTATCCACTACCTCGCATCGATGACCTCCTAGACCAACTTCAAGGCGCCACCTGCTTTTCAAAAATCGACCTTCGTTCTGGTTATCATCAGCTCAGAGTGCACGATGAAGATATCCCAAAAACCGCTTTCGGGACTCGTTATGGTCATTACGAGTTCATGGTCATGCCTTTCGGTTTAACCAACGCCCCCGCTGTCTTCATGGATCTAATGAATAGGGTATGCAAACCCTACCTCGACCGTTTCGTCATAGTCTTCATCGACGACATCCTTATCTACTCCAAGTCTAAATCCAATCATGAACGACACCTTCGACTCATCCTTACACTCTTAAGGACTGAAAAGCTCTACGCTAAGTTCTCAAAATGCGAATTCTGGTTAGGAGAAGTACAATTCCTTGGACATGTCGTCAATGACAAGGGAATTCATGTTGATCCTTCAAAAATCAAGGCAGTGCAGGAATGGCAAGCGCCACGTACCCCTACCGAGGTAAGGTCATTTCTTGGTTTGGCTGGTTACTATCGACGCTTCATTGTCAATTTTTCCCGTATTGCTGTACCACTCACGGCTTTGACTCAAAAAGGAAAACCCTTCATATGGGGACCTAAACAAGAGGAAGCCTTCCAAACTCTAAAGCAAAAACTTTGTGACGCACCTATCCTCACACTCCCTGAGGGTTGCGATGACTTTGTGGTATATTGCGACGCATCGGGGCAAGGGCTAGGCTGTGTATTTATGCAAAGAGGAAAAGTGATAGCCTATGCTTCTAGGCAACTCAAGGTTCATGAGAAGAATTACACCACCCACGACCTGGAACTTGGAGCCGTTGTGTTCGCTCTCAAGATATGGAGACATTACCTCTATGGTACCAAGTGTGAAATATACACTGACCACAAAAGTCTCCAACATATCTTCAACCAGAAGGAGTTGAATATGAGGCAACAAAGATGGGTCGAACTTCTCAACGACTACGACTGTGAAATTCGGTATCATCCTGGCAAGGCAAACGTGGTGGCTGATGCGCTCAGTCGAAAAGGTTATGCGAACTCCATTCGTCTTCTATGTTCGCAAATCATAACCGACATCAAAGATCGAATCCGAGCAGCTCAACATGTTTCTGTAACAGAAAATGACGTACGCGATGAGCTGTCATGTGGAGCTGAACTCAAAATCGAAACCAAATCCGACGGTATTCTATACTATTTAAATCGCATATGGATTCCTGATCGCGATAACCTTCGTGATGTCCTCATGAATGAGGCGCACAAAACACGATACTCTGTACACCCAGGAGCCGACATGATGTATCAAGACCTACGATACACCTACTGGTGGCCTGGCATGAAAAAGGATATCGCTGTTTTTGTTTTCCAAGTGCCTTACCTGTTCCAAAGTAAAAGCTGAACATCAAAGACCTTCAGGACTTCTAGTCCAACCCGAAATACCGGTATGGAAGTGGGAAAACATAACCATGGATTTCATTACCGGGTTACCTCGCACCTCCAGTGGGTATGACACCATATGGGTAATAATCGATCGTCTTACAAAGTCATCTCATTTCATTCCGATTCGCGAGGACTTCAAGAACGAGAAGTTAGCTCGTATCTACATCAGTGAGCTCGTAAGCCGTCATGGTGTACCATTAAGCATCATTTCAGACCGTGATGGTCGTTTCACTTCACGAACATGGCGAGCCGTACAAACCGCTTTGGGTACACGATTAGACCTCAGTACCGCTTTTCATCCTCAAACTGATGGTCAATCTGAACGCATCATCCAAACCCTTGAAGACATGCTGTGAGCATGTGTCATAGACTTCAAAGGGAATTGGGACGCTTACCTACCATTAGTGGAATTCTCGTACAACAATAGCTATCATTCAAGTATCGGCATGGCTCCTTTCAAAGCTTTATATGGTCGTAAGTGCCGATCTCCAGTATGTTGGCACGAAATTGGGGAATCGCAAATCACCGGTCCAGAATTAATTCAAGAAACAACCGACAAGGTCATTCAAATTCGAAACAATCTTCTAGCGGCTCAAAGTCGTCAAAAGAGTTACGTAGACAAACGACGAAAGCCCTTGGAGTTTGACATTGGTGATCAAGTACTTTTAAAAGTATCACCGTGGAAGGGAGTGGTTCGTTTTGGCCAGAAGGGCAAGCTAGCACCACGTTACGTAGGACCTTTCAAGATACTCGAAAGAGTAGGTCCTGTAGCATACAAGCTTGACCTACCAGAAGAGCTAAACAGAATTCATCCCACATTCCACGTATCAAACTTGAAAAAGTGCCTCGCCGATGAAAACCTCCATATTCCTCTAGAAGACATTCAAGTCGATGAATCGATGCACTTCGTTGAAAGACCGGTAGAAATCATGGACTTCGGAGAGAAGCGTTTAAGGCGAAGTCGTATTCCAATTGTCAGGGTACGTTGGGAATCGAAACGGGGACCTGAGTTTACTTGGGAACGTGAAGACTCAATGCGCGAAAAATACCCGCATCTCTTTCCAGTTACCACTACTACTTAAATTTCGGGACGAAATTCCTAAAAGTAGGGGATACTGTAACATTCGTCGAAAAACGGGTTTCAAAACCAAGTATTCAGTTATAAATTTTCGTTGCGTATTTATTGTTCTGATTATTTTAAATAATACATAATTAATAAACATTTTAGAAGTTAAAAACCATAATTAATAAATAATAAAAATAAGTGTATAGAAAATAAAATGGAACCGCCGGGTCTCGAACCCGGGTCTCCCACAAACACAAAACACACACCACACCGCTCCGCCACACGCCACTTTTGTGTTTAATACTGAAACGAATAATATTTATAATAAAAACCGAAACTCAAATAGTAAATCAGCGCCCAGAACCCGCAATCACCGGAAAAACCGGAACACCGCGATTTTGGCTAGTTTTCCTTTGACTGAAACGCACAAACTGAATTCGACATCAGTTATAACCGTTGCCGGACATCAATTTAGTCAAAAACCGTCGGAAATCTTAAATCGCGTTGTTGACCTTAAATCAAACCCAAATCAACTGTTCCTCCTTATAAATACCCACTCCAACCTCCTGTAAACTTTTCGCTCACAACCGCGCTCACTCCTGAAGCTTTAGTCCACTCAGAACAAGTCGCTGGAAATTCTCGCACTCGTCGGAATATCACCGGAGAACCGAAGCCTTACTCCTAATCGGTACAATCATCTAAATCTTTCTTGCTATCTCTTGATTAGTAATCTAATTGCTCAACACAATAATCGAAACTGTTAAACAGTTCACTCAGCCGGAATCTGCAAATCAGAGCCGACGAAATCTTGCCGGAAACCTGAAGCAAACTCGTTGTTCTGGTATACCATATCACTTAATTTTCTTTCCATTTCATTCAAGTATAAGTTGTGATCGATTAAACAGAACAGTCGGATTTCACTGTTCTGTGTTTTTGTAAGCGAAGAAGATGAAGATGAAAATGTGTATTAGTATAATTAAAAACGGATATTTAACCGGGTTAGACACACAGTGGACTGTGTGCAATTTCAATACACATGTCCCGGGTTCGAATCGCACACGTTACCGACTTTCAGAAATAAAACCAACATTTTTAAAACCTAATCAGATCAAGTCACAGTATATACATAAGAGGAATATAATCCAGTAGTTAAACAGATTAAACACACAGCCCAACTGGTTGGGCTGTGCGCACTCGAACCGAAGGTCCCGAGTTCGACTCCGGGTCTCTGCAACCGGTTCGACCATATAAATCATTTTTAATAAAAAACAAATAAGGTTAAGGTTAATTAGTGTATATATATATATAATTAAAACATAGAATATTTCAGGTTAGACACGTAGCTCAGTTGGTAGAGCTGCGTGCACGTATACGAGAGGTCCCGAGTTCGAACCTCACTAGCCGCATAGAATTAACACAGTCTGACCGGTCAGACCCGTCAACTGTCAGAAAGTCAACCCAATTTTTATTTTTTATTTTTAATTATTTAATTGGAAAATTAATTAAAAATACTTAAAAATAGGATTTTTTAAGTTAGAAAATTTCCTTAAACTTACAAAAATAAATCTAAAAATCACATTAAGAGCACTAATTAAAAATATTAATCTCAAATAAATTTATTTATTTACGAATCATTTTGTTATTATCTAGGTTAGTTTTTCCCTCGTCGATTGAATCATAAATTCGTGCGCCTTCATCGTCATCAAAGAACGCACCCATTGTGAGTGAACCTCTACCAATTCCCCGTTTTAATCATGTTTTGGGTGTATCATGTGTCGTATAATTCCTTTATTTATTTAAACACTCGTGCATACATCATATCCGTGATCTAATGTGTATCAAATATGTATCAAATGTGTATCAATTGTTGTGTGAATTATATGTAGATTGGATTTATCATTTTCAGTGCACGCATTTCATTAGGCCCATCAGTTCCCCGTGGGATACGGGTTGAGCATCAGGAGCCTCATTAGATCGGCTCCGTTTGATTGAGCCTTGATCTCACATACATCATCATTCATGTCATATACTCATCCAAAGTGGTTTGTGATTGTTTATCTATATATGTTTGCTCACATGTGATTATTGCACGAATTTTCTTTATTAAATAAAACAAGAAATTAGTAAAATGTTTTATCAAGGTTCACTCGCCAACTTTTGTTGACCCAAAATATCCCCCGTTTTACACATGATACAGGTGATCCAGCTGAGACAGGAAACACTTAGGAAGGCCTAGAAGAATAAACAAGTTTATGCTTTGGAATAATTATGTAGTTTCATTTTCTTGTAATTGTATGAATTTTGTTTTGGATATTTAAGTTGTAATTTGAATTTAATAAATATGAAACATCTTAGTAAACATCATGAGCTTGGTGATAACCCAATTATGCCCCGACTTTTATTCCGCTGCGGGTCGGGGGTGTGACATGTCATTAGCACCCGTGGGGAGCACTTAAATATATCCTTGATACCTTTGAATTGAGACAAATTTATTCCAAATAGAAGATCGCATACCTTGTCAACCATGTAAAAGAAATAAGAGTGGTTGGATGTAACTAACCCAAGATTAGGGGATTGTTCCATAAAAAGAACCTTTCTCTAAGATTGGCAATGAATTATCTTTAACTGGCTCTAGTTCTATTTTAACCTTAAAGTCACATGTCACACTCCAACCGATGGCGGAAGCATTGGGGCGTGGCACTAGGCGAATCAGATTGCTCAAGAGAATCCATAACAACTATTTAATTGACAATATTTAATAGTCTAATTTCCCATACAATTAAACAATATTTCATAACAGTCATCACGAATTACATATCTCTTAAACAATCAAAATCCGACAAACTAGAAATTTTATTACAAGTTTCTAAGGAAAAAGCCCTAAATCCATTGCAGCATAGAATCATCAACCTCTCACATACGTTAAAATAAAAGTCAATACATAAAGCAAAGGTGAGTACACAGGTTTAATAGCATAATAATAGTGATAAAGTGTTTATGCATAACCAACATGTACACGTAGAGAAAGTACATCTAAGTAAGCTAACAACAATGATACAAGCTAACCAAAATGACAGCGAGGTGGAGTATGCGCGATATGTGTTCACAACAGCGAACACGCACGTAAAGTAAATATGCGAGCCTTAACAAACCCCGAACCAATCGGGTGCTAAGTCCAAACTATGGTACTATCGTTGCTAAGGGTGGTCTGCAAGTCCTCATTATTCACATATAGCAAACAAACATTCAACGATTCACGTATAACATGCGAACCGTTAGCGTTAAAAGAGTTTATCGTTATGTGTAGCGTGTTTTGGTATAGAGAACGTATGTAACACCCAAAATTGCGTTTTAAACGAAAAGGGGTTCAAGTATACTCACAGTTCGTGCTTAGCAAGTAAACACAACCTGCTTATGGATTGAAGGGAGGGCTGAAATAGCCTGTAAACGAGAACATAAGCGCATCAGTCTTCTGAAGGGCCTGAAACAGTTAGAATGAAGTTCGGGTGTGCAACAGTCAACTTCGTGCGAAGTTGTACTGGACCTCAGTCCAACATACAAGTTCGGGCGAAGTTGCTCATATTCTTTAGGCAACATACAAGTTCGAACGAAGTTGCACATATTCCTGGGCAACATGCAAGTTCGGGCGAAGTTACACATCACCATAGACCAACACAAGCTCGGGCGAAGTTGTACAAGTCAGGTGACAACTTCGAGCAAACATGCCCTACTTGGTGCGAACTTGTCTGTTTTGGTTCCAAAATCGTGCGTTTCACGTTGTTTGCTGAGGAAATCGAGTGTCAATCCCTCCAACCTTGAGCTACTGGGCAAACCATAGGCTGGAGAGGTCTTTGAGAGCGAGTTTAGCCATTTTACAAGAACTCGGGCTAATTCATGCGAACTTGGTAATTCGTATGAGTTAGTCCAGTTCATGCAAAGTGGCAGTAGCGTCCTTGTGCATCCGGATCTGGGTTTATGCTTGAAACACACTTAATTTCAAATCAATTTCAAGTATCTTGTTGACAATGCCTCATCCCACTACTTAGTGACCGAAACACACGTCGGTTAATCCATTTTTGGTGTAAAAATCAGTACTTTAAACAGTTTTCTCAGATCTAACACTTGGTGAGTTGAAAATCTTCAAGATTTCTAGCTTGGAAGGCCCAGGCTAAGTCCAATATACCCGTTTAGGTGTAGATCTAAGCTAAAATAAGATGTTTTATTGAAAAAGATGAAGATTTTTCATAAACAGAGGATTTTTGATGAAAACGAAGGTAATCCTTGGGTAAAATCGTAGTGGAAAGCATAGTGGTTTGCATAAAACGAGTGGTTCTTATTTGGAAAAACAAAGCAATTCGGTTTTGGGAGCTCTGGAGCGAAGTTGCAGCAAGGAGAGCATGAATGGAGGTGTGAGTATTTATAGGTGAAGGAGAAATGAGATGGCAGACATTAACTTCGGACGAACTTGGCACAAGTTCGGCCGAACTTGGCCTTGTTCTGTCCTGGTCAACTTTGGGCGAACTTGGGGTTACCCAACTTTGTGCGAATTTGGCCTGGTGGGCTTAGTTTCGTTTGCCATTTGTTCGTTAGGTGTTCGTTCGGTGATTCGGTTCGTATTAGTTAGTTACGTTAAGTGTTTTGGCGGGGAGTTAAGCGTTGCGTTATTAAATTAATGCGATTTAGCGATTTGTGTAAGCGAGAGCATTGTGATAACGATTACAACCATAAAACATAAGCACACATAACACATAAGTAACATAATTAATTTGCGATTTGAGTTTGCGTTGAGAGTTGCGTGTATTAAGCGATTTAAATGCGATAAATAAGCAATATAAAATGCGTTTTGAATTATTTTAACCATTACAATGAATCTCAGAGTACAAACGAGTTTTAAACAGAAATAAACGGAAATAGCGGGATTCGGATAACAATCCAAAAGAACGGGTTGTTACAGTCTCCCCTCCTTTAGGTAATTTCGTCCGAAATTCAGGTGGCGGGCCGTAACGAAGAGATGAGGATATTTAGCTTTCATATCACTTTCGAGTTCCCAAGTGAACTCAGCGTCGCGTTTGCCTACCCACCGGACTTTCACAATAGGAATGCGAGAGCGTCGAAGTTTCTGGATCTCTCGATCCATGATATCTACTGGCTTTTCCACAAAATGCTGCGTTTCGTTTATTTGTAAATCTTCGAGTGGCACGTGAAGATTCCTTCAGCTAAAAACTTTTTGTGGTTTAAGACATGGAAAGTCGGATGTACATTGCTGAGTTCTTCCGGTAATTCGAGTCGGTAGGCCACTTTGCCAATTCTTTCCAGAATCTTAAAGGGACCCACGTATCGTGGCGCTAGTTTCCCTTTCTTTCCAAATCGGATCACTCATTTCCAAGGTGAAACCTTTAAGAGAACGTGATCTCCAACTTCGAATTGTAGGGGCTTGCGGCGTTTATCGGCACAACTCTTTTGACGACTCTGAGCTTTCAGAAAGTTGTCTCTGATTGGAGGATTTTGTCTGTCGTTTCTTGTATTAACTCGGGACAGTGATCTGAACGTCTCCGATCTCGTGCCATACAATAGGCGATCGACATTTTCTACCGTATAATGCCTCAAAAGGTGCCATTTGAATACTAGTATGATAATTGTCATTGTATGAGAATTCTACTAGAGGTAAATGCGTATCCCAATTACCACCAAAATCTATAACGCACGAAAGAAGCATGTCTTCAGGGGTGCGAATCGTGCGCTCAGTCTGACCATCGGTTTGAGGATGAAACGCAGTACTAAGGTTAAGTTTAGTACCGAGGGCAGATTGGAAAGTCTCCCAGAGACGTGACGTAAAGCGACCGTCGCGATCAGAGATGATGTCACGAGGCGTCCCGTGTCGACAAATGACTTCGTCGGTATAGATTCGTGCTAATCGTTCTACCTTATAGTCTTCTCGTATGGCAATAAAGTGAGCAGATTTCGTAAGGCGATCAACGATAACCCAAATGATATTGTGACCAGAATAGGTGCGAGGGAGTTTTGTAACAAAATCCATAGCTATACTCTCCCATTTCCACACCGGGATGTCGGGCTGTTCGAGTAAGCCAGAGGGGCGTTGGTGTTCGGCTTTAACTTTCGCACAAGTTAGGCATTTCTAAACGTACAGAGCAATATCCTTTTTCATGCCCGGCCACCAATACCTGGAACGGAGGTCCTGGTACATTTTGTCGGCACCGGGGTGAATGGAATATCGAGACTTATGGGCTTCAGTCATCAGTAACTCTTGAAGGTTATCGCGGCTAGGGATCCAAATCTGATGGAGAAAGTAATAGATCCCGTTAGACTTGTTCTCCAGCTGGGTTTCGGCACCACATTTCATTTCCTCAAACAAGGTATTCTCAATGAAACATGCATGCTGGGTTTCACGAATAAGGGTTTCGAGTTTGTTCGGGGCTTGAACGTCATGAATGCTATACACATAGCTTCGTCAACTGAGAGCATCGGCTACGACGTTTACTTTGCCGGGATGGTAGCTTATCTCACAATCATAGTCGTTTAGAAGTTCAACCCATCTGCGTTGGCGCATGTTTAGTTCTTTCTAGTTAAAGATGTGTTGTAGGCTCTTATGGTCGGTGAAGAACGTACACTTTGTACAATAAAGGTATTGTCGCCATAACTTTAACACAAAAACAACTGCACCGAGCTCGAGATCGTGGGTAGTGTAGTTCTTCTCGTGGATTTTGAGTCGTCGAGACGCATACGCGATAACTTTGTCTCGTTGCATGAGGACACAACCGAGACCTAGGTTAGAGGCATCGCAATAGACAACAAAATTGTCATCTCCGTCGGGAAGTGCGAGAATGGGAGCGTTGCAAAGCATACACTTGAGAGTCAGAAAAGCTTCCTCTTGTTCGTAACCCCAAACAAAAGGTTTATCCTTATGAGTCAAAGAGGTGAGGGGTACGACAATTTTCGAAAAGTCGGTGATGAATCGACGGTAGTAACCCGCCAATCCGAGGAAGGAACGGATTTCGGACGCATTCTTTGGAGTATTCCAACTCTTTACAACTAAAATTTTGGCGGGATCGACGTGGATTTCTTGGTCATTGACGACGTGACCGAGAAATTGAACTTCATTAAGCCAAAATTCACACTTGGTGAATTTGGCATAGAGACGGTTTCCTTGGAGAAGTTCAAGAACTAAACGAAGATGTCGCGCGTGTTCGGTTCTCGACTTCGATTAAATAAGAATATAATCGATGAAAACAATGACGAAACGATCCAAGAAGGTTTTGCACACACGGTTCATCAAATCCATGAAGACCGCAGGCGCGTTTGTGAATCCAAAGGGCATGACCACGAATTCATAATGGCCATAGCGAGTACGAAACGCGGTTTTCGAAATGTCTTGCTCATGTACACATAGTTGGTGATATCTGGAACGTAAATCAATCTTTAAAAAACAAGTAGCACCTTGGAGTTGGTCGAATAAATCATCAATTCGAGGAAGAGGGTAGCGGTTCTTAATTGTAAGCTTGTTAAGTTCCCTATAGTCGATGCACACTCGGAACGATCTATCCTTCTTTTTCACGAAAAGGACGGGTGCACCCCAAGGTGATGTGCTCGGGCGTATAAAGCCTTTATCAAGAAGTTCTTGAAGCTGGCTGGATAGCTCGCGCATTTCGAATGGTGCAAGGCGATAGGGAGCTTTAGCGATAGGTGTAGCACCAGGGATTAGATCGATACGGAATTCGACATCACAAGTAGGAGGTAAACCAGGTAAATGGTCGGGAAAAACTTTAGGGAATTCACAAACAACAGGTACGTCTTTCAAGGTTTTCTTTTCCTTCTCCGGGTTCACGATATGGGCTAGGAAAGCGATGCACTGCTTGCGCAAATACTTGTTCGTTTGGGTACATGACAAAAGCATCAACTTCTTTGAGGGTGTTTTGCCGCAAACATGTAGTTGATCACCGTTTAGAAGGGGAAAACAAATCATTTTATCAAAACAGACGACTTCAGCACGATTCTCGCGAAGAAAATCCATGCCTGCTATGGCATCAAACTACCTAATTGCATAGTATGAGGTCGATCAGGAAATTATGATTATTGAGGGAGAGTACAATCACGTAGGACGGAGTTAACGGTAACGGTTCTTCCGGTGGCAATTTCGACGTCGAAGGTCTTTGGGAGGTTTGCACGTTTACATTTTAAAAGTTTTTTCGAATTCTAACGATACAAAACAGTTATCGGCTCTAGTATCAAATAAGCAAGAAGCATAAATACCATTAACGAGGAACGTACCATTGACAACATTGTTGTCATTCTGAGCCTGGCGGTGATTGATGTTGAAAGCCCTTCCACGCACAACCTGTGGTTGTCGCTACTGCAGCGGCTGTGGTGGCTGTTGCTGAAGCTACTGTTGTGGTTCTTGTTTGACAGCACGGTGCGGGCAGACATTGCTGAAATGATTTGGATCGCCACAAGTGTAGCAAGCCCGTGCCTGAACTGCTGGTGCTTGCGGTGCCTGGTTGACTGGCATAACATTGAGAGGAGCTGGCGGTGCTACGAGAGCGGGAGGAGCTTGCTGACGCGGACCAGTGCGGCAGTGCGCCGTGAAATGCCTATAGATGTTGCAATTGGCACAAAAGGGCAGTTTCCTCCGACCGCATGATGGTATGTGCACTTGGAGCATAGAGGGTGAGGTCCAGTATACGCACGCTTAGCAGTTGGTGCGTTGGGAGTAGCAGTTTGGCGAGACTGGGTGTTCGGTGCTGGGACTACTGCGCAGTTCTTGTTGTTACCCTTTCGCTTGTGGTTCTGGTGATTTGACTTGGAGGCTTGAGATGGAGCAGTATCGGTGCTTGGCTCAACAGTGCTTGGCTGAGGTTCCTGGTTGAGACCTTGAAAGCTCCAGCCAAGAATCGCTTGTCGTTGATCTCGGCTGCAAGTTGGTAAGTATCTTCGATCGTAGTTGGACTTGCAGCTTGAACAAAGTCGGCGACACAGTCGGGGAGAGCGCAGAAATACTTCTTGATAGCTTTCTCGGTGGTGTCCACTTGACCTGGGCAGATGAGGCTGAGCTGCTTGAAGCGAGCGGTGAGACCAGCATTGTCACCACCGATTTGTTTGATACCCCAAAATTCATTTTCCAACTTCTGGATTTCGTGTGGTGGGCAGAACTCTTTGATCATGAGCTCCTTAAGTTCTTCCCACGCGAGAGAGTAAGCTTCGTCGTTACCGCGCCTGTTGCGCTCGGCAGTCCACCAGTCAAGTGCCCTTGACTAAAAGACTCCACTGGCGTTAACGGTGCGGAGGTTTTCAGGGCATCCACTTTGCCTGAAAGTGACTTCGATCGAGTCAAACCAGTGAAACATCTTGATTGGTCCATCTTCGCCTGTGAATGTTGCCGGACCGCAGGCTTTAAACTGCTTAAAGCTGAACCGGGATTTCGGAGCATCGTTCTTGGAGTCGACTGATGAGTTGCTGCTAACCGCCTGTATTTCACTGACAATTTAGGGGATCACCTTAGCCATTTCCTTGGCTACGAGAGAGGCGATGCGTTTGTCGGCGTTGTTGCGTTGAGCGGTGCTACGAGTGTGAGATCCCATGGATGCCATTTGCGAAAGTGAGATTCTGTAGAATGGCACATAGGGAAATTAGATGAGATTCGATTATAATGGGTTTTTTGTTTAAAAGCTTGCGTTTCACAGCATATACTTATTATTATTATTGATCACATAAGGCACACAACACGTAAGCACGTATCCACGTAAGCTCATAAGCACGTAAGCACATAATCACGTAGGCACATAAGCATGTAAGCATATATTTTTCACGTATTCACCTTCACTAGATCTTGCGTAGCGCACTATGAGATGCGAGTGGTATAAGCGTAATAAGCGAGTAAGGCCGCGTATGAGGACATTCACGTAAGTGGGTTGAGCATTTTAGTTTAGTTTGCGATTATTTAGCGTTTTAGATTACGAGAGTTGTGCGTATTTCGTAGAGCGAAAAGCGATAAAACGAGAAATTGATAAAGCGTAAAATTCACAAAATTTAAACACATAATTAATAATAAAACTCGCTGATGCGTAAAATCGATGATTGCAAGCTTAAATCAATTTGGAGCGTCCTGGGTTTTGAGACAGTGACTACCCAAAGTGATTCGAAAATTCTCTGAGTTCGGGCACACGATTTGCCCTAATAGACAATTGCTCTCGCTGTACTACGGTTAACGACATTTATCCTTCCAGTTACGTCGTGCCCCGAGTCATTGAAATAGTCGAGACTTTGGTGAGATTGAAAATCGAAGAGTGGAATTAGTTATTAAGGTGCGGGTTTCACCCCTAACTTAACAACTTCGTTCCATGTTTGTGGTTTTCACCGATCGTGTCGGGAGTTCCTAGGAAATAGAGGTGGAGATTGTCGTTAAGATATGGATATCACTCCTAACTTAACGAAAGAATCTCGTGCAGTAAATAGTACGCGGAGTGAGTGATCTAAGCGAGAGTTCTTGGTTTTCACACCTAATCCCGATACAATCACTCGTTTGTGTTATACGAGCGTTTTCAAGTGTGTACATTGTGTTAGCCGTAGGAAAGGCATGTAAGCATTTAAGACAAGTAGTTTAAGTATTTAAGTCGAATAGCAGTCTAATTGGGTACTTAGACTATAGACTAGGTCGAACATGGCAATCCTACCTAATTCCCTATAGTTATGGCTCTGATACCAATCTGTCACACCCCAACCGATGGCGGAATCATCAGGGCGCAGCACTAGGCGAATCAGATTGCTCAAGAGAATCCATAACAACTATTTAATTGACAATATTTAATAGTCT
Source organism: Scalesia atractyloides (assembly GCA_947069175.1). Lineage (NCBI taxonomy): Eukaryota > Viridiplantae > Streptophyta > Magnoliopsida > Asterales > Asteraceae > Scalesia > Scalesia atractyloides. The sequence continues at coordinate 40,258,958 of CAMTDV010000014.1, read as the reverse complement.
AGTTTCCCATACAATTAAATAATATTTCATAACAGTCATCACGAATTACATATCTATTAAACAATCAAAATCCAACAAACTAGAAATTTTATTACGAGTTTCTAAGGATAAAGCCCTAAATCCATTGTAGCATAGAATCATCAACCTGTCACATACGTTAAAATAAAAGTCAATACATAAAGTAAATGTGAGTACACATGTTTAATAGCATAATAATAGTGATAAAGTGTTTACGCATAACCAACATGTACACGTAGAGAAAGTGAATCTAAGTAAGCTAACAACAATGATACAAGCTAACCAACACGACTGCAAGGTGGAGTATGCGCGATACGTGTTCACAACAGCGAACATGCACGTAAAGTAAATATGCGAGCCTTAACAACCCCCAAACCAATCGAGTGCTGAGTCCAAACTATAGTACTATCGTTGCTAAGGGTGGTCTGCAAATCCTCATAGTTCACAACAGTGTAGCGTGTTTTGGTATGGAGAACGTACGTAACACCCAAAAGTGCGTTTTAAACGAAAAAGGGTTCAAGTATACTCATAGTTCGTGCTTAGCAAGTAAACACAATCTGCTTATGGATTGAAGGGAGCGCCGGAACAGCCTGTAAGCGAGAACAGAAGCGCATCAGTCTTCCGAAGGGCCTGAAACAGTTAGAATGAAGTTCAGGTGTGCAACAGTCAACTTCGTGCGAAGTTGTACTGGACCTCAGTCCAACATACAAGTTCGGGCGAAGTTGCTCATATTCTTTAGGCAACATACAAGTTCGAACAAAGTTGCACATATTCTCTGGGCAACATGCAAGTTCAGGGAAAGTTACACATCACCTTAGACAAACACAAGTTCGGGCGAATTTGTACAAGTCATGTGACAACTTCGAGCAAACTTGCCCTATTTGGTGCGAACTTGTCTGTTTTGGTTCCAAAATCGTGCGTTTTCACGTCGTTTGCTGAGGAAATCGAGTGTCAATCCATCCAACCTTGAGCTACTGGGCAAACCATAGGTTGGAGAGGTCTTTGAGAGCGAGTTTTAGCCATTTTACAAGAACTTGGGCTAATTCATGCGAACTTGGTAATTCGTATGAGTTAGTCCAGTTCATGCGAAGTGGCAGTAGCGTCCTTGTGCATCCAGATCTGGGTTTCTGCTTGAAAAACACTTAATTTCGAATCAATTTCAAGTATCTTGTTGACAATGCCTCGTCCCACTACTTAGTGAACGAAACACACGTCGGTTAATCCGTTTTTGGTGTAAAAATCAGTACTTTAAACAGTTTTCTCAGATCTAACACTTGGTGAGTTGAAATCATCAAGATTTCTAGCTTGGAAGGCCAAGGCTAAGTCCAATATACCCGTTAGGTGTAGATCTAAGCTAAAATAAGATGTTTTATAGAAAAAGAATGAAGATTTTTCATAAACAGAGGAGTTTTGATGAAAACGAAGGTAATCCTTGTGTAAAATCGTAGTAGAAAGCATAGTGGTTTGCATAAAACGAGTGGTTCTTACTTGGAAAAACAAAGAAATTCGATTTTGGGAGCTCTGGAGCGAAGTTGCAGCAAAGAGAGCATGAATGGAGGTGCTGAGTATTTATACGTGAAGGAGAAATGAGATGGCAGACATTAACTTCGGACGAACTTGGCACAAGTTCGAGCGAACTTGGCCTTGTTCTGTCCTGGTCAACTTCGGGCGAACTTGGGGTTACCCAACTTCGTGCGAAGTTGGCCTGGTGGCTGAGTTTCGTTTGCTATTTGTTCGTTAGGTGTTCGTTCGGTGATTCGGTTCATATTACTTAGTTACGTTAAGTGTTTTGGCGAGGAGTTAAGCGTTGCGAGAGCGTTGTGATAACGAGTACAACCATAAAACACAAGCACACATAACACATAAGTAACATAATTAATTTGCGATTTGAGTTTACGTTGAGAGTTGCGTGTATTAAGCGATTTAAATGCGATAAATAAGCGATATAAAATGCGTTTCGAATTAGTTTAACCATTACAATGAATCTCAGAGTACAAACGAGTTCTAAACAGAAATAAACGGAAATAACGAGATTCGAATAACAACCCGAAAGAACGAGCTGTTACATCACATCTTGTAAATATAATAAAAATTCATCGGTAACCTTAGCTAGGAGCCGGGTCTTTGAGTTAATTAACCTAACCTCTTGCCAATAAAATTAATTCGTCCCAAGTGGATTCCGAAATCCAAAGCAAGGCACAAAAGATAATTTAAAGTTAACTATTAAAAGTCGTATCCTTTGGGTTCGTTAGTTAACTGGTTCTTACCTTAAGCTCTTAACAAACGATATGTAGGTTTGCCTATTGTGTGTGTCTAGCCTAAGTAAAAATAATTTCTTATAAATTTAAAACTAGGTGAAAGTGTCCAAAAGTTATTAACCCATCTAATATATGCTAAGAGTTATTAATCTAACAAGACCAACGCATCGCAAGACACGACACATCAACAACCCATATATATAGAGAAGCATCAATAATCTGGAACTTCTACTAAGTTCCGGATAACCAACCCTACACTGTGAAACTATTAAGTTCAGGGAAACAAGTTCCCCTGAACACAAGGAAACCCGAATGTACTTCAGTGGTTATAAGATCCCCTGGAGTTCACATACTTCAGAACTTACAAACATATAACAAAAGTTACATTTTAAACCCTTACATTCTAAGAGTTGTCAAATCCAGCACTTCATCATATTCAGTGTATTTACAGTTATATTATACGCGATGGGTTCTCTACCCGTAATGTGTGTATTGAGTTTAAATAAAAATCATTTTTATAAATTTAAAACTAGATAATCATGTTTTCAAGTTATTAAATTAACACACTTAAGTGTACTCTATATTACTAAAACTAATATACCTAATTCACACGATGTCACTACCAGACAATCAAAAGACCGTAATGATGTATCTACCTCAACTACAACTACGTCAGCTGAAAAAGGGAAAGAGTACAATAAAGGATATTATGCTTCACCATACAGGACAACAAAGTATTAAAAGTTCATACAAGCGACATCTCTCAAAGGGATTCATGAGTACCAACCTAGGTTCAAACTCCCGCACTTCTCCCTGTAATTAACAAAGTCATGTCTAGGGGTGTTATAGGGAGCTGTTACATGATGGATGAAGTGCTTTTGAATCGAAACATTTTATTTATTTAATTCATTTTGTGGTTTAACCAATTACATTATAAATATGTATATATAATTACAACACATTTTTATGTTACTAGTACACACTTTGGTCACTTGTTCACTTTTCTCTTATACAAAAATCAGGAAGTTGTTATGAATGAGACCAAAAACAAAATGAAAGATATGTTAGGTATCTATACAAACTATTAATAATGATAAAACACATTTAGTTAAGATAGTTAACATATTTTTATTAGTGGCCAAACCTGTTCCAATAGATATAGCAGTCAAAGAGGAGAAGATACAACAAACTCCTCCTCCAGTAGAAACAATGGTGAAAGAAGAACAAGAAACTCCTCATAACTATTTTTATAATAATTTTGATGATGAAGAATGGTGGCCGGAAATATCTAGATGCGATAATTGAAGTGTGTAAGACTTATGACTAAATTCAGCGCATCACAATCAAGTGTTTGACATTTGGATTTTTATTTATGACTGCTATTTTTCGTATTTGTGTGTACCTTTATTGAGATACAATAATAGTTTTCATACGTACTTGATGCTTTATGTCAAATTATTATTTAATTAATATATGTAAAACCTAATGGCAACAACATTATAAAATTTAAGTATATAATCTTTCTCCGGTTATAAAAACATTATCTAAGTTCTTTTTCCTATTGTTGGCACCCTCTTAATATATAGAAGAGTAAATTGCCATTTTAATTTAAATAGGTTTTTTTTTGTCCTTTGGTCCCTGAGTTTTTTATTTTATTGTCATTTTGATCACATTACCTAACTCAGTCTAAACAACCTGGTTATAACCAGGGTATTTTTGGCATTTACAAAAAAAGTTTTCTAAATTGTCATTTTCATCCAAAATCATTTTTATAATTTTTTTTCTTTTAATCATTTATAATAATTATGATATAATTATAATAACATATATATATAGAGACTGTTTTTAGGAAAAAAAAACTCAAACAACTCATCTCTCTCTCCGTCTCTCTCTCTCATCCACCACCACAATCACCACCGTGCACCACCACTGCCACCGCCGTTCACCACCACAACTGCCACCATCCCCACTGTTTCACAACCCCACACTCTCTCTCATGTCTCTATCTCTCTCTCTCTCTTTCAACATTCACCACCCAACCCTACCGTGCTCCACCACTGCCACCGCCACACAACCACCGTCACACAACTACCACCACTCACCACACAACCACAACCATCCGACAGGATACTAAAATGAACCCCCATCTCCATTTCTTCTTCATCTCCGGCACCGTCAACCACCACCATCTAACCCTAAACCCCATATCGGGCTCACTACCCAAATCGGAGCTTGAAATTGTTCCTCCATCGCGTTTCCGTCAACATCCACTGCCACCACAAACTGATCCAGCGAGGCGACGATGTTTGAAAGTCGGAGTTGTGTCGGTTGATTTGTCTGTTGAGATTGAGGTCGTTGTTGATGGTTCTAAGATAGGACTTGGTCGTTGTTGCGACTAAGGAAAAAGGTGGTAGAGTGGTGAGTGTTTGGCCGACGGTTAAGGTTAGAGAGAAGTGGTGGCGACACACATAGAGGGAGTGATTTGGGGGGGGGGGGGGGGGGTTGTCACAGATCTGAAAGTGGGATTCTATAATCGTTCTTCTGGTTGTTTTCCGGTGGGGTTAGAGGTGGTGGCAGTACACAGAGAGGGGATGATGATGGTGGTGTTTGGAGAGAATGTTGGTGTTGAATGGTGATGATGCAATGATGATGATGATGATGTATAAATCAAGAAAAAAAAATTAATGGTTTATTTTTTTGGTTTTTTTTTTTATTACTTTGAATAAACTATACAAATGGAAATATTTATATAGTTAGATTTTTCTATGTGTTAGTCAGTTTTGTTTTATTTTTTAATGTAAAATAAATTTTGGATCAAAATGACAATTGAAAAGATTTAAATTGAAAATCTCTAAAATATCCTGGTTAAAATAAGGTTTTTGGACGGAGTTAGACATGTGATCAAAATAGCAACAAAAGGGAAAAGTCAAGATCCAGAGACGAAACAAACTATTTAAACTAAAATGACAAATTTAGACAAATCTCATAAACTAAAATAGCAATTTACTCTAATATAGAAATACTTTTTAGTTCTTGGTTGTCACCTAATAATAATAAGTTTAAATTATTATATATACAAGTAAATTAGAGACGTAGATCTATCACGAGCCAGTTTTAATTTTCTCTTTCTTAGCTTTTGTCAGGTTAAAAGGAAAGAGAAATGTTTGTCGTCTTCATCAATGTAATGCTGGTGCTCAGAAACAACCCCCCTTATTATTATTATTATACTACTACTACTACTACTATTTAATCTCCATTGATACCCCCAAATCATGCTCAAAACCCACCTTCTTCACCTCCACATTTCCCATCTGTTGCTTCCTCATATCTAACCCCACACCATTCTCAACACCACTGCAAGCTCAACTTCAATTCAATTCAATGGTGTTCAACTCCACTGAAGAGGTTTTATTTCACTCTCAATTGCTCCGCATTTTGCTTTACTCGTTGATTCTGTTCCTGCTTTGAAATTAACATGATTTTTGTTCTTATTTTTTTGTTTTTTGAGTTGTATGTGCTTAAATTGACTTCAATTGTGAATCTCTGTTTGTAATCTGTTCAATTTCGAGATTATGGCAAATGTGTTATTTTTGGATCTGTGAGGGATGGTGGATGATTGTGATTTCTAGGGCTTGGAATAAGGTTTTCAGGGGACACAGTCGGCTGCTGTCAATATGTTTAGTGACTACTGTGTTGACCTAATATTGTCTGTCATAAATGAGATTGTGACAGGAAATGATGGCTTGGTGTCAGATGGAGCCATATATGTTTTTCACATAAATGATGCTGTTTCTGTATTGGGTTGGGATTTTTTTGGTACTGGGGCGGCGGGTGGGTTGATTTTAAAATTTAAAGTTAATTGTCATTTTCGTCCCTATGATTTGTTCAATTATGCCAGTTCAAGTCAAATTTAAAATTTGTATCATTTTCGTCCATGACATTCTTGAAACATGGCAGTTTCGTCTAAATTAAACATGAGTTAACGACCATTTCCGTCCTATGGTTTGTCCAATTATTCGATTCAACCTTAGTTTTTTGGGATGTAATTGACATGTTTCAAGAATGTCAGGGACGAAAATGGTACAAATTTGAAATTTGGCCTGAACTTGCATACTTGAACAAACCACAGGGACACAAATGACATTTAACTCATTTAGATATCTTTTGTTTGAAAAAAGTGAATGTATAGAAAATAAGTGTGCCTAAATGATTATATTACCGTTATCATAGTATGATGTTTTGCATTAAATGATTTAGACACTGCGGGTGGCTTTTAACTCATGCGATCCGTTTCATTTTATTTTTTTTTTCTTTTTTACTTGAGCGGGTTATATGAAATATAACCTAAATCGACCCGTTTATAGGTAAATTGGTAGAAATTACCACAATTATAAGCGGCAGAACAGAACCTAATGCTGGCTTTTATAAGTGTACAGTTTTTGACAAAGTGTTTGTTAGGAGGATACATAGTTTCTAATTTTGATAATCATGGTTACTAATTTAAGGGGTAGCGGCGCAGCTTGTTGCCCATTTACCATATATCTCGATGTAAAGAAACATTTCGATCCTATTCCAGTTAAATAACTAGTGTTTATATTATATTTTAAAAAAAAAATTAAAAAAATATTTTTGGTATGAAATTGTTCAGTCAGAGTCTTGCTAACTGTAGCTTTTCCTTTTGCATTTTGACAAGAATGATGGTTTTGCAATGCATCAAGAATTTAATGTTCTTGAGCTTGTGTTTTTAGTAATCAGATTAATGTTTCATTGAAACACTTATTGCTCCACTTATATATTTGCTTATTTGTTCTTTAAGACATTACGGTTTGCCTGTTAATTTTAGTTAGTATGAACAGAAGTATATATTAACTATTACTTGTCTTTCCAAGTGTGAAACAATTTTAGTTAGAAAAATGCGAGATCCGCTATAAACACTTGTATGCAATGGGAGAGAGAAAGGGGGTGGTTAGGCAGTTACAGAACCGCCTTATGTATCACGTTTAATGCAATATGTACGAGTGTCTATGTGGTCCTCACAATTCTCTACTTAAAATTGATTTTATATACCCATTGAAATGCCCTTTAATGGTCTTGAAAGAAAGTTTACAGTACTTTCTCTGGGATCAGTACATTTTGTTATCATGAGTTTCTGTTCTTATGCCTCGAGATCTTCAATAATTTCTGTACTGTCTAATGGGAATCCATGTTGTTCACATTTTTATGCAACATTTTTGTTGTTACAACATTAAAGAAGCCATGACTTGTGTGCTATGCAGTTAATATCGGCGATATATCGGTCCCTTAGTAACATATCGGTGTCAAATATCGGTCAGAATATCGGTACCGATATTATCGGCGATATGACCGATATATCACCGATATTTGACCAATCACTGATATATCACTGAATTATTGGTGTTAAATTGCTATATATATAAATTCTGCATTATATTAAAATTACCGATATCTCACCGAGATAACCTATATCTAAAATATCGGTCCTTGACAGATATCCGATATTTTACCGCATTAACTGTATAGCCTGTGTGTTTGGTTTTGTTGTTTTTATTCATTTAATTGTTTTCTTGTATGCATGCAGGGATGCGATGATTTAGTGTTGTAGTATTGTCTGATGAATGTGACAGCGGTCTCCATTGTGAACTGCCAATAGATCTCTTAAGTCCTGCAGCAACAGAGGTTGTTATTCCTCTTAAAAGCCAGCTTTCGTTGGACGGCCGTTTGAGCAATCAAAGCTACATCAACATGATGGTGGAAAATGCAGTTGCATATTCTGTAGATGTGGATGATGTTGAAAGCAATAATGAGGAAACTCTTGGTAATTTGAAGAACGAACAACTATTGACGGTGAGTAGATCAAGTTATTCTATACGGGCCCCACTAATATTTGTATGCGTTATATTCCTAAGTGGGTTTGGGTTAAAATGTGTGATTTTTTTGTTTGTGTGAGGTGGGGTTGACCGTTGACCCGAGACATTGTATGTCCAGGACTAAAAAAAGTATATTATCACAATATACTGGAAAACTTTCTACCCGTTTTCCGTTTAGCTACTTTTTTTAACAAAAAAGATTATCTGCTTGACCTATTAGATATTTTTTTAAATCCATATTGACTCATTCGTAAGTTAAGGGGTCAAATTTGGTATTTTGCAGAAATCACTGCAGAAACAGATCAGTTTCGACATGGGAGGTAAATACATGCAGATGTTGATGAACCACAGCCTCATGTTTTCCAAGTTTTCCGCTCGAGGTTCTTAATCGTCTTCTACTTCATACACTATTCAATTCGTTTCTTCCTACAAAGTTGGATTGTTATTTAAATATATGATCAAACATAACATCTGACTAGCGAGGCGCTTGCTTTTGTTCAACAGATAAAATTGTTGGTGAGAAAGTTGTTGATGCTCCCAGATCGAGGAAGCATAAGCGTGCTGGCTCGTTTAATTCAAGAAAAATTGTTCTCCTCTTCTCAGTCTTGTAAGTTCGCAACTTCTCATGATTTTAAATATAAATTATAAATCAAAGTTACATTAGAAAAATATTCCAGTCAACACAAGTCAAACGCTTACGGTGAGTTTCCTTTCAAATGGGTCAAATAAAAACATTTGCTAAAAGAGGAACGTGTCAAACAAGTTGAAAAATGTATACAACCCCCTAAATCATTTTATTAAAAGATTTATTGTTATGATCTTTTTATAATCATAATTAAGACGTTAACGAGCCTGACGGGCAACTTGACCCATTACCAAGCCTGACCTACCCAGTGGATATAAATGTGAATTTGGTGACAAGTATATGCTTCTTTTATTTCACACAAGCGCTAAATTGTCTCTGTTTTGCAGGTCGAGTTTGGGGACGATTATACTTATATATCTGACACTGAGAGTGAGACAGATGGGTATTTATTCGGGCTGAACTCACCGTCACTTTGCAACTTCACTTTTTTTCCCTGGAAACAGTTTCGCTAAATTAAAAAAAAAGAATTTGATGCGCACGATGACTTGACTTGTTATAAAAACGATAACGCATAATTCTGTCTTGATATGTACATAAGTTGAGAAAAACACTGTTGAAATGTTAAGTCGTTTTTTTTTTGCATATATTTATCTCTTGTCTACTTTAGAAGCCTTTGTCCTAATAGTGTTGAAACTATGAATTTAATCTGCAGATGGAAACGACTAATGAGTGTTGTGATGAATCCAAGGTTCTGGGGACTGTGTTAGGGTGTAAATCGTGTCAGGTTGGCGGGTTGAATTGTTTAACCTGAATACGACCCATACTTTGTTCGTGTCAAAAACATCAATCCTAATCCGCACACATTTAAAATCATAAACGGGTTAGTGAGTTGACCTGTTTGGTTAAACAGGTTGGCAAGTCGACTTATTTAACTAAACAAGTTACATATGCCAATATAAAACTTGATTATTTTCGTGTTGTGTTTATGTCGTAGAAAATTGCCATCCCTAATCTATATAATGAATAGAGTGAAATCCTTGACACACGAATAGCCTGTTAAACCCGACTTACATGAATGAATACAGACTTATTTACATAAAAACCAGGCTTAGTTGGGACTTCTCTGGGAATAAAAAAATACAAAATATTTGAATTTTATTACTAAAAGAACAAAAATGAAAAAAAAAAAATAAAACTAAATGTGGAAAAACTAACTATGAAAAACAAAAAATAAAACTAAACGTGGAAAAACTAACTACTGTCTGACTTATTCCTTATAGTTTATTATTACTAAAAGAACAAAAATGAAAAAAAAACAAAAATAAAACTAAATGTAGAAAAACTAACTACTGTCTGACTTATTCTTAGGCTGAAAACAATTGAGCCCGAGCTCGCCTGCGTTCGAGCTCGGCTTGTTTAACTTTTAAGATCTTAAGCTTGAGCTTGGCTTGCTTGTTTATTATTTATTAATTTATTTATTTATTATAGTTTCTTATGAACTATATGTATATATACAAAATGTATTTCTATCACATTTTTATTTTCAACTAGCAATAACACCCGTGCGCGTTCCTGCGCGGTACATCGCAAACATCGAATGAATTAGTCCAAACGTTATGTGATGTGTTAACCATATGAAAACACGTTTCAACGTATCTGATTGAACTCAATGTAACCTACATAGGCATTGAAATTGGATCAAACATAAAGTAAATCAAATTTATACCATACTATCATAACGTATTATATGTGACGAGTAAGGGTCTAGCGGATACGTGTAATCAAAAGAGATGAATTAGAGCATTTGAAAAAAATTGGAAAGAAAGAAACCACAATTTGACTCCGGTTCAAAACAAAATTTACAAAACATCACCTGACTCGTTTCTCAAAAAAGTTTACGTAGAAACATACACCAACTCAAATTTATATCGAAACGTACATAAAAATATGCACGTAAAAATGTTTTTAAACGAAAACGTATTATATTTGACCTAACTCGTTTCCAGAAAAAGTTGACGTCGACACGTAGAGCAAATCGAATTTATACCGGCATGTACATAATAATATGCAAGTGGAAAAATTAGTTTTTCTTTAGTAAAGGAGGTATAATGGTAAAGTCAACACAAATTATTATTAAAAAACTTAATAGGTTGTATACGTTCGTAGAATACCAACATCATAAGAGCTTGTAAAAATAAAATAAATAAAAAAGTAAAACATAACACCGAACAAAAAACATATTTAAAATCGTTGAACCACGCCCGCTCGTTGTGGCGTGTTAATGCAAATAAATTAGACAAAAACGTAAAACGTAGAAAAATTAACTAAGTCGGTCTAGGATCCGCGCGTTGTGACGAACTTGTCAAACGGAGAAAAATAGACGCGTTGCAACTGGCCTGTCAAACGGGAAAAAATAGGCGATAAAACGTTGAACCCCACACAAATGTCGCTGCGTGTTGACTCGAAAAATTAGAACGAAACGTAAAACGAAAAACTTACGAAAGACGAAAAGAATGGGGAGACAAAAGTTGAAAATAAAAAGTATGGGGGTTAAATTAAGAAGTTAAAAAGCTTTGGGCTTAAACTAAAAAGCCAAAAGGGTTATAAGTGAAAATTACAATTTTTTTTGAAAAGTGCCCAATGCACATGTTACAATTTTAAAATGGACAAAAGTGTTTCTAATTTATCGGTTGGTAATTATGACTATTATATAAATTTATATTTAAAATATTTAACTAAAACTATATAAATAATAGGCTCGTTTAGACTCGCGAGTCAGCTCGAGCTCGTTAAATATAGCTCCGGCTTGGCTCATTTATTATAGGTGTTAATATTAACACACCCTTTCACTTTGTCATGGATATATAGAGAGAGTGAAAAGGGTTTGGGAATAAGATGACCCTTTATTAAACAAGGTATTTTTTATGCTAGAGTTCGGGATCGAGCTTTTAGCAAGCCAATCTCAAATAGATCACAAGCCAATCTCAAATAGATCACAAGCAACTTTTCATGTTTACACCTCTAATTTCTTCTATCTGTGTTAGTTATATACCCAATATGAAAGTATGAAAATCTTATCAAAATAATCAAAACTATATTTTAAATAAATACGTGAAAATCATTTTAATCAATTATTTGCTAATAAGTTTGAAAGTAAATGGGTTTAGGGTCCTCGGGGTACCCTTAGAGTACCTCATTTGGTTCGGCAACACCATCACAGGCGGCTCGGCATGGAAATTGGGTACAAGAAACCAATTGTGAATGTTGGGGAAACTCATTGTGAATGTGGGGGTGGCGATGAGGTGGTTGTCCCTCATTGGTTGGTGTCATTTTAGTATTCTCCATGTGTGCCCCTCCCAATTTGGGTACCTTTCCATGGATTTGGTTAAAAATGATGTGGTTGTCCCTCATCTCTTTAATGTCATTTGGTATTTTGGATATTTTGCTTTTTGATTGATTGATTTAAAAAATTGGTGGGGACCATATATAGAACAATGAAAGCCTAATTTCATGGATAGGAAAAGCCAAACCGTTCATGAGTTACTCAAGATCGGCTCGCTAAAAGCTTAAATCAAGTAAAGCTCGAGCTTGAATAGGCCCAAGAGCCTATACAAACCTATTATTTATGTCCTTTTTATACAATATATAAATATTGATGTTCTGAAAAATAAAAAATTAAAAAATATATGTTTATATAGTAATTGTTATCATATATAAAATTATAATAGAAAAATTGGTTCTTGAAAAACTACTCATGGCCAAGTTTGAGCTTTAGAAATAGAGCTCAAAACGAGCTATACTCAAAGTCGAGCTCTCATAGTTAAACGCGCCTAGATCAAGCTCCGCTTATTTTCACCCCTTTTCATAGACCAACAATATTCTGCTAGGGAGACACTAGGAATGGCATTAAGACCCAGGGAAACATTTATTACCTTGTGCTCCAAGTAACATAACTAAAGCCTACAAGATAAAGGAAGTAACACAAATCTTTGGTTTGTCAAAAACTCAAAAAGGTATTCTAAAGATGCATACTTTCATCATGTAACTTACATATCAAAATTATCAACATTACAATCTATAAAGCATCTCTAGCACGCGCACCCTCCACCTTGCTGCTCTGACTGCGAAGCGTTTCCTGAAGATTTCAAGTTCACATCAACCATGTCTTCTTGTTTTGTGGAAGAAAGTGTTTCCATCCCCGGTAATGCAGCAGCAATCTTTCGGAATAAAGGCTGTATCATATAAGACAAATGTTTTTGATGAGTGATTGTTTGACTTTGGGTCAACCATGCTAGTGTTCATAAGTCTTTAACCACCAAATGTACAGGCCGGTGAGCACAATTATATGGATGTAAAACATGCAACTAAAAAATCAGTTTTGCATACAAACAAATGATGGTAAGCTGGACTTTTATAGGGTAAAAATGAGAACACGTAACAGGAAAACTCACAAGGATGTATATAAAAGTAAGAGTATAACCTTGATATTGAATCCAGCCTTTGCACTGGTTTCTATAAACATGACGCCGAATTCACGAGCTTTGCCATCTCCTTCTTCAATTGAAACTTGCCTGTTTCATCATCAAGTAGACAGGTATCACAATTACATCAAGCACAGATCGCTCATGTTGGAAGTCCGCCTGAGTGTATATTTAATACTCTTTATTCATGTTTAGATTATTATTATTCTCACCATTATCATAAAAAAGCATTTGTAATCATCATTAATTCATGAGCTATTAAAATCAACAAAAGGAAGAAACAAAGTTCTCCTGGTTCATCCCAACCCAACCCATCCTGTTTTGACTTGTACTAAAAATGACTCGTTCTGACACGAACCCTTTTCATTCATCACCCAACCCGCTCATCTTGCCACCCCAACCAAACAAGGTCGGCGGATAAAAGGTTGGCTTATAACTAACAAGCATAGTAGAGGTTACATCTTTTAACATCAAACCTTTTGTCAACAAGATCGGTTTTGTTTCCAACAAGAACTATAATGACATCAGTGCCTCGCTCTGTACGCACTTCTTCTATCCATTTTGCAGTGTTCAAGAATGACTGTCGATCTGCAAAAATAACAAATCCGACACAGGAAATGATTTACAACAAAACAAATGTGTGTTGTACTAGTTTCATGTGTACGTGTGTTTACTCATAAAGATTCAGATGCATGCATAAAAAATAGATAGTGTCAACTGAGTCCTCGTCAACCCTTTGTAAGACAACAAAACTATCTTATCAAATAATAAGATTAATTCTTGTGCCTAAAAAAATGAAGAACATTTTAATTACACGTTAGGAACCTTTTGGCCTGTTCTTACTGTTTCAGTTTAACTAATTCCCTACATTTGACCAGTTGTCATCATCAATATATTGCCATTGGCCATTGCCACCTGAAGTAACCCGCTTACATACAAATGGGTTGAAATTGCGACTTCAAATATGCATCATGGTCTAATAAATAACTTCATTTTTTTATGTATCTCAAGTAAGAAACAATGAAACGTGTCAGCGCTGATTAAATATAAACTATCTATCCAAAGAAGTAAAACATGACTGAGATAATCTGTGACTCACTAGCAACATCATACACAATGACCGCGACTGATGAATCTCTTATGTAGCTTGGAATGAGACTCCTAAATCTTTCCTGCCCAGCAGTATCCCTGAAAAATGTTAAGCAAACATTAAAAAAAGGATTAACCAGATATTTTACTTGATTTTAGGGGCAGTTAAAAAAGAAGAAGCTACAGGTACCAAACGAGAAAACCTACCATAGCTGTAACCGAACTGTTCTATCTTCAAGGTACATAGTCTTTGACAAGAAATCTATACCAATGGTAGCCTGCAGTTAATATCCAAACATATGTAAGTCCAATCTTCTAGTTCCTTCGCTATGTGGTTATCAAATGTAACATAATTCTGCAACAGTTGCTATAAATAACTTCTACTAGAAGACAACATTTGAACAAATTTTCTCAAACATGGAATCTGTTAGTATTCTTTTTAATCCATTGATTCCATTCTAACAAGTCTGTCTATAAAAATTATTTGCATAATTTATCAACTAACCGCATACATGGATATTTGTGGTCAAAACAATAATCGGTGATCGGCTTTTCATTTTAAATCCAGATATGTGATGATTGTGACTTCAGTATTCAATGTTTTGGATAAACACATTCTACTTCTAATCATTATTTACTTAGGGTTTCTAACTTCAAATAACCAGTTTCACACTAGCTGCAACAAACCTGATTATCACAAGCCCTGTATCTTTTTTCTTTTACAAAAATTAACGTTTATTTTAGTCATTTTATATATTAATTTCTTAAACAAAATCAACTCAAGCACCATCACCAACAGCCTATTACAGCTGATTATCTAATTATCATCATTCAAAATCACAATACTCTCCAATTCTTATAAGATTCCCAAAATTAGGTTAACTCGGGTGCTTAAACCATTAATCAACTATTCAATTCATCAAAACAATAACAAATTCCTTAAGCTAACATCGATCAGAAGTTAAATCACGTAGGTAACGATTACGATCCGATCATCCGTCATCAATTGCATACAATTCAGAAACAAATCATCAAAAAATAGGGGAATTATACCTGATAGGTGGTATCGAATTTGTCGTACATGAATCGAGTAATGATGCTGGTTTTGCCGACGGATTGATCGCCCAGAAAGACGAGTTTGTATTTGGCAAGAGGTGAGACACCCGCCATTATTATTCAGGTGTTGTTTCTCTCGGCGATCAGATCAGATCAGATCTGAATCTGTGAAATGTTAGAGAGAGGGAGAGAGAGAGAGAATGGAGAGAAGTCCGGAGGAGAGAGAGAAGAAAAAAAATGAGATGAAATGGGTTTGGATTTTCAATCGGGTTGGATTTATACGACACGGAGAAGAAACCGCCAAGGTGACGAAGAACGCATCATCTTTTACATGATTCTTGTATGATTTTATATTATATCAATGCCTGTATTTGATTTTGTGGCGATAATGATACCGTCGATTAAAATGAACCATTGTAACACTTTAGATAAATCCTATATCAGTCGTGGTAGGAGAGATCCTTGTTCATAAGTAATCCAGTGTCTTTTAAATCATCAACATGTTTTGGGCTTAGTTGGTTGTGGAGCACATAAAAACTACACAGTTAAGCTGGATGGACAATAACTCATCGGGGGCAAAGTGAACAATATTGATGGTTAGAAGACAGAAAATATTGGTGATAAGAAAAGTTCATAACATATGTATTTTATCACCAAGGTATTACATAATATAGGAGACAAACAAATTAAAAAACATGCCACTATACAAATAGTGATAAACCCTAAACACTTCATGTGTCAAAAAAGTTGAATACATTTAAGTATTTTATTAAACAAAATGTAAACGTCTTGTGTTGTATGTTATTCGCCTCCGTTAATCATCCATGCAAGCTGGCTGTCAAATAAAGGTGGAAAATGTGAATGTTGTGGTGGTGTATCGTTTCCTTGTGGGTCAATGATGTTATCACATTTTCACTTGACTCTGCATTGTGGGTCTACCGTGTTTCCTTGCATCTATAGGTATTGGTTTTCATGTGATTGCATCATCAGCCATGCAAGCCGGTTGTTAAATCCATTTCTTGAACTTCCACTTAAAGTTGGACAATGTGAATCTTGCGGATGGCTACATTGAGTTGTCGATTCCAGTATATCATCCATCACATATTAGTGAGATGAAGCGTACACTAAGTTTGATATAATTCAATTGTTTAAAGGATGAAGACAACAACATAAAATCAAATGTAAAACAACAATTGCGGTACTATTTTAGCATAAAAAAATACAAAAAAGACAAACAGTATAAGCCGGATATAAAATTTGTTTCTTGGAAATTGAGTTGTCAGTTCCAATATATCATTCATTCACATATGAGTAAGTTGTATTTATTTTCTCCGTCTCATATCCAAAGGCTGCCAGTAGCAACATTAAAGTCAATGCCCATTACTCGTACAATTACATCATAAATAAGTCCACGAATGGTATAAGACAAAGAAAACATACCTTATATGAGACAGTTTCACAGAATGGCTCAGAATTACATCATAGCTCATGTCAATAACAAAAACAAAAACGTACTTTACTCAAACAATTTAATTAACTTTACAAAATTTTGTCAAAAGAGCCTATGAAATCATCATTGCCAACGAATCCTCATAAAACGCAAAATACAAAGCACATATCAGTTATAAAATAGTAAGGTATATATGCAAAAAATGTGACTAACAAAATGACAACGAGCCTCAGACATCGACCAAGAAAACAGGTTGTCACACTTGTGACTATTCTTTTGCTTTGGTAACATACAAAATGTCTATTATCATTGCCTCCAAAAAAATGATGTTCTGTCTAAAAACTAAAAATGCAAAATAAGCAGCAACTAAGGGGCAAAAAGTCATGAAAATAAGGGAAATACATCAATATTTCAGTCGTTAACCAACAATGTAAAGCAAATGAAAGTGCCAGGAATGAATTGAACATACACAGAAGGAAACCGAAATGTGCAATGCAATAATAAACCTAATATCAAAAACTTAACTATAAACATATACAAAGAATGTGAAACTCATACATGCAAACCAAAAAAACAGAGACTCATAAGGAAACACTGATAACCAATAAATCAAAAAAACAGTTACCATCACTTAAGCAACATACGAGGTCGATAATGTAGTAAAAAAGATTAAAATAACAATCGCATAAGAAGACATTACCATAAATACCATATAAATAGTAGTTGCCAGCCATAAAACAACAACACTAGGCTGCATAATAACAAACATAACAAATACCAACTTCTTAGTTGTTTAGTAATACAAAATGTTCACTAATGCCAAATGTTAGTAACATGTCCTGCCAAGATACTTTTTGTTAAGACAACTACACCATGGCTGCATAATAATAACATGGCGTTAGGGATGGCAATGGGTCTGGTTCGGGTCGGGTATTGGTAATCCCATACCCATACTCAGGTATAAAATCGTGTCCCATACCCGATCCAATACATGTCGGGTATTTGTCGGGTAATTACCCGCATGTATCGGGTATACCCATTAGTTTGTTAAAAGATACACATTGGGATTTCTAAATACATTGTTTTCCTAATTATTATATAATTTTATTTACACAACAACTATTATATTTAGAAATGTACATTACATACATATAAGTGTTATCATAAATTAATAGTAACTATATAATACTTATACACTTAGATGTATATATTTCACAACATACAAAATGCAAATATTATTATCAAATGCATATAGTAAAAGAAAATTTATTTTTTCACATTATGAACATACATATATAAATCACCAATAGACAAGGGTTAATGGAAAATAAAAATATAATTAAAAAATTAGGTATATGATTGGGTATATAGTTCGGGTAAACGGGTATGTGGTTTCGGGTAATCGGGTCGGGTATCACCTAATCCCATACCCGCGAAATTTTTTAAAACTAATCCCATATGCGGCTCATTACCTCTCGGGTATCGGGTATACCCATCCCATTTGTGTAGGGTTTTGGGTATACCCGTCGGGCTCGGGTATTTTTGCCATCCCTACATGGCGTATCCAACACTACCTCTATATTAAAATACAAGTCAGCTAAGACCCTTCTACGAAGTTTTGTCTTAGTATTTGTTTTTGTTACAAAGCGTTCAAGCAAGCCACGTATACTTGTCTCAAGCGAACATGTCTAAGTCAAAGACGTATAGACCAAGTTGGCAATCAACAAATATAAAGATAGAAATTGTAGAGGCTTTTTCTTTAGTATCTGTTGCTGCCAAAAAGAGTTACAAAAACCACTTCTTGTGTTGTCATCAATTGCACTTTAATGTCATTAGGTTTAGAATCTTGATTAAAACAATAAAATTTCAGGTTTTGATGCTGAGGTTAAACCACTCGTGTTTTTAGTCATATTTTTTAAGTGTCCTGGTTGAATCTCGTGAACCGCAATGGGAGGTAAAAATTAGCCGTTTGTGGGGGACAAAGCGTTGAATGATAAATTATAACCTCATGTTGTAATTAATGAAATTGAGGGACTTCAAATAAATATTGGAAAATTTTCGTGTTCTGGAGGCCTCTTGCGGACCGCAAGGCTCTAGCCATACGGTCCGCAAGGCCACCTGATTCTGTGGGCGCCTGAGGTCCTTACGAACCGTAAGGCATTACCCATACGGTCGCAAGGACCTGCCAGCGAGCAGAAATATGGCAAAACTTAGTTCTGTCACCTCTTGTCGCATTTAACACCCTTCTTGCATGCTTGCCATGACTTGGAACATTGGTTTACGTCCATGAACACCTGGCAACACTCATGGAACCCCTTGGCCATTAAAAGATGCCATTTTTGTGAGTTGCAACAACCTTCATTCCACTTTAACTCACAAAATTCATCTAAGGGAGTTCCAGGCATCTTCTAAGCATTCATTTCTGATCTTAGCAACCCTTGGACCCTATGTAAGTGTTTCAATTTGCGTTAAGTTCTTTTGTTAAGGTTTAAAGCTTAGAACAAAGTCCTATCGTAGAATTGCCTTGACTTTGATCTAAATCTATGATAGTCCAGCCATTGGTCTTAACGAAAGTGTCTATGTGATGATAATAAGGTAGGTTTTAATCCCTAAAAAGGGCACCTCCTGATTACCACGAATTCTTGATCAATTGATGAATCAACGTAAAAGTCAACAAAAGTCAAATTGGTCAGATTTTATAAAAAATGCATAACTGATTATATAGATGTTATAAAATATGTTTTGATGCACAAACAAATTAAAATAAGTGTTAGAACTTATATAAATTGATTTGACTCATCAAGATTCGATCTAGATTCGGTTTGCAACCGAAAGTCGCAATATTTGACTTTCTTTTAACTTTCGGTTCTGACCCAATTTAGCCATTTTGGCTACTGACTTTAGGTTATTCTAGGACCATATTCAAGTATAGTATAACCTCTTAAAGTTATACTACTTGGTTCCTTAAGAATCTGAGCTTACATACAAGTTCCGCTAAATTACATAAACTTTTGCAAAAAGGTCCTTTTGTACAAATTAAGGTTTTAAACATCCATGCATGTAAAAATATGCTATAAAAGGATTTGTAAATATAACTTGAGTATTTTGATATCAAGAATCTAACCATGAACAAAGTTTTGATAAAAGACGTAAAGTGTGCTTTTAAATGGCTAAAATGCCCTTTTTGGCATTTTAGAAAGATTAAACGTGGTTTTATCACCAAGATGAAATACGTACTTATGTAATATGATATGTAGGACATATTGGGAAATTTATTCAGATTACAAACTGAATAAAAGTCTAAGATTCGTTAAATACCGATAAATGACCAATTTACCCTTTTTTGCGTAAAATGATATAAACCAAGCTTTTTATAACCAAATATTTTATCTACTAATATAACATGTTAAATAACATATTTTAATTAAATAAAACATGCCATAACCTTGGTTTACCTCAAACATCGAATTTAACGGCATTTATCGACTTTTACGCCTTTTCGGCGCATAGTATGGTTTAAAACCATAACTATGAGCCAAGACTTGTTACCTACTGATTTATAAACTTGTTTTCAATATATTTTCAGTAATTACAAGTTCCTAACTCAGAATCCCAGTTATGACCTCAAAGCTATGTGTGAAATGACTAAAATGCCTTACGGGTCATAATTTAGTTCAAAATAGTTAAGCACACATATATTTGGTATCCTACTGTTATAACATCATAAGAATTATGTTTTTACTGAATAAATATAACTTTGACATCAAAGTGCTTACAAACATCTTTTATGAATGATAAAATGATAAAAATGCCCTTATGAGGCATAAATAGAGTTTAAAACCAAAACGGACCTACATAATGATATCCTACTGATATTATAACATATTTTAGACATAAAGGCATGTGGAACTTGTATTTGACTCTCTCGGTTACCCGGTTCCGCTTATACGCTTATGATTAAGCATACGAAAGTAGTTTACATAAATTAATCAAAACGGGTGTAACTTCGTCATTTTCCTATCAAAATCCAGAATGTTATTGGTATACCCATATTATACAAGTCTTGATACTTATCGGGTCCAATTAACCTTCTATTCCGGTCACCGCTTAATCTAGCGTATCGTACCGTATCGTTTTAGCGTAAAACTAATCGGTTCAAGTCCAAGACTTAACTAAGGACTCGTTAGCATTCTAATATTGGTTAATAATTACCATCACTCCAGACTAAACACCTTCTGGTAGATTGTCCCTGTGCTTGTCATTGATCTGCGGCTGAGTTCTGACCTTTCGAAGACTTAACTTCAGGTAAATACTCTTAACCTATTTTCCCTATACGGGCTTGGGATACGGTAAATTATTACCGCTTGGTCGGGTATGGAAGTTATGTTTATCCACTTATGATAATTAATTAAATTGCATAACCCGGTTTTGATCTGTGTTGTTTGCATACATGCGAGGCCACATGATGTACCGTGATGAGGAGGATGACGAGGACGAGGACATGGACTGAGCGGTGATGATGACGGTGAGGTGGTGGGTAACGAATGCAGCATCAGGTTTATTTCTCTACCCTTGTGAACTATTTGCCGGCCTGCGTGCCGTGGTTTAAACAATTTACTCTTCTGAACAACTTTTATTTTCTTACATCTTTATTTTTATTTCTGTGATGTGATGGATGATAAACAGTCGTAAGATTAGGATTTGGTATTTTAGTGTGCTTTGCGTGATGTGAAATTGATAAAACAGTTACAGGAGGCTAGATGCACTAAAAATTAGTGCTAAACAAGCCCGAAAACCAGACGCAGAAACCAAAAAACCTGAAATGCAGACTGTCAGCACGGGGCCGTGTTCAGGCGACACACCCCGTGCCCATGAATTAAACCTGTGGATCAATTCCTATTTTCCGACACGGGTCGTGTTCACCAGGCACGACCGTGGTGACTCTTCTGTAAGTTTTGATACTGGCACTCTGGACACGGGGTCGTGGCCATATCACACGGGCCGTGCCTAGATGCCAAGTAACACAAATTTTGTTTTTAAACGCACTCTTACGCATTCAAATCAACAAAAAAACTTATTTTTGTACACATTAAGGACAATGTGTAATTTAAGTGTAGGGGGTAACTAACACTTTGAAATTAGCAAGTCCTAATAACAAGCCTTACACAAAACTCTATTGGAACCGCTAATAACCCCAAATCTTTTTAATTTTTTTCATTTTTTCTTACTTTTCTTGGGTTAATTTGGGAATAACAAGATCTAATAAGTTATGTTTTTATAAATTTACAACCGACAGCGTCATGATAAAAAGAACCAAATGAGAAAATTATAAAAAAGTGGCATAACAAATCTTTTTTTTTTAAATTTGATTAGATATACTTGTTCACATTATAAACCCATTCCCACATTAAGTGAGTTTTGAGCCTTTATTGAGCATACATTCATACATCTTTAAACTAAATGCTCATTTTCGTTTCTTGTGTGAATAGCCGCTTGGACTTTACAACTCTAGAACTTGCCAAAACGATGCATTTCCGGTCCTTACCAACTTAAAACCCAAGTAAGTAAATGATGGAGGCATTAGAACTTAACCATATTTTTCTTCAAACCCGTTATTTTTATTTATTTTCACCCATCACCTAAAATCCCCTAGTCAACCCTTTTGAGCCTAAAACCTTTTCATTTCAAACACCTATCACCCACAAAAACCATTTTTCTTTCAAACCCATTTTTAGTAAAAAGCTATATATATATATATAGCTCTTCGAAGAACCAAACAAGTTCCCTCAAATCTTGTTTGAAAAATGCTTGAATAAAATAAATACGAAAAGTTTACGATATCCGACGCTATATACGTCTTTTGCCATGCTACTAACCACTAACCAAAAATTTCACCTACCTCTAACCCAAGCCTAAACCGTCCAAAGTCCTCTTGATACTCGCAAAGGTTTATAGTTAAAAGGAGGAGGTTTGATCACTTGGCAAGCATATGGTAGAAGTAAGTTCCAAACCGGAATCGAGTGATATCATGAAAATACATCTTTGGCCGAGTGTTGAATGATCCCTTGAGAGGTACGTGAATTTGTATATAAATAAATAGAATTTTAAAAAAGGCATGTTATGCCTAAATAAATATTTTTTTCCTAGAAATGTTCTCAATAAATCATGACGAATAGGAACTGTAATTAAACATAAAAACATAATTTGAAAAAGAATCTTGGATTCCCGACACTCGAAGACAAGCTACAAAAACTTCTTCTCTACCTATTCCATTTGGATGTGTAAGCCACATTTAAAGAGTTTTGCTTGAGGACAAGCAAAGATTCAAGTGTGGGGATATTTGATGTACACAAAATGCAACATATAAATGACATCAATTAAGGCATAAAACTAACCCTTTTTAGTACTAAAGTTGGAAGAAAGCATGTTTCTTTGTTCCTTTTGTATTTTCAGGATAAAAAGAGCTCAAACGGACAAAAGAAGCAAATAAGCAGCTAAAACCAACGTAAATACAGAAAGAAGGAATAGCAAGCCATGCCCAACCCCTCAGCAGCACCCCAAAAGACAAAAACCAGATCACAGAAGACGAGCACGGGCCGTGCCCACCAGGCACGGGGCGTGGTTAGGCCTTGCACTACAAGACAACATTCAGAAGCTTCCATGCCCACCACGGGCCGTGTCCAGAGTAACACGGGCCGTGGTCAACTACAAGATTTGCAGAATCTGGATAGTACAGCGAACAGTTGACCACGGGGCCGTGCCCAGAGGCCACGGGTCGTGTGGGGCCCTCTGCTGACAAATGCAATTAATGAAGAAAGAGAAGGATGTTGGCCATGGGTCGTGTCCGCTGGACACAGGGTCGTGGCCGGGCTTCTGTTCAGGCTATAAATAGGGGTGCTTGGTTACCCACAAAGGCATCCCTTGGCAAACCACTTCTCTCTCACTTTGCCACCACTCCACCACCACTATAACACCAACACCCACCACCATCATCCATCTTCCATCTTTAGAGCGTGTAGTAGTCTTGGGATCCAAGATAGATTGTAAGGGTTCTTGTCAAACAAAGGCCATGCTTGGCTAAATTCCTTACATCACTTGGTGAAGACTAATCTTTTATGTATTACTTTTAGTTTTTAATCTTCGGCACTTTTTACTTGGGTTTGTATTAATGACTTTAGTAACTAGTTTCTTATGTTGAAAGTGAATTTTCTTAACCATTTCTTCATGATTTCATTGATTTACTCATTCGTGTCTTCACGGTCTATATAAAGCGCGTTAACTACTTGGAAGGGGGTTAGAAGGGTGGTTTGGTAAAAATCTTGTCTCGTTCAGTATATAGATCCTGCGAGGACTTGGTTCAAGCCTATTAGGGGCTCCTTCTATGCTCAACGGGTATTGGATGGCGGGGGCGCGAATGGCTTGAACCCCTCATATGTAAACTATTATTAATATTTTAACCGGCTACTTGGGATTGTATCCCTGCTGTGACATCCCGGTTTTTCGGATAACTTAAACGCACTACTTCACGGTTATTAATTCGGAGACTTGAATTTGCACGCTCGAAATAGTTACGATAATTTAGTGAACTTGTCAAATGAAGTATGTGCTATGTGTATGAAACGTTCATGAGTTGGTGAATATGTGATGTTCGATTACGTGATTGTTTTAGTTATAAAATATTTATGGTAAATATGTACACGAACCGAACCGAACCGCGACACGAACCAACCTCGATTCCTTGTGACTCTAGGAGTGAACCAAGTTTTAAACCCAAACCTTAAACCCAAACCCCTCGGCCGCGAATGAACCCAAACCTTAAACCCAAGTCCCTTGTGGCCGCGATCAACCCAAACCTTGAACCCATCTCTTTGCGCTATATATACACACACATGCATGATCCTTCTTCACAAATCAAAAACAAAACACAAACCCTAATATCTAAACAGCCGTCGGCAGCCCTTCACTAGTTCCATCGATCGCGTGTAGCCTTCTCCTTCATCATCTCGATCGCGATCAGCCCCTACATCTCTTCTCGGTCGCAAACAAGCCTCCCTTCTCGGTCGCGATCTACCTTCAAGCCGAATCCATTCCCATCCAAGTCTCGGCTCATTGATCTTGTTATTAAAAGTAGGATTATCATTGTTTGCAAGATCATATTCGGATTTATATGTTTGAATGTAGTGTTATGTTAGCCGATTTATTTATGATGTTTGCAAGTTTGATGTTTTTTCGAAATCTGGAAACATAGGCTGTGTTTTGTTGATAAAAACTATAGGTTATGATTAGGGTTTGCATGGATATGATATATATAATGATATATGATTGGAAAAATCTGTTCTTGATCGCATATGTTCAATGTATCGATTGTTTAAGCGTGTTAGATTGCGATAAAATGCTGAAATCAGGATGCTGAATGTTGTTTACAGCCAACTTCAACTGGCTGTAACTCGGTCATTAGTTGTCGAAAAACGGATTTTCTGAAGTCTAAAACGTAGAGTTTTAAATAACGAATCTAATGGCACTGGATTCATATTTTTCTGAAGTCGTTTGATATTTTTAAGTGGCCAATTAAGTTCAGTAACTAAAGCTGTGAAAATCCTGAAATTTTGTTAGTTGTTTATCGAGTTGGATTTAATAATCTGTAGGGAGTCGAATCATGAAATTTGTACAGCAACTAGGTATGGAAATTTCGCGGAACTCCCACTGGAATTTTGTTAATTGGACGAACAGTGATTTTTAAATAAATTCTTCCGTGGACTGCAGTCAGAAAGTGACGAATCTGACTGCAGCCTAGTATATTAATATTTATGGATAATTGGTAAAGTATTAGGACTTGAAAAATTTATATAAATTTCTACAGTATAGTTGTCACCTGCTGTAAAATAATTGGAATTTTTGGAACGTTGGAACTATTATATAAAAATCCTAGAAAACAGCTGAATTATGAGTATGTAAGCTGAAACTTGATAACTTGTGAATGTGTGCACCAAAGTGTTGCATGGATTGGATTATGTTCATGATAAATTGTTTTGATTACTATGTTCACATGAGGATACCTGCATGCATGTTTGAGTGTTAGGAATTTTGATTGTGTGTATCACTTTGTGCGTAAATTATGTGTAGAATTTGTATTGGTGTGTTCACACACTGACTTGAAATCAATTGGTTTATTAGGACGCAATTAGCGGTCCCATCATTTGCAACTTCTGTGTTACACTAACCGAGCAACTAAAGGTGAGTTCACGGCCCCTAATTTTATCCGGTTTTAGACAACAGGGGGAGAAACATGTATACACTCTTCAACTCAATCTCTTTACGTTATACGAAATCAACGTCACATAACTATTCGGTAACTAAGTTAATGTTAATGTAACGTTATGGTCACTAAGCAGCTATATCACATAAGTCCTCGACAATCTCTCGGATCGTTAGTATTGGGTTTAAATAGCGGGGAAATTATAAGTAGTACTACTGGGCCCGACAAGCCCCATCCGAGCTAGTCGCGCTAGCCGACCGGGTATGGTCAACGGGTGAATAATTTGGCCTAACTTCGCCATGGTCAGTGATAGGCCTGGCAACACGGAGGCACAACAGTCAGCTTCGATCGCGAACACTTACGTGACATAACTTTAGGCTAGCTACCTATATATGTTAACATTGAACTTAATTACGAATCAACAATATTATTCCGGGTTAGGAATAATGGAACAAACAACAATATTATTCCGGGTTAGGAATAATGGAACCATCAGCAATATTATCCCGGGTTAGGGATAATGGAACCAACAACGTTATTATTCCGGGTTAGGAATAATGGAACTATCGGTATTATTCCGGGTAAGGAATAATGGAACTATCAGTATTATTCCGGGTTGGGAATAATGGAACTAAATCGTTATCCCGGGTTAGGGATAACGAGGGAAACAAACTCATAACCGAACAAACGAATTTATGAAAACCTGTGAACTCACTCATCTTTAATGTTGACACTTGTTTCTTTACATGTTTCTCAGGACGCTAGGAGCTCTAGGTGCACTCACTTGCATTGATCAAGACATCTTTTATCGAGTCTCATTTACAAACATTGTTTTGGGTTTTTCTTTGGTTTTGGCGTTTATGTTGGCGCCCGTTCCGTTACTTTACTTTATGCTTCCGCTCAACTTTAAAAACTAATGCTTCCGCTAAACATTGGTAACTAACTAAGACAATATAAAATCTACGACGAATGGTTAAACAAATGATTTTTGGAAAACGTATTATCAAATCATATAGAGTCGTTCGACGTACTAGTGTTTCAGATTCTGGTTTGTTCACACGCTTCGCGGTAAAACTCCGCAAGTGGAAATTGAGGGTGTGACACCTGCTGACTCAAACCACTTAGCTGAGGGTAACGTTACCTTCAAAAGAGGGGCCTACCACTTTTTGCATTAATAACTTACTTAATTATCTTCCAATCTTCCGACCTTTTCGGATTGTATCCCTGCTGACTCAAACCACTGGGTTGAGGGTAACGTCACCTTCAAAAGAGGGGCCTACTACTATAACTAAGATAATCTCTTAAAAAGTCCGAAAGTGCGAAAACTATCAAAGGATACATAAAGGAGAAGTTAGAACCAAGTGATTCTATCTTGTCTATTTGTATTTCTTTTTATTTTCTTTAACTTTTTATTTATCTTTATGTTTTTAAAACTTTTATCAAAAGTTTAGATTGATTAGACGTTGACGATAAACTGTATTAAAAGCTCTTGTGTCCTTGGACGATCTCGGTATCTTACCAACGCTATACTACGCTCACGATGGGTGCACTTGCCCAAGTGTGTGTTTAATGTTAGTAGAATATCGTGTTTATAAATTTAAAACTTGACTATGCGTAAAATAGACTAAAAATGACAATAAAAATATAGTACGCTTAGCACACACCAAGTTTTTGGCGCCGTTGCCGGGGACACAAGGATTTTAAGAAAGCTTAAAATCGGCGCCTACTCAATTTTTTCAAACCGTTTTCAAAACTGCGCGCTCGTTTTCTTATTTTTAGATAATTTTAATTTTTACAGAAACCGAACACGGGTCGTGTCCATTGGACACGCCCCCGTGCTGCAGATTACTAAAACAAAATTTTCAAACGCCCAGATATAGAGTCTGACCACGGGCCGTGATCATTGGACATGGGGCCGTGGTGAGCTTTTGTTTCTGTTTTCAACTTTTTATTTTTCTGATCCCGAGACTCTGTAATCTGCCGGATATTTCCTTATGGATCAATATTCAGGAGACTACACTCATTACTACTTAGAGGATGATTATTATGAGGAAGAATATTGTACCATTTGCGGTAATCCCCACTCGGTACAATATTATGACTTATTTCAACCATCTGCCTCATATTCTTATGAGGAACCTTGTTTTGAGACTCCAAAATCAAGTATTGATTGGAACATTTATCCCACTCAGTTCGACACACCACCAACTATCCTTCCCCAAGCCGAATGAATAATAGAACATCTTAAAACCCTTGAGCGGTTACTAAGAATCTAGAGCAAGGGAAGAGGCCATCTGTACCAAGGAGGTAATAATCGAAGAAGTAAAAATGGAAGAACAAGAATCTAGAGCAAGGGAAGAGGCCATTTATACCAAGGAGGCCATCGTGTTTATAAATTTAAAACTTGAGTATGCGTAAAATAGACTAAAAATGACAATAAAAATATAGTGCGCTTAGCACACACCAATATTGTTTTGCCTTCTTTTGTGTTTTGACTTATTTTTGAAGCGGGACAATGCCGCCTAAATTTTCACCAGGAGCAAAAGGAAAGGGATTAATGAGGAGTGGATCCTCAAAGCAAGGGCCTTCCAACGCCCTCGTTTATAACCCTTATGAAGGATCGGATGACTCTTCGTCACCATGGGAACCTTACCCTCACTTACCTCATGACTACTCACCACTTTCTGACTCACACCATAGCCAACAACCCCAACATTCACAGCATTCCCAACACTCCAACCACTCACAACACTCCCAATCATATCAAGGAGAACCTAACCCCCACTTCTACCTACGATCACTCTCTGAAACCCTCCTGAAGACTCCCCTGAACCAACAGAGGAAGACTCTGACCCGAAGATGCCTCAAACAGGGTCGATGGGGCACCCAAATATCCAGTGGATCAAACTCATACGCTGGAACCCCACAACACTACCCATATGACTTTATGGAAAGATGGGGACAATATGTCTTCTATAACACCCCATCATATCACAGCACACCCTCATACCATACTCCTCAACTGGAACTACCTCCGCCTGAGGAGATACCAATGCAACAGGTGGAGTAACCTCAACCACCTGTACCCAACATCAAGAAGACGTGGGGCGCGCATGTCTGTGCGCCTAGGACCAAGAGTAGGTTCGCTCTCACCTAACCCGTACCCTACTATTCCTGAGGACCCACAAATGGGTGGACCCTCCCATACTTCACCATTTGTAGAACATCAACCACAACCAACCGTTGAGCCTTTGCCTCAACCACCACAATCCACTGTTGGGCCTTCGACCCAACTACCACCATTGCCTCAGGGTTTTGAAAACCCAATTCCTACCTACCCAGATCCGTCTGGATACCATCACATTGACACCTCCAACTGGCCCAATTATATTCATGATGCACCTTCCAATGACCCATACTTGGAAGCAGCCGCGTTTAACGCTCTTTATCCTAACCCTTATAAGCTTCCACCTCACCAAGCTATGGATATCCTTATCATGGGTACCGTCCTTCTGGTGCACCTCCACCCTATGTATACCAACATCCGGGTGCGCTACAGCCACAACCTCCACCCCAACCTCAACCACAGCCACAACAACCACCTGTAATGGAAGCTGTGAACGAAGCATTAAAAAGGATGGTAGAACTACAGCAACAGACAGCCAAATCCGGAAAGAAAACAAGCAAGCTGTTAAAAGGGCTATAAGAACGATTAAGGGAAAGAAGGAGTAAAATTTTCACCTTTATCATTATGTAATTTCATTTAAAGAAGTCCCTGTGAGGACATTTCCTTTAATGTAGTCCCTGCGTGGACATTTTTAATTATTTCAAGTGTAGTCCCTGCGAGGACAATTTTCCTTTATTTAAAGTCCTATTTATGACACTATTGTATCGCACTTTTATTATTAATGGAATTTTGGAATTTTATTTTATGTATTCCTTTGCACCAGTTGTTCAAAGCGATCGTCTCGATTTTAATTCGAAATTTATGATCTGCGAAATATTCCAAAAGATCCTCTTAACGATTTACACCCGCCAAGTGATTAGGTCAGATGAATTGGCAAAACGGTAGTTATATGGTCATCTACCATGATAGTTAAGGTTGAGATTTCCCTTCTATCCAGGGGTGGTGAACTACGTTCTAAGCCCCCTAATCTGCCTGATCTGGACTAGTTATTTAAATCATTTCAAGAGCTTTATTCTAAAACTTAATATATTCAAGTATTAACCTCCTGGTAAATGTTACTTGAGAAACCACACTAGCCGTCAAATTAATGGACTACGTCCAAACCTACACGATCTATTTTGATCATGATCAATCATCAGTGCGATGATTACTTTACTTAACACCCATTAGTGGTGTAATGCTTACGAGCTATATTCATGTCCATTAGTGACAAAGGACAGCTGTAGTTTGTGACTCCCTGTCTCAAAGTAGTAAAACTACGTTCGAACCTCGAAGCTTCGCAATCCTTTTGTGATCTTGGCATTACATAATTCAAGTCATAACGACAAGCCAATTGTGCTACTCGTATTTTGTCCTTTGTGACAGGCCAATTATGCCATGTAATTCACCCCCATAAACTTTACAAGTTTACATGGTTTAATTGTACCATACCCCACATTATAATACAAGTCATCAGGCGTATGACTAATTAAAAATTTGTATTATTTTAGTTTCATCAGACAAGATGGCGGATTCTAATGAAGTGAACAGCCAAAGGAGGGATGATGACGCGAATGACATTGTTATAACCAAAGGTGATCTTCAAGCACTTATTGCCACAGAAGTTGAAAAAACAATAAAGAATCACGCTGAAAAGCCATTAGAATCGAGTGCTTCAGACTCTAAACATTCATCAAGGCACACCTCCAAGCATACCACCAAGCAATTCTCAAAACCTCCTTCAGAAAAGAAGGAACACTCGGAGCATTCCTCGAATGTGAGGAGAGAGAGGGAGGATTACCAGAAAAAGACTAAATTCTCGAAGGATGGTTGCTCATATAAGTACTTTGTGTCTTGCAAACCGCGAGACTTTACTGGAGAGAAAGGAGCAGTAGAAACTCTGAGATGGTTGGATGAGATTGAGACAGTTGTAGAAATTAGTGGATGTGCTGAGAAGGATGTAGTGAAGTATGTTGCTCAGTCATTCAAAGGTGATGCTCTTATATGGTGGAAGTCAATGATTCAATCATCTAGGAAGGTTTATTTGTGTAACGCCCCGTATTTTTATTATTTAAAATAAATAAATAAATAACAAATAAATAATAATAATAATAATAATAATAACACTTTAAGTTTCATTGCGTTCGGTTGCGCAAACGAGACTTGAAACACGTTGGGCCGCTAACGGGCTTAGGCCAGTCCAACTAAAAAACCCTAAGCTATAAATACACCTCTAACCATCATCTCCTTCATAGAAACCCTAGCCCCTCTCTCTCACACCTCTGCCTCTCTACAAATCCGGCGACCGGAGTCGCGATTCTGGCGATCTCCAGCAGCCCCTCACCATCCTCCTTCCTCCCTCTCATACGCACACCCGACAACCTCCTCTCTCACTCCCTCACCTCTCCTCTCTCTCTCTCTCTCTCCGGGTTTCTCGACGCCGGCAAAGCCGGGGGAACCGACAAAGGCCAGCGAGGCACCGGCATGCCTTCTCTCTCTGTTCCGATCTCTGGTGCCCCCATTCTTCTCCGGCCGCACCAGACACCCCCCCCTCATTCCTTCTAAAACTCAACCGGACTCCGACCGGTAAAGCCGGCGGAGCCGCCAGCGCTGTTGATGATGGT
This sequence comes from Scalesia atractyloides, assembly GCA_947069175.1. Taxonomy (NCBI): domain Eukaryota; kingdom Viridiplantae; phylum Streptophyta; class Magnoliopsida; order Asterales; family Asteraceae; genus Scalesia; species Scalesia atractyloides. The sequence continues at coordinate 40,227,086 of CAMTDV010000014.1, read as the reverse complement.
AGTGGTTCATCACGACTTGGGTTCACTCGGATCAAGCTTGGTTTGGGTCGATTTTGATTCATCTAGACTCAGTTTCAAAGTTCGAGTCTCGAGTTTCGGTACAGTTAACACCGATTAAACCAGTCAACTTAGTGAGCCAACTCAGTTACTCGGTCGGACTCGGTTCAGTTGGTGTCACTCGGCTCAGTCTCGGTTCAGGTACATATTTAATATGTTGGTTCCATTTCAGTCTTGTTTCGGTTTGAGTCTAACACGAGCTCGGTTCAGGTCACACCGACGGCTTGGGTCTCTCGGTTCAGATTCATGCTCGGCTTCGAAGTTCGGGTCAAACCCGGTCAAATCTTGTCAAAGCTCGGTTCAGGTCAAATCGACGGCTTGTATTGCTTTTGGTGCGTTTTGAAAACATATAATCGACAAATTGCTTGTCGCGATTGTCTAAAAAACAAGAGGAAACTCTGCCCAATTTTCGACAAGTTATATATTTATTTAATTATATTATTCGACAAATATATTATACACGATACTTTATCGACAAAATGTATATACTTATTTAATCATATTTTTCGACATGATATATATATATAATTATAATATATATATATATATATTATTTAGTACGCTTATCGACGAAACGTATCTACTTAAATATACCGAGCGACAAGATATATATTTTTACTTATTAGACTCTTTCAACAACATATATGTATGTATACATTACACGTTTTGACAAAATATATAAATATATCTAATAGCTCCTTTCGACAAATATATTTCGCTACTACAACGTATATAGATATATATGTATATATATTTTACTTTTTTTTGACAAGATACGTATAAGTTATACGTTTCGACAAAACATATTTATTTAACGACGAGATATATACTACCATTACGACTTTCGTGAAAGATGTATATGTATATACTTTATAGTCGACAACTAGAGATAACACATTGAATTCAAATGAATCTTTTTACATGACAATGAATATAAAAGTATATATATATATATTTACTTGTTATTTTGGCAGCATTCCTATAATATATTGATAAATTCAACCCTAGAATCGTCGTATAGACTATGTTATGCATATATACATTGAATCAACTTCAAATCAAATCCTCTGTCATAATTTTCGTTTACTTATACACATTCGTTGCCATTTAAGGTGACCTTGATGTCCATTCTCCAACTCATCAACACGTCGTGGAATTTCCCAAGAAGACTTAGCAATTCTGTGAGTACACTCGACCCACTTTCGTTTATAACACTTTTGGGTTTGATTAATAGTATTGCATGCCTTGATATTGCTCTTGTATAGATTATAGTTGTCATGAGGATTGTTTACACTTTATTCATATACGTATGCTATGCTTAAACTTGTGTACTCGCCTTTGCTTTTGCATTGACTTCATTTTAAAACATGTTACAGGTTGAAGGAGATGATGCTATGAAAACAATATAGCAAGGACAAGATACACACAAATTAGACGTTAGGTTTAATGTTGATGTATAAATTTGTTATGACTTTGTAAATGTTATGTTGTTTCTTTGTTTTGTTACATTGATGTATTTGACAATTTTATGAAATGAAACATGGTTTAATTAATGACTGTCAATTATTAATGTTGTGAGCAATGAGCAATCTCGTTTTGGTCTCATCCCGATGTTTCCGCCATCGGTTGGGGTGTGACAGATTGGTATCAGAGCCATAACTATAGGGAATTAAGTAGAATTGCCATGCTTTCGACCTAGTCTATAGTTTAGCACCACATTCGACCATACGTGATTCGCATGCTAATTTCTTGAAACATATCTTATGTGTTAAATTCATGAAATGCTTTAGGTGTTCATACTCGTTACATTATTTCAATCAGACGCCTTTCCTAATACATTTTACTCGAATATACTAAAATCGAAAACACTCGTATTACACAAGTGAGACCATCAAGTTATTTTTCACGAAGTTACACCATTCCGCGTGATATCCGTAATTTGGGAACGACTCTCATTCCGCTTATTCTTTATTTTTCACGAAGTTACACCATCAAGTTAGGAGTGACATCCACACCTTGATGGAAAACTTCCCATTCGAACTCTAGTGGACTCTCGTCAAAGTGTCGAAATTAATTTTGACCCGACAAGTACCAACCACACTTGGGGTACGAAATCGCCAAGTTAGGGGTGAAACCCGCACCTTGTTGATTAAGTCCCATTCCCCGATTTTCAATCTCGCCAAAGTCTCGATTTTCCGAACAATTTGAGACGTGTAGTAACTGGAAGGTAAAATGCTGTTAATCGCTTCTCGACGAGAGTGTTTTACCTATAGGCTAAAGCACGTCACTCTAATTCGAAAGGATCTCCGATTCACTTTGGAATAGTTGACGTTTCTCTACCCGAAACAATCTAATGCTTTATGAGCCTCTCTTTTATACCATTTCAATTTATACGTGACTTTTTATATACTTGTTACCATTCCTATCAAATTTCCAATTTATTATAAGGTTTTTTTCCGCAATTCATATTAAACCTTTTCATACACTTATACATTATTTGCATACATGATTTCAAAACGTCATCAACTATACTTATATTTCTCGAAAAGTTCAAAACGGAGACCGTCGTCGAGATAGGAGTGAATTCCTTACCTAGACGATCAAACTCCGTTTCCTTCTTTCCTTAAAACGACCTCACCAACGGGTTATGGGTGATTCCCTACCTCGGTGATCGTTACCAACCCTCCTTCTTGGAAACTTTATTTTACAAATCACACGCTCAATTTGCATACCTAAATCTTCTATCATATTGTCAAAATCCAAACTTAGGTGAATTTCAAAATTTACTATATTATCAAACGTATTTAGTTTCCTGTAAACCATTTCGTATAAATCACATACGCTTATACCTGGTCACCACATGAAACGTTTTGTTTCCCGATTTTCAAAACTTGACGAAATGCTACCTACTAACTGAATCGGTCGAATGAATACATTGCCCATAAGCCTTAGTTTTTAACATAATCGCCAAAAAACGCTACGTGAAATCATGATACTATGGACTTTCATTAAAAAAAGGAAAAAAACCAATGACCTATAGATATTACGGGATCGTTTTACGAAATTTTTATCGCAATTAATAAAACATTTTGCATAAACCCTTTTCAACGATTATTAAACCCATTATCCCAAATATCTTCTCAAAGGTAAACGTTTTTATAAGAATTCCCAAGGTTTCAATATGTATTATAATGCAAGATCCTTAAATTAATGCCAACTCATTATTTTCAAAGCCCTTTTCATACACCTCCCCAAAATTTCACCTCAATTTCAAAACACGTGGGCAAGAAAACTTTATAAGACCAACCATTTTCGACTTAAATTTCTCTAAACCAATGGTAGCACCCCCGTCCTTTACAAAATACGTAACGCATAATAAATAGTACTTCATGTTCTTTTACATTCACAAACTAGATCCTACATTTTAAGTCAAACTTTGTAACACCTCGTAAAAACCCATCCTATAAAATTTCGACACGTGTCCCGCTGATCCTCGTGACCGTGTGCTAGATGGAGGGACTAAAATCGCCAACATGTTATTTTGTAACCTCTGAGTGGTGAATATTAAAGTCGAGGGGTTATACGTGTCAACATGCTTAAACTATGCCTCTGAGTGACCTTTTAACGAACCCGGAGCTTAATGATGTTCGGTTATACTCCCGAGAGTGATAATCAGGGGCCATATTGAATAAAACATGCTTTTATGTTGAAATATGGGAGTTTGGAGAAGTTCGGGGGCCAAAATCGAAATTTTGTGAAATGACACCCAGGCGCCACGCGCCAGATACCTAGTATCCTCGCGCGACGCGCGGGAGAGGTTAGTTCGCAGAAACAGCAGGCCAGCTGCTGACCTGCATGCTTGCCACCTCCAAACCCACTTCAGCTCCTGAATTTCGAAACCATGGCCTCAATTCTGGTTTGGACACCTCATTAACACTTGTAATCATCCTAGCACCCCTCTAAAAATTTGGAATGATCTCCATGATCATCTTCCACTATAAATAGGTGTTGAATTCTTGAGTTCAAACTTGCACCTTTCTCATAAATCTCTCTATAAATCTCCTCTGGAGGTTCCTAAGCAATTGGGAGCTTCCCTTGAGTTTTCTCCAGTCCATAGGACCACTTGTAAGTGTTCCTTCCATGGCTAGTTCTTTTGTTTAGGCTTTTAAAGCCAAAAGTCAAGCGTTTTCGATAAATGCTTTAACTTTCGGTAAAGACCATTATGGTTAAGCCAATGCTTGGTCCGAGCATGGTTATGTGATCGTAATTAGGTAGGTGTTAATCCCTCAAAAGGGCACCTCCTAATTACCACGTTTGCTTGGTCAATTGACGAGTCAACATATTAATCTTTTAAAAAGTCAACGGGTCAGATTTTGAAATATTCCTAATCTGAGTTTATACATATTCTAAAATATGTTTTAATACTTAAACAACTTGGTAATAATTATTAGAACATGTGTAAACATGTTCGGCTCGTCAATTTAAGTTTTAGGGTCGGTTCGCAACCGAAAGTCGTGAAGTTTGACTTCTGCGTTGACTTTCGATTATGAACCGAATTAGATTAGTATGCTTCTGATTTAAGGTCCCATTATGATCATATATGATGTAGCATAACCCTCTAAGGTTATATTACATGATCATAATAGTAATCCGAGTTTTATGCGAGTTCCGTAAATATGCCATACTGTGACTATATTGCCCTTTTATTTAAAAATGAGGTTTTAAACATCAATGAACTGAAAATGAATTAATTACTGATATGATATCATTTTTAACATTTTTTGATGTTACAATTCTGACCATAAACTGAGTTTTCGTATAATGTCGTAAAATATGTTTTAAAGTGACCGAAAGGCCCTTTTGGCGCATAAACGGTTTTAAATGAAATTTATCATTCTAAACTCATTTCCTACTGATATAATATCATGATTAGGATATTTTGGGATAGTATTTCAGTTTACAAACTAAGTTTAAGCACAAGTTCTTGTTTACGCTCTTAAATGACGATAACGCCATTGTGGCACATAAAATGGATATAAATCATGGTTTTCATACAAAACCTTTTATATACTGATGTGTTATATCAAATAACATATTTTAGCTATTTAAACCTGTTCAAAACATCAGTTTTCATAAAACATCGCAAATATCGTCATTTAACGACTTTAACGCCTTTACGGGATTATTATGGTTTTAAACCATAATTACCAACCAAGACTTGTTACCCACTGATATTATAACTCATTTAAAATATTTTTTTACAGTAGGTACTGTTATAAACTCAGAATCCCAAATATACTTTTGAAACTATGTGTGAAATTACCAAAATGCCCATTCGGAGCATAGATTGGATTTAAACTATAAAACACACATATATTCGATATCCTACTAATAGTATATCATAAATAAAGTATTTTCACAAAATGTTTATGGTCTGTAACATCAGATAATACGCAAGTTCCTTTTATACGTCGCTAAATGACCAAAACCCCCTTATAAAAGGCATTGTTTGATTTTAAAACCTTAACGGGCACACAAGTTGATATCCTACTGATATTATAACTTGTGTAAAGTATATTGGCATATGGAACTTGTTCATGATTCATCCGGTTACCCGGTTTCGCTTATATGCGTACGATTAAGCTTATGTAACTAGTTTACGTAATTTAACCGAAACGGGTTTAACCTTATCATTTTATATCAAATTCCAGAATGGTAATAGTTTACCCATATTATACAAGTCCTCGTACTTGTCAGCTTTAAACTACATTCTTTCCGATCATCGCTTAATCAAGCGCGTCGTACCGTTTTTAAAACTTCAAGCTAGCCGGTCTAAGTCTACGACTTAAATAAGATCCGCTAGTATTCTAATTGGGTATTTATACCATCATTCCAGACTAGAGCCTCCCGGTAAATTGTACTACGCTTACTTAAATTGGATATGGCTGTGCTTATTATATTTTCTTATTTAAAAGGATTGTTAAGCTCAGGTAAATACTCTTAACCTATTTTCCCCTATACGGGCTTGGGATACGGTAAATTATTACCGCATGGTCGGGTATGGGATTCGAAGAAGGGAACCCATTTTAATTCGTATTGCTTGACTTAAACATTTGGGGTTAATTCGACTGTGTCCTGGATATCCTTGACTCATTTAATTGTAAGTGGCCACGACCTAAGCACGGGGTGTAGGCATACACCTGACAGATGCGATACGGTTCAAATAAATAATTTTATAACTCAATAAGGGTTACCCAATAAGGATGTTCCCAATAAGGGAATAAATTATAATTTTTATAACCCAATATGGGTTTTCCCAATAAGGGAATAAGTGGTGTGTCGGTTAATCATGAACCGCATCGATTCCGGTCCCGATGTATATTGTTGAGTTATGTAAATCGATAACATGAGATATAGTTTGTCCCAAGTTAAATATCAAACAAATGTACCAATGTGTACATAAAATGGTTTTGAAGATGTTTTCAAAATTTGTCGGTTGATAGTATTTACCATGTAAACTGACGTATTTTCAAAATAATTAAGTACAGGTACAAATACGTAAATAGGCTGGAAACTGCTCAGTAGCAACATAAGAGGATCTTGCAAGTCCTTAGATGTGCCCAAAGTCTATTGAACATCTTTTGTATATATTTTCGATCCGCCTGTGGATCTTCATTACAAACCATTGTTATTTTGAACTTTGAATAGTTCGGTTTGTAATGATATCTAAATCTAAGACTTTCGATGTGCTATTACGTGTTGTTTGGTTATGATGATATCAACATACGTCAAAATATTCCCCACCCGGGCCCACCGGGATACACGTGGAAATCGGGGTGTGACAGGTTGGTATCAGAGCCAATGTTTGAGCGAATTAAACACTAGCCTTTTGTGTTTAATCTCAAATGACATAGTAGCATATTCCTTATACCTTCCGAGTCTAGACTTGACATAGGAATGCTCTCATCCCTGTTAAATAAATCTTGCTTCGATTTTATGTAATTTTTAAACAAGTCGCCAAGCAAAGAAGCCATTGATGAAAATTCTTCTCATCCGAAGCCACGGTATGCTATGCTTCATACCGCGGCTAAGTTAAGCATGCGACCTATTTGGAGGAAGGATTTTATATAAACTTATTCTTCAACCCAAACCTATTGAAACCTTAAACTAGACTTCAGAGTCCATACCGGAGGTCCCTGAGGCTCAAATTTTGAAGTCTGTATCTGTGGAGTCCATACCAGAGGTCCCTGAGTCTCTAACTTCAAAGATAATACAAGTGGATACTTATGATCCACATTTCTTTACATCCAAGTTTTTGGAATTCCAAACTTGGATTATGCTATCAAACTCCAATCCATGATCCATTTTATTCTTTAACCATTGAATCCTTAGATTCTACTTTTACAACAAATCCCGATTAGGAGTTATGACACTTTCTATTAAAAAAACCTTTGTGTCAAATGCCATACATGGCAAGCCAAGAAGAGGAAAAACAAGGAATGAATTAAAGGAAATTCTGGAAAATCCTTCTTTCAATTGTATTCTATTTTCCTTTGAGTCCTTATGTGGACATGTCTCTTCTGTTTGGTCCCTGCGTGGACATTTGTTTATTATAGACCTTATATGGACCTATCCTTCGAATTAAAGTCCCTGTGTGGACATTTGTTTCAAATAGTTCCTTCGTGAACATATTATCTCATTATAATTCCCTTGTGGACATGTTATTTCTTATAGTCCCTATATGGACTTATATATTCATTTTAGTCCCTGTGTGAACTTGTGTTGCTTTTAAGTCCCAACATGGACAAATTGTATTAAAAGTCCTGTTTAAGGCGCTACTGTAATTTCCTAATGATTAACGGAAAGAATTTTGAAGTTATTATCATTATAATATATGTATTTCATTACATCCTTGTTCAAGCAATCGTCTCGATTTTAATTCGAACTTTATCGATCTGCTATAAATTTCCAAAAGATCTTCTTGATGGTTTATCCCAGCCAAGTGACAAGTTCACATTAGTTGGCAAATATGAAACGGTAGTTAAGAAGTAAAGCCTTCTACCATGATAGTTAAGGAAGATCATCCCCTCTATCCAGAGGTAGTGAACTATTTTCAAGCCTCCAAGCCTTTATGGTCAATATGATCATGGCTACATTGATAAACCATTTTAAGACAAATTTTTCTTTTTTACATTCAAGTAATGTTAATACTCCTGACAGTGTGACTTGAGGAACCACACTAGTCATCTGGGTGGAGGACTATGTCCAAACCTTATTGCCTATGTGATCAAATTTGATCCCGGCTTATATCATCAATACGATGATCACAATTTAAACATCCATTAGTGATGTAGTGCTTACGAGCCATGATCTAACATCCATTAGTGGTGTTTCGCCTACGGGCTATATCGTCAATAAGACAATGACAGTTGTGACCATTATGGTTCCCTGTCCAAGGTGGTGGGCTATGCCAAACCTCATAATCAATATGATCAATACGATCGTGACTACTATCATCAGTGTGATGATTTTTACTTTAACATCCTTTCGAGATATCAATTAATTTGCCTACGGGCCATATGATATCGTCAATTATGACAACGACAGTTGTGGTCTACGACCCCCTGTCCAAAGGTGATGAACTATGTTCAAGCCTTAAAGCCTCTTGATCAATAAGATCGCGGCTTATATATTTTTAAATGTCCTTTAATGACAAGGCCTTTCGTGCCAAACTTATATGTCCATTAGTGACAAGGCCGTTTGTGCCATATCTATATATGTTTTATGATGAAGCCATTCATGCCATATTTTAAGTCCTTTGTGGCAAGCTTACGAGCTACTTAAAATGTCATTATGACAAAGACAGATGTGACTTTATGATCCACTGTCCCATAAATTCATGGACTTTGTCCAAATTATATTTTGCCTATAATAGTCGATTAAGACTTAGGTCAGTTTATATTAATAAAATCCTTAGTAGTGATAAACCCAAATAATTGTGACAATGAGCACAAGGGCGAAGGATATATATATCCAAGTTTATAAGCCTAAATGGTTGGATAATACCATGGCTAACATATGAAGTATCTATATTTCGATAGTATCGAAACATTAAAATGGCTCACTCCGATGGTGCAAGTAGCCGCCACAATGATAGTGATCACAATAATGCAAACATAGTCATCAATGAAGACGACTTCCAGGCTCGCATAGATGCAGCCGTAGGAAAGGCTATGGAAAAAGCCTTTGAAAAGTTTAAGGAGTCGAGTGCTACTCGCTCTAAAACTATATCTAAACAACTCTCGAAACCACCTTCCTCTGATAAGAAGGTGTGAGGAACGAAGTTAAGAAGCAGGAAATTCTTGATAAGGACCATTCTTCCAAGGATCGTTGTTCATATAAGTACTTTGTCTCGTGCAAGCCACGAGACTTTGATGAAGAAAAAGGGGCTGTTGAAACCCTAAGGTGGTTAGATGAGATAGAAACAGTGGTTGATATCAGTGGCTGTGCTGATAAGGATGTTGTTAAGTTGCATCCCAGTCCTTCAAGGGCAATGCCCTAATCTGGTGGAAGGCTTTGATGCAGTCATCGGGGAAGGTGCACTTATATAATTTTGGATGGTCCAAGTTTGTGGATCTAATTAAAGACACCTACTGCCCACCTCATGAGGTGGAAAAGATAGAAATGGATTGCCTAGCTCTGTCGATGAAAAACCTTGATTGTAGGAAGTTTGTTACCGACTACGACTCATATTCTAGACTGGTGCCATATCTAGTTATCCCGGAACCCAAACGCATTGCGCGTTTTATTAATGGGTTGGCTCGGAGATAAGGAGCTTCGTTAAGTTTGTTCAGCCTAACACTTACAAATCAGCTGTTGAGCTATCTCTTTCCCTCACTCAAGGTTATGTGAGGCGAATGTCAGTCGAGGCTGACAAGGATGGGAAAAGGAAATGGGAGGAGAACAACTCCCATAAATCTAAGAAAAAGGGCAAGCCTGGATCCAAAAAAAACAGTAAGAATCTGATAAAAAGCCTATGTGCGAGACCTGCAATAGAAAGCACTGGGGACAGTGTCGAAATGACCAAAAGCCTAAGCAGTGTGGCATTTGCAAAAGAACTGGTCATCAGTCCCATGAATGTAGGGACATTAAGAATGCAGTCTGCTTTAGTTGTGGCGAGAAAGGCCACATTAGTACCAATTGCCCTAAAGCTGCCAAAGAAGGGGCAGCTAAGCCAGGAAAGGCTAATAAGGAAATGCCTGAAATTACCTGAGGAATGCCGTAAGCAGCATATATCATAGTGTCGTCAGGTACATTCCTTATCATTACTCAAGGATATGTTTGCTAAGAGTCTGTTTTAATTCAGGCGCTAATAAGTCTTTCATAAACCATAAGTCCAGAAAACTTTTATATATATTCATGAGAACCCCATTATTAAGTATAAGATAGAACCTACCGATGAAACCATAGAAATCACTCTTCCTATTCTTGATGGATGTTCTTATCCATAAAAATCAGGCATGCTCTTCCTTCGGTTGAAGTACGAAAAATTCTTATTATTATTACTATTTATCTATAACTTATTTTATTTATTTATCTCATTGATTTCTATCGACTACGAATACCAAAACTAGTATGATAAAAGCGCCATATGATAATTGGCAGTACCTTAGTGTGTTCCATAGATTGCTTTCATGCCTGATCAACATGAAGGTTTAATGCATGGAACCACTAGAATCCCCCAACAGTCATATTATACTAAAATCAGAAAACGGTATTCAAGGAGATATTCCGTACCAAGATGCTTGAGTAGGTGCCTCTACTCACGGCATCCAAATATTCGAAAGGCGAAAATGTCATTTTCATGACACAAGCGACGTTAGATAAACCAAAAGCTGGGATTTAGACTATCCTTGCCATTTCTAATTACCCTGATAAGTTTCTGGAAGGAAGGCTTGTACAGCCTAGCTTGTCATCCAGGAGTTCCGATATTATTTAGTAAGAAAGGCGGTTCGATGAAGTTATGCGTTGATTACCACAAGCTTAACAAAGTAAGATCAGGAATCTTATCTGCAGCCCAGGATCGACAATTTGTTCGATTAAATTACAAGGGTTAGCTATTTCTTTAAGATCTTTCGGGTAGTAGTGGCAATGACCATCTTACCATAGTTAAGTTTACCTGTAATATTCTATATAAGCATAAAGGCTGCTCCTTTGGAGGCCTTGTATGGGAGAAAGTGTCAAACACTGTTTGTGGAACGGAAGTTGGGGAGACCCAACTAATAGGACATGAGATTATCATAAAGGCGAGGATAGAATCAGACAAATCCGTGATCGCCTCAAAGCTGCCCATGATAGGCAGAAGAGTTACACCAACTAGAGGCACAAATCTCTAAAGTTCCCAATATGGGATAAGCATTTTATTGAAGATATCACCATAGAAAGGTGTGGTATGCCTCAGTTAGGAGGGCAAGTTAAGTCCTAGATATGAGGGACCATTCAAGATAATCGAATATGTCTAATCTCTAGCTTCAAGCTAGTTTACTTGAGAAACTCAGTGGAATTCACAAGGTGTTCCACGAATGCAATTTAAAGGAAAGGCTAACCAATGAGTTGATAGCTATGTCACATAAAGTGTGCAAATTAATGAAAACCTGGGGTTTTGTTGGAAAACCAGTATCGATCGAAGATCGACAGATTAAGAAGCTCCTAAGGAAGCATGTGCCTATTATAAAGGCCAAGTGGGACGCTTGTAAAGATCCTTGGTATACATAGGAGGTTCAGTCCGCTATGCATCAGATGTACCTCTATCTTTGAATTAAAAAAAATCTCGAGGGCGAGATTTCTTTTAAGGGGGTGAGGATGTAACACCTCGTAAAAACCCATCCTATAAAATTTCGACACGTGTCCCGTTTGATCCTCGTGTGCGTGTGCTAGACGGGAGGGACTAAAATCCAACATGTTATTTTATAACCTCTGAGTGGTGAATATTAAAGTCGAGGGGTTAAACGTGTCAACATGCTTAAACTATGCCTCTGAGTGACCTTTTAACGAACCCGGAGCTTAATGATGTTCGGTTATACTCCCGAGAGTGCTAATCAGGGGCCATATTGAATAAAACATGCTTTTATGTTGAAATATGGGAGTTTGGAGAAGTTCGGGGGCCAAAATCGAAATTTTGTGAAATGACACCCAGGCGCCACGCGCCAGATACCTAGTATCCTCGCGCGACGCGCGGGAGAGGTTAGTTCGCAGAAACAGCAGGCCAGCTGCTGACCTGCATGCTTGCCACCCCCAAACCCACTTCAGCTCCTGAATTTCGAAACCATGGCCTCAATTCTGGTTTGGACACCTCATTAACACTTGTAATCATCCTAGCACCCCTCTAAAAATTTGGAATGATCTCCATGATCATCTTCCACTATAAATAGGTGTTGAATTCTTGAGTTCAAACTTGCACCTTTCTCATAAATCTCTCTATAAATCTCCTCTGGAGGTTCCTAAGCAATTGGGAGCTTCCCTGAGTTTTCTCCAATCCATAGGACCACTTGTAAGTGTTCCTTCCATGGCTAGTTCTTTTGTTTAGGCTTTTAAAGCCAAAAGTCAAGCGTTTTCGATAAATGCTTTAACTTTCGGCAAAGACCATTATGGTTAAGCCAATGCTTGGTCCGAGCATGGTTATGTGATCGTAATTAGGTAGGTGTTAATCCCTCAAAAGGCACCTCCTAATTAACCACGTTTGCTTGGTCAATTGACGAGTCAACATATTAATCTTTTAAAAAGTCAACGGGTCAGATTTTGAAATATTCCTAATCTGAGTTTATAATATTCTAAAATATGTTTTAACACTTAAACAACTTGGTAATAATTATTAGAACATGTGTAAACATGTTTGGCTCGTCAATTTAAGTTTTAGGGTCGGTTCGCAACCGAAAGTCGTGAAGTTTGACTTCTGCGTTGACTTTCGATTATGAACCGAATTAGATTAGTATGCTTCTGATTTAAGGTCCCATTATGATCATAGTATGATGTAGCATAACCCTCTAAGGTTATATTACATGATCATAATAGTAATCCGAGTTTTATGCGAGTTCCGTAAATATGCCATACTTTGACTATATTGCCCTTTTATTTAAAAATGCGGTTTTAAACACCAATGAATTGAAAATGAATTAGTTACTGATATGATATCATTTTTAACATTTTTTGATGTTACAATTCTGACCATAAACTGAGTTTTCGTATAATGTCGTAAAATATGTTTTAAAGTGACCGAAAGGCCCTTTTGGCGCATAGAACGGTTTTAAATGAAATTTATCATTCTAAACTCATTTCCTACTGATATAATATCATGATTAGGATATTTTGGGATAGTATTTCAGTTTACAAACTGAGTTTAAGCACAAGTTCTTGTTTACGCTCTTAAATGATGATAACGCCATTGTGGCACATAAAATGGATATAAATCATGGTTTTCATACAAAACCTTTTATATACTGATGTGTTATATCAAATAACATATTTTAGCTATTTAAACCTGTTCAAAACATCAGTTTTCATAAAACATCGCAAATATCGTCATTTAACAACTTTAACGCCTTTACGGCACGTAGTATGGTTTTAAACCATAATTACCAACCAAGAATTGTTACCCACTGATATTATAACTCATTTAAAATTTTTTTTTTAGTGGGTACATGTTATAAACTCAGAATCCCAAATATACTTTTGAAACTATGTGTGAAATTACCAAAATGCCCCTTCGAAGCATAGATTGGATTTAAACTATAAAACACACATATATTCGATATGCTACTTATAGTATATCATAAAAAAAGTATTTTCACAAAATGTTTATGGTCGTAACATCAGATAATACGCAAGTTCCTTTTATACGTCGCTAAATGAACAAAACGCCCTTATAAAAGGCATTGTTTGATTTTAAAACCTTAACGGGCACACAAGTTGATATCCTACTGATATTATAACTTGTTTAAAGTATATTGGCATATGGAACTTGTTCATGACTTATTCGGTTACCCTGTTTCGCTTATATGCGTACGGTTAAGCTTATGTAACTAGTTTACGTAATTTAACCGAAACGGGTTTAACCTTATCATTTTTATCTCAAATTCCAGAATGTTAATAGTTTACCCATATTACACAAGTCCTCGTACTTGTCGGGTTTAAACTACATTCTTTCCGGTCATCGCTTAATCAAGCGTGTCGTACCGTTTTTAATATTTCAAGCTAGTCGGTCTAAGTCAACGACTTAAATAAGATCCGCTAGTATTCTAATTGGGTATTTATACCCTCATTCCAGACTAGAGCCTCCTGGTAAATTGTACATACGCTTACTTAAATTGGATACGGTTGTGCTTATTATATTTTCTTATTTAAAAGAATTGCTAAGCTCAGTTCAATACTCTTAACCTATTTTCCCCTATACGGGCTTGGGATACGGTAAATTATTACCGCATGGTCGAGTATGGGATTCGAAGACCTATGTGTCGGGAAATTCAAATAACCCATTTTAATTCGTATTGCTTGACTTAAACATTTGGGTAAATTCGACCGTGTCCTTGATATCCTTGACTCATTTAATTGTAAATGGCCACGACCTAAGCACGTGGTGTAGGCATACACCTGACAGATGCGATACGGTTCAAATAAATAATTTTATAACTCAATAAGGGTTACCCAATAAGGGTTTCCCATTGTTATTTTGAACTTTGAATAGTTCGGTTTGTAATGATATCTAAATCTAAGACTTTCGCTATGCTATTACGTGTTGTTTGGTTATGATGATATCAACATACGTCACAATATTCCCCACCCGGGCCCACCGGGATACACGTGGAAATCGGGGTGTGACAAACTTAAACCTATTTTGAATCGATAATCTCAATATTTTGCTCAAACCACTATACATGCATATCCTCATACGTGATTTAGTCAAATCTCACACAACAATTTCACTTATATCATTCGTTTTACATACTCAGACTTCTCGATTATTTTACATCATTAAAATTTGTTATATTTAATTCACGTCATGCACACAATCATCGTCTTTACGCTTATTGATATTCATAATTATACCCATAATCATATTCATGAACATACGTGCTATCATTTATACTTACACTTATATTCGCATTCATGCATATACACCTCATATCCATGCTTATACTTATACTCATACTTATGCTTATACTCATATTCCTACGTTCGTGCTTGTACGCGTGCGAAACTCGAGGGATTCGCTTGCGTGGGCCTCATGCTTATTTTCACGCAAACATGCTTATATACTACATACTTATACGCACACAAACTTATTTTCAGAATTTATGTATACCCTAATTCATACGCCGCTAATACAAGCTATGCGGATCATGCGATGATCGGTATAATCACGGGTGCACACGGGATTATAGTGATAAGCTCATGAGAACCATATAGCGTACTACCGCGTATGGTAGTACACGAAACGTAACATTGCATCGAGTAACAGAACGGTCGCAACATGGTCAAAACATGGTGGATACCCCGGTTTTCACTATGTTGCCAAACTTTCGTAATGCATGCCATGAGAAATTCGGTGTTTTAGTGACCCTAGTAAGCCCTAATACGCAAACTTTACACAACTCACAAATACATTGCTAAGCACGCGATACCCGATTATCCACAACGAGACTTCATCTCTAACGCAACGTTTTCGTTTGTTCATATGCACATACCATTCTTATACTCGTATTCGTTTATTAGATCAATCGTTCACTCTTATGCCTCCAGTGTTTCACGTTAACCTTGTCTTCTATACAACCTCGTATACAATCTATCGGTTTAAACATTTGAACCTTAACCGCTTTCTTGCTTTGGAAACTACGATCTGCGGATCAACCACACTCTTCATAAACTGCACACCGTTTCATACGAAGGATTTTATGTTTAGATGACTTATCCTTGAGTTATTTAAACTCGTTTAAACCACTCGTCCATACGCATACTTACACGCTTTTGCTTATGTTTGATGCCTCGAGCCATTCTAGTCAAGCAACTTTTGTTGCAAACCTAACTCTTCGTTGCCCTAAACTTCATGCTTCCCCTCGTGTATCCAGAACTTCAAGTCTTGATTGTTAAACCTCATTCTTTCGCCTATTCCTTTCAAATCTTCCTCTTGTATAAATTTCGGGACGAAATTTTCTAAAGAAGGGGAGACTGTAACGCCCCGTATTTTTATTATTAAAAAAATAAATAAATAAACAAATAAATAATAATAACACTTTATGTTTCTAAAGAAGGCGTATGACTAATTAAAAATTTATATTATTTTAGTTTCATCAGACAAGATGGCGGATTCTAATGAAGTGAACAGCCAAAGGAGGGATGATGACGCGAATGAGAACATCGTTATAACCAAAGGAGATCTTCAAGCACTTATTGCCACAGAAGTTGAAAAAACAATAAAGAATCATGCTGAAAAGCCATTAGAATCGAGTGCTTCAGACTCTAAACATTCATCAAGGCACACCTCCAAGCATACCACCAAGCAATTCTCAAAACCTCCTTCAGAAAAGAAGGAACACTCGGAGCACCCCTCGAATGTGAGGAGAGAGAGGGAGGATTACAAGAAAAAGACTAAATTCTCGAAGGATGGTTGCTCATATAAGTACTTTGTGTCTTGCAAACCGCGAGACTTTACTGGAGAGAAAGGAGCAGTAGAAACTCTGAGATGGTTGGATGAGATTGAGACAGTTGTAGAAATTAGTGGATGTGCTGAGAAGGATGTAGTGAAGTATGTTGCTCAGTCATTCAAAGGTGATGCTCTTATATGGTGGAAGTCAATGATTCAATCATCTAGGAAGGTTTATTTGTGTAACTCCCCGTATTTTTATTATTTAAAATAAATAAATAAATAATAATAATAATAATAATAACACTTTAAGTTTCATTGCGTTCGGTTGTGCGCAAACGAGACTTGAAACACGTTGGGCCGCTAACGGGCTTAGGTCCAACTAAAAAACCCTAAGACTATAAATACACCTCTAACCATCATCTCCTTCATAGAAACCCTAGCCCCTCTCTCTCACACCTCTGCCTCTCTACAAATCCGGCGACCGGAGTCGCGATTCCGGCGATCTCCGGTAGCCCCTCACCCTCATCCTTCCTCCCTCTCATACGCACACCCGACAACCTCCTCTCTCACTCCCTCACCTCTCCTCTCTCTCTCTCTCTCTCTCCGGGTTTTCCCGACGCCGGCAAAGCCGGGGGAACCGACAAAGGCCAGCGAGGCACCGGCATGCCTTCTCTCTCTGTTCCGATCTCTGGCGCCCCCATTCTTCTCCGGCCGCACCAGACACCCCCCCCATTCCTTCTAAAACTCAACCGGACTCCGACCGGTAAAGCCGGCGGAGGCGCCAGCGCTGTTGATGATGGTAGTGGTTCATCACGACTTGGGTTCACTCCGGATCAAGCTTGGTTTGGGTCGATTTTGGTTCATCTAGACTCAGTTTCAAAGTTCGAGTCTCGAGTTTCGGTACAGTTAACACCGGTTAAACCAGTCAACTCAGTGAGCCAACTCAGTTACTCGGTCGGACTCGGTTCAGTTGGTGTCACTCGGCTCAGTCTCGGTTCAGGTACATATTTAATATGTTGGTTCCATTTCAGTCTTGTTTCGGTTTGAGTCTAACACGAGCTCGGTTCAGGTCACACCGACGGCTTGGGTCTCTCGGTTCAGATTCATGCTCGGCTTCGAAGTTCGGGTCAAACCCGGTCAGATCTTGTCAAAGCTCGGTTCAGGTCAAATCGACGGCTTGTATTGCTTTTGGTGCGTTTTGAAAACATATAATCGACAAATTGCTTGTCGCGATTGTCTAAAAAACAAGAGGAAACTCTGCCCAATTTTCGACAAGTTATATATTTATTTAATTATATTATTCGACAAAATATATTATACACATACTTTATCGACAAAATGTATATACTTATTTAATCATATTTTTCGACATGAAATATATATATATATATATATATTTAGTACGCTTATCGACGAAACGTATCTACTTAAATATACCGAGCGACAAGATATATATTTTTACTTATTAGACTATTTCAACAACATATATGTATGTATACATTACACGTTTTGACAAAATATATAAATATATCTAATACCTCCTTTCGACAAATATATTTCGCTACTACAACGTATATAGATATATATGTATATATATTTTACTTTTTTTTGACAAGATACGTATAAGTTATACGTTTCGACAAAACATATTTATTTAACGACGAGATATATACTACCATTATGACTTTCGTGAAAGATGTATATGTATATACTTTATAGTCGACAACTAGAGATAACACATTGAATTCAAATGAATCTTTTTACATGACAATGAATATAAAAGTATATATATATATATATATTTACTTATTATTTTGGCACCATTCCTATAATATATTGATAAATTCAACCCTAGAATCGTCGTATAGACTATGTTATGCATATATACGTTGAATCAACTTCAAATCAAATCCTCCGTCATAATTTTCGTTTACTTATACACATTCGTTGCCATTTAAGGTGACCTCGGTGTCCCATTCTCCAACTCATCAACACGTCGTGGAATTTCCCAAGAAGACTTATCAATTCTGTGAGTACACTCGATCCACTTTCGTTTATAGCACTTTTGGGTGTAACATGTTTACCTATACGAAAATCACGAACACTTAACTTTACGAAACGCACAAACAATCTTATACACATGAATACTTTGAGTCTCATACTTGATGCTTATCTTGGATATTCGTTATGCTATGCTTTAGTCATTAACTATTTTAGCCTTCGTTTGACATGCTTAGCGCTATAGGAATTCACGCATCCACCTCCATCGTGTTATTCGTGAGGTCATGTCAAAACATCGTGATTGCGTTAAGGGTTTGATTAATAGTATTGCATGCCTTGATATTGCTCTTGTATAGATTATAGTTGTCATGAAGATTGTTTACACTTTATTCATATACGTATGCTATGCTTAAACTTGTGTACTCGCCTTTGTTTTTGCATGACTTTATATTAAAACATGTTACAGGTTGAAGGAGATGATGCTATGAAAACAATATAGCAAGGACAAGATACACACAAATTAGACGTTAGGTTTAATGTTGATGTATAAATTTGTTATGACTTTGCAAATGTTATGTTGTTTCTTTGTTTTGTTACATTGATGTATTTGACAATTTTTATGAAATGAAACATGGTTTAATTAATGATTGTCACTTATTAATGTTGTGAGCAATGAGCAATCTCGTTTCGTCTCATCCCGATGTTTCCGCCATCGGTTGGGGTGTGACAATTTGTATAATTTGAGCTGGGAGAAATTTGTAGATTTAATAAAGGAAACCTATTGTCCACCTCACGAAGTAGAAAAGATTGAAACAAATTTTCTGGGGTTACAGATGAATAATTTGGACTGTAGGAAGTATTTGTCTGACTACAACTCCATGTCAAGATTGGTACCTTACCTGATCACCTCTGAATCTAAACGCATCGCGCATTTTATTGGTGGTTTAGAACCAGAATAAAGGGGAACGTCAGGGCTTCAAGACCAGAAACATTCAGATCTACAGCAGAGCTAGCTTTGACACTTACTCAAGACTTGAAAAGGCAGCGGTCCATCAAGTCTGAAGCAGAGGGAAAAAGGAAGAGAGAGGATGACCGAAATCATCGGTCAAACAAAAGTCAAAGGTTTGGAACCAACCGGAAGCATCGGAGGTCTGATGATAGACCAAAATGTAAGAAATGCAACCGACGACACTTTGGATCGTGTCGGGATGACTCTCAGTCCAAACCCGGTGGTATTTGTAAGAAGATGGGGCATAAGGCCCTAAATTGCAAAGATTTGAAGGAAGTCATGTGTTACAACTGTGGTGAGAAAGGGCACATAAAACCCAATTGCCCTAAGTATAAGAAAGACGACGCTGCTAGGGCGAGGGAACGAAGAAAGGAAAGGCCCGTGCTTTTCAGATGAAAGCTAAGGAGGCCGTGAATGACGACAATGTGATAACAGGTACGTTCCTTATTAATGATGTTTATGCTAGAGTTCTCTTTGATTCAGGGGCCGATAAATCTTTTGTAGATCATAAGTTTATTGCCTTATTAAACTTGCCCATAAAAACTCTTGATGTAACCTATGACGTAGAACTCGCTGATGGAACGATTGAACCCGCTTCTACGATTCTAGATGGATGTTCCATATCCATCAAGGATCATTCCATTCCTGTTTCACTTCTGCCAATGAAATTGGCGGGGTTCGATGTAGTTCTTCGTATGGATTGGTTGTCTAGTAACCAAGCCCATATAGCCTGTAACAAGAAACTCATCGAGATCAAATCCCCAACTGGAAAGCACTCGCTATCCAAGGAGACCGGCATTATGGATTGTCGGAAAAAGCATCGTTACTCAAAGCATCAAAGTGTTTGAAGAAAGGTTGTATCATTTATATGGCACAAGTAACCATTGATGAGCCCCAAGCCAAAGATAGAAGATCTGCTTATTATCTCCAAGTTTACAGATGTTTTCCCCGAAGACTTTCCTGGTCTGCCCGCAGACAGACAAGTGGAGTTTAATATCGATATCATACCGGGAGCTGCTCCTGTTGCAAGAGCTCCATACCGTTTGGCACCTACATAAACGAAAGAATTACGAATCCAGCTGGATGAACTTTTGGAAAAAGGTTTTATACAACCTAGCTCTTCACCTTGGGGAGCTCCAATCTTGTTTGTAAAGAAGAAAGATGGTTCAATGCGGATGTGCATTGACTACCGTGAACTGAATAAGCTAACAATAAAAAACCGCTACCCTTTACCCAGGATCGATGACCTATTTGATCAACTTCAGGGAGCGAGCTACTTCTCAAAGATTGATCTGAGGTCAGGTTATCATCAGCTCAAGGTTAGAATGGAGGATGTCCCGAAAACAACATTTAGAACCAGGTATGGTCATTATGAGTTCTTAGTAATGTCTTTTGGACTCACGAATGTACCTGCAGCCTTTATGGATTTGATGAATAGGGTCTGCAGACCATACTTGGACAAGTTTCTCATTGTGTTTATAGATGACATACTCATCTATTCTCGTAGTCAGGAAGACCACGAGAAACATCTAAAATGCATACTGGAATTGTTGAGACAAGAGAAACTCTACGCGAAGTTTTCAAAATGTGAGTTTGGTTACGTGAAGCCCAGTTCCTAGGACACGTGGTCAGTGAACGTGGAATCCAGGTAGATCCCGCGAAGATTGAAGCCATCATGAACTGGCAAGCGCCTAAGACACCGTCTGAAATCCGAAGCTTTTTGGGATTGGCTGGCTACTACCAAAGATTTATTGAAAAATTTTCAAGAATAGCTACTCCATTGACCACATTAACCCGCAAGGAAGTTAAGTTTGTTTGGGGTTTGAAGCAGCGGGAAGCCTTTGATATTTTAAAGCAGAAATTAAGTAATGCTCCTATGCTAACCTTACCTAAAGGAATTGAAGATTTTGTGGTCTATTGTGATGCATCGCACACAGGGATGGGCTGCGTGCTTATGCAACGAGGTAAAGTGATCGCCTATGCCTCGCGACAACTGAAAGTACATGAAAGGAACTATACCACGCACGATCTAGAGCTAGGCGCCGTGGTGTTTGCGCTTAAGTTATGCAGGCATTATCTTTACGAAACGAAGTGTATTATATACACTGATCATAAAAGTCTCCAGCACCTGTTTAATCATAAGGATTTGAACATGCGACAACGTCGGTGGATGGAAACGCTCAATGATTATGATTGCGAGATCCGTTATCACCCATTCAAGGCAAATGTGGTTGCCGATACCTTAAGTCAAAAGGAAAGGGTTAAACCCATTCGGGTTAACACCAAAAGAATGGAAGTAAGGAATAACTTAAATGAAAAGTTTTTAGATGCGTAGAAACAAGCCTTGTTAGAGGAGAATCTTTCGAATGAAGAGCTAGGAAAAGTTGTGGAGCAACTCACACTGGGAAATGACGGAATCCTTAGATTTTGTGGACGAATTTGGATTCCAGTCTTTGGAGGACTTATGGATTTGATTCTCCAAGAAGCACGTAGTTCAAATTACTCTGTTCACCCGGGTGGTGCTAAGATGTACAAGGATTTGAGGCCCAACTATTGGTGGGCAGGGTTGAAGAAATCCATAGCTACTTACGTAGCTAAATGCTTAACGTGTTCGCAAGTTAAGGCCGAACATCAGAAACCGTCGGGACTACTGCAGCCGCTAGAGATCCCCATGTGGAAATGGGAATGCGTAACTACGGATTTCATTACCAACTTACCAAAAACAAATCGCGGAAATGACACGATATGGGTTATCATGGATAGGTTGACCAAGTCGGCTCATTTTCTACCCATTAAAGAAACCTACAGTTCCGATACATTGGCAAAACTTTATGTGGATGAGATACCGGTATCCTTGTGTCCGATAGAGACACAAAGTATACTTCACATTTTTGGAAAAGCTTCTAACAAGCCTTAGGCATGCGACTAAACTTCAGTACAGCATATCACCCGCAAACGGATGGACAAAGTGAACGTACTATACAAACTTTGGAAGAAATGTTGCGCGCATGTGTAATCGACCTAGGAGGAAGTTGGGACAAACACTTGCCTCTAGTCGAATTCTCCTATAATAATAATCACGCAAGCATTCAGGCCGCTCCATTTGAGGCCCTATACGGGAGAAGATGTAGAACGCCCGTTTGCTGAGCTGAAGCTGGGGAAGCCCAACTAACAGGACCTGAAATTGTCTTGGAGACGATGGACAAGATCTTGCAGATTCGTGATCGTCTTAAGGCTGCCAGGGATCAGCAGAAGAGCTATGCAGATAAGAGGCGTAAACCTCTTCAGTTCCAGGTAGGGGACAAAGTTTTATTAAAAGTATCGCCTTGGAAAGGCGTTATGCGCTTTGGAAAGAAGGGCAGGTTAAGCCCAAGATACATCGGATCGTTCGAGATTATCGAACGTATTGGATCTGTGGCATATAAGTTGAAATTGCCGAAAAACTCAGTGGGATCCATGATGTATTCCACATCTCCAATTTGAAGAAGTTCTGGCGGATGAATCATTGGCCATGACACACGAAGACGTGCAAATTGATAAAAATCTACGGTTCATTGAGAAACCCGTAGCGATTGAAGATCGACAGGTCAAGAAGCTTTGTAAGAAGCATGTGCCGATTGTTAAAGTTAAATGGGACGCTCGTCGAGGTCCTAAATTCACTTGGGAAGTGGAGTCCGTTATGCGACAGAAATACCCATATTTGTTCGATTAAAATCTCGAGGTCGAGATTTATTTTAAGGGGGTGAGGATGTAACACCTCGTGTTTTTACGTCCAATATTTTTTCCGACATGTGTCCCGGTAATCCTTGTGTACCGCAGGAGGGACCAAATCCGTTGAAATGATAAATTATAACCTCATGTTGTAATTAATGAAATTGAGGGGCTTAAAATAAAAATTGAAAAATTTTCATGTTCTGGAGACCTCTTGCGGACTGCAAGGCTCTAGACATATGGTCCGCAAGGCAACCTGATTCTGTGGGCGCCTGAGGTCCTTACGGACCGTAAGGCATTACCATACGGTCCGCAAGGACCTGCCAACGAGCAGAGATGTGGCAGAACTCAGTTCTGCCACCTCTTGTCGCATTTAAAACTCTTCTTGCATGCTTGCCACGACTTGGAACATTGGTTTATGTCCATGAACACCTAGCAACACTCCTGGAACCCCTTGACCATTAAAAGATGCCATTTTTGTGAGTTGCAACAACCTTCATTCCACTTTAACTCACAAAATTCATCTAAGGGAGTTCCAGGCATCTTCTAAGCATTCATTTCTGATCTTAGCAACCCTTGGACCCTATGTAAGTGTTTCAATTCGCGTTAAGTTCTTTTGTTAAGGTTTAAAGCTTAGAACAAAGTCCCGTCGTAAAATTGCCTTAACTTTGATCTAAATCTATGATAGGCCAACCATTGGTCTTAACGAAAGTGGCTATGTGATGATAATAAGGTAGGTTTTAATCCCTAAAAAGGGCACCTCCTGATTACCACGAATTCTTGATCAATTGACGAGTCAACGTAAAAGTCAACAAAAGTCAAATTGGTCAGATTTTATAAAAATGCATAACTGATTATATAGTGGTTATAAAATATGTTTTGATGCACAACCAACTTAAAAATAAGTATTAGAACTTATATAAATTGATTTGACTCATTAAGACTCGGTCTAGATTCGGTTTGCAACCAAAAGTCGTAATATTTGACTTTCGGTTCTGACCGGATTTAGCCATTTTGGCTACTGACTTTAGGTTATTCTAAGACCATATTCAAGTATAGTATCACCTCTTAAAGTTATACTACTTGGTTCCTTAAGAATCTGAGCTTACATACAAGTTTCGCTAAATTACGTAAACTTTTGCAAAAAGGTCTTTGTACAAATTAAGGTTTTAAACATCCATGCATGTAAAAATATGCTATAAATTGATTTGTAAATATAACTTGAGTATTTTGATGTCAATAATCTGACCATGAACCAAGTTTTGATAAAAGACGTAAAGTGTGCTTTTAAATGGCTAAAATGCCCTTTTTGGCATTTTAGAAAGATTAAACGTGGTTTTATCACCAAGATGAATTACTTAGTGATGTAATATGATATGTATGACATATTGGGAAATTTATTCAGATTACAAACTGAATAAAAGTCTAAGATGTGACATCTGAGATATTTTAATCATTTTACAAATTCAAAACGAGTTTATATACAAAAATGATTTCACATATGTCAGTCCTGGTTCGATTTCAAATTCTTATACAGCTTCTGTAAGCGAAACCGTAAACCGGTACGCAACGAAAGCCGTTTAACACGATGTATACTTCGAGACAATGACACAATCTTAACATACCTTAAATACCCTTTACATAACTTAGAAATCAGTTTGGAGGGCTTCGTCATGGCAAAAACCTACTTTTGTAACTTCAGGGGCTATTTTGAAAATTTTGTGAAAGTATGCCTTTAAGCGTTTTTCGCTATCCGGAACATGTACGAACATCCAAAAATTTTTGTAATCCTTAAAATATCATATTTTAGTGATTGGAATGCAAAAATATCATTCGTTATGCATTTACGGTCATACACGCGTTCGTTACGATTTTCGTCGTAATTAACCGAAAACCACGACCGTGCGACCAAACGAACCGAACTATGGAATATTTTTGGACATATTTCAAGTTCTATATACTTTAACGTCCTTATGGAACTTAAATATTTGGTTAACGGGTGTTATAAATGCCAAAACATGACGAAAACACGTGCAGGGACCTGTTCTGCCATTTTTGAAACTTCAGAATTAAAAATGGGGGCTAGGTGTAGCGCGTAGCTCTAGAGGTTACCCATCGCGTAGCGCGACGCCCCTATTTTCACAGAAATATGTGCTGGCAGCTTCCCAGCTCATTCCCTTGCCACCTATTCGCAATTTTTGACACCTAGCTCGAGAATTGCCACACTTAATCTGGTTATAACACCTCATAAACACTTGTTAACACCACACACCACCTACCAACACTTGTCTTGATCATATTCATCCTCTACATCTATAAATACCATGTTCTTCATCATTTTGAATCTTTTCAACCTCCTTCTTGCTCTCACCTGCTATAAATCCGAATTTACAACCATCTTGAGGGCTCCTCTGTGATTCCTTGACATTCCTATAGTGTTTGTAAGTGTTCTCTATCATGCTTTGTTCAATTCTTGTAGTTTAATTGGATTAAAAGCCAAAAAGTTGACTTTTGTTTGACTTCCAGAATGATATGAATTGATCAACTTAAAATCCAATTGAACCTTGCAATATGATGGTAATCAAGATGGTTATGATCCTTAGTGATCATGCCTACTGATTTCCACCTTTTCTAGTCTTAGTGACAAGTCAAAGTTTCGGTCAAAATGCGATTTTTGCGCATTTTGCAACGGATCTATTTTCGGGTATCAAAACAAGTTGTTTGATGCCAAAATACTTTAATAAACATATTTAGACATGTAAAAAACATGTCAAATTCATCACTTTTGTTATAGTGCTTGTTTAGAGTCAAAAGTCTAGCGGTTTGACCACCGCTTTGACTTTCGAATCTAACCCGTTTGGTTGATCTTCAGATCTGACCAAATACATGTTTATGACCATAAATATATAGGGAATAACCCTCTGAGGTTATACCCAATGGTCATAATCGCTTGGTTAGTCAAATGACAAGTCCAATATGTATTCCTTAAAATGCCGAAAATACCCTTTTGCACTTAAATTAGTTTTGAACATATAAGAGCATTGTTTTGACATCTAAACTGATTATACAACATATATAAACTAATTATGGCATATTAGACTTTTCATATGATATATTTAACCATCCGAACTCATAGTTATGTTTATGACCCGTTAAAGTGGCGTAAACCACTTTAGCGAGCCGTAACGAGCCAAAACACTTTGAAATGCTTCCAAATCATAATATTTGATATTATGAACCATATTATACAATATCCAACTCTTGTTTGGTTTATATCCTTCATTCTATCTGATTTCTCGTTTTCAAGTTTCGACACACTAACATGTAATTATCCAATACACTAGAAACCAAATTCAACACTTGAACTCTTGATCCTTTGAGCTTTGTTATATCATTTGAACAAGATCTATACGCAATCCCAGGCGAGTACATTGCTTCCCCTCTTTTACGTTTTCCCAATGTTTTGGGGTGATTCATATGTGTAATCAAATTTTCTCAAATGTATGGCATGTATGTGTTTACTAAGTGCTTTATGTATTAATTCCGATTATGCAACATGACAATTGATGACACGACAATTAAAGAGGTCTTTCAAGGGCCTATATCCTTATAGGATCTTTCTATCTTTATAGTTAGATTCTCAAAGAAA
Source organism: Scalesia atractyloides (assembly GCA_947069175.1). Taxonomy (NCBI): domain Eukaryota; kingdom Viridiplantae; phylum Streptophyta; class Magnoliopsida; order Asterales; family Asteraceae; genus Scalesia; species Scalesia atractyloides. The sequence goes on along the minus strand of CAMTDV010000014.1, from coordinate 40,200,020 downwards.
GTTTGAAGTACAGTCTTAAATCTTACTATCTTTATAGTGAGATTTCTAAGAAATACTTTACAAGACAATGGTTATGGTTTATGTGTAGAATTGTTGGTGATTTAGATAACGAAACTAGAGTAATATAATAAGAACATGGTGGATACGCCGCTGGTACTTCCTATATATAAGTGTGCTTATTGTATTACCCTTCGTAGTCTTATCCGAACCACCATTAGGATTATGATTTTGTGATACAATGTAACAAGACTTAATTCCCATTACCATCTACCTATCTTTATAGTTAGATATTTGTGGAATGTTTAAAGTACTAATTGGTAGTCCTTGATTGGATTCTGTGTACTTTAATGCGTATTTGACAAGACAAGTTGACAAGACAATGTGACAAGACTTAATTCCCATTACATCTACATATCTTTATAGTTAGATATTTGTGGAATGTTTAAAGTACTAATTGGTAGTCCTTGATTGGATTCTGTGTACTTTAATGCGAAGTTGACAAGACAATGTGACAAGACTTAATTCCCATTACATCTACCTATCTTTATAGTTAGATATTTATGGAATGTTTAAAGTACTAATTGGTAGTCCTTGACTGGATTATGTGTATTTAATGCGTATTTGACAAGACAAGTGACAAGTTGACGATTATGTGTTTATGTGGTTAGGATGACGAAACAAGTGTAATACCATAAGAACATGGTGGATACGCCATAAGTGTTCTTATTGCATTACCCTTGTAGCGTTATTCGAGTCACTTTAGGATTTTGTGTGCAATTGATTCAAAGGTTTGACAACCAAATCCTTGAAGAATCCTTTCATAATTTGTATGATAGATTCTTAGAAGGATATTTAGTATTATTATAAATCATTGATTGATTTCAAATAATACTCACGTGAGTTATGACCGATTTCGGTATAGTTATTGTTAATCCTAATTGGATTTCTAATAACATACTCACAAGTTTATGGACGATTTCAATATGTTTACAAAGAACAAAGTACAATTTTCAAAGGCATGAAAATTACTTAGTAATGATCAAAATGCCATATACAAAACTCTTTTGTCACAAGTTTCATAAACAAGTTAATGTATTGCAATGCTTACCCTTTTCGCCATTCTTTGGCTAAAATAAGTCGATTTACAATTGGCAACTCTCGTAGTTGTCAAAGTATTGCAATACTAAACCTTTTGCCATTTATTTGGCTAACAAAACTATGTGCTCGCCAACATTGTTTGTTGACGTCTCTTTTTCACATATGTTTCAGGTTGACGATTATCCGAGCATGCTACACATAGGAATGCATCCGGGCTTTAGACTTCTTTAAACAAAAGACAATTACATGTATTCTTTGTATTGTAAAACAATTTAATAATAATGAAACAATTTAGTACCAGTTGTGGTTGAGCAATTTGTAACGTGACTCTCTGATATTTCCGCCGCGTCTTGTTGTATTACGCGATTGGGGTGTTACATAAGATTCGTTAAATACCGATAAATGACCAATTTACCTTTTTTCACGTAAAATGATTTAAACCAAGCTTTTTATAACCAAATCTTTTATCTACTGATATAACATGTTAAATAACATATTTAGTTAAATAAAACATGCCATAACCTCAGTTTACCTCAAACATCGAATTTAACGGCATTTATCGACTTTTACGCCTTTTCGGCGCATAGTATGGTTTAAAACCATAACTATGAGCCAAGACTTGTTACCTACTGATTTATAAACTTGTTTTCAATATATTTTCAGTAAGTACAAGTTCCGAACTCAGAATCCCAATTATGACCTCAAAGCTATGTGTGAAATGACTAAAATGCCTTTACGGGACATAGTTTAGTTCAAAATAGTTAAGCACACATATATTTGGTATCCTACTTTATAACATCATAAGAATTATGTTTTTACTGAATAAATATAACTTTGACATCAAAGTGCTTACGAACATCTTTTATGAATGATAAAATGACCAAAATGCCCTTATGAGGCATAAATAGAGTTTAAAACCAAAACGGACCTACATAATGATATCCTACTGATATCATAACATATTTTAAACATAAAGGCATGTGGAACTTGTATTTGACTCTCTCGGTTACCCGTTCCGCTTATACGCTTACAATTAAGCATACGTAACTAGTTTATGTAAATTAATCGAAACAGGTGTAACTTCGTCATTTTCCTATCAAAATCCAGAATGTTATTAGTATACCCATATTATACAAGTCTTGATACTTGTCGGGTCCAATTAACCTTCTATTCCAGTCACCGCTTAATCTAGCATACCGTACCGTATCATTTTCGCGTAAGACTAACTGGTTCAAGTCCAAGACTTAACTAAGGACTCGTTAGCATTCTAATATTGGTTAATAATTACCATCACTCAAGACTAAACGCCTTCCGGCAGATTGTGCCTGTGCTTGTCATTGATCTGCGGCTAAGTTCTGACATTTCGAAGACTTAACTTCAGGTAAATACTCTTAACCTATTTTCCCTATACGAGCTTGGGATACGGTAAATTATTACCGCTTGGTCGGGTATAGAAGTTATGTTTTATCCACTTGTGATAATTAATTAAATTGCATAACCCGATTTTGATCTGTGTTGTTTGAAACTAAAACATTGGGGGTGGACTTGACCATGTCTAGGATATCCTTGGCTCACTAAAGTGCTAGTGGCCACGACTTAAGCAAGGTGTAGGCATACACCGGTAATTGCTATTATTAATTAATGTCTGCTTTCTATGTGAAAGTTCAGTAGTGGTGTGTCAGTCGATCATGTCTCGGTTTCTGTACCGGGCCCCGTATGTAAAAGACGAACATGTCAATCTGTATATAAGGTCTTTTGTATTGTCCTGAGTTATTTATGAAAATGTGCCTTGTGCACCTAAAACCATTTTCAAAAGGATTTTCAAAATGTGTCGGCTAATTGTATTTACCAATGCAAACTGACGTATTTCAAAAGATTAAAGTTACAGGTACAAGCACGAAATAGGCCGGAAGTTGCGGGGCACTTACGCTACGGAGTTGCGACCTCATAAGTTGTGTCTGTAGAGTTTGTTACCATTTTGTGTATGTTTATTTCCGATCCGCCTGTGGATCTTATTACAAGCCTTGTGTATATTTGTTTTTCAAACACTTGGATGCTTTTGGTTTGTAATAGTTATATTTTACTCCAAGCCTTCCGCTGTGTTGCTCTGTGTTGTAATTGGTTATGATGATACCAACTGTACGTCATGATACTCCCCGCCGGGCCCACCGGAATACATGTGGAAAACGGAGTGTGACATGAGCCTAGCCACAAATAATCCAACAACATAATGTTCACATAACTTAACTCTATTAAGCAATGCATCAAAAGCATCACAATATTCTTGTAACGTACTAGTTTGTTGTAATTTTTTTTACTTCTTCAATTGGCTATTCTAATTACCTTGTGGATAATCTATTCAACACAGAGCTCTCATAATCTTCCTAAACAATTTAGTTTATATCACAATCTTGACTTGTGACATACCCTTGGTGCCATGGAAGTGCAGTTTCTACAAGATTAATCACAAAGGGCTGTTTGGTAACTTCTGAATGGTTAAGTGTTGAACCAGTAAGAGGTCCGAACCATTAAGTGCTGAAGCAGTAAGAGGTCTGAACCATTAAGACCCAGTATAATGCTTAACCGTTCAAAGGCAAATGTCTGACCAATTCAGATTAGAGGTCTTAACCATTCAGACTTTGTATAATACTTAACCATTTAGAGGCAAATGTTTGAACTATTCAGACATTTGCTCACGAAACAAACAGTCGGAACCATTAAGTGCTGAACCAGTAAGAGGTCTGAACCATTAAGAGCTCCATTAGGAGGTAAAAAACAGCCCCTTCATGTTAGCAGGTGTTTTGTCCACTGAAAGGAAATGATTACAATTATAGATCGATACCTCAACATCTTCACCGCTAAACTTCGGAAAATCCGGTCGACCTAACCATACTAATCGTTGTTTACCACCTCTGTTATTATTCCCCATCATCTCCTTCATTTCTATAAGTTGTAAATACACTCCAGCCATTTGAATCTGCATATTCTTGATGTAATCGTATTCTCTTCTAAAACCGATTGTTGAATTTGAATTGATTGCGCGTTATCTTTTGTCATCTTCTCTGATCGTTCCATTTCCTTCTGTCCAGTCGCCATTGAAATTGCTTTGAATTGATCGTCTACTGAATCGAATAGAATCAATCGAAATTGCTTTGGATTGATTGTATTCTGAATCGAGTTGCTGAATCGTCGAAGCTCCAATAGGATGGGTAGCGCTGATACAATTTGTTACGATTAAAGAAAAGAACAAGAACATAGAGGGAAAGCTCAATTTATTTCATTGATGGAGCTACAATCAACTAACCTAACGACTTATAACAACTCAGTTAGTTACAGATTACAGTATTGACACTTAACCCCCTCAACTAACAATATGATACAAAACAGTCCCTATACTAGCTCTACTATTGAAAATGACATAAATGATCCCTGCACTCGTTAACTCGTGACAGAGATAGTTGACCGATTATAAAGCAAGAAAACCACCACCGGCTGTTAAAGGGGGGGGGGGGGGGGGGGGACCGATTTCTAACAAAATCATGTAAAGCCTCGTACGGAATCACTCAGACGGAAAAGAAGAAGAAGAAGAAGAAGAAAAAAGCAAACGTAAACCCTAATAGTTATTCATCATCAATGGCGTCCACCAAATTAAGTTCAAACAATCATTCAGGTGTTAATAATTCAAATGTGTGGTTCTATTCGTTGTTGCTCACTATTCAATATGGCGCTCAACCTTTGCTCACCAAACGCTGCATCGGGTAATTTCGTTTGTCATCTTACTTTGCTATATAATTATAGGTTTTGAATGTGAGTTTTATAGTTATAGATTACAATTGGTTTTAACATATTTAGCCAAATAAATTATCATTGTTTGACCAGCCCGTAGGATTGGAAATTCGAGCTTGTGTAAACTTACTAAGCACAAAGATTTCGTTTGGCTCGAAGAAATTGTAAATCAGGTTGATAGACATGAGAACACCTGAAACATAGTGGCCCCGTTAGAAATTATTTAATGTAACTAAGTATGATCACTAGATCAATCAATAAATGTAACTAAGTATACTTAGGTTAATATAAAGCCTTTATATTGCGCCCATACTTCAAATGTTACGGTAATTCACTGGTTGACATCAATATAAAACGAGATGCTTTATAAAGATCAAGTCTATATTGTTGCCATGTAATATAAAAAATAACTTCTAATGGTGATTGCTTATTGATCTAGTTGGTTTCCAGCACATTTGTATCAACCCTTATCCTATAGTTTTGTTTATGCCCTTTGACTAATCTTACTAACTTATGTTTTCAGAGGCATTTAACCATTTATAACATCCCTTGTTAGCAACATTTGTACCAAATCGTTCAATTATTAGCGAATCTTTTTTCCGCATCCTATTATATTTCTCATTGTTTTTCCAAGCCCTTTACTTATTTATTCTATTGCTCAATATGTTCACATCTATTTTTATTAAGGTTTAGTCAACTAGTAGATGTGAGAACTGCAGAATGTCGAGATATATAGCTATATTAAGTCCAAGAATCTTATCTATATCGAGTTTAAGATTGTTTCTTAAATTTATTTATTTAGTTACTGCATAGTTATTAAAGGCGCTAGGCGCATAGGCCTCGCCTGGGGCCTAGGCCCAAGGCGCAAACTAAGCGAGGGCTTGAGAAAATAAAAGTGCGCAATGAAAAAGAAATTAAAATATATTATGTATTAGATTAATAATAATATTATTCTGATAAAACAAACAAAAGCTATTATATAACGGTTAATATCATCTCTTTAGTATCAAAAGTTCTAAAATATTAGTGTATTGGTGTAGAAAAGTAGTTTTCCTTAGATAAAAGTAGAAATAGGGCTGGAATCTTGCCGGAATTTAGAGAATTTAGCTGGAAACTCTCTGGAATATAGGAATCGTGCCGAAATCTACGCCTGAACCATCCTGGAGAATTAAAGCGCAATTGCCTTGGCTTAAACCGCAATTGCCTCGCCTCGCCTGAGAAACGGGCCTAGGCGCAAGAGGCGATGGCTTTTTAACAACTATGAGTTCTGTTAATAATCAGGTAAGGAAAGTTAGTCGTAATCAGTTTCGTGTTCTGCACATACCAGCAGTGTAGCTTTTATCCACTTAAAGGTGATTATTATCGATAGTGTATTCTGAGCTAAGAAGTGTTCTCTCTCATCAATGAATATCATGTGTGATGCATCAACCCTTTTGTTATTCAAGACATCGCTGTTGTAATATTAAGTTTGCTAAATGTCAGATTTGACGCTATAACTTGATTGTATCTTAATATTCCTACAGGCAAGAAGTGATTGTAACTTCCAATGTTTTGGCATGTGAGATTGTAAAGGTAATTTATATATATATTTTTTTTAATATTTCTTATGTGTTCTTCTTTCCTAATCTATATTTTTGCATAATAGGTTATTTGTGGACTGGTTCTCATGGTAAAAGATGGTAGTCTAAATAAAGCATTAAAGGAATGGACTTTGATTGGCTCGCTAAGTGCATCCGGATTACCTGCAGCTATTTACGCCGTACAAAATAGCTTGCTGCAGATTTCTTACAAGAACCTTGATTCCCTCACTTTTTCAATGTTGAATCAGACCAAGTTGATTTTCACAGCATTGTTTACATATATTATTTTACGGTATGTTCTTGAATTGTTTGATTATTTATCAGCTGTCAACTCGTATTACTCCATTTGGTTCCCAACTGCATTTTACATGTTTATTAATAAGAAAGAAAAAGTGTACTGCAGGCAGAGACAATCCATTCAGCAAATTGTGCCCTGTTCATACTTATCTTAGCAGCTGTTCTTTTAAGCATTGGGGAAGGATCACGAAAAGATTACGGAAGCGATGACCCTGATAAGATTGTTCTTTACGGAATTACTCCCGTCTTGATTGCTTCTGTACTTTCAGGTCTTGCTTCTGCTTTGTGCCAATGGGCCTCTCAGGTTTGTCAAAAATTCCGTCGTCTTAACAAAACAAAAAATGTCCTGTAATCTGTAAAGCGTGTAATAGTGATCATATACAGCGTTATTCATCCCAATTTTCATGTTGTAGGTTAAGAAGCACTCGGCATACTTGATGACGTTAGAGATGTCATTGGTTGGGAGCCTTTGCTTGCTGGCAAGTACCTACAAGTCTCCAGACGGTGAAGCAATGAGACAGCATGGGTTCTTCCATGGGTGGACCCCACTTACGATGGTAATCGTCTTTATATGTGCGTTATAAAAATTAGCACTTGAGACATAGTTTATGATTGAACTTAAAGCTGTTCCACAGTTTTGAGCCTGTTCAGAATCCATAATAATACTGGACGAACATGATATGGTTCGGTATCAGTTTGGTTTAGGTATCAAATCGGTTTGTTCCATAGTAAACCATGGACCTAATTTTGAAAAACAAACCTACTGGCAAAAGAAAATTTAAATAAGTTTGGTTCTGAAATAAGTTGTGTTTTCTTTATTTTGATTCAGATCCCTGTTTTTATCAACGCTGTTGGTGGGATTCTAGTGGGCCTGGTCACTTCATATGCTGGTGGTGTAAGAAAGGCAAGTTTGTACTGACTAATTTCATTATTGTTTAGCGGGCCGGGCCAGTTGGGTGACATATCAAAATGGTTCGTTTCCGTACAGGTCAAACTGGGTTGGGTATCATAATGGGCCAGATAGTGCCTGCTAACCCTTTCTTTTTCCCTTTTCTTGAATTTTCTAAATAATTAATGGTTTAAATGAGTATATTATCACATTGATAATCCATTTTACTGAAACAAAACAATTTAAGAGGTTTTATGCATTTTGAATACATTCATGTGACTTTCAAGTTTCAACCCCTTTGACCCACTAGATACATTCCATTTGAGCTAGTTTTTGAATATCTATTTATATGCCTCTTTTGGTAAAAATGTACATGCAGGGGTTTGTCATTGTCTCGGCGCTTTGTGTTACCGCTTTGTTGCAATTTGTGTTTGATGGGAAACCCCTTCATTGTTCTGCCTTTTGGCTCTTCCGCTTGTGATGGCCAGCATTTCAATATACCAGAAGTACCCGTATCATGCCAAAAAGAAGGAAGCATAGAATACGTAATCCCGAAACAGGTATTATGCATTCTATCGAATTCTGGTAAGTAACACGATGACTCGACACACACTGGATTGTAGATTGTTTTACTAACTTTTTGAAACACATTGCTAGTATTGGAGGTCGGGCATTGCATATGTCTCATTATCTATCAAATGGACGGAACGATGTGGGAGTTGCCTAAGGTGTCCTACAATGTTATATGTATGTACACCACAACTAACTACAACAATGAATCAAACTTGGAAAGTTGGACACATTGTTGTAATTGTTAGATGCATTGTTATATACTTTTGTATAACAAATTAAACTCCTAAAAGTTGGATACATCTTTGTAATAACAATGCAAAGACTGAAAATATGCAATTCTAGCATAATGTTGAATCAATAATCCCATTCATTCATTGCAGCTTGTTTTAGGTGTGTGTGTGTTCTAGTAGGTTTTTGGTGCTACTAAGAGGTTATCATGTTATGTATCCTCTAAAAAAACCTTAACTAGAAAACAATCAATAAGTTGACTGTCAATACCCAAAAAAAAAAAAAACCTTAGCCAAATCAATTTCAAACCAAATACTAAAAACCTTAACTAGAAAGCCCATCAAGAAGGTGGTGGTTTAAAATCGAAAACCAAATTATTATTTGTGTTATAATTAATAGTAGTAACAGTAATAATAGCAGGGATAAAATTAATAACAAAAAAATAAAAAAATAAAAACAAGAGTTAACTTCAACACACCTGATCAAATAAAAAAAGGTCACACCAGTGATATTGACATTATAAATTGAAACCATCAGTTGTAGTATAACAATTATATAAGATTACAAATGAGGAAAACACACTATTAATATGACTAAATAACAATCAGATTTTTGAAGGAGCCTTGAGGGTGAGGATAGCTTTTTTGATTCTGTCAGCAGCGGTCTGTAAGTCGGAGAGGGATGCTGCATATGAGATCCGGATGCAGCTGTCATCCCCAAATGCATCTCCAGGCACCAGGGCAACCTGCGCATTTCAAAATTAACTAAAATCCAATTATTTTTATTCATTTCTTCACTTTTAGTGTTTTCTTGGCTATTATTCAAGTATTATAACCTGTGTAACAATCTTTAGTTGTTTATATAACATTTAATGGTTACACATTTTTCTAAAAGAGTCGATTATTCAAAAATGTTTTTTATAATTTTTATTTTTTTGTTTCGTTTTTGGACAGTTTGGTTCGAAATTTGAACTCTACAAACTCTTCCTGGACTACCTTCAGTCAGTAACCAGGTCATGCCAGGCTAAACTGGCATGTTGATGACCAAAAGGACCATGGACCATTTGTGCGTCTCTTCGTACTTGAACAAAGACGACTGTTTTCCCAAAAAAATCTTAACTGAGAAATATTGGTATAATGACTTGTAAACCATGATACAAAAGTTCCAACTTAACAAATGTGCATTTGGTAAAATACTTACCTGACCCTTTTCCAGCAAATACCGACACAGAGATTCTGAATCCTTAATCAACCCGAACCCATCAACCTCGGTGCCGTAGTAATGGCTGAAATCAAGAAAGAGGTAGAAAGCACCCTGCAAAACCCGAGAGTTACAACCAAGATTATAAACAAAAGGCTAACCCTTTATCTTCATATTTAACAAAAAAAAGAACAATACAAAATAATTGTTATACCTGGGGTTCAGATATTTTGACACCATCCAATTCTTGGAAAGCTGAAACCAAAAAATCTCGGCGTTCACGAAATGCTTTGACCATATGTGATACGGCTTCCCCACCAGCGTGTCCCATTCCTAATGCAGCAACTGCAGCTTTCTGTGCTATACTACTTGCACCTGAAGTGGACTAAAACAACAAGTACAGGGAACATTTGTGACATTATGCAGAAGATGTCTATCATATTCAACAAAAAAAGTTGAATGAATAACGAAGTCAGGGCCGCTTTAAAGAAGTGTCAATTTGGTACGGGTCAGATTAAGTGAGCCATGGCTGATATGATATAATTACATGCTGTTTGAATGAATAAGATTCTTATAGTAGCTTTAATGCGAAACTATGTACCTGACTTTGAATTTTATCACATGCAGCGATGAAGTGTTTAGGACCGGCAATATATCCAACTCTCCAACCAGTCATTGCAAAAGCCTAGGAAATGCAGATTAAGTGAGCCATGGCTAATATGACAGTAAATGATGCTAATTTATTTAATAAATACACCTTCTGAGTGCATTTGTAGAGAACCAAATCATTAATGCAAATTTGTACCTTAGAGAACCCGTTGACTGTTAGTGTACGTTCCCACATGCCAGGCAAAGATGCAAAGCTCGTGTGTACAGCTGGCGTGTATATTATGTGCTCGTATAATTCATCAGAGATCACCTGAGTAGAAACGACAAAAATAAGATTCACGTTAGCCAACACTAGTTTACTTATGAATGACTGATTTGGGTTGTGGGTTCAAATCCTAACAGAGCAGGTTAGTGTGTAAGTTTTTGCAGTTAAACTCAATAAAACTGTTTTTTATTCAAAAATTAGATTTCGGTTGTAATACAAATTTTGAAAATCACAATTAGTGCATTCACTACTAATACAATAATTCTAAATAGGAAAATAAAGTGTTGCGCATGCCAATGCAACCCGACCGTTACCCAACCTGGCCTACCCGCCCATCTGGTCATCTGTACTAAAACGAAGCATGCTGAAGTAAGAGTTGTGATTGTTCTACCAAGAGTCTTGGATGCTTAGCAACAACTCGAGCAATTTCTTGAAGCAATTCCTTAGGATAAACCGAGCCTGTCGGGTTAGATGGAGAACAAAGAATCAGCAGTCTTGACTTCTCGGTAAGCTTAGATTCTAGAAGCTTCGGATCCAACAGAAAGTTGTCTGAAATGGTTGCAGGAAGAAGCACGGGTGTTGCGTCAGCCAACCTTGCCATTTCAGGGTAGGTCACCCAACATGGAGCTGGAATTATAACCTGAAAGATTACAAGATAAATGATATAATGTCAATAATCACACAACAATTTGTCTATTTATATACAAAAAAAAGATGGCAATTGACCTCATCTCCTGGAGAACAAACAGCAAGGATTGCTTGTAGTATGCTCTGCTTTGCACCATTACTAACCACAATTTGGTCAGGTGTGTAAGAAATATCATTCTCCTCTACACCACAAAATGGAAGAAATATAATATTAAAAATTTTCATTCAATATCTATCACATCATCTTGGTTTAAAAAGAGCGAGACACGCGCATAACGTACACGAGGTGTTGCTCTATTACATATCAGCCTCATGCGCGCCTTTTATAACCAAGCACCCCATATAGTCAAAGCTAACTTACCCTTTAGTTTCTTGCATATCGCTGTTCGTAGTTCAATGGTACCAGCATTAGGAGTATACCTTGTGTAACCTTCACAATTGCCTTTATTCCGGCCTGTTTCAAAATTTTATATGAAGATATAATTAGCAAGACAAATGTGGAAAAAATTACACAAATAGTAATAAATTTGAATCAACCACCTGAGCAATAACCGCAGGGGTGTCAAAATCAGGTTGTCCAGCAGATAAACGAATGACAGGAACACCGGCTTCTACAAGTGCAGTGGCTTGGTCAGTTATAGCCATTGTTTTTGCAGGCTGTATTGAGTTGACTCTAGGACTCAGAGTGGTGTCAACCTCCATTTCCTCAAACTTGTTTTCTGCTAGCACTGCTGAACAAATTGACTTCTAACTGGTTCGTTCTCCAGCGCTCTACTCCAAACTACACACAAATCCCACGTAGATAAACGCTTGAACATCTTCTACGTATGGTTATTATATAACTAAGAAGTATACCTGATCGAGTTGAGGTTCGAATAAAACGAGATTGTTGATGATCTGAGTGAATCAAAAGCCTTTGAAGTATGCAATGGAGTATGTTACAGGGTTTTCTTTTTAAAGAAATATATTCCTAGGCTAGTCTTGCATGTCAAATCATAGAAGAGAAGTTTAATTTTGCCCTCTTGTATATAGTATATAAACAATGATCTCAGCATAGAAAAAATGTACATTATTTCATGTTTCTCAAGTACCAAACCTTTTTGTCCTAATATGTATAGTTACAATTCCATTTTTTATTTTGTCATCTCTTGTTTTTTCAAAGTCTTCATTTAACTTCAGATGGTAATAATAACTGTCATTCTATATACTCGGAAAAGAAAGAAACCATGTGCCATTAACCACACAATACCACCACCACAAATAACAAACCCCCCTCTCTCTGTAGATCACCACAAATAACAAACAGTGCGCTCATTTTTCCAAATTTGGTTTGTTATTTTATTTGTTCAATGTACAATTTAATTTAACATGCTAGGTAGGCTTAGGGATGAGATTTTTTACCGAAATACCGGTACCGTACTGTTACCATACGGGTACCGTACCGAATAATCATAAACGGTATTAGATTTTTTCAAATTTCGGTATCGGTAAATAACGGTATTCGTATCGGTAATTTTGGTAACTATATAATTAATTTATATTTCTACATATCTATAATCTGGTACAATATTTTAATCTATAATCCCCAATCAATCAAGCCATCTTCTTCAAGTATTATAAACTATATTATTTGCTATTGTTGTGATGATACTTGAATTTATATTATTATAGTTAGGCGATTATGATGCTTTTGTCCATGTCTATATGAAAGTTATCACTAGACTATTAAATAGAGTTGAATCATATATATGAAAGTTATCACTAGACTATTAAATAGAGAAGCATATATGTACGTTAATGTCTATATGAAAGTTAGCATTAGACTATTAAATAGAGTTGAAGCATATATGTACCTTAATATATGTTTTAACATTAAGTCATGACGATGAAATAGTTTAATATTATCTAATACTGTAAATATAGATGGATAAGAAATGTTCGATACAAATAAATTGTGATGTCTAAAAAATCATTATACGAGTAACGATACTTAGAAAGGGAAATCCTATATACTGCCTATAGAGAATAAACTATATTATATTTGCTATTGATTTGTGTTATACTTTAATTTATATTGTTGTAACCAAATTGATCCGGTTATTCAACTATGTTGTTATTCAACTATGTTGTAAGATAATGAATAATTGACTTTTATATAGGTTAGAAAAAAGAGATACAAACTATAGATATGATAAATTTATCTTTTTTGGTATGTATGGATGACAATTTGCCTTTGAAGGATGGATGGTGGACATGATATTTTTTATATTAAACAATGGAAAACACCAATGCGGTACCAAAGCTGTAAATTACCGAAAAACCGGTACCGGTACTGCACCGGTACCGAACCGATACATTCGGTACGGTATTCGGTATCCATTTTCCTGAATTTCGGTATCCGTAAATGCAGTATCGATACGGTACTGGTATGGTACCGATGTCATTCCTAGGTAGGCTTGTAAACGAATTGAACGAACAAGAATAGGGCCATGTTCGTGCTCGTTTGTTAAGGAAATACAGATGGTCGTGAACACATATTGAACGGAAATGTATGTTCATGTTTGTTTTATAAGGAATCTTAGTTGTTTGCTAATAGTTCGTGAACACTGATCACGAACAAAAGCAAACGCAAACAAACACAAATGAACCTTAAACTTGAAATTAAAATAAAAGGCACCATTGACCTTAAGCATCCGATACAACAATTAAATGATAGATCAAGAATTCAAGACACAAGAAGTCTACTACAAGCATCATACGACATATAAAGTTTAGCTAAATTAAGATATAATTATCTAAAGTTACTTAGTCATATCCTAAAAAATGTCTTTAATGTCCAACTTCTTCTTACGTTTAGATAAAGGTTTACATTTTACTATTTTTTTAATATAATCGTTAGTTAATGTTTAGGGGGGAAAGTAAAAAAAGAGAGGTAAGTAAAACTTAAACAACGAAATGAAATATTGAAAAACATTAAAAACTTTTAAGAAATTAACATGAACGGAAGTAAACGAACGAACATGTTACCGAACGTTCACGAATGCAGTCGAACAAACGAGACCTTTGTTCATGTTCGTTCATTTTGTTAATCGAACATAATATCTTGTCCGTGTTCGTCCATTAACTAAATGAACGAACACAAACGAACTTCCCGCCGAACTGTTCGCTGAACGTTCGGTTCGTTTACAGCCGTAATGCTAGGAGAAAGTTCAATCAACAATTCTTCACTTGTTCACCCCACAAACAAGAGAGATCCTTCAATTAAGACCATAAACAACCGAGGTCCTTCGGACGGTTAGGTGGAAGAGAGGAGAGGTGAGCTGCAGACGTGGTGACAATAGACTCCCTGGTCTGTGGCCATGGATCATGCGGTTTTGTGACACGAGTGATATTGCTTGTTCACCCGAAGGATCTCAAAAATATTATCATAACAATTATTTAAGAAAATTACAAATTACAATTGACGAAAACACATTATTAACATCAGTGATAGTATGCACAAGATGGTTAGATATTTGCAGGAGTGTTGAGAGTGAGGATAGCTTTCTTGATTCTGCCAGCAGCTTTCTTTACGTCGGAGAGGGATGCTGCATATGAGATCCGAATGCAGCGGTCATCTCCAAATGCATCTCCAGGGACAAGGGCAACCTAAGCATATCAAATGTACCAACAAATATATATTTATGTCTTAAATATGGTTTTTGTTTTCTTTTTTAACAGTTGAGTTTAAATTTTGAACTCTCAATCAAACTCTTCCTAGACCGCCTTTAACCGGTATCCAGGTCATGACTGGTCGACCCTAACCGGTCCCTAGACTGCATATTGAGCATGTTCTATGACCACAACGTCCTTGAGCCCGGTTATGGGTAATATTGGTATAGTAACTTGGATTACATGATGCCGAAGTTCCAACCAATACAAGGGTGCGTTGCCGTTTAGTATAATATTTACCTGACCCTTTTCCAGCAAATACCGACATAGTGACTCTGAATCCTTAATCAAACCAAATCCATCAACTTCTGTACCGTAGTAATGGCTGAAATCAAGAAAGAGGTAGAAAGCGCCCTGCAAAACCCGAGTGTCACAACCAAAATTATCAAGTCCTGATAAAGGACAGATTATGAAGGAAACTTGTCAACTGTCAACATGGATATATGCAAATAAAAAAATGGTAACCCTTCATCTTTATAGCTGATAATAATTGTACCTGGGGTACAGATATCTTGACACCATCCAATTCTAGTAACGCGGAGACCAAAAAATCTCGGCGTTCACGAAATGCTTTGACCATATGCGATACGACTTCCCCACCAGCTTGTCCCATTCCTAAAGCAGCAACTGCAGCTTTTTGGGCTATACTGCTCGCACCTGAAGTGGACTGAAACAAGTAGAAGGACCATTTGTGTCGTCATGCAGAAGATATAAATAATGTTGGACTAAAAGTTTGAATTAATAATGATTCTTAAAGTAGTCTTAACTTATGTACCTGACTTTGAATTTTATTACACGCGTCAATGAAGTGTTTAGGACCAGCGATATATCCTAGTCTCCAACCGGTCATTGCAAAAGGCTAAGAAAATGCAGATTAACTTAGCCATTGCTAATATGACAGTAAATGATGCTAATTCACATAAAGAATACACCTTTTGATTGCATTTGTAGAAAACCAAATCATTAATGCAACGAAATACCTTAGAGAACCCGTTGACTGTTAGTGTACGTTCCCACATGCCAGGCAAAGATGCAAAGCTCGTGTGTACAGCTGGCGTGTATATTATGTGCTCGTATGATTCATCAGACATCACCTGAGTAGAAACGACAAAAAATGAGGTTCACGTTAGTTAACATTAGTTTTACTTACGAATGATTGATTTGGATTGTGCTTGCTAAAAGGGAATGCGCCAAATGGGTTTAAAGTTTCCAAAAATCTGTTTTCAGCGCATACAAGGTCAATCCAACGCGACCCGTTTTTGACCCATTAACCAACTTTCTAAACCATTTTAGAATCACCAGCATGCCTTTAGCCTAGTGGTGGTTGTGGGTTAAAATCCTAACACGGCAGGTTTGTATCTAAGTTTTTTACTGTTAAACGCAATAAAACTGTTTTCTATTCAAAGAATTAGATTATGATTGTAATACAACTTTTATAATCAGAGTTAATGCATTTGTTATTAGTGCAATAATTTCTAAATAGGAAAAGGAAGTGTTGAGCATGTCAATGCAATCCGACCCGTTTTCACCCACAACCCAACCTGGCCTACCCGCCCGTCTGCTAAAACAAAGCATGCTGAAGTAAGAGTTGTGGTTATTCTACCAAGAGTCGTGGATGCTTAGCAACAACTCAAGCAATTTCTTGAAGCAATTCCTTAGGATAAACCGAGCCTGTCGGATTAGATGGAGAACAAAGAATCAGCAGTCTTGACTTCTCGGTAAACTTAGATTCTAAAAGCTTCGGATCTAACAGAAAATTATCTGAAATGGTTGCAGGAAGAATCACGGTGTCGCATCAGCAAACCTTGCCATGTCAGGGTAACTCACCCAAAAGGGAGCTGGTATTATAACCTGAAAAGAGAGATTTTAAGATAAATGAGATACTATTAATAATCACACAACTAATATAAACAATTAGTCTATTTAAAGATTATATCAAAACTAAAATACACAAAAGTAGATATCCATTGACCTCATCTCCTGGGGAACAAACAGCAAGGATTGCTTGGAGTGTCACTGCTTTGCCCCATTACTCACCATAATTTGATCAGGTGTGTAAGAAATATCATTCTCCTCTACAAAATAGAATGAAACAAGATCTTTCTAAGAATTCTAATTCAATATCTATCACTCCATCTGTTGGAAAACTGTTAGCGAAAATGAGTTTTCGCTAATTTTGGACAATAAACAATTTATATGAGTTATATAGATAATTAGTTATGAATTTGTGTTCTACGAGGTGAGAGTTTCACAAGCGAACCAAAGCACGTTCAAATCAGAGCTGAGATGAACGGGGTATCAATGCTCGAAGTTGAGTGGTTGAAATGAATATTTCTAAACTTTGGTGACTCTAGTACAAATTTTATCTACTAGAGTGGAGAACATTGTTGTAAATGATGGAACTTACCCTTTAGTTTCTTGCATATTGCGGTTCGTAGTTCTTGGGTACCAGCGTTAGGAGTATACCTTGTGTAACCTTCACGAATTGCATTTATTCCAGCCTATTTCAGAATTTTATAAAAAAGATACAATTAGCAACACAAAAAGTGGGAAAATATCAGACAAATAATAATGAATTAATTCACCTGAGCAATAACGGCAGGGGTGTCGAAATCAGGTTCTCCAGCAGATAAACTTATGACAGGAACACCAGCTTGTACAAGTGCAATGGCTTGGTCAGTTATAGACACTGTTTTGGAAGGCTGTACTGAGTTGACTCTTGGGCTCAGAGTGGTGTCAACCTCCATTTGCTCAGAGTTGTAATCCACAGTCGATCTACCCCAAAATAGAAATAAAACCAAAATAGTGTCTCATCCCATCGATCTACATACATAAATTACTAGAAATCATATTGTATATTGCTTTTCTGTCCTATGAATAATAATAATAATAATATAATAATTCAGTTGAGTAGCTTCTACTTCTAGATATATAACTAGTCGAATAGATGTTGTGTGATCGATGATGACATGAGTTTTCAAATTCTGATGAACATTGCTTTTAGCGCCTAAACTAGCGAAATCTATATCGTAAACTGAAACTTGTGGTGATTTTGTTCCAAATTCTAGGCCATTACCGATGATAACAACAAATAAGAAGTATACCTGATTGAAAGATCTCGGTTGAGGTTCGAAGGAAATGAGATTGTTGTTGATGATCTGAATGAATCAAAAACGAGTCCTGGAGACGGATTTTTGAAGGATGCATTGAAGCATGTGGAAGAAATGTTAGCAGCCATGGTTCTAACTGAGTTGACTAAAATGTGGAGGGGAAACAGGGACCATAATAGCCATTTGACAATAATATGAAAATAGCCTTGACTTTTTTAAATTATCAATATAGCTTGACTTTCCATCTTCTGCGTCATATGGCGCAGCACATTACTCTCCTGCGCCAAAATCTTCACCTCCTGCGCCGCGCATAATCTCCTTGCGGCGCCATCTTCTCCTCCGCCGCGCGTCTTCTCCTGCGCCATTTTGACTTCCTGGTCAAAACGACACGTGTCTGTCTATGGTTAAGCGGTAATTTAACAATTTTCATGCTATTTTGAAAAATTTTTAAAGTCAACATGCCATTTTGGTGATTTTCTCGGGGAAGCAGATTTAAAAAAGTTTATAGGGTGACTGACGTTGGGTTGGGGATTGATGGTGATCCGCGTTAGGTGGTTTGTTATTGTTCTTTTTGTTTTTTTAACGTTAACTAAACAACCCTGCTCTTAAAATACTTCTTCTTTTTTTATTTACAATCCAATGGGACTTCAACCTTATCCTAAGTCAGACTAATTAATTAATATTTTGTTTAATTCTTTTTAAGTTTAAAATCATATTATTATATTATTATTTTATTATTATTGTTATTAATTTAAGCTTTTTTAATTATAACTTTTTAAATTATGATATTTTATAAAATTTCAGGTTGTTAAAACGTGCCTATTTTTATCTAAATCTCGATAGAATTTGTTTTTAATTGTTAGTATTAATGTGCTAGTAATTAAACAAAAATATACATGTTATCAAAGCTACTTTAATTTAGTTTTTATTATTTTTCTTTATTATTATTATTAATTGACAGCATTTGCCCATTCCGTCATTTAATGTAATTTTTATAAAATTCTTAATATTCAGTTGCAACATGCTTAATTTTATTTACGTTTCGATAAAAGTTTTGTTAAAAGTCGAACTGGTCAAATATACTTATTTTTTTGTTCTTTATCTACGAACCTAACCAATACCGTTCGAACAACTTTAGTCAATTAGTGTTGTTTATATGGTTCCTGATATAATTTTTTTGTTGAAAACGTGTTGTATTCGCAATAGAGTATATTTTTTAAATTCGTAACTTATGGTAGTGTCGTATCGTACCGTGACAAACCCAACAATATCGGCAACATGTTAATTCCGACCGAACTATATTGGTGTCGGTATTCTAAGGACTTGTCAAGAGTTGGTAATTACACCTACATTTGTTATGAGAAACCTGATCACAGAAAGTGATACAAGGTCGGTGAGAGAATAACACGTTAAAACATGCTCTGTAACACCCTAAATTGGATGGCTAACGTGTCACTCATATAGATAACAAATCCAAATAATAAAATGAAAAGATCATAATTACATTTTATTACGTTGGAGAAATACACAATTGAATCCTAATCGTCAACTTCTTTTAATGCTCCCCACTAATTCCCCAAATTTCTCAAATTACCCATCAAACAAATAAGACAACGCTACAAAGAAAATTTATAATGAACTAAAAGTTGCTCAGCGAGGAAGGAATCAATTAGTACAAGCAAAGACCAATCAGTGGAAAACAAAACATAACGGAATAAAGATAAACTCAAAATAAAACTTCAGTTAATACCAAACCAATGCAGACAAAGACAATGATTCTACACCGACATTGGTGATGTAGAGTTGTAGACACAAACATAGCGCATACAAATGCATGACTAACGCCGAACCCATAGGAAAACCGACAAAACTAACACATCTTTAATCATAAAGACTATACCAAACTTTTAATTTTTTAATAATTTTTGAAAGTGTTGTCTTTCAATTAAATGTTTGGATTTAAATCAAAATACTTAAATACTAATGAAAATTTTATAAACCGATATGGAAAACAACCTCAAAACCAAAGCAGGTCCCAAAAGAATATTAAGGCACACACTAAAACAAGTACTGCTGATGATACGGAAGTTAATCGTACATATACAGAACAATATTAGAAACATATCAGAACCCATACAACACATAACAATAAATTAAGTCATGTGATATGGATGCACTCACGAGCCTAAACAAACAGGTACACAACTAGCTAGTCCATGCACTTGTGAGATGGTGAGTATGATATGCACCCATTATTCCATCCCCATAAAACAAACTCAAAGCTAAGATCACTCATATGCCTCTAGGGGCCAAGGTGTTAAACAAGCACGAGCTAGAGACGTCTGTACTTTTATTACGCACTGTCACAATGAGTGTCATGCGTCTCAAAATTCTATTGTAACAATTATTTAATGAAATTACAAATTATAACTAAACTGTCAGTAAAAACAAACAATCAAAACTCTAGCCAAACCAATTTCAAACCAAATACTAAAAACCTTAACTAGAAAGCTCATCAAGGTGTTGGTTGAAAATTGAAAACCAAATTATGATTAGTGTTATAATTAATAGTAGTAACAGGGATATAATTAATATAAAAAAAAGTAAGGAGTTAACATCAACACACTTAATCAATAAAAACAATGTCACGCGAGTGACATATACATTATAAATTGAAACCATAAGTTAGTTCTATTATAACAAGTATATAAGATTACAAATAACGAATGAGGAAAACACATTATTAATATGACTTGCAGTATGCAAAAAGAGAATTAGTTTTTTGATGGAGTGTTGAGACTGAGAATAGCTTTTCTGATTCTATCAGCGCGGTCTGTAGGTCGGAGAGGGATGCCGCATATGAGATCCGGATGCAGCTGTCATCCCCAAATGCATCTCCAGGCACAAGGGCAACCTGGGCATTTCAAAACTAATCAAAATCCCAAATATTTTTTGTTCATTACAAAATTTTAAATATTAAAACCTTTGTAATAATCTCTTATCATCAATAATTAAACATTTTTCTAAAAGGGAGTCAATTAGTAAAAAAAATGGTTTTCTTTTTCCTTTTCCTTTTTTTTTTTACAGCTTGGTTCAAAATTTGAACTTTCAATCAAACTCTTCCTGGACCACCAGATGATGACTGGTTGACCGTAACCGGTCCCTGGACTGAAATTTGGCATGTTTGATGACCAAAAGGGCCTTGGGACCGGTACTGTTCTTGGACCATTTGTACTACATCTATATGTACTTAAACGAAGACGATTGTTTTCCACAAAAACAATTCCGAATGAAGAGAAATACTGTATAATGACTTGAAAACCATGAAGCGAAGGTTCCAACTTAACAAAGTAAAATAAATATTTACCTGACCCTTTTCCAGCAAATACCGACACAGAGACTCTGAGTCCTTAATTAAACCAAATCCATCAACCTCAGTGCCGTAGTAATGGCTGAAATCAAGAAAGAGGTAGAAAGCGCCCTGCAAAACCCGATCAGGATTATCAACTCCCATTAAAGGACAGATTATGAGAACTTGTAAACAGGGGTAATGGAAATAAACAAAATGGTAAACCTTCATCTTTATATATTTAAAAAAAAACTACAAGACAAATTAATAATTGTACCTGGGGTTCAGATATTTTGACACCATCCAGTTCCCGGAAAGCCGAGACCAAAAAATCTCGCCGTTCACGAAATGCTTTGACCATATGCGATACGGCTTCCCCACCAGCGTGTCCCATTCCTAATGCAGCAACTGCAGCCTTTTGGGCTATGCTACTGGCACCTGAAGTGGACTGAAACAACAAATACAGGGACCATATGCGTCATTATGTAGAAGATATCTATCATATTCAACAAAAGTTTGAATAAATAATTAAAATCCGGAAAAATGGGCGGGTCCGGTCGGGTTTGGCGACGGTCAAAACATGTTTGGGCCAAACTAGGTCCAAGTCAAAACAAGTTATGAGCAAATTGAGTTCGGGTCAAAACAGACCGTTTTAAGGTGCCAATTTGATGCGGGCCAAATAAGTGAGCCATGGAAGATTTGATATTATTATACAACGTTTTGATGTGTAGTTGTTTTTTAAGTAGCTTAAATGTGATATTTTGTACCTGACTTTGAATTTTATTACACGCCGCAATGAAGTGCTTAGGACCAGCAATGTATCCAAGTCTCCAACCAGTCATTGCAAAAGCCTAGGGAAATGCATATTAAGTGAGCCATGGCCAATATGATATTTAGTAAACGGTTAACTATAATAAATGATGCTAAATTATTAAAAGAAAGCAGCTTTTGAGTGCATTTGTAGAAACCAAATCCTTGACGCAACTAAGTACCTTAGAGAATCCGTTGACTGTTAGTGTACGTTCCCACATGCCAGGCAAAGATGCAAAGCTCGTGTGTACAGCTGGCGAGTATATTATGTGCTCATATATTTCATCAGAAATCACCTGAATAGAACCGACAAAAAGAGGTTCACGTTAGTTGTCGCTAGTTTACTTACGAATGACTGACTTGGTCCATGTTAGCTAAAAGGGGAACCAAATGGGTGTGATTATTCTACCAAGAGTCTTGGATGCTTAGCAACAACTCGAGCAATTTCTTGAAGCAATTCCTTGGGATAAACCGAGCCTGTCGGGTTAGATGGAGAACAAAGAACCAGCAGTCTTGACTTCTCGGTAAGCTTGGATTCTAGAAGCTTTGGATCTAACAGAAAGTTTTCTGAAATGCTTGCAGGTAGAATTATGGGTGTTGCATCAGCCAACCTTGCCATTTCAGGGTAACTCACCCAAAAGGGAGCTGGAACTATAACCTTAAAACGGAGAAAGATTGTAAGATAAATGAGATCCTATCAATAATCAAATAACTAATATAAACAGCTAGTCTAAACTTATATGCACAAAAGAAGATAGCAATTTACCTCGTCCCCAGGGGAACAAACAGCAAGGATTGCTTGTAGTATGCTCTGCTTTGCCCCATTACTAACCACAATTTGGTCAGGTGTGTAAGAAATACCATTCTCCTCTACAATAAGAAATGAAACAAAAATAAATTAAAGAGTTTTAATTCAGTATCCATCACTCCATCTTGTTTTACAAAAGCGCAAGGCGGGCGCATCATGTACGCGAGGTGTTACTCTATCTACAACCAATTAAGCTTTAGTTACAAACCAAAAGCTGCATCTCTCTCATCTGCTTTACGTATCAACTTTTTTTATCAAATTAACCTTTCATAATTTCTTCATCCCTTTAGTTGTTTTTACATATCAACCTCCCACAGACCCTAACTTTGACTGTTATTAAACCAGAAGTACACGACGCGCCACCTCAAGCCCGTGAGGCGTTTTTCAGCTCACGTCACGCCTCAACCGCGCCTTATAAAACCAAGCACTCCATATTAGTCAGGCGGGAATACATTGTTGTAAATGACGGAACGTACCCTTTAGTTTCTTGCATATTGCTGTGCGTAGTTCCAGGGTACCAGCATTAGGAGTATACCTTGTGTAACCGTCACGAATTGCATTTATTCCAGCCTATTTCAGAATTTTATAAAAAGATGCAATTAGCAAGACAAAAAGCGGAAAAATATTACATTACAAAAATAACAATAAATTTGAATGAACCACCTGAGCAATAACGGCGGGGGTATCAAAATCAGGCTCTCCAGCAGCTAAACGAATGACAGGAACACCGGCTTCTACAAGTGCAGTGGCTTGGTCGGTTATAGCCACTGTTTTGGAAGGCTTTACTGAGTTGACTCTAGGGCTCAGAGTGGTGTCAACCTCCATTTGCTCAGAGTTGTGTTCTACTAGTACTGCTGAACAAATTGTAGACGACTTCTGACTTGTTCGAGTTTCCAACGATCTACTCCAATATATAAATAAAACCAAAATAATCATAATCTACATACATAAACCATGAATTGTATTTGTACATTGATTGTATGTCTGTCTGTCTATTATTTGTGTATATATACAAAGATATAATATTACGCTTGAATACCTTGTGGATATGATTAGGGGTGTTCATCGAATCAAATAACGAATTTTTATTTTTTTACCTAAATTCGTATTCGATTCGATTAGTATTTGAAACTCGGATTCGAACCGAATTCGAATAAATTTGATTTAATTTAAATTCACCCTAAACAATAAACGATTTTACTTTCATTTTTCTAAAAGTACTACAAACTAATTATATTTAACATAAAATATAATAATCTGCAAAATTAATTAACTATCAATATGTCAAACACCAAAATTTGAAGATAGGTTGGTTACTGATAGCGATTTAAGTTAGGTAAAATTTAGAAATAAGTAGTATGGGCTATTTGTCGGTAGTTTGGTAATGTTATGAATATAAACTTATCACTTACGGATGTTATGGATGGATGTAGTTCGTAGTTTGGCCAAGTTTAGAAGTTCTATGTGTATGTATATATATGTTTGTTTGTGTGTGTATATACATATATTAAAAAATTACATATAAATTGAATTCGAATTTCGAATAGAACTGAAAATCATAAATTCGTATTCGAACCTTATTAATAGAATTTCGAATTTTTCGAATCCGAATCGAATTCTGAACACCCCTAGATATGATAATTATATAACTAGTTTGATTGATGATAATTTGGGCATTTGTTCCAAATGATAACCAGAAATTAAACGAATTGGAGTCAATTCAAGCAAATGTGAATGCGAAATCAAAGTCAAAACAACAACATAATCAAGTGAATTCGGATAATAACAACAAGAAGTAAGTAAAAACGTACTTGATTGAAAGATTTACGTTGAGGTTGGAAGAAAACGAGAGTGTTGATGATCTGATGGAGCTGAGTGAATCAAAAGGAGGCTGATTTTTGAGGGATGCAATGGAGCATGTGGAAGAAATACCAGAAATCTGAGCAGCCATGGTTATGAGTTGACTGAATCTGGCAAATGTGGAGTGAAATTTGGTTGATTATATGCATTGACGGAATATGAATATATAGGGTGACGTTGGGTTGGGGGTTGGTGGTGGTAAGCGGTAGGTGGGGTAGGTGTATATCTATGTGTGTGTATATAATATATATATATAGGTCAAATTTGGGTTTTTGAGAGTCAAATTTGGTTTTTATTTAAGAGAGGTTTAATTTTTCACTCTTCTATAGTTGTATGTAAGATAGTTTTAGAACACGAAAAACTTGTAAATCTATACTTTTTTATCCATATTTGCTCTCTTTTTCTACTAAGTACTACACATCTATAAGGGGTTAAGGAACATACAATTAGGCTTAATGTATCATGTGTATGTTGTGAAATCATGCATGTTATAAAACTTAAAAACTCTAATCACACATGTTGAAAACCATAATCACGCATGTACAAAATCAGAAATCACGCATAGGGTACAAAACTTAATCACGTATGTTATAAATTCCTAACATACGCAGCTTACGTTAAACCTAATTTTACAATACACTTTCGATATATAATGCCTTACTCTTTAGTTTTTCATAGTTTTGATTTGTTTACCTATCTCACATTTTTGCTTTTTTTTTTCTCTTAAGTACTACACTTTTTAACCTATAATATATTTATTGTTAATGTTAGATTTCGTTACGTATTTCACTCTCTAACTTTGACTTTTGATGTGTTATTATTACAAAAATCATAAAAAAAAACAAATAATTTGGAATATTAAAAGTAACTATTCATAGTTTGGAATTTTAAAACATCAATACTAAAATTCAAGAACTTGTTTTAACTATTTGTTAGTTAGTAATAGTACATGTTCTCTAACGTGTCTACCTCTCTTAGAGCATTCACAATCAATTTATTTTTCCTATTCATACAATTACACTAAAAATCGTTACTTTTTCTCTCGTTTAATTAAATAATATTTTTTATACTTTTATCATTACATTTTATCTCTCCTCCACTCATAACCACTTTCAAAAATATTAAAAAATTTATAAGGGATGAACAGTGTTCCCGTATATTTACAGATAAATAGTAACATTTTCTCTTTCCTTCACTCACAACCATTCAAAATCACTCACAACCATTTCTTATAACATAACTAACCCACTCACACAAATATAAGAAGTCCATTGTGAATGCTCTTAGTATTTTAGTATTGTTTGTGTTGATGTAATGAAATTGTTATGAAAGAATAACGCATGATAGAGCAAATTTTTTATTGAACATATACAAATAACAGAATTAACAGATATAATATGAGCAACAAAGATAGATATTGGATATATAAAAATAACATATATACATACATACTCGACCAACGAGAGCGTAGCTGCTCGACCTCTGACATAGGGATTCTCGGACCGGAACAATGGGATTCGCTCGACCGAAGGGAACGACGCGTAGCGCCATAGGGAGAACATATATGTATATATATATAGGATAATACTTGGTAGAAAACCTTTCAAATTGAGAAAACCTTGAAAACTTGGTCCATATTCTTCCACATTTTCAAAGACAATCCCATACTTCCTTTTCTTTTTAAGGGTATTTATGTAATTTGGCTTTTAACCTCCCAAACCCAAAGATATTGTCCCCTTTTGTACTTGCATGTCACATCAATTGTTCAACCAATCATATCTTTTAACCTTTTTCATTTTAATAAATAAAGTTTTCAAATTTTCTTCATTTTTTTCAACATCTTTTTGAGTTCGAGTTCCACCATGGAAATTTTTCAAAATTTCTTTATCTTCCTAAACAAGACCTTTACTACGAGATCCACCATTAATATACCATGGAGCCTCCACCATCAACGCGTTAGTTAATGTTACCTGACAGTCTGATCCAAAACAACTTTGTTGACAACGAGTTTGACATCGACAATGAAGAAAATGTTCTAGGTTTGTTATTAATGGTCACGTCTTTAGCTTGCTTGTTTGCTTCAGTAGTTTTTTTTCAGCCGATTATAGATTCTGGGTTGTGAAACACGAACACCAAGTATAATAGTTAATGTTCGTATTTAGACCGTTAATGTGTCCAACACCATCACCATCCAGATTATAGATGTATTTCATTTTTGTGAATCTATTTTGTCCGTAAAGTTCGGAACTAGTGTTATAAGTTCTCTTCCTTCTTCCTTTTTGTTGTGATTTGTTACATGATTACAGCTGGAAATAAAATAATTCAAGGCTGTTTTTGTGTTTTGCAGCTTTAATTGTCTCGTCTGATGTGGTGACGGAGAAGATGAGGAAAAGATCTGGTTGATTTTTTCTACATGCAATATGTGTTTAATCTGCATACTGTTTATTGTTTATTTGTTGTTACAAAGTGTCTTGTTAGTGTTATATTGATCTAAGGTTTGGTAAATTTGGTGATGAGATTGTAAAGTTATGTTTGTTTTTAGCCGGAAACCCTAATACAAAATATGGTAATTTTAATTTTGATCTAGCAAATATGGTTAGTCTTAATCAAACCTTGTTAATAGTTATGTATGGTTAACGACTTAACGGTTATCTTATCTTTTTGTTATTAGGATGGTGATGGATACAAGGGAAACAAGATCCAATTCTCGGGATCGTTGGCTTCGTCAAACGTGTATCAGATGCTCAAGGATCATGACCATGTTTATGTTACAGCACAACACAACGTAACACGTGTTATTATTTTGAACTTCTGTACATGCATGTGTTACATGTGACATGAAACCCATGTCAACGTAACACGTGTTACGTGTGACATGAAAACACATTTTTATAACTTCCCTGGAATACGCACACCCACATGTTTATAAATCGTTTCAAGACCAACCCAAACAATAAAGCAAGGGTAGCCGCTGAAAAGCTAAGACAGCTGAAAAGCTAAGGCAGACCGTCAAAGGAAGCTCCACCATTTTCTTAGTGCTGTGTATTTTCGTTTACTAGTAATATGTAATGTGAGATTCTTATTGTTTTGTCTAGTACATGATGTTAAAACGGTCTGGACTTAACACATTTTGTGTTGGAGTCGCCCGTTTTTGTACTTCTGTTGTTATTAAGTTACTATTGGAGTTTATGCATCAATTCTGGAAGTCTTAACACAAGTTACAATAGAGGCTTAACACACGTTATATTAGGTATACTCTGCTGTTATTAAGTTACTATTGGAATTTATGCATCCATTTTGGAAGTCTTAACACACGTTATATCAGGTATACGGGTATGGGTATAGTAAACGACCCACCATTGTTCTTAGTGATATGTATATTCGTTTACTAGTAATATGTAATGTGAGACTCTTATTGTTTTCTTTAGTACACAATGTTAAAACGGTCTGGACATAACACATTTTGTGTTGGAGGCGCCCGTATTTGTATCTCTGCTGTTATTGAGTTACTATTGGCGACTTAACACACGTTATACATGTCAGGTTACCAAAAATATTATAACAGAGTCTTAACATATGTTATATATTCCAAAATGTGCATAATAAATGACCCGCTTCGTATTAAACTCATCGCCTCCGTCGACTGTTTTCACCCTTATCACATGTTAAGCAACTACATGTTCTATAAACACGAAAAAATTGTAACACATGTTAGATCAGTATATACACATCATCGTAACACTGTTTTCACCCTGACCCTGAGGCATGACTACATGTCAGGCTACGACAACATTATTACTAACGCTTAACACACGTTATATCAGGTATACGAGTTTTGATATAGTAAATAGCTTGTACACAATAAATAGCCCGTTTCATATTGTATGTTCCGTATTAACTTGTACATGTGTTATGAATATGATCGGTATCCATGATCAGTATACACACGTTATCTATGATTATTATATGGGCTTAACACATGTTATACATGAACACATGTCAGGTGACATCAAGATTATAACAAAGGTTAACACACGTTATCTATGATTATTACATGGGCTTAACACATGTTACACATGAACACATGTCAGCTTACATCTGCTCTCCGTCCTGGTACAATGTGTTACATTTGCTCTCCGTCCTGCCATTTAACACATGTTAGGAAACGTGAATGTCATACGCACAAATGGACCTTTTTTTGCAGTCTGAAAACCAAAACACTTACCTTTACGAGCTTTTGTCTGTCCATGTAACATACAAAAATTCATAAACTCTAAAAGATAAATAAATTAAATTGAACGAGTTATTATGGGAACTTCATACATTATATAATCGAATTATATTACATGATTATGGACAACTAACTTATTTGATAGTTAACAATTAACACTATTGTATTAAAGAAATATATCACTAAATAATAATAATAGTAAATTCCAATGATGTTTAAGAAACATGATAATTTACAAATATAGCGTGTGTATGTATGTGTTTAGATGTTTTATTTTTCAATCAAGAACAATTAAAATAAAAGTAAATAAAATTTTCCAGCATACCTACAACCCAAAAATTCAATTTGATTGTAACCCACCCAAATCATTTCCATTTTACTTCCATATTTCTCGTACAAAAGCATCATGGTTATTTACTTATTTTTTTTCTTCTGAGAATGATTATACTAAAACCCTTAAAACCATGCCATTCGAATAGCTTCTGAAACATTTCTTTCGAGTTTCTGTCACGCTGCAACTTCTATATCACTTAAGCCATACCCGACCAGCGGCTCCACCTTAAAGACTCCTTTGTTCCCCTTGAGATTTCCCATAGTGCCGCACTCGCCGGCGCATAAGTACGATCCAGTGTAAATAGTTGTCGTTGTTGTCGCTACTGCTACTCATGCCGAAAGTATAGCCGCAAGTTACTAGATGACCAGATCGCACCAGCAAATCAAGTTACCAGATGACCACGAAACAAACAAACACAACTCGCACCAGCAAATCAACATGTCCGTTGCTATAATCGCCATCGTAGGTGGTATGAAGCTTTCGAGTTTGGTTGAAGGCCTGCTATGGAAGAATCAAGAAAGGTGGGTGGGTTGAAGATGGCGTTTTTATATATAGGATTTTTCTGGAATTTGGTTGAACGGGAACGAATTTCTGAATTTGTGATAATTGTTAGTAGGAAGTGGGAAAGAAAAAGAGGGAGAATGTTTTGAATTCTCATATTTGATTAGACAGTACTTTTAGTTGTACCAGCATGGCAAGGGTTTGTGCTTTCCAAAGCTCAAAAGCCCCTTTTTCACTACCCAAATTACCTTTTTAGTTGTACCAGCATGTAATATAATCAATTTAAATCTAATAGTTAACAAAAAAAGAGAGCCATTGATCTACTTTGATGAAACAAAATCAATGGATGAGGTTGAGTTTTCAGGGTTTTCTAAAAAAGATAGGGTTTTCACTTAACCATTCCCTATATATATATATATATATATATATATATATTAGGGAGGCGTATGTATTTGCACTCTGTTATATTTGTACATAAACTTGCAATCTATGTACCTTTTTATCACTATGATATGAGATACGAGTTTGGCTCAAGTACTTCCACATGCTACGATAATGTCGTAGCATGTGGAAGTACTTGAGCCAAACTCGTATCTCATATCATAGTGATAAAAAGGTACATAGATTGCAAGTTTATGTACAAATATAACAGAGTGCAAATACATACGCCTCCCTAGATAAGGATAATAATACTACCACGTAATGGATTTCAAACCACCGTTACAATTATAATTAATTAGCAATTATACTTCTACTCACATAAGTTAGTATTGAATTTGAGTGACTCTTTTATATGCTTATGGTACAAGCCTGTTACTATGCTTCCTCATGCACTCTTGTATATGCTTATCAACCCTTTATTATTACTTTTGCCTCATCTCCCTCATCTTTCTCTCCTCACCATTGGTCTTCTCCCATTGTGACGGACACATTTTGCATATCCCCTTTCGTTCCCCCCTACCGTCTTTTTTTGTCTCAAGAATATATAAACACAATACTAATCTAACATAATAAACTATTATTGACATAAACACAATGCTAATCTAACATAGTAAGCCAAGATGACAATACCAAAACAACTGAATATTATGTATTTGTTAAAAAGTTAAGTGCTCAAATATAGAGTATTATTATTTACCGTCTCTAGAAGAATATTTGAAGACATTTTTATTTGTTTATTTTTATTTCCTTCTGTAGAATATTTGAAGACATTTATCTATACAAACGTCTCACTCTTTCTAAGGAAGTGATCACCTTCTACGTCTCGCTAAACAAACTTAGTGATGCCTCTTAAAAATTCCTCACAATTACAAATTTACAAGCTCACAATACACAAGAATGAATAATGTTAAGTTGTGGAACAACTCTTCCTTTTTGCTCTTTCTCTTCATCTTGAATCTCTCTTTGATTTGATGTGGAAATATCAAGGGAATTGTAGGGAAATATCTTAGACTATTATGTTGAAAGTTTAGAGCAAAAGGGTGTAAAATCTTGGGGTTGGCTTGTAATTTATAGGGCAAAGCACAACAAACAAGAAACAGGCATCAGACATTCTGACAGTCGATGCCACGGTCAATGGTGTTGACCGTGGATCGTCAGGTTTTGCTATTTACTTGTTTTACACTCGTGAACGTTATACAACGACTATCAATGGCTACCAACACCTTTTTCACACCTCACCCCTCTGGTTTTTTACTTTTCAAATCACCCATACATTTTCTATCTTACTTTCAAGCATGGGTTGAGATTTGGTAAAGCATGGTTGTTTTCTTTCCTTTTCTATAACACTTTGTCTCCAACCTTGACTACGTGCCTTAAACAGAAATAAACCAACTAAATACTTATATTTTCAAAATTTGAAGTTCCTCCAATTGATAATTAACTAATTTAGTTCAAATGGGACTTTTGTTTAATATTTTTTATAACAAAATTAATTTGTTATATTTTACCTTTGATTAAATTAATTTTCTCTCTAATTCCCAAACAATTTCTTGAATCTTTGATTCTTTGAAGATGTTCTTCCATTCTTGATCTTTTGTATCTTCAAGTCTTCATTAATTGTTGTAGCCTTGATCTTTCACCTTCAAATATGCCTAAGTGTAGCACTTGGAGAATATTACACTTGATGATTTGGTGAGCTTGCTAAGCTTTGCACTTGTTGATCTTGATTAACACTTGACTAATTCAATATTAGTTAAGCTTCTAAGACTTCATCATCATTCTTAAAGTATATACATTAAGTGTTTAGGTACATGTATGTGGTATATGCATATTAACTAACAACAACCTAATAACACAAGTTCCTAATTTTAGTCATATCAAAACTAGGGATCATTTGTGGCTCTTAAATGTTATGCAAAGTCCCTAACAACTCTAGTATCTAAACAACTCGAAACACAACCACACACGATGTGTGAAATCCATCATATGAGATGTAGGCAATCACACAATGAACAAATAGTGTAAATAAACTTGTTTCCGATTGATAACGAACTGGTTACAGTATAAAAATAGAATTAAGTGTTTAGGTACATGTATGTGGTATATGCATATTAACTAATAACAACCTAATAACACAAGTTCCTAATTTCAATGATATCAAAACTAAGGATCATTTGTGGTTCTAAAATGTTATGTAAGGTCCCTAACAGCTCCAGGATCTAAATGACTTAAATCACAACCATACATGATGTGCGAAATCCATTATATGTGGACATAGGAAATCACACAATGAACAAACAATGTAAATAAACTTAAATCTGATTGATAATGAATTGATTACAGTATGAAAACAGATTCACACACACATATTTCTCACACAAAAACTTGAACAAATAGGTTACCTAAAACACATTTATAGACAGACTCTATAACCACACTAAGACCATAACAACGCTGACAGACTAGCGTCGTTATGCTGGTTATCATTGCTAAGTATGCTAAGTATGCTAATCACACTAGGATACTTAACTTTGTGAAGTGTGCTAACACTTAATGAGTTACACAAAAACACATAAATAAATCATTACAAAAACTACCAACTCTAAATTCTATCATCAAAGCTTTCATCACCAAGGGTGCACTTACAGACTCCCCATTGACGATAGCTCGATGATGTCTTCAATCTTGATCAGCTCCATTGAGAAGGTAGATTGCTTCCTACACAGATTCCCTTTTGTCACATAGAGCTCGACAACACGAATAAATTGCAAACCCTGCTATCTTTGATCAGGATGATACTGAATTTTATGTCGATGCAGACTCTTCAGAACTTCCCTCTTCATGTTGATAAGACTCATGGGATCATACACTCGTAGAATCTCATCTAACGTGTTGTTTCTCTATTAATGGGCTTCTAATGTTCCCTAAGCATGTTGAATTCCAAAAGACTGCTAAGATCAGTAAGAGCAGTAAAATTCCTTATCATGACCTGACAAGAGTATAAGAGACCGGGGGATGAGAAGAATCTTATTAAGTTTTAATCAAAAGTTAACTCTAATTGCACCTCCTGTACACCATACTGCACCAACTCTTATACACTTGGAAAGAGAGTTGAAACAGTAATTGGAGTGTGTTCACACCGCGTATTGGTCAAAGAGTTAGTTATAAGGATCCAAGTTTAGGAAAGAAGTTGTACAAAATGGTTTACAAACCAGCAAAGTGTGTGAGAAATATTCCAATGAGAGATATTAATCATGATCTTTTGAAAAGGATTAGAAGCTGGTGTGTGGATACTAAAACCGGTGAAGCTGTGATTTCAAAAAAGAATGTCTTGTGATGAAATTGTTAGAATTCTTGATCCTATGTGGTTAGTTTGTGACAACCTGAAATCTCGAGGTAAAAACTATTAATTTCGCATTTATAAATCAATTTATATATACTTATCTTATTCGATGAATGAATTTTATACTTATTTAATTTATAGTGTCCAAGCGAATATTCGAAACCAAATCCATATCGTGTTGAACCGACCCGAATCGTATGAACCACAACATATGTCGTGTTTGATTTAACCTACACGCGTAGCTCGGAACTTACGAGGCCTGAACCATAGCGGGACTATTAATTATTTACTTATATTAGTTGATAAATAAAAAATGATAATAATAATAATATAATAACTAATAATATACATCAGTTCCTTGTTTGTTTGCATGAGGGTGTTTGTGTATGCATGAAATATTATAAGTTAGATATGTTATGGTGGATGTTATTAATTGCAAGGTGATGACTAGATCACGTGCATCATGTGGAATCCAAATGTGAGACTTTGAAGTCACACACACACCTAAACCGCCACCATTACCTTATTTCTTTCTTTATAATTTTGGCCCAAGCAACAGCCCATTTGCCACCCTTATTCCTACGGCTCATTCGAACCTCACATCCCAAACTGCCCCCAAAACAATTCCATTTACATTACGTATAGTGCATTAATTCGTGTAAGCACCCAAACCCTACCTACGCCTTTTAAAATCCTTCCATGCCTCTCTATTGTCGACAAAGGAGAAGAACACCAAAGCTTAAAGTATTCGATTTCTAGGTTCAAGTAAACTCTATCCACCACTAGGTAATCACATATTGTATTTTTGTTATAGTTGTAAGAGTTCATACATGATTTCAGTTGCTAAAACTATGTTATCACGGCTATGTTCTTTGTGTTTTTTGATGATTCTTGACAATATGAGGATACTTGTAGTTTAAATGGATAAGGATCATGTATACTTAATGCTTTGGGTCGACTAATTAGGGTCGGTTAGCCACTAGGGTATTGTTTGTGAATTTAATCTTGTGTTTTTCTTGATAAACTATCTGATTAAATAATCTAAGTTTTAATGTTAACCTGCTGTAACTGATGTATAAGTGTTGTTTTCGTTCGCTAAATATGTCAATGGAACCAATACAACTCGCATTAGAATGTTAAAAGCTGAAAACAGGAGGCTGTTTGGTGTTTACAGCCGACTTAAGTTGGCTGTAACCGGGTCATAATTTAACGAAATCCGGATTTTCTTAGGTGTATAACGTTTTATTTCAAAATACAATTCAAATGGCACTGGAATCATGATTTTTGGACATCATTTCCTATTTTAAATAATTTATTTCGTTTCAGCAATTAAAGTTGCGTTTTTCAGCAGATTTTATGTGTTATATTTTGAGTTATAACTTGGTGTATAATTAGAGTTAGATCATGAAATTTATACTGTAGATAGCCTTATATGATTGTGCGAACCTCCAACTGGAATTACGTCCATCGGATAACCGAGGATTTTTAAATGAAGTTTTTCAGTAAGCTACAGTCAGAAAGTGATGAATCTGATTGCTGCTTAGTAAATGATTTTTAATAAATTTTTGGTTATGAGTTAGACCCTAAAATTTTATCACAAGTCCAAACCTTCCGAGGGGCACGTCACATAAAAATATCATAATTTTACAGTTTCGTAAGTATGTTAAACGAGCCTCCCAAAATAGCCTTTTTTCAGTGAATTTTGTTATGTATGATTATAAGGGTATAATTGCTGAACTTGCTATGTTTAATATTCACACATGTTAAATAATTGTATAAATGGTGTAATTGCACGTCGTAGGTTATATATGAATACGTGCCTTAAAACTACTCCGTAATGTATTTGTGACAACTTGTACGCATGTTAATTGTTAGACTACGTGTAGGATTCACAAATTAAACTAATTGAAACGGTAAACATATCAGGAAGAGATTGACTTTCCTGGTTACCTTTCGAGTTTACTACCAAGCAAAGTAAGGTGAGTTCACAACTCTCTTCTAAAAGCATGCATCCCTGGTTTGGGACAACACTTTTTACGGTAGCCCTGGTTTGGGCTACGCACGCTTTCCATGTGTGAATCACTGAAACATGCTATCCACTGGAGGTGGATAGTACACTTAGACTAAACGAAAATAGTCTGTCATAAAAGTCCCTGTATTTTACTGATTAGATTCCCGGGTGGGCATACGCGGGGTATTGTTGATAGTGTTATTAGGTTTGACAAATCTCACACCATGCTGGAGGTCGGGCGTGAACTTCTAACCTTCACTCTTGCTTTAATGTTGACAGACATTATTGAGGGCAGAAATGAAACATCAGCATTCGGTACACAGTTTAGTAATACATCGAGGGTTAGCTACCCGAGTCATACTTAAATCAAGAACATTGTGAACTTCACTTTTGTTAAACTAAATTTTGTGAATTCGCCAACTTTATTGTTGACACGTAGTTGTATGCTTTGCAGGTCAGTAGGTACAGATTTGGACGGGGATTGCAATCGGCTGGAGTGGGTGGTTCATTTAAACGTATTGTTTTGAACATTTATTTAACTTGTGGTTTTAAGTTCCTGTTGGTTTTTAACTTTATTTTTCGCTGCAACATAAACTATCTTTTGAACAAATTAAAACCTTATCGCTAATCATGTTGATATGATGCTTTTATTATTTTAAATGATTGGTTCAACATGATTAGTGGCTAGATCCTGATCAGTCATATGCCTCGCAATAAAACCCCGCATGTGGAATTTGAGGGTGTGACAGATTGATATCAGAGCCATTGGTTATAGTGAACATTGGTTATAGTGAACTAGGTTTAAAATATATTTTTTTTTATGAAACCAGAATATAACCGTTCTTTATTGGAAACCACAACGACACAACACTCCAGATTGCAAGGTTCGTCATACTTAGATGCATACACGGTAATTGTATTACCTGACATTTACACATGCATTACTTCTACAATATTATGATTTTCTTTGTGCAAACCAAAATAGGTAAATGTAACGTGTCACAGGTATGTCGACATCATCATCCAGTTCTTCTAAACGTTCCCACGCACTAGGGAAAGCACCGTTGGTCCATTCCCCTCCGCATCGTAGGGAAACCCGCTCATCGTCAGACTCGACTTGCCGAAACAGGCGTATCTTCTTCCCTACCTACTCAAGCGGCAAGAGATGTGGTGCGTGTCGAGCGTGTTATGATTTTATAAATATTTTAAGTTCGTTTTACGCATTAGTCAAGTTTTAAATTTATAAAACACGATATTGTACTAACACTAAACACACACTAGGGCAAGTGCACCCATCGCGAGCGTAGCATAGTGTTGGTAAGATACCGAGGTCGTCCAAGGATACAAGAGCTTTTAATACCGGTTTAGCGTCAACGTCTAATCGATACAAATTTTTTATAAAAGTTTAAGATAAAAATAAATAGAAAAATGAAAATATAAAATATAAATGAAATACAAATAGACAAGATAGAATCACTTGGATCCAACTCCTCTTTTATGTATCCTTTGATGATTTTCGCACTTTCGGACTTTTGAAGAGATTATCTTAGTTATAGTAGTAGGCCCCTCTTTTGAAGGTGACATTACCCTTTGGCCAAGTGGTTTGAGTCAGTAAGGATACAATCCCAAGAGGCCAGAATATTGGAAGACAATTAAGTAAGTTATTAATGCGAAAAGTAGTAGGCCCCTCCTTTTGAAGGTGACGTTGCCCTCGGCCAAGTGGTTTGAGTCAGCAGGGATACATTCCCAAGAGGCCGGATTTATGTTTTAATAGTAGTTTACATATGAGGGGTTCAATCTATTCGCACCCCGCCATCCAATACCATGGGGCATTGAAGGAGGTCTTAGTAAGCTTGAACCAAGTCCTCGCAGGATCTATACACTGAACGAGACAAGAACTTTACCAAACCACCCTTCTAACCCACTTCCAAGTAGTTAACGTGCTTTATATAGACCGTAAAGACACGAATGAACAAATCAACGACATCAAGAAGAAATGGTTAGGAAAATTCACTTTCAACATAAGAAACTAGTTATTAAAGTCATTAATACATACCCAATTAAAAGTAGTCGAAAGATTAAAAATCAAAAGTAGTACATAAAGATTTGTCTCACCAAGTGTTGTAAGAGATTAGCCAAGCATGGCCTTTGTTTGACAAGAACTCTTACAATCAATCTTGGATCCCGAGACTACTACACACTCTAAAGATGGAAAATGGATGATGGTGGTGGGTGTTGGTGGTGTAGTGGTGGAGTGGTGGCAAAGTGAGAGAGAAGTGGCTTGCCAAGGGATGCCTTTGAAGGGAACCAAACACCCCTATTTATAATCAGAACAGAGCCCTTGCCACGCCCCCGTGTCTGCTGGGCACGTCCTGTGGCCATCTTCTTCTCTTCCTTCATTTAATGCAGCTGTCAGCAGAGGGTCCCGCACGCCCTCGTGTCTTTTGGGCACGGCCTTGTGGTTAACAATTTACTGTAGTATGAAGATTCTGCAAATCTTAGCGTTGACCACGCCCGTGCTTTGCTGGACAAGGCCCCGTGGTGGCCTGAAATCTGCATTTTGTCTTTTTCTGTAGGTCTTGTAAACTGACCACGGCCCATGCCTGGTGGACACGACCCCGTGGTGATCTTATGTTTCTCTTGTTTTTGTTGTTGGGATGTTGTTGAAGGGCTGGGCATGTCACGTTATTCCTCCTTCTTGTATTTTGTGTTGGTTTTAGTCGCTAATTTGCTTCTTTTGTTCTTTTAAGCTCATTTGGTCCTGTAAATTAAAAAGGAACAAAGCAACGTGCTTTTTCAATATTAGTACTGAAAAAGGGTTGGTTTTACGCCTCGTTTGATGTAATTTATATGTTGCGTTTTGTACACATCAAGCTGAGGCTCCTACAGCTGTCCACGAACCCCCCCACCAGATACGTATCCGACGCTTAGAAGCGGATTTGCAAGATGCTCTTGAAATGATAAAGTATTTGGAGAAAGCTAACGCAAGGAGTGACTTCCAGGTCGGACTTCTAGACGTGAACTTACACGAGACTGCTTGGAGGGTGCATTTCTTGGACGAATGTGTACCACCAGCACCTCCATCACCAACGGCAAAATCAAAGCCGGAAGAAGAAGATTTCGAAGAAGGCCTAGAGGAAGAACCCGAAGAGGAACCCGATGAGGATCCTGAAGAGGATCCCAAGGAAGAAGAACCCGAAGAGGTCGCTGCTCATGAAGACGCCGATGACGATGGCGGCGACGGCGATGCTCACATGGGCGATGGAGAAGTCGATGACTGATCCACCACCTAATTATCTTTCTCATTTCATTCGTTTCTTAAAAAAAACTATGTTTACTTTTAAGTTTTATTTGTTGAAATACGTTGTAAAGACACTTGCAATTTATTGTAATTGAATATTTTTTTAAGTTGTTTCATATGTTGCTTGGACTTGTTGTCATTGATTACCTTGTTCTTGGAATTTACATAATGAATGTATAACCGTGTCTTATATACTCATTTTTGTTTAATTGAAGGAAATCATGAGCGGTAGAGGCAATGGTCTTGGCGGCGGGCGTGGGGTCATCAACATGACCCAAGCCCAACTGACGACACTTATCAACGACCGAGTCGCTGAAGCGTTGGCGGCATATCAAGTCGCTCAGGGTGGAGCCGCAAGTACAACCTCAGCCACCGGCTTGCACCTTCAAATCATTCATGGGTTGCAAGCCTAAAACTGGCAACGAAGGTGCTATCGGTTTGTTCCACTAGTTTGGAAAGGTGAAATCGGCATTCGCCATGTGTAACTGCCCTGCTGAGAATAGGATTAAATTCGCTGAAACAGTCCTTGAAGATGCAACACTTTCC
Source organism: Scalesia atractyloides (assembly GCA_947069175.1). Taxonomy (NCBI): domain Eukaryota; kingdom Viridiplantae; phylum Streptophyta; class Magnoliopsida; order Asterales; family Asteraceae; genus Scalesia; species Scalesia atractyloides. The sequence goes on along the minus strand of CAMTDV010000014.1, from coordinate 40,160,491 downwards.
TGGTGGAATGCACAGGTACAAATACTGGGATTGCAAGTTGCCAATGCCACTCCTTGGAACACGTTCAAGGAAATGATGAAAGAGGAATACTGCCACAGGGATAACATACAGAAATTGAAAACCAAGTACTAAAGTCTAAAAATGTCAAGTTCAGAGATCGAGGCGTATACGAAACAATCAAACGAGCTGGTCCTAACATGTTTGAACCAGACTTTAAGGCATCGAGTTGTACATCAAGGGTTAGTTCCTCAAATTCAAAGCATGGTGACCTCAGCCAACCCTTAAATCATCCAGCAAACATCTGACTTGCTCACTGACTAACTAATCTGGCATTAGAACAGGGCAAGTTACCTAAACGCAATGCATCAGCCTCTAAACTTCGGTTGACAACAAGTGCAAGTGGGATGGAAGTCAAGCTAAAGGTTCCAGCTCTACTCAACCACCACAACAACAAAGAAAATTCGACAACAACCATACCCCAAACCAACAAGCGTCGAATAATCAAAACCGAGGTGCTTATCAGCGAAACCTGTCCAAATTTTACAAATGCAATCGACACCATCACGGGCAATGCGACCCGAACCGCTGTCAGTGGTGCTGGAAGCTGGGTTATACAGCTAAAGATTGCAGAAGTCCTTATCCAGCCAAACAAGCTCAGCAACAGTCGAACCAGCAACCTCAGCGCCAGCAACAACAAGGCAACAATAAGGGACGTCTGCGTGGTGCCGAGAGGCACATTAAAAGGAATTGTCCGCAGCTGAACAATAACAACAACAATGCGGAAAAGGGCAACAACAGTAACAACAATGGTGATAAGGGGAACGACGACAGAGGCCGAGCTTTTTTCATTTGTTCAGGCGAAGCAAGGAATGACCCTAATATCGTGACGGGTAAGTTCCTTCTGAACGAATGTCTTGTTTCAATACTTTTTTATTCTGGCGCGGACCATAGTTATGTTTCCGCGAACTTTAGTACATTACTTAAGCCTGCCCCAACTTCTCTCGAACGTAAGCATACAGCTGAACTAGCTAATGGCAAATCCCTCGAGGTAACACGTATTCATTGAAACTGTATTTTGGAGTTATCTGGCCTCAAATTTGATATTGACCTCATCCCTATCACTCTCGGTAGTTTTGATGTCGTAGACGGGATGTATTGGTTGTCCCTAAATCGCGGGGAGATACTTTGTCATGAAAAGATCGTTCGCATTCGCCTTTCTAATGGCGAAACCCTTGTTATTCGAGGTGAGAAGGGTGGCGCTGTGATAGGTCTCATTTCATTCATGAAGGTCCAGAAGTGTCAGCGAAAGGGTCATACCTGAAGGCACCGATGATTTCGTTGTCTACTGTGACGCATTCATTCAAGGACTCAGTTGCGTTTTGATGCAACTCGAGAAAGTCATTGCTTACGCACCTCGACAACTCAAGGTCCATGAAAAGAACTACACTACCCACGATCTAGAGCTGGGTGCTGTAGTTTTCACACTCAAGATATGGAGACATTACTTATACAGTACCAAGTGCACGATTTACACCGATCACAAGAGTCTTCAACACATACTCGGCCAAAAGGAGTTGAACATGCGACAACACCGATGGGTTGAAATTTTAAATGATTATAAATGCACTATCAAATATCATCCGGTCAAGGCTAACATTGTAGCCGACGCCCTCAGCCGAAAAGAAACTAAACCCAAGCGAGTACGTGCTCTTCAGCTTACAATCCATTCGAACCTCCCCGAGCAAATTCACAACGTTCAAGTTGAAGCACTAAAGGAGGAGAACCTCCTAGTCGAATCCATGCGGGGCATGGAGAAACAACTTGAAATTAAATCTGATGGTATTCACTACTTCATGGAGCGTATATGGGTTCCATCCTACCGAAATCTACGAGAGCTTGTGATGGACGAAGCACACACGTCTTGATACTCGATACATCCTGGTTCTGATAAGATGTATCACGATCTAAAGGCACTGTACTAGTAGCATAATATGAAGGCAATCATAGCGAAGTATGTCAGCAAGTGTTTGACCAATGCTAGGTCAAGAATGAGTATCAAAAGCTGTCTAGGTTACTTCAGCAACCAGATTTACCAACATGGAAATGGGAGAAAATTTCCATGGATTTCGTTATCAGGCTATCCAGAACTCAAAGTGGAAACGACACCATCTGGGTGATCGTGTACCACCTAACTAAATCAGCTCACTTCCTTGTGATCAAAGAAACCGACAAACATGACACGCTTGCCAATTTATACTTGAAGGAAGTAGTCTCGCGGCACTGAGTGCCCACCTCTATCATCTCCAATCGTAACCCTCGTTTCGCATCCTACCTATGGTAGTCCATGCATAAATCATTCGGCTCGCGTTTAGACATGAGCACAACCTATCACCCACAAACCGATAGTTAGACCGAACGCACCATCCAGACTCTTGAGGACATGTTGCGAGCGTGTGTTATTATTTTGGTAAAGGTTGGGAAAGACACCTACCCCTAGTGGAATTCTCTTATAACAATAGTTACCACTCAAGTATACAGGCCGCACCGTACGAAGGTTGTACGGATGGAAATATCGATCACCTTTTGTTGGGCTGAAGTTGGAGTGTCATACCCCAACCGATGGCGGAAACATCGGGGTAGTGCACTAGGCGACCAGATTGTCTCATGAGAATTCCATAACAATTATCTATCAACATCATTTAACATTTAACGTCCCATACCATTAAACACAATATTTCAAAATAACCAATACAGAAACTCGTTTTTCTGACAAAACAAAAAGGTTCGATTTTCCCTAGATTTATTACGTTTTGAACTAAGCAAAACAACTAAACAAAACAAACTACGTCCAAAGCATCCAAGCTAAAATCTTCAACTTGTTACATACGTTAAAATACAAGTCAATACAATTAAGTAAAGGTGAGCATACAGGTTTAAGTACTACTAGCATAATAGAGAAAGCGTTCGCGAAATAATCTAACTACATATCATGATACACCAAAACACATCACACAACATAGGCTCATTTCTCATGCTAACTACCGTGAGAAGGCTTACGCGTCCATCCTAACTAGACCCCGTCGGGTGTAAGCCACACTATAGTACCATACTAGCTAAGGAGGCAAGTTAACGAAAATAAGTCCTAGTCACATGTTTCTAGTATCACGTATTAAGCATACACAATCAGATTATTCGCATGTGATAAACAGTTTGATTTGTGAAGTAATTTTTGATAGAGGAACGTATGTAACACCCGAAAGTGCATTAAAGCGAAAATGGGTCAAGTATACTCACAGTCGGTGCGTTTAGGTGAGATGAGAGATCTGAGGAGAGTCGGGAAAAGCGCCGGATCAGCCTGTAAATGAACAGAAGTGCATCAGTCTTCCGAATTGCTGAAACGGTTAAGTTTGAGTTGAGCAGTAGACAAGTTCAGGCGAACTTGTATGTAAACATACAAGTTCGAGCGAACTTGTAAAGGTTTGCTGAGCTGAGAGACAAGTTGGACGAACTTGTAAGTTTCTCAAGGGAACTTGACAAGTTCGGTCAAACTTGTGGGTCTTGGTAAGTGGGTTGACAAGTTCGGCCGAACTTGTGAAGTTTCCTGAGAAACTTGACAAGTTCGAGCGAACTTGGGGGTTTCTGAAGAAAATTTGTACTTTTCCACTCAAGTTCGGCCGAACTTGACCCCTTGAGGGCAAGTTCGAGCGAACTTGACTACTTGTGCTGTCAAAATCAGTGCAATCTCGAGCGAACTTGATGTTTTCGGGTCCAAAATCTTGCGTTTTCGCGCCGTTTGCTAAGGAAGTCGAGTGCCCATCCCTCCAACCTTAAGCCACTGAGTAAAACTTAGGCTGGAGAGGTCTTTTGGAGCGAACTTAGCCATTTTTCCGAAACTCAGGCTAATCCGGGCGAACTTGATGGTTCGTACGGGTTAGTCCAGCTTGTGTAAAGTGACGATTTCGTCCTTTTGCTTCCGGATCTGAGATCTAGCTTCGACAACACCTCGTTCCACTCAAAAGTGAACGAAACATACGTCATTATTCCGAAAATGGTGTAAAAATCAATACTTTTAAAAGGTTTTGCTCAGATCTAATATGGATCTGAGTGAAAACAGAAGTTTTAATGAAAAAAGATGAAGATTTCGTAAAATAAAAGAGATTTGATGAAAACGAAGGCAATGCCTTGTGCAAAATCGTTGTAAAACGTTGTTGAACATCATTGTAGTAGAAATCAGGTTGATTCTTACTTAGAAAACAGAGGATTTCGGGTTTCGGGAGCTCAGAGCGAAGTTGCAGCAAGTTCAAATGAGAGAATGGTGCTGAGTATTTATAGGTGAAGACAAAATTGGGGGCTGATGGAGTCAAGTTCGGTCGAACTTGCATGAATTTCATTCAAGTTCGTGCGAACTTGTGAGATATCTGAGGGAAGTGAGTCAAGTTCGGCCGAACTTGTACATACTTGTACAAGTTGTACAAGTTCGAGCGAACTTGTAGTTAATGAAGGAATTGAGTTTTGGCCAGCCAAGTTTGGCCGAACTTGGGGTCACCAAGTTCGAGCGAACTTGACCCAATTGATGGGTTTTCTTTGTTTTTCGCTCGTTTATCGATTGTTCAGTGATGTAATCGAGTTATAAAGTAACGTTAAGCGGTTTAACGATGATTTAAGCGTTGTAATAGCGAGTCAATGCGTGAGAGCGAGTTGCGTGAGTTTGCTATACCAAATTAAGTAATTGCATTGCGATTGCGATGGGATAGCGATGAGATATGCGAAGCGTTACGTTAAATAGGCGCTTAAATAGCGTTTAGTTGTGATGCAATAGTGCGATGTAATGACAAAACATATTTCATTTAATACGAACATTTCTATTAACGAATCTCGGAGTACAAAACTGGAAATCAAACTAATACACGAAAACAAGAACAACTGAAAATATGGGTTATTACAGCCTCCCCTACTTTAGGGAATTTCATCCCGAAATTAAGAAGTGGTCGTAACAAAGAGATGCGGATATTTCGTTTTCATATCACTTTCGAGTTCCCAAGTAAACTTGGCGCCGCGTTTGCCTTCCCATCGGACTTTCACGATCGGGATGCGTGAGCGTCGAAGTGTCTTGGTTTCTCGATCCATGATCTCAACGGGTTTTTCCACGAAATGGAGCGTTTCATTGATTTGCAGGTCTTCGAGAGGGACATGCAAATTTTCTTCGGCTAGGCACTTTTTAAGGTTAGACACGTGAAAAGTCGGATGTACATTATTAAGTTCCTCTGGCAGTTCGAGTCGGTAAGCCACTTTGCAGATCCTTTCCAGAATCTTAAAGGGTCCTACGTATCGTGGCGCTAGCTTTCCTTTCTTTCCGAAGCGGACCACCCCCTTCCAAGGTGCAACCTTTAGGAGTACGTGATCTCCCACTTCGAATTGCAGGGGCTTGCGTCGTTTGTCGGCGTAACTCTTTTGGCGACTCCGAGCTTTCAAGAGATTGTCTCTGAACTGGAGGATTTTGTCTGTTGTTTCTTGAATTAGCTCAGGACCGGTGATTTGTGCTTCTCCGATCTCGTGCCATGCAATAGGCGATCGACATTTTCTTCCATACAATGCCTTAAAAGGAGCCATTTGAATGCTGGTATGATAGCTATTATTGTACGAGAATTCGATTAAAGGTAAATGTGTATCCCAGTTACCATCAAAATCTATGATGCACGCACGAAGCATGTCTTCGAGGGTGCGGATCGTGCGCTCAGTCTGACCGTCAGTTTGAGGATGAAAAGCGGTACTGAGATTGAGAGTAGTACTGAGAGTAGATTGAAATGTCTCCCAGAGACGAGAGGTAAAGCGACCGTCGCGGTCAGAGATGATGTCACGAGGCGTCCCGTGTCGACATTTGACTTCGTCGGTATAGATTCGAGCTAACCGTTCGACCTTAAAGTCTTCTCGTATTGCAATGAAGTGCGCGGATTTAGTAAGACGATCAACGATAACCCAAATGCTATCGTGACCTGAAGAAGTACGCGGGAGTTTAGTAACGAAGTCCATAGCTATACTCTCCCACTTCCAGATCGGGATCTCGGGTTGTTCGAGTAAACCAGAGGGCCTTTGGTGTTCGGCTTTAACTTTCGAACAAGTTAAGCATTTTGAGACGTACAAGGCGATATCCTTTTTCATGCCCGGCCACCAATACTTAGGACGAAGGTCCTGGTACATCTTGTCGGCACCGGGACAAATGGAATATCGAGATTTATGAGCTTCGGTCATTAGCAACTTTCGAATATTATCACGACTGGGAATCCAAATGCAATTGAGATAGTAACAAAAACCATTAGGCTTAGACACGAGCTGAGTTTCGGCACCACATTTCATTTCTTCTTCCAAAGTATTCTCGTTAAAACAAGCAAATTGAGTGGAGCGAATCATGATTTCGAGATCATTCAAAGCTTGAGAGTCACGAACACTATACACATAGCTTCGTCGACTTAGGGCATCAACGATGATGTTTGCTTTGCGAGGATGGTAGCGTATCTCGCAATCGTAATCATTGAGAAGCTCAACCCATCGACGTTGTCGCATGTTTAGTTCTTTTTGATTAAAGATATGTTGTAAGCTCTTATGGTCGGTGAAAACCGTACACTTTGTACCGTAAAGGTAGTGTCGCCATATCTTTAATGCAAAAACAACTGCACCGAGTTCGAGATCGTGGGTTGTGTAATTCTTCTCGTGGATCTTGAGTTGTCGAGAAGCATACGCGATAACCTTGTCTCGTTGCATAAGAACACAACCAAGACCAAGATTAGAGGCATCACAATAAACAACGAAATCGTCGTTTCCGTCGGGTAGAGCGAGAATGGGAGCGTTGCATAGCATACGCTTGAGAGTTTGAAAAGCTTCCTCTAGTTAGAATCCCAAACAAAAGGTTGGTCCTTACGAGTTAAAGCGGTAAGCAAAACAACAATTTTCGAAAAGTCGGCGATGAATCGACGGTAGTAACCCGCCAATCCAAGAAATGAACGGATTTCGGAAGCATTCTTCGGCGTAATCCAGCTCTTGACGGCTTCAATCTTTGCAGGGTCGACGTGAATTCCTTGACTATTAACGATGTGGCTAAGAAATTAGACTTCTTCGAGCCAGAATTCACATTTTGAGAATTTAGCATAAAGGAGATTACCTTGAAGAAGTTCGAGGACTAAACGGAGATGATGCGCGTGTTCATCTCTCGACTTCGAATAGATAAGGATATCATCAATGAAAACAATAACGAAACGATCTAAGAAAGCTTTGCACACACGGTTCATTAAATCCATGAAGACCGCAGGTGCATTGGTAAGACCAAAAGTCATTACCACGAATTCGAGATGGTCATAGCGAGTACGAAAGGAGGTTTTCGGAATATCTTCTTCCAACACGCATACCTGATGATAGCCGGGAACGAAGGTCGATCTTAGAGAAACAAGTAGCACCTTGAAGCTAATCAAATAAGTCGTCGATACGAGGAAGAGGATAGCGGTTCTTTATCGTGAGTTTGTTAAGTTCATGATAATCAATGCACATTCGGAACGTCCCATCTTTTTTTCACAAAAAGAACGGGTGCGCCCCATGGTAAAGTGCTCGGGCGTATGAAACCTTTATCAAGAAGCTCTTGAAATTGGCTCGATAGCTCACGCATTTCAGATGGTGCGAGACGATAAGGAGCTTTAGCAACGGGAGTAGCACCGGGAACTATATTGATACAAATTCGACATCTCGAGTAGGGGTAAACCGGGTAAATCATTGGGAATGACTTTGGGAAATTCACAAACAACGGGAACATCTTTATAAGTCTTCTTTTCTTTCTCCGGGTTCATGATATGGGCGAGGAAAGCAACAATTGCTTTCGCAAACATTTGTGTGCTTGAGTACATGACAAAAGCATCAACTTCTTTGAGGGTGTTTCACGATAGACATGAAGTTGATCACCATTAGGGAGAGGGAAACGAATCATTTTACCGAAGCATACAACTTCAGCATGATTTTCACAAAGAAAATCCATACCTACTATGATATCGAAGCTACTAACTGCATAGGTATGAGATTGATCGAGAAGACATGATTGTTAAGATCGAGAGAACAACCACGTAAGACAGAATCAACGGTAACGGTTCTTCCGGTGGCGACTTCCACATCGAAAGTCTTTGGGAGTTTAGCGCCCTTACATTTTAAAACCTTTTCGAATTCTAACATTACAAAATAATTATCAGCACCAGTACCAGATAAACATGAAGCATAAACACCATTTACGAGAAACGTACCATTGACAACATTGTTGTCATTTTGAGCTTGGCGATGGTTCAGGTTGAAAGCTCTTCCACGCGCAGCTTGTTGTTGCTGCTGAGGCTGCGGTGGTGGCTGCTGTTGCTGCTGAGGCTCTTGCGTGACGGTACGGTTCGGGCAGACATTGGCAAGGTGGTTCGGATCACCACACACGTAACACACACGTGCTTTTGGAGCTGCTGCTTGTTGCTGCTGATTGTTCTAGGGAGTACGCTGACGAGCTGGCAATGCTGGAGCTTGAGGAGCTTGAAGAGCTGGCTGACGAGGGCCGGTACGGCAACTCACAGTAAAGTGGCCATAGATGTTGCAGTTAGTGCAAAAGCGGCAGTTTCCACCCACCGCATGATGATAAGTGAACTTAGGGCACAGTGGGTGAGGGCCGGTATAAGCACGCTTAGCTGGAGGTGCGTTCGGAGCGGCTGACTGAAGCGGCTGAGGGTTTGCTAGACCTGCGAGCTCATAGTTCTTACTCAGGTTTCCTCTTTTGCGTCCCTGACGCTTTCCCTTCGGATCACTAGTTGGTTCGATAGCAGCAGTTGGTTCGGCGACAGCTTGATTGACAACTTTCGCATGGTTCTTGAAACATCTTGAACTCACTGATCATTGATCTCAGCGGCGAGCATGTAAGTTTCCTCGATGGTTGTAGTACGAGCAACTTTCATGAAATTTGCAACACATTCTGGTAAACCTCGGATGTACTTGTTGATAGCTTTCTCAGTAGTATCAATTTGGCTGGGACAAATGATGCTCAAAATTTGAATCGAACGGTAAATCCATCATTATCGGGACCATCTTGTTTGATACCCCAAAATTCGTTCTCGAGCTTTTGCTTGTCATGCGGAGGACAGAACTCCTTCATCATCACTTCCTTGAGTTCCTCCCAAGACAGATTGTAGTCTTTATCATTACCGCGCTTATTCCTTTCGGCGGTCCACCAATCGAGAGCACGGGACTGGAAGACTCCTGTAGCGTTCACTGTGCGAAGGTCATCAGGCATCCACTTTGCCTAAAGGTGACCTCAATGGCATCAAACCAATGGAACATAGAAGTGGGTCCATCATTTCCCGTGAAGGCGAGAGGTGCACAAGCCTTGAAATTTTTGAAGCTGAATCGTGGCTTGGAGTTTTCAGTTTTCAAGTCGACTGAGGAGTTACTGCTCACAACATGAATTTCTGAGATGATTTTCGGGATGACTTTTGCCACTTGTTTGGCGACTAGTGAAGCGATGCGCTTGTTGTCGCTGTGGCGCTGAGCAGTACGGCGAGTATGAGATCCGAGTGACGACATCTACAATGAAACTATTCGATAGGATGAGATTCAATTAATAGAGTTATGTTCAAAAACCTTTATTATTATTATTACAAGTAAGGCACGTTATCACATAAGCACGTAGGCACATAAGCACATAAGCACATATTTTGCACGTATTCACCTTCTAATAGTAACAATGCGAAAATGCGTTTCAAGAGATAGCACAGCGAGGCAGCGATACATCGTAGCTTAGCGTGAAATAACCGAGAGAAGTAGCGCGTTGCAAGCAGAGCGTTAAGTTGGATTATCTGCGTTTGTTTATTAATGTTTTAGATTGAGATAGCTGTGCGAGTTGTGCATACATTCGATGGAGCATAAATGCGATAAATCGAGAAATCGATAAAGCGTAAAATCGTAAAATCCGTGATTCCACACATAAATAATAAGTAAACTCGATGATGCATAAATCGACGATTGCTTAAATCAATTGGGAGTGTCCGGGGTTTTGAGACATTTGACACGCCAAAGTGATTCGACTACCCTTTGCATTTGGACCCACGCTTTGGCCTAATAGATAAACGCTCTCACCGCAAGCGGCTAGCGACGTTTACCCTTCCAGTTAATACGTGTTCCAAACCATCGGTATAACCGAGAATTTGGTGAGATTGAAAATCGAAGAATGGAATTCGTCATTAAGGTACGGGTTTCACCCCTGACTTAACGACTAGTTCCAAATTGTGGTTGTGCTCGCCGATCACATCGGGAGTTCCACTAGATAGAAATGTAGACTTTCATCGAGGTTTGGATATCACTCCTAACTCAACGAATATATCTCGTGATGAGTAATACGCGGGATGAGCGATCTTATCGAGAGTTCTTGGTTATCACACCTAATATCGACTTGATCCTCGTTTGTGAGATACAAGCGTTTCATAATCGTGTGTTGTGGTAGCTTTAGGAAAAGCTAATTATGTTGGCCGTTTCGTGCAGAGTTGTCGGTTCGTACCAAATGGAACTTCTCGCTTTGAGGAGTAACACTTCGTAGGAAAGGACTTATTCGCACGATCGGGTCAGTTCGTAAAGTTTTGAGTTCGAAATCACAAAGGTCAAGTAGGTGAGACATCAAGTTCGGCCGAACTTGCACCCAATGGGTTAAGTTCGAGCGAACTTGATATGCTTGTTGTTAAACTTCTAACTAGACCCCGTCGGGTGTAAGCCACACTATAGTACCATACTAGCCAAGGAGGCAAGTTAACGAAAATAAGTCCTAGTCACATGTTTCTAGTATCACGTATTGAGCATACACAATCAGATTACTCGCATGTGATAAACAGTTTGATTTGTGAAGTGATTTTGATAGAGGAACGTATGTAACACCCAAAAGTGCATTACAGCGAAAATGGGTCAAGTATACTCACAGTGGGTGCGTTTAGGTAAGATTGAGGGATCTAAGAAGAGTTGCGGAGTGCGCCAGGTCAGCCTGTAAACGAACAGAAGTGCATCAGTCTCCCGAAAAGCTGAAACGGTGAAGTCTTGGTTGAGCAGTAGACAAGTTCGGCGGAACTTGTATGTAAACATACAAGTTCGAGTGAACTTGCAAGGTTCTGAGTGATTTAGAGTCAAGCTCGGTCGAACTTGTCAAGTTTCTTTGGGAAATTTGGCAAGTTTCTAGGCGACCAGATTGTCTCATGAGAATTCCATAACAATTATCTATCAACATCATTTAACATTTAACGTCCCATACCATTAAACACAATATTTCAAAATAACCAATACAGAAACTCGTTTTTCTGACAAAACAAAAAGGTTCGATTTTCCCTAGATTTATTACGTTTTGAACTAAGCAAAACAACTAAACAAAACAATCTACGTCCAAAGCATCCAAGCTAAAATCTTCAACTTGTTACATACGTTAAAATACAAGTCAATACAATTAAGTAAAGGTGAGCATACAGGTTTAAGTACTACTAGCATAATAGAGAAAGCGTTCGCGAAATAATCTAACTACATATCATGATACACCAAAACACATCACACAACATAGGCTCATTTCTCATGCTAACTACCGTGAGAAGGCTTACGCGTCCATCCTAACTAGACCCCGTCGGGTGTAAGCCACACTATAGTACCATACTAGCTAAGGAGGCAAGTTAACGAAAATAAGTCCTAGTCACATGTTTCTAGTATCACATATTGAGCATACACAATCAGATTATTCGCATGTGATAAACAGTTTGATTTGTGAAGTGATTTTTGATAGAGCAACGTATGTAACACCCGAAAGTGCATTAAAGCGAAAATGGGTCAAGTATACTCACAGTCGGTGCGTTTAGGTGAGATGAGAGATCTGAGGAGAGTCGGGAAAAGCGCCGGATCAGCCTGTAAACGAACAGAAGTGATCAGTCTTCCGAATTGCTGAAACGGTTAAGTTTGAGTTGAGCAGTAGACAAGTTCAGGCGAACTTGTATGTAAACGTACAAGTTCGAGCGAACTTGTAAAGGTTTGCTGAGCTGAGAGACAAGTTCGGGCGAACTTGTAAGTTTCTCAAGGAAACTTGACAAGTTCGGTAGAACTTGTGGGGTCTTGGTAAGTGGGTTGACAAGTTTGGCCGAACTTGTGAAGTTTCTTGAGAAACTTGACAAGTTTGAGCGAACTTGGGGGTTTCTGAAGAAAATTTGTACTTTTCCACTCAGGTTCGGCCGAACTTGACCCCTTGAGGGCAAGTTCGAGCGAACTTGACTACTTGTGTTGTCAAAATCAGTGCAATCTCGAGCGAACTTGATGTTTTCGGCTCCAAAATCTTGCGTTTTCGCGCCGTTTGCTGAGGAAATCGAGTGCCCATCCCTCCAACCTTAAGCCACTGAGTAAAACTTAGGCTGGAGAGGTCTTTTGGAGCGAACTTAGCCATTTTACAAAAACTCAGGCTAATCCGGGTGAACTTGATGGTTCGAACGGGTTAGTCCAGCTTGTGTAAAGTGACGATTTCGTCCTTGTGCTTCCGGATCTGAGATCTAGCTTCGACAACACCTCGTTCCACTCAAAAGTGAACGAAACATACGTCATTAGTCCGAAAATGGTGTAAAATCATACTTTTAAAAGGTTTTGCTCAGATCTAGTATAGATCTGAGTGAAAAAAGAAGTTTTAATGGAAAAAGATGAAGATTTCGTAAAATAGAAGAGATTTGATGAAAAAGAAAGCAATGCCTTGTGCAAAATCGTTGTAAAACGTTGTTGCAGCAAGTTCAAATGTGAGAATGGGGTTGAGTATTTATAGGTGAAGACAAAATTGGGAGCTGGTGGAGTCAAGTTCGGCCGAACTTGCATGAATTTCATGCAAGTTCGCGCGAACTTGTGAGATATTTGATGGAAGTGAGTCAAGTTCGGCCGAACTTGTAGTTAATGAAGGAATCGATTTTTCGCCAGCCAAGTTCGGCCGAACTTGGGGTCACTAAGTTCGAGCGACCTTGACCCAATTGATGGGTTTTCTTTGTTTTTCGCTCGTTTATCGATTGTTCAGTGATGTAATCGAGTTATAAAGTAACGTTAAGCGGTTTAGCGATGATTTAAGCATTGTAATAGCGAGTCAACGCGTGAGAGCGAGTTGCGTGAGTTTGCGAGCGATTAAACCACGATAATTCCAACCCACATATAACACATAAACACGTATAACACACAAACACGTAAACTAATATTACCACATAATTCTAATATACCAAATTAAGTAATTGGGTTGCGATTGTGATTGCGATTGCGATGGGATAGCGATAAGATATGCGAAGCGTTGCGTTAAATAGGTGCTTAAATAGCGTTTAGTTGTGATGTAATAATGCGATGTAATGACAAAACATATTTAATTTAATACGAACATTTCTATTAACGAATCTCGGAGTACAAAACTGGAAATCAAAATAAATACACGAAAACAGGAACAACTGAAAATACGGGTTGCTACATGGAGACAGTCAAATCACTAGCCCTGAACTCGTGCTTGAAACATCGGAGAAAATTATTCAGATTAGAAACCGAATGGCGGCATCTCATGAACGCTAGAAAAGTTATGCTGATAAGCGTAGTAAAACCGTTGGAATTACAAGTTGGCGACAGAGTTTTGTTAAAGGTCTCACCTTGGAAAGGTGTTGTTCGATTCGGAAAAGGGGCAACTAAATCCGCGTTATGTTAGACCATTCGAGATCACGGAAAGATTTGGCTCCGTGGCATATATACTGAATTTACCTAAAGAACTCAGTGGTGTGCACAATGTCTTTCATGTATCGAATCTAAAGAAATGTCTATCTGATGAGACACTTGTGGTCCCATTCAAAGAACTCAAGATCGATGACCAACTCTGTTTTATTGAAGAACCAGTTGAAATCATGGATCGGGATGTCAAAACACTTAAACGCAATAAAATTCCTATCGTTCGGGTTCGTTGGAATTCAAAACGTGGACCAGAGTTTACCTGGGAACGGGAAGATCAGATGATGCACAAGTATCTCATCCTGTTCAAAAATAATGCATGAAGTTGCTACTGAATTTCGGGACGAAATTCCAAATAAACTTGGGGATGATGTGACACCCACGAAAACGCTCAACTGCACTATCTTCTTCAGCGACTGTTTGCAAATTTCAGGACGAAATTTCTTTCAACTTGGGGATGATATGACAACCTGAAATCTCAAGGTAAAAACTATTAGTTTTTCATTTATAAAACAATTTATATATACTTATCTTATTCGACAAATTAATTTTATACTTATTTAATTTATAGGGTCCAAGCGAATATTCGAAACCAAATCCATATCGTGTTGAACCACCCAAACCGTATAAACCAAAGCATATGTCACGTGTCAATCCAACCCACACGCGTAGCTAGGAACTTACGAGGCCTGAACTATAAAGGGAATATTAATTATTCACTTATATTAGTTGATAAATAAAAAAAAAGAATAATAATAACAATAACAACAACAACAACAACAACAATAATAATAATAATAATAATAATAATATACATCAGTTCCTTGTTTGTTTGCATGAGGGTGTTTGTGTATGCATGAAATATTATAAGTTAGTATGTTGTGGTGGAGGTTATTAATTGCATGGTGATGACTAGATCACGTGCATCATGTGGAATCCAAATGTGAGACTTTGTCACACACACACACCCCTAAACCGCCACCATTACCCACTTCTTTCTTTATAATTTTGTCCCAAGCAACAGCCCATTTGCCACCCTTATTCCTACGACCCATTCGAACCTCACATCCCAAATCGCCCCAAAAACAATGCCATATTACGTATAGTGCATGAATTCTTATAAGCACCCAAACCCTACCTACGACTTTTAAAATCCTTCCCTGCCTCTCTATTGTCGACAAAGGAAAAGAACACGAAAGCTTAAAGTATTCGGTTTCTAGGTTCAAGTAAACTCTATCCACAACTAGGTAATCACATCTTATATTTTTATTATAGTTGTAAGAGTTCATACATGATTTCGGTTGCTAAAACTATGTTATCATGGTTTTGTTCTTTGTATTGCTTGATGATTCTTGACCATATAATGATACTTGTAGTTTAAATGGATAAGGATCATGTATACTTAATGCTTTGGGTCGACTAAGGGTTCGGTTAGCCGATAGGGTATTGTTTGTGAATTTAATCTGGTGTTTTTCTTGATTAAATAATCGGAGTTTTGATGTTAACCCGCTGTAACTGATGTATAAGTGTTGTTGTCGTTCGCTAAATATGTCAACGGAACCAATACAACTCGCATTAGAATGTTAAAAGCTGAAAACAGTAGGCTGTTTGGTGTTTACAATCGACTTCAGTTGGCTGTAACCTAGTCATAATTTAATGAAATCTGGATTTTCTTAAGTCTATAACGTGTTATTTCCAAATTCGATTCAAATGGCACTGGAGTCGTGATTTTTGGACGTCATTTACTATTTTAAATAATTTATTTCGTTTCAGCAATTAAAGTTCTGTTTTTTGTAGATTTTACGTGTTATGTTTTGAGTTATAACTTGGTTTATAATTAGAGTTAGATCCTGAAATTTATACTGTAGATAGCCTTATATGATTGTGCAAACGTCTAACTAGAATTACATCCATCGGATAACCGAGGATTTTAAAATGAATTTTTCAGTAAGTTGCAGTCAGAAAGTGACGAATATGATTACTGCTTAGTAAATGATTTTTAATAAATTTGATTAAGAGTTAGACCCTTAAATTTTAATACAAGTCCAAACCTTCCGAGGGGCACATCACATAAAAATATCATAACATTTTTAGTTTCGTAAGTATATCAAATGAGCCTCCCAAAACAGCCTATTTTCAGTGAATTTTGTTATGTATGATTATAAGGGTATAATTGTCGAACTTGCTACTTTTAATATTCACACATGCTAAATAATTGTATAAATGGTGTAATTGCACGTTGTAGGTTATATTATGAACACGTGCCTTTAAACTACTCGGTAATGTATTTGTGACAATTTGTACACATGTTAATTGTTAGACTACGTGTAGGATTCATAAATTAAACTAATTGAAACGGTAAACATATCAGGAAGAGATTGACTTTCCTGATTACCTTTCAAGTTCACTACCGAGCAAAGTAAGGTGAGTTCACAACTCTTTTCTAAAAACATGCGTCCCTGGTTTGGGACAACAGTTTTTACGGTAGCCTTGATTTGGGCTACGCGCGCGTTCCTTGTGTGAACGACTGAAAAATGCTATCCACTGGAGGTGGATAGTACACTTAGACTAAAATAAACTCTGTCATAAAAGTCCCTGTATTTTACCGATTAGATTGTCGGGTGGGCATACGCGGGGTATTAGTTGATAGCGCTATTAGGTTTGACAAACCTCACACTCTGCTGGAGGCCGGGCGTGAACTTCTAACCTTCACTCTTGCTTTAATGTTGATAGACATTATTGAGGGCACAAACAAAACGTCAGCATTCGGTACACAGTTTAGTCTACGACAAGGGTTAGCTACCCGAGTCATACTTAAATCAAAAACATTGTGAACTTCACTTAAATTTTGTGTTTTCGCCAACTTTATTGTTGACATGTAGTTGCACGCTTTTCAGGTCAGTAGGTGCAGCTTTGGACGGGCATTGCAATCGGCTGGAGTGGGTGGTTCGTTTAAACGTATTGTTTTGAACATTTATTTAACTTGTGGTTTTAAGTTCTTGTTGGCTTTTAACTTTATTTTCCGCTGCAACATAAATTGTCTTTTGAACAAATGAAAACCTTATCGCTAATCATGTTGATAGTGATGCTTTTATTATTTTAAAGTGGTTGGTTCAACGTGATTAGTGGTTAGATCCTGGTTAGTCATACGCCTCGCGGTAAAATCCCGCATGTGGAATTTGAGGGTGTGACATAGTTAACTTCAAGATGGAGGATATGAAAAGACTTCAAAGGCATGTTATTCACTATCATCCAGATATGAGGGGAATTGCAGTACAGTATCAAAGGGTTGTGCAACGGTGCGTAAAACAAGGGATTAGTCCAGGGAGCTTGTATTCGTCATGCTGACAAAGTGTTTTGAAGCAAAAAGTTTTGAAGATCTTTGAGCACGCATCAAGAGGGAGTCTATAAGTGCGCCTACTGGTGATGAAGTTGCGAAGATCAAACCCTTAGAAGTCTAGGGTTCTAAGTGTCAATATATTGTAACTTGTAATATTTCCGGAACATGTAACATCACGGAAAGATGAAATCCTTGGTGTATTCCAGAATAAATAGAAGGTGGTGTGTTTGGGTTTGGTCAGGGAATGTTGTTTCTCTGAAAAAACTTGGTTTGTATTACTGGGGAGTTTTGCGAACAACTTAAATTTATCTAGAAATCTTTGTTCTCCCTATATATACGTGATTGTGTGTTAGTTTGATAAGCCATGTATTCAACTTTTACTGTGTGTAATTGTTGGTGTTTATACAAGTGCAGATTTTAGTGAAGATTTCTCTTTTCTGCTCATTCTTATATAGTTGCTTACAATGTGTAAACGTATGATGGATTCCATACATCATACTTGATTCGTTTTCGTTATAGATCATGATTTAGAGAGGTTAGGTGTCCTTACACATGATATGCTGTGGATTCAAGAACTAAAGATCTATCACCTATAAATATTATGTAAGCACTTATAATAAAGATATGTTTACTGGTGACCATGTACAATTGCATACTGTACTATTAATGATTAATTATTATTTTTTCTTCAATCATTTAGAATTTGTTTCCTCTAGATATGCTCATGCTAGCCTAATGACAAAGAAACAATTATTGTACAAATCAATGTTAAGGGCTTACTTCTCAACTCGATCCTTAGTACTTAAGTTTTAAATTTTGGATTTTAGTATGATTAATGGGGGTCTTGAGTTTAATATCGATTCAATGACTGTATTTCTCTGCTACGGTTTCGGTTAAAGGTAGAATGAGTATTAAAATCTGATCAGACTCTGATGTTCATAATAAATGATAACTCGATCAAGTGGGAGAATGTAAGAATATATTTATATTAAATATATTAAATGACCCTCATTATCATTTATCTGATAATTGATCATTGACTTTATTACCCTTATATCATTAATTGGTAATTATTCGATAGACGTAATTACCCTTACTAGATAAACATAGGGTTTCTGTCACACCCCAACCGATGGCAGGAACATCGGAGTGAGACGAAAATGAGATTGCAAGAGACTTCATAACGACTATTTGTGACAAGTATTTAATAATCAAAATTTAATTTCATTTCTAAATCGAAAATACAATGTTTGGAAGCAAGTACAACATGTTTTAGCAGGGAAACAAAGTACGATACATAAACAAGTCTAAAGTGCGTTTCTAGTCATCCTACTATATTTCAACATAACGTCACCAAGATCTTGCAATACATATTAAAGTATATGCCAATACATTAAGCATTGACGAGTATGCAAGTTTGAATTACTAACATAGGTATAAAATGGTTTAAACGAATCCACATGGCATAATTGTATACTAAGGTATATCATAACAATACTAGCATGCATCACATAATTGTCAACCCAAATATTCCACTAGTGTAATCTTGTCATCGCAACGACATTATTGTTTTTGTAGGACTTAAGATGACCATAAGAATACGGGCGGTGTGCTACTCCTACAGCACTATACATGTTAAGGTAGGCTTGTACGAAAGTTAATGACAAGAATAGTGCAAGAATGGCTTCTAGCATGTATGAGTTTCTAAGCATCACGTATTAAGCATGTATAAGGATTGTTTGTTTGTGTCAAGCATATTTTTAAGTGATTGTGTGAATTTGATCAATTATATGTATTACACCCCCCCCCCCAAAGTGTCTAAAAAGAAAAGGGGTCATGTATACTCACGGTATGCTAAGCTTCTGAAGTAAATGTGAGTCGACGAGTCGTTGAGGGTGGAGCACCAAAGTTACTCTACATTGGGGAAACGAAGGCGTATGAGTATATGGAGTTTATAGAGAGTTTAGATTCGGAATGGATGTGGAAAGTATAAATGTAACGAAAATATATCTTGTCAAGATACTCGTTTGGACACTATGTTTTCATGTGTTTTCATGGGTCCTAATTTGACCATTAGAATAACAAACGAGGAGTTTAGAAACTAAGATAATCTAACCTAAGTTCTTGACACCTAACCATAATCCGGTTAGCATCAAAAGTTCGGTTAATAGGTATATATATTATATATTATGTAGTATATGTTATAATTTCGTCCATCATGTATTATCATGTAAGTCAAGCATAGAGGTTGGATGATTTACATCCATTGAACCTCATTGTATGATTCACCAAAGCACAAACTCATCAACTTAGTTGATGAGTTCGATTGGTCATGAATATAGATTAAATTTAACTAACTAATTAAAACAACCAAGTGAGCAAAATAGATGCGTGCATCTCAAGCATGGAAATTGTTTGAGGACGTGATGTAGTCTTGTCACTTTATGGAAGTTGTTTTGTACCAAAACATACATGTGATGTAATGGAACAAGTTTGGAGAGCTAAAGTTTCCACGGTTCACACATTACTCATACACAAGTCTTTCAATATTGAAGGTTGAAAGCTTGGATGGTTTCAACACTTAGAATATTTTGGGTAGAATTTTAAAGAGCTTTTGAGCCTTATTTCTTGGTGAATATCAACCACACACGAACTCACAACTATAAGTTTAGTTGGGAGCATGGTAGGCACAAGATTTCACCAAGTTTTAGTAAAAATATACAAGGATTAAGAACATAAATCAAAGCAAATTTTAAATACTACTTTGGACCTCAATATGGTGAGGTTTCACCTTAGTTTTCCATGGCAAACTTGTGGAAACCTTCCTAGAGGTTATCCAAGTAATTTAGAAGAAGAAAGGATGAAGAAATGTAAGGAAAAGTGAGTGAAAACTCACTTAGAACACTTGGAACTTTCTGCCAAGAACTTGAAAAATGGAGAAGATTTGATGTTGTGGAAGTGATTAAAGTGTTTGGAAAGTATTTAGGAGTGTATGGAGGCTTGTATTTATAAGATGGGATGAGGATTTAGGTAGTTAATGAAGTTGGTGGTGATTGGGAGTTGGAAAAAGGTGAAAAACGTAGTTGTTACTGTTTTCTGCTGAATTCCCGTTGCCAGCTCTGTTTCGCACGGATGAGCATGGTCCGCACGAAGGACACTCCACGCAAAGGATGGTGGTTCGTACAAAGGACCTTCCACTTGAAGGACTCCTTCGTGCGGATGAGTTGTTCGCGCGGGGAGGTGATCTGTGTGGGAATGAGTGGTTCGTGTGGGAGGGATTGGTTCGCACGAGATGTAACAACCCATATTTTCAGTTGTTCCTGTTTTATTGTATTTATTTTGATTTTCCAGATTTGTACTCCGAGATTCGTTAATAGAAATGTCCGTATTAAATTAAATATGTTTTGTCATTACATCGCATTATTACATTACAACTAAACGTTATTTAAACGCTTATTTAACGCAACGCTTCGCATATAACATCGATATCCCATCGCCATCGCAACGCAATTACTTAATTTGGTATATTGGAATTATGTGGTAATATTAGTTTACGTGTTTGTGTGTTATACGTGTTTATGTGTCATATGTGGATTGGAATTGTCGTGGTTTAATCGCTCGCAAACTCACGCATTGACTCGCTATTACAACACTTAGATCATCGCTAAATCGCTTAACGTTACCTTATAACTCGTTTACATCGGTAAACAATCGATAAATGAACGCAAAACAAAGGAAACCCAACAAATTGGGTCAAGTTCGCTCGAACTTGGTGACCCCAAGTTCGGCCGAACTTGGCTGGCCAACTCAAACAACCATCACCTCCCTCAAGTTCTCTCGAACTTGCTTAGTCCCTCACAGGATTAACAGGTTCGGCCGAACTTGACACAAAACTCTTGAACATTTCACAAGTTCGCGCGAACTTGCATGATTTCATGCAAGTTTGGCCGAACTTGACTCCATCAGCTCTCCTATTTCCCTTCACCTATAAATACTTAGTCCCATTCTCTCATTTAAACTTGTTGCAACTTTGCTCTGAGCTCCCGAAACCCTCTGTTTTCTAAGTAAGAATCAACCCGATTTCAACTACAATGATGTTCAACAACGTTTTACAACGATTTTGCAAAAGGCATTGCCTTCGTTTTCATCAAATCTCTTCTATTTTATGAAATCTTCATCTTTTTCCATAAAAACTTCTATTTTCACTCAGATCTATACTAGATCTGAGCAAAACCTTTTAAAGTATTGATTTTTACACCATTTTCGGACTAATGACGTATGTTTCGTTCACTTTTGAGTGGAACGAGGCGTTGGCGAAGCTAGATCTCAGATCCGGAAGCACAAGGACGAAATCATCACTTTACACAAGCTGGACTAACCCGTACGAACCATCAAGTTCGCCCGGATTAGCCCGAGTTTCTGTAAAATGGCTAAGTTCGCTCCAAAAGACCTCTCCAGCCTAAGTTTTACTCAGTGGCTTAAGGTTGGAGGGTTGGGCACTCGATTTCCTCAGCAAACGAAGCGAAAACGCAAGATTTTGGACCCGAAAACATCAAGTTCGCTCAAGAATCACCATCACCCAGGTCAAGTTCGACCGAACTTGTACCCGAATGGGTCAAGTTAGACCGAACTTGAGTCTATGTCATCAAATCCCTTGCAAGTTCGCCCGAACTTGTTTATTTTCTTAGGAAACTATACAAGTTCGCCCGAACTTGTCTTTCCAGTAAGGTTTTCTCACAAGTTCTCCCGAACTTGTCAAATTTCCCAAAGAAACTTGCCACGTTCGACCGAACTTGACTCTAAATCACTCAGAACCTTGCAAGTTCACTCGAACTTGTATGTTTACATACAAGTTCCGCCGAACTTGTCTACTGTTCAACCAAGACTTCACCATTTCAGCTTTTCGGGAGACTGATGCACTTCTGTTCGTTTACAGGCTGACCCAGCGCACTCCGCAACTCTTCTTAGATCCCTCAATCTTACCTAAACGCACCCACTTGAGTATACTTGACCCATTTTCGCTGTAATGCACTTTTGGGTGTTACATACGTTCCTCTATCAAAATCACTTCACAAATCAAATTGTTTATCACACGCAAATAATCTGATTGTGTATGCTCAATACGTGATACTAGAAACATGTGACTAGGACTTATTTTCGTTAACTTGCCTCCTTGGCTAGTATGGTACTATAGTGTGGTTTACACCCGACGGGGTCTAGTTAGGATGGACGCGCAAGTCTTCTCACGGTAGTTAGCATGAGAAATGAGCCTATGTTGTGTGATGTGTTTTGGTGTATCATGATATGTAGTTAGACTATTTCACGAACGCTTTCTCTAATATGCTAGTATCACCTAAACCTGTATGCTCACCTTTACTTAATTGTATTGACTTGTATTTTAACGTATGTAACAGGATGAGGATTTTAGCTTGGACGTAGCGTGCTTAGTTTAGTTTACTTTTGTTTAGAATGGTTTGTAATAAAATCTAGGGGATATCGAACCTTTTTGTTCTGTGGGAAAAACGAGTTTCTGTAATAGTTATTTTGAAATATTGTGTTTAATGGTATGAGACGTTAGATGTTAAATGATGTTGATAGATAATTGTTATGGAGTTCTCATGAGACAATCTGGTCACCTAGTGCCACTACCCTGATGTTTCCGCCATCGGTTGGGGTGTGACAGATTGGTATCAGAGCCCATAACTGTAGGAAATTAGGTAGAGCTGCCATGTTTAGCCTAATTCTATGGTTAGGATACTGATTTGGACTGTTACGCATCGACTACGCGCCTGAAACACTCAAGTTCGCCCGAACTTGAGGCCAAATCAACTGAAATTGGTCAAGTTCGCTCGAACTTGACCTAGATCAGTTGAGGTTGACCTAAGTTCGCTCGAACTTGACCTTATCCTCAAAAGTCAGAAGTTCAACAACAAGCATATCAAGTTCGCTCGAACTTAACCCATTGGGTGCAAGTTCGGCCGAACTTGATGTCTCACCTACTTGACCTTTGTGATTTCGAACTCAAAACTTTACGAACTGACCCGATCGTGCGAACAAGTCCTTCCCTACGAAGTGTTACTCCTCAAAGCGAGAAGTTCCATTTGGTACGAACCGACAACTCTGCACGAAACGGCCAACATACTTAGCTTTTCCTAAAGCTACCACAACACACGATTATGAAACGCTTGTATCTCACAAACGAGGATCAAGTCGAGATTAGGTGTGATAACCAAGAACTCTCGATAAGATCGCTCATCCCGCGTATTACTCATCACGAGATATATTCGTTGAGTTAGGAGTGATATCCAAACCTCGATGAAAGTCTCCATTTCTATCTAGTGGAACTCCCGATGTGATCGGCGAGCAAAATCACAATTTGGAACTAGTCGTTAAGTCAGGGGTGAAACCCGTACCTTAATGACGAATTCCATTCTTCGATTTTCAATCTCACCAAATTCTCGGTTATACCGATGGTTTGGAACACGTATTAACTGGAAGGGTAAACGTCGCTAGCCGCTTGCGGTGAGAGCGTTTATCTATTAGGCCAAAGCGTGGGTCCAAATGCAAAGGGTAGTCGAATCACTTTGGCGTGTCAAATGTCTCAAAACCCCGGACACTCCCAATAGATTTAAGCAATCGTCGATTTACGCATCATCGAGTTTATTTATTATTTATGTGTGGAATTACAGATTTTACAATTTTACGCTTTATCGATTTCTCGATTTATCGTATTTACGCTCCATCGAATGTATGCACAACTCGCACAGCTATCTCAATCTAAAACATTAATAAACAAACGCAGATAATCCAACTTAATGCTCTGCTTGCAACGCGCTACTTCTCTCGGTTATTTCACGCTAAGCTACGATGTATCGCTGCCTCGCTAGCTATCTCTTGAAACGCATTTTCGCATTGTTACTATTAGAAGGTGAATACGTGCAAAATATGTGCTTATGTGCTTATGTGCCTACGTGCTTATGTGATAACGTGCCTTACTTGTAATAATAATAATAAAGGTTTTTGAACATAACTCTATTAATCGAATCTCATCCTATCGAATATTTTCATTGTAGATGTCGTCACTCGGATCTCATACTCGCCGTACTGCTCAGCGCCACAGCGACAACAGGCGCATCGCTTCACTAGTCGCCAAACAAGTGGCAAAAGTCATCCCGAAAATCGTCTCGGAAATTCATGTTGTGAGCAGTAACTCCTCAGTCGACTCGAAAACTGAAAACCCCAAGCCACGATTCAGCTTCAAAAATTTCAAGGCTTGTGCACCTCTCGCCTTCACGGGAAATGATGGACCCACTTCTATGTTCCATTGGTTTGATGCCATTGAGGTCACCTTTAGGCAAAGTGGATGCCCGATGACCTTCGCACAGTGAACGCTACAGGAGTCTTCCAGTCCCGTGCTCTCGATTGG
Organism: Scalesia atractyloides; assembly: GCA_947069175.1. Taxonomy (NCBI): domain Eukaryota; kingdom Viridiplantae; phylum Streptophyta; class Magnoliopsida; order Asterales; family Asteraceae; genus Scalesia; species Scalesia atractyloides. The sequence continues at coordinate 40,135,979 of CAMTDV010000014.1, read as the reverse complement.
TGGACCGCCGAAAGGAATAAGCGCGGTAATGATGAAGACTACAATCTGTCTTGGGAGGAACTCAAGGACGTGATGATGAAGAAGTTCTGTCCTCCGCATGACAAGCAAAAGCTCGAGAACGAATTTTGGGGTATCAAACAGGATGGTCCCGACAATGATGGATTTACCGCTCAATTCAAATTTTGAGCATCATTTGTCCCAGCCAAGTTAATACTACTGAGAAAGCTATCAACAAGTACATCCGAGGTTTACCCGAATGTGTTGCAAATTTCCTGAAAGTTGCTCGTACTACAACCATCGAGGAAACCTACATGCTCGCCGCTGAGATCAATGATCAGCGAGTTCAAGATGGTTATTTCAAGAACCATGCAAAAGTTGCCAATCAAGCTGTCGCCGAACCAACTGCTGCTATCGAACCATCCAGTGATCCGAAGGGAAAGCGTCAGGGACGCAAAAGAGGAACCCGAGCAAGAACTATGCGCTCGCAGCTCCAGCAAACCCTCAGCCGCTTTAGTCAGCCGCTCCGAAAGCACCTCCAGCTAAGCGTGCGTATACCGGCCCTCACTCACTGTGCCCTAAGTGCACTTATCATCATGTGGTGGGTGGAAACTGCCGTTTTTTGCACTAACTGCAACATCTATGGCCACTTTTCTGTGAGTTGACGTACCGGCCCTCGTCAGCCAGCTCCTCAAGCTCCAGCACTGCCAGCTCCTCATCGTACTCCCCAGAACAACCATCAGCAACAAGCAGCTGCTCCAAAAGCACGTGTGTGTTACGTGTGTGGTGATCCGAACCACCTTGCCAATGTCTGCCCGAACCGTACTGTCAAGCAAGAGCCTCAGCAGCAACAGCAGCCTCAGCAGCAGCCACCACCGCAGCCTCAGCAGCAACAACAAGCTGCGCGTGGAAGAACTTTCAACCTGAACCATCGCGAACCTCAAAATGACAACAATGTTGTCAATGGTACGTTCCTTGTCAATGGTGTTTATGCTTCATGTTTATATGATACTGGTGCCGATAATTGTTTTGTATCGTTAGAATTCGAAAAGGTTTTAAAATGTAAGCGCGCTAAACTCCCAAGGACTTTCGATGTGGAAGTCGCCACCGGAAGAACCGTTACTGTTGATTCTGTCCTAAGTGGTTGTTCTCTCGATCTCAACAACCATGTCTTTGATGTAGCTGTCGTGGGCTAATCAAAAACCTATTTAAACTACGTAGATAGCGTAAGTAGGGTATCGAATCCACGGGGAATTTGTGGTCAGTGTAAAGATTTTTGACTAAGAACTAAATAATCTAACTTGGGGGAATTTGATTGATTGTTTAGAAAAACACGAAAACTAAATTAAAGAGTTGTAATCAATATGAGAAAGATAACTTCCACCCGGAATCCCAATTACCCATTTATCATCAAAACCTGTTTACCAAGTCAGAACACCACATAGACATGGCCTCGGAATTAATGAATTTGGTTAATTATTAAGGATAGTTTTTAAGATTCACTATGCCACCTAATAATCCGTTTGTTTGTATCAATTACCCGCCAGTTTACCAACCCGCTAACGATGCAAGGAAATCGCCAATACGCTTAATAAACGACAAATAATTCAAACACAAGAAATGTTTACCAAGAATCCAACACAAGTGGTCAAGCTGTACCAGTTACAACGAATACGTAAACAAGGTTCAATGAAAAACACAGTAACAGTTCATCCGGGCAGAAGTCACGAAGAGCTTAGCCACTCATGGTCGTCATCACAGCTTCAATAATAGTTTGGAATCGATTTGACATGAGAAACTGGCTTGATTGGGATGAAAACCTCTTCTAAATCGCCTCTAATGACTGCTGAGTTCGGAAAACGGCTGCTAGGTCACCGAAAAAAATCACAAAACCTGATAAACATCACTTTTTATACTTCCCCGATATTGGCCCCTCCCGCGCGTCGCGGGAGAGTCATCGGAATCTGGCGCGTGTCGCCTGAACGAAACAAACCGACCCCACCATTAACACCTGTCACGCGTCGCGACAGGTCTCTCCGTCTCCCTAGCGTGTCGTGGGGGACTGCCACATGGGATTTCTCCTTTGTAGCTTCCAGCTTCTTCCAGCACGCGTTTATTCACTCATTTTGCACTGTTTAACCTCAAACGACGCACGCACATTAAATAGTAATACCCAACCGACTAAAAACTCATATGTACATAAAACTGACTCGAAACACACAAAATAACACTAAATATTAACCACACATCACATCCCCACACTTATCTTTTTTCGTCCCCGAAAAAACTCTTTGCAATGGAATCACAACCAAACAAATTAGCACTCAATGTATTCAATTAATTTAATTACCAGTCTAACCATACGCTAACCACGATTGCGGATATAAGATCCACTTAAACCCAACCGCCAGCTTCCAAGCCCTCATTCACAATCCATCAAGTTCACATGATTATAGTCATCTATGGATCCCACACTTAAAAGACTACAACTCCACTTATTCCCATTTCAAGCTCATAAGGTTAAAAGATATCATTCTACCGTCTTATATAAAAAACCTGATATTATTCCGATTAAACTTTATAATGGATAGATGGATGATATTGTGAGCTTTTCATGTTTTTGTATATGATCAGCTTAGCGGACATACCTCGCATGAGTCACCATCCTCGCGATTAATGCCATAAACCTCACACATTTTTTCATAACTCCACCTAGAGGGTATGTACCGCATGAGTCGCCATCCCGCGGCAATACCATAGGCTTTGTTTTCTTTTCTTTCTTTTTTTTAACATATAGCTCAAATGGATGGATGGAATGATTTTTTTTCGGGCGCCACCTTGTTTCGGATTTATTTTCACAAAAAGAAACAGATTTGCCAATTTAATCGGAAAAACTTATAAGCTTTTTATTTACGACGTACCTCTTATGCTCTCCACAATTTCAGTCTCGTCACAACTCCTAAGACGAGTACCCACTATACTCCTACTTTTAAGTATATTATATCGCTTCAAAGAAACCCTTCAACTGGCTAGGCCTACCCACATATCCCGAATTATACGCATGACCGACCATTATTATCTCATATCTATAGTAATCAAATGCTAACATGTCGGTTATACCTATCATCTTCCATTTTTCGCAAACGCTTTACGAGACATTTTCGAATTTTCTACTTTTCCAAAAAAAAATTTAGAGAACGGAATGAGTTACAAAACACCCACCAATGCTACTACACTCATAACCACTAAACCGTTCAACACCATACACTTTCGCACCTAAACGAGTCCGCGAAACTCATCACTTAGCTCATACTAACATCCACACTTTTCAACATCTAATAGACTTCAGACTTACTTCGAATACAACCTCGTTTAGTTGACAACTTAACCCCTAAACACTCCATCTATCATTCAATCAACAAGTGCTTCGAACATTCAAACCAACTCAATCTACTTAACTGCATTCAATACAATCATACCACTCAACTAGTGCAAAAACCCTAAGGTTCAGATTTATCTCCATATCCAACCTAGTTCTAGCTCAAGACATCATCTTCCTCACTCAAAACACTCTCACCAACCATTCTTACATCAAATACCCTTCCACCTATAACCATTCATCCTAACTCACTTAATCAAGCATATTCAATCAAGTAAACATGTAAAACATTAAACTTTCATACCTGATTCACGACTTGAACTTGAAAAGTAACAACAACTTGAGTAAAGTTTCAAGTTTGGACGGAGATAGTGACCGGAGATCCGATTCCGGTGGTGATGGTGATGAAATCGGATTGTGGGGAAGATTATTGATGGATTTAGGTGAAGATTGAGGGTGGAATTGAGACGGGTTTAGGTGGTTTTGCGATTAGGTTTCGGCTGGAAGAAAAAGGGGAAAGATGAAAAGAGTTTTGACAAAAAAACTGACTGGTTCGCGACTTTAAGGCCAGATCTGATTTGGATGCCTGTCGCGCGTCGCGGCAGCCTACCATACCTCCCTCGCGACACGCGGGGGATGGTAAATTTGACTTTCCCTAGTAGTTTACCGGACAAATTGAGTTGGACTAAAGGTCCCCGGCGCGTCGCGGGAGGATACCTTACCTCTGTCGCAACACGCCTGGGAACCCTTTTTCCAGCTGGTTTGCAAAATTTTCATGTTTCATGCCTTAGAAAATTTTTAGTTTTTCAAGTTTTCTCACCTCCCTTACCCCCCAAATGAAATTTTTTCTAACTTCTCAAAAATTCACTTACCTAGGCTCCTTTCTACATGAATTTCTTCTCCGAACCATCTCACACTCCGAAAGCATACCGAAAACAACCGAAAAACATGAAACATTTACCAAAAAACACGCTTTCGGGCCTCAAAATTCATGATTCTACCCCCCGAACAAATGTGCATTGCCCTCATTGCACTTAGAACTTAACCAAACCCATTCAAACATCCCCACACTTGATTAAAAGCACGGTGCACATCAGTAACTCGAACAAAATACTATGAAAGAAGAACAAAAAGGAAAAATACTACATACCTTAGGCTGCCTCCTAAGAGCGCTAAGTTTTAGATCTTCAGCCAGATCGTACCTGCACATTATTCGTCGTACGCACGAACGGTGCTCACAAATAGCACCTCCACATTCTTACCCGGCCATTTATCTCCTTCGTATTGTAATACGGCTTCAGTCTATGCCCATTCACGGTTCGCCGGGGATGATCATCATAGTCCTCTATGTCACACCCGACCCGCAGCGGAAAAGGTGATCGGGGCATGATTGGGTTTTCATCAAAGCTCATGACATTTATTATAATGTTTCATATTTATTATTACAATTTAAAAGGAATCATACAATCAAATCAAACAATTACAACTTGTTTAATACATCCTTCTAAACTTCATTATTTTTCTTCTAAGGCAATTTCCTATGTTTCCTTGCTTCATCCTGTTCACCTGTATCATGTGTAAAAATGGTTTTTGGGTCAACAAAAAGTTGGCGAGTGAACCTTGTCCGAAAACATTTATTATTTATTTCTTGTTGTATTTAATATGGAAAAAGTTGCGCAATAATCATATATGAACAAACGTAAGTAAACATACCATAACAAACAAATAGCATACAATATCAAACAAATAACATACAATATCAAACAAATAACATACAATAACAAAACACCTTGCATGAATATGTAACATGAATGACAATGTAAATGTTGGCAACATCTCGTTCACGCTCATAGGTAATGGGGAACGGCTCACGCTCATAGGTAATGGGGAGCAGACAGCCTATGATGAAATGTATGTGCGATCAAGGCTCAATCAAACGGAGCCGATCGTATGTTGGCACGCCTGGTTCACGCTCATAGGTAATGGGGAACAGCTCAACGCTCATAGGTAATGGGGAGCGGCGGCCTATGAAAATGTATGTACTGAAAATGATAAAATTAATCTAAACAATAATCACACAAACAAATAATACATGATGAATACACATTTGTTCATGGATATGATAGATGCACAATAGTTTAAAAGTAATAAATAATAAGACACATGATACACCCCAAAAAACGTAATTAAAACGGGGAATTTGTAGAGATTCACTCACCTTGGGTGCGTTCGGTGAATGATGTTGAATGCGTACGAGTTTAGAGGATTAATCGACGAGGAATAACTAACCAAATTAATAACGAAAAAGTAAGGTAAATAAATGGATTTTATTAACAAATTTTAATAGGATTTTTGGATATATTTTTGTGAGTTTAAGGCTATTTTCTAACTTTAAAAATGTTATTTTTAAGTATTTTTAATTGATTTTTAATTTAAATAAATAAATAAAAATAATAAAAAAAATGTTGATTTTTGACCATTGACCGTTGACTTGTTGACCGTTGACCGGTTCGGTCGGTTATATGAGTGCGCTGGGTGAGACTCGAACCCGTGACCTCCCGTACGCGTGCACGCAGCTCTACCAACTGAGCTACGTGTCTAACCCGAAATATTTCTGTTTTTAATTATATTTATATACTATTTAACTTAATCCGAAATTCATTTATTTTTATAAAGGTTTTAATGTATCGACTTGGTGCTCTCCACAGGTCTCGAACCCGGGACCTGTGGTTTAGTTTGGCACACAGTCCACCGCTGGACTGTGTGTCTAACTTGGTAAATATTCTAGTTTTGATTATACTTAACATCTTACTGAGTTAACCCGGTTCGGTAAAAAAAAGGCATTTTTATTTCAAGAGAGTGAGGTTGGGACAGGAATCGAACTCGCGACGTGTATGTATTTGTTTGCACACAGTCCACCGCTGGACTGTGTGTCTAACCCGTTCATAAAACTGATTTTAATTAATCTTATAACATAACTGAACTTCGTCTTCTTCGTTCAAAACACAGACATCGGTCAAAGCAACTGTTTCTTGTTTAATTCGTATAACGAATATTATGAGCAATTGAAAAGTGATGAACGGAGAGGGTTTGGGGAAAGAAAGTACCAGAACAGGTCGTCGTTCTCAGAACTCCGGCAAAGGTTCGTCGGCTCTGTTTGTGAACTTCGGCTGTTAGAATCAATTAACAGTCTTGTTCGATTAGTTATGAAATTGAGGTACTTAAACAAGGATTAACAGAAGTTTGAAGGGTTATACCGATTCACAGCGTGAGATCAGAAAATTTCAGAAGTTTTCCGGCGAGAGTTGAATATTCCGGCTACGTCGTCTGGGATTGATTCTGATGGTTGGATTGAAGTTAGTAACAGTCTAACAACGGATTGAAACGGAAAGAGTCGAGGTATTTACCGTGTAGATGAAATCTCGGTTTTCCGCCGACTTGCAGAGATTTTCCGGCGAGTGAAATTACGTCGAGAATTGGTGTGATTGTGAGCGAAAAGGTTATCAGAGGTTAGAGGGTGTATTTATAGGGAAGAACATCGACGAATTTGGTCTGATTACCGTCTTGATTCGTTGGTCAAAATTTTCCGGCGGTTATGACTAATGTCGCGGACTGGACATCGGTTATAACTGATGTAATAGTTATTATACGCGTTAAGTCACAAGAAACCGACGGTGTAGGGCGAAATCGTCGGGATTTCCGACGACTGCGAATTGGGCGCGACTTGGACTGGATTTGATTTCTGTGTTTCATTATTTGAATTAATTGTTTTGATATGTTATCAAATAACCAAAGTGGCGGAGTGGTTGGATTAGTGAGAGTTAAGACTTGTGGATTCCCGGCTGACCCGGGTTCGATACCCGGCATCAGCAATATATTTTTATTTCATTATTTTTAATGAATTTTCAATTATAAATTTTATATTCTAATACAATTATTAATTATGTATCATTTAAAATTAATTTGAGCATTAAATTCGCAACGAAATTTTTAACTGGATGTTCGGTTAATAAACGAAGCGGGTTTGGTTAACCCGGTTTTTTACGGATGTTACAGTATCCCCTACTTTTAGAAATTTCGTCCCGAAATTTAAGTAGTGGCATGTTTGACTCAAAAGGATGGTGTTTTAATTTGACAATTGCATACTTAGAAGGGGTAAGAGTTTAAATTTTTGTTTAAGGCGGAAACGTTCCTTGTAAGGGTTGAGTACCCTGCTACAGGAATCGCTTTTTGTTGCCTACGGTAAAGGATATTTAGAAATAGTGTTGATTGACCAAGTATAATTTCATGCGCAAGAGTTTGGATACGTTTGGAAAGATAAGGTTATATCCTAAAACAAAACTAAAACCTACATGGAATTTCTCATAACCGCCTGACAATGCCTCTGATCCTTTGGCAAGAATACTTATATATAGGAAGTACCAGCGGCGTATCCACCATATTCTTGTCAAATTTTCATTGGTTTTATCAGTAAGTTATGATTGGTTCTATGATGTGACTCTAGATCATAAATAAACACAACAACCAATGTCTGAGTCCTAATTCTGATAGTATACATGTTTGAATGGTGACAGTACCTCTCTCTTTTGTTATGATGGAGAGGTTAGTCTATGTAGGAATAGAACATAATCCAATTTCTTTAAATGATGAGATGATATGAATGCTAAATCAGTGAGTATAACACAAACTCCAACCAATACAATACTAAATCCTACATGGAACTTCTCATAACCGCCTGATAATGCCTCTGATCCTTTGGCAAGAATACTTATATATAGGAAGTACCAGCGGCGTATCCACCATATTCTTGTCAAATTTTCATTGGTTTTATCAGTAAGTTATGATTAGTCCTATATGACTCCAAAACATAAACAAACACAATCAACCAAAGCTTGAGTCTTAATTCTGATAGTATACATGTTTGAATGATGACAGTTCCTCTCTCGTTTGTTATGATGGAGAGGTTAGTATATGTAGAAGTGAGACACAGCCCAACTTCTTTAAATAATGAGATTGAAATACGTTGAGATGTATGATGATGTGGATGTTAAATCAACGAGTATAAAACAAACTTCAACTATGACATTACTAAATCCTACATGGAACTTCTCATAATCGCCTGACAATGCCTCTGATCCTTTGGCAAGAATATTTATATATAGGAAGTACCAGCGGCGTATCCACCATATTCTTGTCAAATTTTCATTGGCTTTATCTGTAAATTATGATTAGTTCTATGTGACTCTAAAACATAAACAAACACAATCAACCAAAACTTGAGTCTTAATTCTGATAGTATGCATGTTTGAATGATGACAGTACCTCTTTCGTTTGTTATGATGGAAAGGTTAGTCTATGTAGAAGTGAGACACAACCCAACTTCTTTGCATAATGAGATTGAAACGTTGAGATGTATGATGATGTGGATGTTAAATCAACGAGTATAAAACAAAACTGAAATAGTAATTCGCATTAAGATTCTTGGATTCAATTTCCAATTTATAAATGAGATACGAGAAGATTGAGATAAACATAAATAAAACATAAACACTAAACGGTTGGAGTTGAATTCTTTATTTTTGGTGAAGAAACTAGTTGGGTGGTTCGTCATTATCTTCAACAGGATTGGCGTTGATATTGAAAACTCTTCCTCTTGCTGGTGGCCCAGTGGTTAGGTTTTCTTGATTTGCTTGGTTAACTGGGTTTGCTTGGGCTTGGGCGTTTATGATGTTAACCAATCGAGGGCACGTGTTTCTAAAGTGGGTAGGGTCGCCACAATTGAAACAAGCTCGAACATATGGAAGCATGGGGTATTGGGGTTGTTGATATGTTTGGATCATGTTTTGAGTAGGGGGTGAGGTTTGGTTTTGAAGGCTGCGGCAACCCTTGCTCGAATGACCATAGCGTCCACAATTCGCACATAGTCGACAAGGTAAGGTAAATGGATGGTGATAAGAACAGGTATTGCATTGAGGGTGAGGTCCAAAGTAAGGCTTCTTATTTGGGTAAGTTGAGTTGGGTGCTACTTGAGTGATTGGGATAGCTTGGAGGGGTACGGCTTGTGAGGCTGGTTGATTTCGTTGGGTGACAGCGAAAAGTTGCCCATCTCGTTTTCTCTTAGGAATGGGTTGAGAAGGGGATTCGGTTTGGGTGGAGTTCGAGGTTTCAGTTGACGCTTTATCCTTCTTCTTCTCCTCCTTGAAGCCTTTATTCCGAATGCGGTTCTCGGTGAGCTCTGTAGCTAACTCCATTGCTGCTTCCAAAGTTGCAGGTGTGGTACTTATTACAGAGTCTTGAATTTTTGAAGGAAGACCTTGAAGGTAGTGCTCGATCAAACGGTAAAGAGGAGTGAACAAGTTGGGAACCATTTGATTTAATTCAAGGAATCTCTTGTTGTATGTGGTGTGGTCGCCTTCTTTTTGTTTCAAAGAATAGAACTCATCCTCCAATTTCTTGATTTCGCTTCTTGGGCAAAACCGTCTTGTCATGATTTCCTTCAACTCTTCCCAAGTCAAAGTCATAGCATCTTCAACACCTCGTTTGGCCTTCTCTGTATTCCACCATGTAAGTTCTATTCCAAGTAAACGACTGGTAGCATATCGGAATTTGCGATCATCGAGGCAAACGCAATTTAGAAAAGTGTTTTCCATTTCCTCAAACCAATGGAGGAGAGCGGTGACACCTTCAGTCCCCTCGTATTTTGGAGGGTCGCAGGATTTGAAATGCTTGAAGGTGCATTTGGTGGTAATTGGGGGAGGATTGACAATGTTTTGATCTTCTTGATTGACGGGATTAGCGGTAAGGGCTTGTTGGACTTGAACTACAATGTTGGGTATTACGGCAGCCATTTGTTGACCGATTTGGGCAGCCATACGCTTGCGAGCTTTTCCTGATCTCATTTTCCTACGAGCGAGACTAGAAGACATCTACAAGGAATACATATCAAGAGTATGAGTTGGATGTTTTTGGGATCATGTGTCGTATTTAGGAATGAGCATTCATAAAATAAATGTAACATAATAAATCTACTACATCCATAGGATGTCTTGGGCTTTGCTCGTAATTGGGCCTTGCATGCCGCCATACTTCACCTTCGTAATCATGTGGGCCCCCATGATTACCGGGTTTTTCGTATGGTTCGCATGTGTTAGCCTGGTTACGTACACTAAAACCCGGAGAAAATCGAGAAATAAGTATGTAACGTATGATATTCGGAATGTATCCAGGTGTGGACACGGGGACACCTCAAAGTGGGGTTAGTTCGAACAACGTTTGGGGTGGCATGCTTTGGCCTAATAGGTCCTTCGTACTCTCATCGTTAGTCCCCAGGTAGGCAAACTGGTCCGTTATATTGGATTTATACGAATGCCAACCTGGACAGGACGTTCCGACTACCGGTACTTGTACCCTTACAGTTACTACATGCCCGTCGCAGAACTCACTTTGATTAGATTTGAAAAATGAAAAATGCGACAAAATCTTGAATAACGGAAGTATGAAGATGAATTGAATATGTGAACATTGAAATATGTATGATGAATATGTATGTAAGTATGTATGTTTGACTGTAAGTATAATCCACTATGTATCACAAAATGTAGTATCGGAAGTGTTTGCATGCATTTGCGTATGTAATAAATATGAAAGAAATAAACATCATGAGTTTGCATATAACCACATAAACAATTAAAATCTAATCAACTATAGTATAGGCTCTAAGGGTCTAATAACCTATCCTATATCCCTATAGTCATGGCTCTGATACCAATCTGTCACACCCCGACCCGCAGCGGAAAACGTGATCGGGGCATGATTGGGTATTCATCAAAGCTCATGACATTTATTATAATATTTCATATTTATTATTACAATTTAAAAGGAATCATACAATCAAATCAAACAATTACAACATGTTTATACATCCTTCTAAACTTCATTATTTTTCTTCTAAGGCAATTTCCTATGTTTACCTTGCATCATCCTGTTCATCTGTATCATGTGTAAAAATGGTTTTTGGGTCAACAAAAAGTTGGCGAGTGAACCTTGTCCGAAAACATTTATTATTTATTTCTTGTTGTATTTAATATGGAAAAAGTTGCGCAATAATCATATATGAACAAACGTAAGTAAACATACCATAACAAACAAATAGCATACAATATCAAACAAATAACATACAATATCAAACAAATAACATACAATAACAAAACACCTTGCATGAATATGTAACATGAATGACAATGTAAATGTTGGCAACATCTCGTTCACGCTCATAGGTAATGGGGAACGGCTCACGCTCATAGGTAATGGGGAGCAGACGGCCTATGATGAAATGTATGTGCGATCAAGGCTCAATCAAACGGAGCCGATCGTATGTTGGCACGCCTGGTTCACGCTCATAGGTAATGGGGAACAGCTCAACGCTCATAGGTAATGGGGAGCAGCGGCCTATGAAAATGTATGTACTGAAAATGATAAAATTAATCTAAACAATAATCACACAAACAAATAATACATGATGAATACACATTTGTTCATGGATATGATAGATGCACAATAGTTTAAAAGTAATAAATAATAAGACACATGATACACCCCAAAAAACGTGATTAAAACGGGGAATTTGTAGAGATTCACTCACCTTGGGTGCGTTCGGTGAATGATGTTGAATGCGTACGAGTTTAGAGGATTAATCGACGAGGAATAACTAACCAAATTAATAACGAAAAAGTAAGGTAAATAAATGGATTTTATTAACAAATTTTAATAGGATTTTTGGATATATTTTTGTGAGTTTAAGGCTATTTTCTAACTTTAAAAATGTTATTTTTAAGTATTTTTAATTGATTTTTAATTTAAATAAAAATAATAAAAAAAATGTTGATTTTTGACCATTGACCGTTGACTTGTTGACCGTTGACCGTTGACCGGTTCGGTCGGTTATATGAGTGCGCTGGGTGAGACTCGAACCCGTGACCTCCCGTACGCGTGCACGCAGCTCTACCAACTGAGCTACGTGTCTAACCCGAAATATTTCTGTTTTTAATTATATTTATATACTATTTAACTTAATCCGAAATTCATTTATTTTCAAAAAGGTTTTAATGTATCGACTCGGTGCTCTCCACAGGTCTCGAACCCGGGACCTGTGGTTTAGTTTGGCACACAGTCCACCGCTGGACTGTGTGTCTAACTTGGTAAATATTCTAGTTTTTATTATACTTAACATCTTACTGAGTTAACCCGGTTCGGTAAAAAAAAAGGCATTTTTATTTCAAGAGAGTGAGGTTGGGACAGGAATCAAACTCGTGACGTGAATGTATTTGTTTGCACACAGTCCACCGCTGGACTGTGTGTCTAACCCGTTCATAAAAGTGATTTTAATTAATCTTATAACATAACTGAACTTCGTCTTCTTCGTTCAAAACACAGACATCGGTCAAAGCAACTGTTTCTTGTTTAATTCGTTTAACGAATATTATGAGCAATTGAAAAGTGATGAACGGAGAGGGTTTGGGGAAAGAAAGTACCGGAACAGGTCGTCGTTCTCAGAACTCCGGCAAAGGTTCGTCGGCTCTGTTTGTGAACTTCGGCTGTTAGAATCAATTAACAGTCTTGTTCGATTAGTTATGAAATTGAGGTACTTAAACAAGGATTAACAGAAGTTTGAAGGGTTATCCCGATTCACAGCGTGAGATCAGAAAATTTCAGAAGTTTTCCGGCGAGAGTTGAATATTCCGGCTACGTCGTCTGGGATTGATTCTGATGGTTGGATTGAAGTTAGTAACAGTCTAACAACGGATTGAAACGGAAAGAGTCGAGGTATTTACCGTGTAGATGAAATCTCGGTTTTCCGGCGACTTGCAGAGATTTTCCGGCGAGTGAAATTACGTCGAGAATTGGTGTGATTGTGAGCGAAAAGGTTATCAGAGGTTAGAGGGTGTATTTATAGGAAGAACATCGACGAATTTGGTCTGATTACCGTCTTGATTCGTTGGTCAAAATTTTCCGGCGGTTATGACTAATGTCGCGGACTGGACATCGGTTATAACTGATGTAATAGTTATTATACGCGTTAAGTCACAAGAAACCGACGGTGTAGGGCGAAATCGTCGGGATTTCCGACGACTGCGAATTGGGCGCGACTTGGACTGGATTTGATTTCTGTGTTTCATTATTTGAATTAATTGTTTCGATATGTTATCAAATAACCAAAGTGGAGGAATGGTTGGATTAGTGAGAGTTAAGGCTTGTGGATTCCCGGCTGACCGGGTTCGAAACCCGGCATCAGCTATATATTTTTATTTCATTATTTTTAATGAATTTTCAATTATAAATTTTATATTCTAATACAATTATTAATTATGTATCGTTTAAAATTAATTTGAGCATTAAATTCGCAACGAAATTTTTAACTGGATGTTCGGTTAATAAACGAAGCGGGTTTGGTTAACCTGGTTTTTTACGGATGTTACAGTATCCCCTACTTTTAGAAATTTCGTCCCGAAATTTAAGTAGTGGCATGTTTGACTCAAAAGGATGGTGTTTTAATTTGACAATTGCATACTTAAAGGGGTAAGAGTTTAAATTTTTGTTTGAGGCGGAACGTTCCTTGTAAGGGTTGAGTACCCTGCTACAGGAATCGCTTTTTGTTGCCTACGGTAAAGGATATTTAGAAATAGTGTTGATTGACCAAGTATAATTTCATGCGCAAGAGTTTGGATACGTTAGGAAAGATAAGGTTATATCCTAAAACAAAACTAACCTACATGGAATTTCTCATAACCGCCTGACAATGCCTCTGATCCTTTGGCAAGAATACTTATATATAGGAAGTACCAGCGGCGTATCCACCATATTCTTGTCAAATTTTCATTGGTTTTATCAGTAAGTTATGATTGGTTCTATGATGTGACTCTAGATCATAAATAAACACAACAACCAATGTCTGAGTCCTAATTCTGATAGTATACATGTTTGAATGGTGACAGTACCTCTCTCTTTTGTTATGATGGAGAGGTTAGTCTATGTAGGAATAGAACATAATCCAATTTCTTTAAATGATGAGATGATATGAATGCTAAATCAGTGAGTATAACACAAACTCCAACCAATACAATACTAAATCCTACATGGAACTTCTCATAACCGCCTGATAATGCCTCTGATCCTTTGGCAAGAATACTTATATATAGGAAGTACCAGCGGCGTATCCACCATATTCTTGTCAAATTTTCATTGGTTTTATCAGTAAGTTTGATTAGTCCTATTGACTCTAAAACAAAACAAACACAATCAACCAAAGCTTGAGTCTTAATTCTGATAGTATACATGTTTGAATGATGACAGTTCCTCTCTCGTTTGTTATGATGGAGAGGTTAGTCTATGTAGAAGTGAGACACAGCCAACTTCTTTAAATAATGAGATTGAAATATGTTGAGATGTATGATGATGTGGATGTTAAATCAACGAGTATAAAACAAACTTCAACTATGACATTACTAAATCCTACATGGAACTTCTCATAATCGCCTGACAATGCCTCTGATCCTTTGGCAAGAATATTTATATATAGGAAGTACCAGCGGCGTATCCACCATATTCTTGTCAAATTTTCATTGGCTTTATCAGTAAATTATGATTAGTTCTATGTGACTCTAAAACATAAACAAACACAATCAACCAAAACTTGAGTCTTAATTCTGATAGTATGCATGTTTGAATGATGACAGTACCTCTTTCGTTTGTTATGATGGAAAGGTTAGTCTATGTAGAAGTGAGACACAACCCAACTTCTTTGCATAATGAGATTGAAACGTTGAGATGTATGATGATGTGGATGTTAAATCAACGAGTATAAAACAAAACTGAAATAGTAATTCGCATTAAGATTCTTGGATTCAATTTCCAATTTATAAATGAGATACGAGAAGATTGAGATAAACATAAATAAAACATAAACACTAAACGGTTGGAGTTGAATTCTTTATTTTTGGTGAAGAAACTAGTTGGGTGGTTCGTCATTATCTTCAACAGGATTGGCGTTGATATTGAAAACTCTTCCTCTTGCTGGTGGCCCAGTGGTTAGGTTTTCTTGATTTGCTTGGTTAACTGGGTTTGCTTGGGCTTGGGCGTTTATGATGTTAACCAATCGAGGGCACGTGTTTCTAAAGTGGGTAGGGTCGCCACAATTGAAACAAGCTCGAACATATGGAAGCATGGGGTATTGGGGTTGTTGATATGTTTGGATCATGTTTTGAGTAGGGGGTGAGGTTTGGTTTTGAAGGCTGCGGCAACCCTTGCTCGAATGACCATAGCGTCCACAATTCGCACATAGTCGACAAGGTAAGGTAAATGGATGGTGATAAGAACAGGTATTGCATTGAGGGTGAGGTCCAAAGTAAGGCTTCTTATTTGGG
The DNA here is from genome assembly GCA_947069175.1 of Scalesia atractyloides. Classification (NCBI taxonomy): domain Eukaryota; kingdom Viridiplantae; phylum Streptophyta; class Magnoliopsida; order Asterales; family Asteraceae; genus Scalesia; species Scalesia atractyloides. The sequence continues at coordinate 40,120,184 of CAMTDV010000014.1, read as the reverse complement.
TAAGTTGAGTTGGGTGCTACTTGAGTGATTGGGATAGCTTGGAGGGGTACGGCTTGTGAGGCTGGTTGATTTCGTTGGGTGACAGCGAAAAGTTGCCCATCTCGTTTTCTCTTAGGAATGGGTTGAGAAGGGGATTCGGTTTGGGTGGAGTTCGAGGTTTCAGTTGACGCTTTATCCTTCTTCTTCTCCTCCTTGAAGCCTTTATTCCGAATGCGGTTCTCGGTGAGCTCTGTAGCTAACTCCATTGCTGCTTCCAAAGTTGCAGGTGTGGTACTTATTACAGAGTCTTGAATTTTTGAAGGAAGACCTTGAAGGTAGTGCTCGATCAAACGGTAAAGAGGAGTGAACAAGTTGGGAACCATTTGATTTAATTCAAGGAATCTCTTGTTGTATGTGGTGTGGTCGCCTTCTTTTTGTTTCAAAGAATAGAACTCATCCTCCAATTTCTTGATTTCGCTTCTTGGGCAAAACCGTCTTGTCATGATTTCCTTCAACTCTTCCCAAGTCAAAGTCATAGCATCTTCAACACCTCGTTTGGCCTTCTCTGTATTCCACCATGTAAGTTCTATTCCAAGTAAACGACTGGTAGCATATCGCAATTTGCGATCATCGAGGCAAACGCAATTTAGAAAAGTGTTTTCCATTTCCTCAAACCAATGGAGGAGAGCGGTGACACCTTCAGTCCCCTCGTATTTTGGAGGGTCGCAGGATTTGAAATGCTTGAAGGTGCATTTGGTGGTAATTGGGGGAGGATTGACAATGTTTTGATCTTCTTGATTGACGGGATTAGCGGTAAGGGCTTGTTGGACTTGAACTACAATGTTGGGTATTACGGCAGCCATTTGTTGACCGATTTGGGCAGCCATACGCTTGCGAGCTTTTCCTGATCTCATTTTCCTACGAGCGAGACTAGAAGACATCTACAAGGAATACATATCAAGAGTATGAGTTGGATGTTGTTGGGATCATGTGTCGTATTTAGGAATGAGCATTCATAAAATAAATGTAACATAATAAATCTACTACATCCATAGGATGTCTTGGGCTTTGCTCGTAATTGGGCCTTGCATGCCGCCATACTTCACCTTCGTAATCATGTGGGCCCCCATGATTACCGGGTTTTTCGTATGGTTCGCATGTGTTAGCCTGGTTACGTACACTAAAACCCGGAGAAAATCGAGAAATAAGTATGTAACGTATGATATTCGGAATGTATCCAGGTGTGGACACGGGGACACCTCAAAGTGGGGTTAGTTCGAACAACGTTTGGGGTGGCATGCTTTGGCCTAATAGGTCCTTCGTACTCTCATCGTTAGTCCCCAGGTAGGCAAACTGGTCCGTTATATTGGATTTATACGAATGCCAACCTAGACAGGACTTCCGACTACCGGTACTTGTAACCTTACACTTACTACATGCCCATCGCAGAACTCACTTTGATGAGATTTGAAAAATGAAAAATGCGACAAAATCTTGAATAACGGAAGTATGAAGATGAATTGAATATGTGAACATTGAAATATGTATGATGAATATGTATGTAAGTATGTATGTTTGACTGTAAGTATAATCCACTATGTATCACAAAATGTAGTATCGGAAGTGTTTGCATGCATTTGCGTATGTAATAAATATGAAAGAAATAAACATCATGAGTTTGCATATAACCACATAAACAATTAAAATCTAATCAACTATAGTATAGGCTCTAAGGGTCTAATAACCTATCCTATATCCCTATAGTCATGGCTCTGATACCAATCTGTCACACCCCGACCCGCAGCGGAAAAGGTGATCGGGGCATGATTAGGTTTTCATCAAAGCTCATGACATTTATTATAATGTTTCATATTTATTATTACAATTTAAAAGGAATTATACAATCAAATCAAACAATTACAACATGTTTAATACATCCTTCTAAACTTCATTATTTTTCTTCTAAGGCAATTTCCTATGTTTTCCTTGCTTCATCTTGTTCACCTGTATCATGTGTAAAAATGGTTTTTGGGTCAACAAAAAGTTGGCGAGTGAACCTTGTCTGAAAACATTTATTATTTATTTCTTGTTGTATTTAATATGGAAAAAGTTGCGCAATAATCATATATGAACAAACGTAAGTAAACATACCATAACAAACAAATAGCATACAATATCAAACAAATAACATACAATATCAAACAAATAACATACAATAACAAAACACCTTGCATGAATATGTAACATGAATGACAATGTAAATGTTGGCAACGTCTCGTTCACGCTCATAGGTAATGGGGAACGGCTCACGCTCATAGGTAATGGGGAGCAGACGGCCTATGATGAAATGTATGTGCGATCAAGGCTCAATCAAACGGAGCCGATCGTATGTTGGCACGCCTGGTTCACGCTCATAGGTAATGGGGAACAGCTCAACGCTCATAGGTAATGGGGAGCGGCGGCCTATGAAAATGTATGTACTAAAAATAATAAAATTAATCTAAACAATAATCACACAAACAGATAATACATGATGAATACACATTTGTTCATGGATATGATAGATGCACAATAGTTTAAAAGTAATAAATAATAAGACACATGATACACCCCAAAAAACGTGATTAAAACGAGGAATTTGTAGAGATTCACTCACCTTGGGTGCGTTCGGTGAATGATGTTGAATGCGCACGAGTTTAGAGGATTGATCGACGAGGAATAACTAACCTAATTAATAACGAAAAAGTAAGGTAAATAAATGGATTTTATTAACAAATTTTAATAGGATTTTTGGATATATTTTTGTGAGTTTAAGGCTATTTTCTAACTTTAAAAATGTTATTTTTAAGTATTTTTAATTGATTTTTAATTTAAATAAATAAATAAAAATAATAAAAAAAATGTTGATTTTTGACCATTGACCGTTGACTTGTTGACCGTTGACCGGTTCGGTCGGTTATATGAGTGCGCTGGGTGAGACTCGAACCCGTGACCTCCCGTACGCGTGCACGCAGCTCTACCAACTGAGCTACGTGTCTAACCCGAAATATTTCTATTTTTAATTATATTTATATACTATTTAACTTAATCCGAAATTCATTTATTTTTAAAAAGGTTTTAATGTATCGACTCGGTGCTCTCCACAGGTCTGGAACCCGGGACCTGTGGTTTAGTTTGGCACACAGTCCACCGCTGGACTATGTGTCTAACTTGGTAAATATTCTAGTTTTTATTATACTTAACATCTTACTGAGTTAACCCGGTTCGGTAAAAAAAAGGCATTTTTATTTCAAGAGAGTGAGGTTGGGACAGGAATCGAACTCGCGACGTGTATGTATTTGTTTGCACACAGTCCACCGTTGGACTGTGTGTCTAACCCGTTCATAAAACTGATTTTAATTAATCTTATAACATAACTGAACTTCGTCTTCTTCGTTCAAAACACAGACATCGGTCAAAGCAACTGTTTCTTGTTTAATTCATTTAACGAATATTATGAGCAATTGAAAAGTGATGAACGGAGAGGGTTTGGGGAAAGAAAGTACCGGAACAGGTCGTCGTTCTCAGAACTCCGGCAAAGGTTCGTCGGCTCTGTTTGTGAACTTCGGCTGTTAGAATCAATTAACAGTCTTGTTCGATTAGTTATGAAATTGAGGTACTTAAACAAGGATTAACAGAAGTTTGAAGGGTTATACCGATTCACAGCGTGAGATCAGAAAATTTCAGAAGTTTTCCGGCGAGAGTTGAAAATTCCGGCTACGTCGTCTGGGATTGATTCTGATGGTTGGATTGAAGTTAGTAACAGTCTAACAATGGATTGAAACGGAAAGAGTCGAGGTATTTACCGTGTAGATGAAATCTCGGTTTTCCGGCGACTTGCAGAGATTTTCCGGCGAGTGAAATTACGTCGAGAATTGGTGTGATTGTGAGCGAAAAGGTTATCAGAGGTTAGAGGGTGTATTTATAGGGAAGAACATCGACGAATTTGGTCTGATTACCGTCTTGATTCGTTGGTCAAAATTTTCCAGCGGTTATGACTAATGTCGCGGACTGGACATCGGTTATAACTGATGTAATAGTTATTATACGCGTTAAGTCACAAGAAACCGACGGTGTAGGGCGAAATCGTCGGGATTTCCGATGACTGCGAATTGGGCGCGACTTGGACTGGATTTGATTTCTGTGTTTCATTATTTGAATTAATTGTTTCGATATGTTATCAAATAACCAAAGTGGCGGAGTGGTTGGATTAGTGAGAGTTAACACTTGTGGATTCCCGGCTGACCCGGGTTCGAAACCCGGCATCAGCAATATATTTTTATTTCATTATTTTTAATGAATTTTCAGTTATAAATTTTATATTCTAATACAATTATTAATTATGTATCGTTTAAAATTAATTTGAGCATTAAATTCGCAACGAAATTTTTAACTGGATGTTCGTTAATAAACAAAGCGGGTTTGGTTAACCCGGTTTTTGACGGATGTTACACTCTGTCTCCACATCTCCGTGTGCTCCTACTTTCGTTACACGGTAAGGACCTGTCCACTTACTCTTTAGCTTGCCAGGGAACAACTTCAGCCTGGAGTTGTATAAACACACCATCTGACCAACTTCGAACACTTTTGGCTTTATCTTTGCGTCATGCACCTTTTTCATCTTATCCTTATATGCTACAGCACAATCATATGCCTCATTTCGAATTTCTTCAAGCTCGCTCAATGTCAACCGTCTCTCCTTACCTGCAGTATCATAGTCAGTATTGACCTGTTTAACCGCCCAAAAGGCACGGTGTGCAATTTCTACCGGTAAGTGACACCCTTTCCCATAGACCAAGCGATACGGTGTTGTTCCAATCGGCGTTTTGTACACCGTACGATATGCCCACAAAGCGTCATCCAACTTATTGGACCAATCCTTGCGGTCAGCTCGTACGGTTTTTTGTAAAATTTCTTTAATTTGCCGGTTAGAGACCTCGAGTTGCCCACTCGTCTGAGGATGGTACGGAGTGGCAATTCGATGGTCAACACCATATCTTTTAAGTAGTTTGCCAAAGTTGAAATTTTTTTAAATGGGAACCCCCATCACTTATGATCACACGGGGAATACCAAATCTAGAGAAAATGTTCGACTGAACGAACTTGCAAACTACCTTATGGTCATTGGTCTTGGTGGCAATGGCCTCAACCCATTTAGACACATAGTGTAACATCCGTCAAAAACGAATTTACCAAACCCGCTCCGTTTAGCAACCGAACAGTCAGTCAAAATTTTCGTTGCGAATTAAATGTCCAAAACATTTTTAAACGATCCGTAATCAATTATTATACGCGAATATATATTTAGTTTTTGAAAAACTGTCAAAAATCGCAAAATAAAATGAAATACATCTGCCGGGTTTCGAACCCGGGTCTGTACCGAGTCAGTCAACGATTTATCAACTCACACACAAACCACTGCGCCAACTGCTTTGTTTGTTGTATAATAAAATCATTTAATTGATAAAGTGTCGTTACAAATTCAAAACAGGCGCCCAAACGATTCAGTCGTCGGAATTCCGGTAAACTCGCGAGTTTTAACACCAATTTACGTTATAACGTAAACCTTTAATCACATATCGGTTATAACCGATGTTTGAAGTCCGCGACCAAAAATGATAACCACCGGAAAACTTAAACTGATGAACCCAGTCGTAAATCAGATCAAATACATTTCGATTATTCCCTATAAATTCACCCTCAACCCACGACAAACACTTTCGCTCAAAAATCACACCTTTTCTCGGCATAATTCCACTCGCCGGAACTTTCCTGTTTTTCGCCGGAAAACCGAGTTTTAATCCCTGAGCTTCACTGAATCCCCTAAACCTTTACCGAAGTTACCCTTACTCTTTCCAAGCTTTCCGGAGACTTGCTGCTGCAAGGCACCAGACGCCGGAGTTGTTTTCTGTCGCCGGAGTTCTGCCGGAAAACAGAGGAAAGCGAGTCGGTATACCTCACGCTTATTTTCCTTTCTTTTTACTTCTATCTTACCAGTAATTAACCTAAAACACTAATGAAATTTGAATAAAAACTCGAACCAGTCAGACCCGATTTCTGGTTCAACATTGACGAAGAAGACGACGCACTTCCGTATCTGATAAGTTTAATTAAAATCAGGATATTAATCGGGTTAGACACACAGTCCAGCGGTGGACTGTGTGCACATAAAACGCTAACGTCGCAAGTTCGAATCCCGGTTCACACACGCTGCCTTAATAAAAAAATCAAGTTTTTGTTTAACTGAACCGGATCGCCTTAGATATATGTTAAGTATATTAATAACCGGAATAATAACCAAGTTAGACACACAGTCCAGCGGTGGACTGTGTGTTTGTTTATATCGCTGGTCACGAGTTCGAGTCCGGTCTTCAGCACCGACTCGGACGATTATCTATTCTTTTTAAATAAGGCAGAAAAATGAAATAACTAAATTGTATTTAAGTATAATAAAAACCAAAGTATATAACATGTTAATCACACAGTCCAGCGGTGGACTGTGTGTTAGATTAACCCACAGGTCCCGGGTTCGAGACCTGTGGAGTGCACCGCCGAATCGCTTAAACTGTTTTTAAAATAAAAATGATTTTCTGTTAATGTTAATTAATGTATATATGAAATTAAAATCGGATATATAACGGGTTAGACACGTAGCTCAGTTGGTAGAGCTGCGTGCACGCGTACGGGAGGTCTCGGGTTCGAGCCTCACCGAGCGCACAACAATATGCCTCGAACCGGTCAACGCCGGTCAAAGTCAACAAGTCAAAGTCAACAGTAGCAGAAAAAAATAAAATATTTTTATTATTTTTATTTAATTATTTTAATTAAAAATCAATTATAAATACTTAAAAATAACATTTTTAAGATTAGAAAATAGCCTCAAACTCACAAAAATGCACCCAACAACCCTACTAAAATAGTTAAATAAAATCCGTTTACTTACCAAACCATAATGCGATTTATCTAGGTTAAATCTCACTCGTGGTTAAAACCACTTCGCGTGCATTCAACGTCATCAACCGAACGCACCCACTGTGAGTGAATCTTACAATTCCCCCTTTTAAATTACACGTTTTGGGGTGTGTCATGTGTTATGAAATAATTAATTTATTTATTTAAACTTGTGCCATACCACATCATGACTTAAACTTAGATTGATTTATTGTTGTGATTTACTTATATTCCGTTTGTCAAATTACATGAAACTCATACATTAAGCCCATCTGTTCCTCGTGGGAAACGAGTAGAACATCGCGTGCTTCAATTCAAATTCATTATTGTTCATGTGTGTTTTCATTGAGTTATATTGTTTGTAGTTGTGTTATTCATATTATCATGATTATGAAATTCATTCATCAGGCCCCTCAGTTCCTCGTGAGAGACGAGTTGAGCATCGCGTGCCTTTAATTGTTCCATTATTATTCATGAGTGTTTCATTTAACATCTTATGATTGTTGATCAAGTTATATCTAATTTTACTCATGTTTGGTTGTGCACATATTTCATAATCAATCTAAATAAATTGTTCAAATGTTTTCCATAGGATTCACTCGCCAACATTATGTTGATCCAAAAACCTTTTTACACATGATACAGGTGAACAGGTTGAAGCAAGGAAAACATAGGATATGCCTTAGAAGAGAACAAAGAAGTTTAGTTTGTAGTTAAATCATGTTGTAGCAATCATTGTAAATTTCCATTTAATTTGTATTAATGAATATGAAACGTTTAATAAATGTCATGAGCTTTGATGATAACCCAATCATGCCCCGATCACCTTATCCGCTGCGGGTCGGGGTGTGACACATAGTCCACCGCCACCAAGATATACATATTACCAAACGAATTCGGGAATGGGCCCATAAAGTCAATGCCCCATACGTCGAAAATATCGACAACAAGGATTGGCTGCATGCGCATCTCACCCCGCTTCGAAATACTGCCCATCTATTGACATCGCACACAATTTTTAACATATTCAAAAGAATCACGAAACACCTTAGTCCAATATAGCCCACAAGATAGCACTTTTCATGCCGTTTTCTGCCCACTGAAATGTCCTCCACATGCGGACTCGTGCACCAAGGACAAAACTGAAGGAATTTCATCATCCTCCGCGCACTTGCGAATAATTTGATCAGCACCCACTTTAAACATGTCAGGCTCATCCCATATGTATTGTTTTGCCTGTGACAAGTGTGCCTTCCTCGGTCTCGACCAATGCTCTAGTATGATACCTGAATGAGCAAAGTTAGCGAAATTAGCAAACCAAGGTTGAGTATCAATAGCTAATAAATGCTCATCGGGAAAAGTCTCCAGAATGTCATTCTCTGGCCCATCCATCTCATTCACCACTCGTGATAGGTGATCCGCCACCATATTCTCACTTCCTTTCTTATCACGGATCTCCAAGTCAAATTCCTGTAACAGAAGGATCCATCTGATAAGTCGTGGCTTAGCATCCTTCTTCTCCATGAGGTTGTCTAAAGCATAGACAACAGCTAGAAGCTCCTTCTCCGTGGTGGTGTAATTCAACTGAGCATCCGCAAGCATCTTGCTCGCATAGTATATCACCACTGGTTTCTTGTCCACCCTCTGTCCCAACAATGCACCTACTGCATAGTCACTAGCATCACACATTATTTCAAACGGAAGTGACCAATCAGGGGATTGTAATATAGGTGCCTCAACTAACTTTTGTTTCAGTGTTTCAAAAGATTTCTTACAATGTTTATCAAACACGAATGAGACATCTTTTAACAAAAGGTTACATAACAGTTTAGTGATTACTGAAAAGTTTTTGATGAACCGTCTGTAAAAACCGGCGTGTCCAAGAAAGGAACGAACGCCTTTGACACTCGTGGGCGGTGGTAATGTGGAAATTACTTTAATTTTAGCATGGTCAACTTCAATCCCCTTACTCGAGACAACGTGTCCTAACACGATGCCCTCCTTTACCATGAAGTGACTCTTTTCCCAACTGAGTACCAGGTTTGTTTCAACACATCTTTTTAGCACACGGGTCAACTGTTCCAAACATGCCTCAAAAGATGTGCCAAAAATCAAGAAATCATCCATGAAAATCTCCAAAGACTCCCCGACCATATCTGAAAAGATACTCATCATACACCTTTGGAAGGTGGCCGGGGCATTACACAATCCGAATGGCATTCGCCTAAATGCAAAATTACCATACGGACGGTAAATGTGGTCTTTTGTTGATCGTCAGGATGTATCGCTATCTGATTATAACCTGAGTAACCATCTAAAAAACAGTAATATTTCTGACATGCTAGCTTTTCCACAATCTGATCAATGAATGGTAACTGAAAATGATCCTTTGAAGTAGCTGCATTCAATTTTCTATAATCCATACAAATCCTCCACCCGGTTACCGATCGGGTGGCTACTTCCTTACCCTCCTCACCTAACACAATTTGGATCCCGGCCTTTTTGGGTACTGTCTGAGTTGGACTCACCCAAGTGCTGTCTGAGACTGGATAGATGATCCCGGCATCCAACAACTTCAAAACTTCCTTCTTCACAACTTCCCGCATGTTCGGGTTCAACCTTCGCTACTGATCTCGAGCTGGCTTTGCTCCCTCATAATTAATAATCTTGTGCATGACGATGGATGGACTGATCCCCTTTAGATCCGCGATCATCCACCCAATTGTAGCCCGGTTGGCTACCAATACTTCCAATAAAGCTTTTTCCTGTTCAGATGTTAAATTGGAAGCAATAATTACCGGCAATGTGTTGTTGTCACCCACGAAGGCATACTTCAAATGCTTCGGTAACGTCTTCAACTCAACTTGCGGTGGTGGTTCAAGAGATGGCTTTAATTGAGTGTCAATCTGATCCGGTAAGCTCTCAAATTGATGTGTCCAACTTGGCTTCACCTCTCTAACCGCCATCGCCTCCAACTCTTCTTCTGCATACTCCAACTCTAGCTCAACTTCTGCTAACTCCCTGTCACACACAAAACACGTCTCTATAGCACCATTCCCACTCTCATGAGGGTGACACCCGTCAACAATATCTGCCATGAAGCATTCATCATTGACTGGAGAATAGATGCACGAGAAAAAGCATTTAAACGAACTTTACGATTACCAAACGTGATGTCAACAGTACCATTCCTACAATCAATCAACGCGTTAGCAGTCGCTAAAAATGGTCTACCAATATGACATTGGGTTGTTTAGTGTTTTCAATTTGCACATAATTAAGAACCAAAAAGTCAACCAAGTAATAGAATTCCTCTACCTTAACCATGACATCACGCAAAATCCCCCGGGGTAGTTTTAACGTCAAATCAGCCAACACCACAGTGGTGTCGGCTTGCTTCAAAGGGCCAAAATCGTATTGATCGTATAAACTCCCCGGAAGAATGCTAACACTAGCTCCCAAATCCAACAGTGCCCGACTCATCTTAAAATCACCCACTTGAATAGGTATTAAAGGGGCACCGGGATCTCTAAGTTTCGGCGGGAGGTCACCCGACAAAACGGCACTCACTTTTTCGGTTAAAGCAATTTTCTTTGGAAATTTATTGTGCCGTTTTTGGGTACACAACTCCTTCAAGACTTCGCATATGCCGGAACCTATTTAATGGCATCTAAAAGCGGGAGGTTAATTTTCACTTGTTTAAAAACTTCCCACATCTCATCTTGTTGTGGGCCCCGTTTATTTACCACTTTCTTTTCCGGGTTGATTAAAGCTTTAGGAAACGGGACGGCATTACCCTCCGTACCCTTTTCCTTCGTATCAACCGGTTCAGTTCCCACTACCCTATTTTGTTTTTCTTGAAAATTTAATTCCTGATTTTTAATAGGTCTGATATGTTCCGGTTCTGCATCTGACTCATGATCCTCATCAACGGTGGAGGATCCCCAACCTGATTATCATAAACTTTCCCAGAACAAAGAACACTTACATGATTAATTCTGGCATTAGATGAGCTCCCTTGATGTTGGGGGTTCCTCGTGGTGTCATTGGGCAACCGGCCCGTATCATTCCTTCCATTTGCCACTTCAACTGCCAACTGAGCTACTTGCTTCTCCAAAGCTTGATGCGACTTGGCTTGCATTTCTTGATCCTTCTTGATTTGCTTTAAGAACTCCATAATCTCTCCATTAGATACTTCATTGTTGTTGCTTGCCTTGTTTGCTCTTGGCCTTGCGAATAATTCCTTTGATTCCCTCGGTTGTAATTCCCCTGATTGTAATTTGAATTGTAATTTGCTTGACGGCTCTGATACAGTTGACTTCCTTGGTTCGGTACCTGAAAATTAGGATTCAACTGGTTAGTAGTATTACCGTATCTAAAATTTGGGTGATTACGCAAACCTGGATGATATGTGTTAGTATTCATATCATAATTATTTTGTTCGCCGTAAACCATGTTAACATCCTCCTCGGCCGCAACAAATGTACCCGGGCATTCAGTCGAAGTATGGCCCAAATCATTACAACTACCACAAACCGGAATGGTTTGTGCCGCAAGCAATGCATCTCTACCACTGTCTAAACCTTTAAATTTCGCAAGCTGCTTCTCCAACTCCTCTTTTTCCCTTTCCAACTGAGCAACTCTAGATGTAGAAGAAGTACCCACACTAGTCGACGAAGTAGTTGAATACTTCTTTGTACGATCAGCTTGTGCTTGTCTTTTTGAATCCCCCGCACAAATCTCCAAGTAATCCCAATCCACATCTACGTGATTCCTCAAGAAAGTTCCACCGGTGATGCCTTAATATCACGTCTATCCTCATTAGACATCCCATCATGAAAAGCAGTGATTAACTCCCATCTTGGTATACCATGATGAGGGCAATTTCGAAGCAACTGGTTAAACCGCTTCCACGACTCATACAACAACTCACCCGAAAGTTGCTGAAATTCCCTAATGGCCACTCTCCCCATCTTGGTTTGTTGTGGTGTATAGTACTCTTCCAAAATTGTTGTTGCATCTCTTGCCAAGTGTGGATACTTGCGTAGGGCAAAGATACAAACCAGTCACATGCCGAATCCTTCAACGAAAACTGAAATAACACCAACTTTACCTGATCCGGCGTGAACCCATGTCCCCCAATCATACTACACACTGCCTCGAACTCTGCGATGTGCGCGTAAGGCTCCTCGATAGCTTTCCTATGAAAAATAGGGAGCATGTTCAAAATATGCGATTTCGCTTCAAACGATCTATCCACATTACCTTGTGCAACCGGCATAACAATCGGTGAAGAGTGTTCCGCAATTTGCGGCCGAAAGTGACTCTCAACTCCTCAAATGTTGGGATCCGGAAATCTGGGATCCCTTTGTGGATAATGTGGAGCTACAGGTGCTCGCTGAACTGGTGGTGGGGTGTAATACCCTTCCCCACCTCGAGGTTGTCTCTGCTGAAATAATGGTTGAGTCTGAGTAAATTCCTGATGTTGCATATCTCCTTGATAACCCATGTACCCCTTCATTTATGCCCCATACTTCATCTCCATACCCATCTTCCCAAGTTCCAGTTCTTGCTCTATTTTCAACCGGCTCAAACATCACACCCGACCAATTCAGATGTGGAACTACATTTGGCTGATTCACAGCTCGCAACGGGTTTGGCTGTGGTGGTATTCGGCTTTCTAACGGTTTAAGTTGCTGCCCCAATAATGTGGAAATCTCCAGTTGGAGAAGCAGTTGGTTGGGTGGTGGAACTGGATAGTGGTGCCATGGGTGAAGTTTGTTGTTGTTGAGTTTGAGTTGGGTACGGGGGAGGTGGCATTGGTGGCATCTCCGTAACTGGCTCTTGGTGTGAAGTTTGTTGTTGTGGGGTTGATTGAGTTTCTAGTGGGTCCATATTCTGAATTGTTACTTTTCCTTTTAAAGCTGATCTGAGGAGCAGATTTTGCCTAGCAGTCTTCTAAATTTCTGGGTCGAAAAGCAGTGGTGAAGACTTTCCTGAAAACCTGGTATGCATGCAACTGAATCACCTGCAAACAAGCAAACAAGAAAGATGCGCGTAATACCGAACGAAACAAAAACAAACAAAAGGAAATATTTTTGGCTTTTTATGATTTTAAGAGAACAAGAAAAACAACTAATCTAAACTAACACTAAGCGCACGAACTCCCCGGCAACGGCGCCATTTTGATGTAGCTGTCGTGGGCTAATCAAAAACCTATTTAAACTACATAGATAGCGTAAGCAGGATATCGAATCCATGGGGAATTTGTGGTCAGTGTAAAGATTTTTGACTAAGAACTAAATTATCTAACTTGGGGGAATTTGATTGATTATTTAGAAAAACACGAAAACTAAATTAAAGAGTTGTAATCAATATGAGAAAGATAACTTCCACCGGAATCCCAATTACCCGTTTATCATCAAAACTTGTTTACCAATTCAGAACACCACATAGACATGGCCTCGGAATTAATGAATTTGGTTAATTATTAAGGATAGTTTTTAAGATTCACTATGCCACCTAATAACCCGTTTGTTTGTATCAATTACCCGCCAGTTTACCAACCCGCTAACGATGCAAGGAAATCGCCAATACGCTTAATAAACGACAAATAATTCAAACACAAGAAACGTTTACCAAGAATCAAACACAAGTGGTCAAGCTGTACCAGTTACAATGAATACGTAAACAAGGTTCAATAAAAACACAGTAACAGTTCATCCGGGCAGAAGTCAGAAGAGCTTAGTCGCTCATGGTCGTCATCACAGCTTCAATAATAGTTTGGAATCGATCTGACATGAGAAACTGGCTTGATTGGGATGAAACCTCTTCTAAATCGCCTCTAATGACTGCTGAGTTTGGAAAAGGCTGCTAGGTCACCGAAAAAATCACAAAAGCTGATAAACATCACTTTTTATACTTCCCCGATATTGGCCCCTCCCGCGCGTCGCGGGAGAGTCATCGAAATCTGGCGCGTGTCGCTTGAACGAAACAAACCGACCCCACCATTAACACTTGTCACACGTCGCGACAGGTCTCTCCATCTCCCTCGCGTGTCGCGGGGGACTGCCACCTGGGATTTCTCTTTTGCAGCTTCCAGCTTCTTCCAGCACGCGTTTATTCACTCGTTTTGCACTGTTTAACCTGAAACGACGCACGTACATTAAATAGTAATATCGAACCGACTAAACACTCATATATACATAAAACTGACTCGAAACACACAAAATAACACTAAATATTAACCACACATCAATCTTCTCGATCAATCTCATACCTATGCAGTTAGGTAGCTTTGATATCATAGTAGGTATGGATTTTCTTCGTTATAATCATGCTAAAGTTGTATGCTTCGATAAAATGATTCATTTCCCTCTCCCTAACGATGATCAACTCCATGTCTATGGTGAAACTCCCTCAAAGAAGTTGATGCTTTTGTCATGTACTCGAGCACACAAATGCTTGCAAAAGCTATGTGTTGCTTTCCTCGCCCATATCGTGAACCCGGAGAAAGAAAAGAAGACTTATAAAGATGTTCCCGTTGTTGGTGAATTTCCTAAAGTCTTTCCCGACGACTTACCCGGTTTACCCCTACTCGAGATGTTGAATTTCGTATCGATTTAGTTCCCGTTGCTAAAGCTCCTTATCGTCTCGCACCATCTGAAATGCGCGAGCTATCAAGCCAACTTCAAGAGCTTCTTGATAAAGGTTTCATACGCCCGAGCACTTCGCCATGGGGCGCACCCATCCTTTTCGTGAAAAAGAAGGATGGATCGTTTCGAATGTGCATCGATTATCGTGAACTTAACAAACTTACGATAAAGAACCGCTATCCTCTTCCTCATATCGACAACTTATTTGATAAGCTTCAAGGTGCTACTTGCTTTTCTAAGATCGATTTACGTTCCGGCTACCATCAGTTACGTGTGTTGGAAGAAGATATTTCGAAAACCGCCTTTCGTACTCACTATGGCCATTTCGAATTCGTGGTCATGCCCTTTGGTCTTACCAATGCACCCGTGGTCTTCATGGACTTGATGAACCGTGTGTGTAAAGCTTTCTTAGATCGTTTAGTCATTGTTTTCATCGATGAGATCCTTATCTATTCGAAGTCGAGAGACGAACACGCGCGTCATCTCCGTTTAGTCCTCGAACTTCTTCAAGGTAATCGCATTTATGCTAAGTTCTCAAAATGTGAATTCTGGCTAGAAGAAGTCTAATTTCTCGGCCACATTGTTAATAGTCAAGGAATTCACGTCGACCCTACGAAGATTGAAGCTGTCAAGAGTTGGATTACGCCGAAGAACGCTTCCGAAATCCGTTCATTTCTTGGATTGGCGGGTTACTACCGTCGATTCATCGTCGACTTTTCGAAAATTGCCGTTCCGCTTACCGCTTTAACTCATAACGATCAACCTTTTGTTTGGGATTCTAAACGAGAGGAAGCTTTTCAAACTCTCAAGCGTATGCTATGCAACGCTCCCATTCTCGCGTTACCCGGCGGAAACGACGATTTTGTTGTTTATTCTGATGCCTCTAATCTTGGTCTTGGTTGTGTTCTTATGCAATGAGACAAGGTTTGCGCGTATGCGTCTCGACAACTCAAGATCCACGAGAAAAACTACACAACCCACGATCTCGAACTCGGTGCAGTTGTTTTTGCATTAAAGATATGGCGACACTACCTTTACGGTACAAAGTGTACGGTCTTCACCGACCATAAGAGCATACAACATATCTTTAATAAAAAAGAACTAAACACGCGACAACGTCGATAGGTTGAACTTCTCAACGATTACGATTGCGAGATACGCTACCATCCTGGCAAAGCAAACGTCGTCGCCGATGCTCTGAGTCAACGAAGCTATGTGTATAGTGTTCGTGACTCTCAAGCTTTGAATGATCACGAAATCATGATTCGCTCTGCTCAATTTGCTTGTTTTAATGAGAATACTTTGGAGGACGAAATGAAATGTGGTGCCGAAACTCAGCTCGTATCTAAGCCTAATGGTATTTATTACTATCTCAATCGCATTTGGATTCCCAGTCGTGATAATATTCGAAAGTTGCTAATGACCGAAGCTCATAAATATCGATATTCCATTCATCCCGGTGCCGACAAAATGTACCAGGACCTTCGTCCTAAGTATTTGTGGCCGGGCATGAAAAATGATATCGTCTTGTACGTCTCAAAATGCTTAACTTGTTCAAAAGTTAAAATTGAACATCAAAGGCCCTATGGTTTACTCGAACAACCCGAAATCCCGATGTGGAAGTGGGAGAGTATAGCTATAGACTTCGTTACTAAACTCCCTCGTACTTCTTCAGGTCACGATGGCATTTGGGTTATCGTTGATCGTCTTACTAAATCTGCGCACTTCATTGCTATACGAGAAGACTTTAAGGTCGAACGGTTAGCCCGAATCTATACCGACGAAGTTATATGTCGACACGAGACGCCTCGTGACATCATTTCTGACCGCGACGGTCGCTTTACCTTGCGTCTCTGGGAGACATTTCAATATGCTCTTGGTACTACTCTCAATCTCAGCACCGATTTTCACCCTCAAACCGACGGTCAGACTGAGCGCACGATCCGCACCCTCGAAGACATGCTTCGCGCGTGCATCATAGATTTCGGTGGTAACTGGGATAGCATTTACCTTTAATCGAATTCTCGTACAATAATAGCTATCATACCATCATTCAAATGGCTCCTTTTGAGGCACTGTATGGAAGAAAATGCTAATCGCCTATTACATGGCACGAGATCAGAGAAACACAAATCACCGGTCCCGAGCTAACTCAAGAAACGACAGACAAAATCCTCCAGATCAGAGACAATCTCTTGAAAGCTCAGAGTCGCCAAAAGAGTTACGCCGACAAATGACGCAAGCCCCTGCAATTCGAAGGGGGAGATCACGTACTCCTAAAGGTTGCACCTTGGAAGGGAGTGGTCCGCTTCGGAAAGAAAGGAAAGCTAGCGCCACGATACGTAGGACCCTTTAAGATTCTGGAAAGGATCGGCAAAGTGGCTTACCGACTCGAACTGCCGGAGGAACTTAATAATGTACATCCGACTTTCCACGTGTCTAACCTTAAGAAGTGCCTAGCCGAGGAAAATCTGCATGTCCCTCTCGAAGATCTGCAAATCAATGAAACGCTATAAAACCCGTTGAGATCATGGATCGAGAAACCAAGACACTTCGACGCCCACGCATCCCGATCGTGAACGTCCGATGGGAAGGAAAACGGCGCCGAGTTCACTTGGGAACTAGAAAGTGATATGAAAACGAAATATCCACATCTCTTTGTTACGGCCACTACTTAATTTCGGGACGAAATTCCCTAAAGTAGGGGAGGCTGTAACAACCCGTATTTTTAGTTGTTCCTGTTTTAGTGTATTTATTTTAATTTTCCAGATTTATACTCCGAGATTCGTTAATAGAAATGTTCGTATTAAATTAAATATGTTTTGTCATTACATCGCATTATTACATTACAACTAAACGTTATTTAAACGCTTATTTAACGCAACACTTCGCATATCTCATCGCTATCCCATCGCCATCGCAACGCAATTACTTAATTTGGTATATTGGAGTTATGTGGTAATATTAGTTTACGTGTTTGTGTGTTATATGTGTTTATGTGTTATATGCGGATTGGAATTATCGTGGTTTTATCGCTCGCAAACTCACGCAACTCGCTCTCACATGTTGACTCGCTATTACAACACTTAAATGATCGCTAAATCGCTTAACATTACCTTATAACTCATTTACATCGCTAAACAATCGATAAACGAACGCAAAAACGAAGGAAACCCAACAAATTGGGTCAAGTTCGCTCGAACTTGGTGACCCCAAGTTCGGCCGAACTTGACTGGCCAACTCAAACAACCATCACCTCCCTCAAGTTCGCTCGAACATGCTTAGTCCCTCACAGGATTAACAAGTTCGGCCAAACTTGACTCAAAACTCTTGAACATTTCACAAGTTCGCGCGAACTTGCATGATTTCATGCAAGTTCGGCCGAACTTGACTCCACCAGCTCTCCTCTTTGCCTTCACCTATAAATACTCAGTCCCATTCTCTCATTTGAACTTGCTGCAACTTTGCTCTGAGCTCCCGAAACCCGAAACCCTCTGTTTTCTAAGTAAGAATCAACCCGATTTCAACTACAATTATGTTCAACAATATTTTACAACGATTTTGCACAAGGCATTGCCTTCGCTTTCATCAAATCTCTTCTATTTTACGAAATCTTCATCTTTTTCCATAAAAACTTCTGTTTTCACTCAAATCTATACTAGATCTGAGCAAAACCTTTTAAAGTATTGATTTTTACACAATTTTCGGACTAATGACGTATGTTTCGTTCACTTTTGAGTGGAACGAGGCGTTGTCGAAGCTAGATCTCAGATCCGGAAGCACAAGTACGAAATCGTCACTTTACAAAAGCTGGACTAACCCGTACGAACCATCAAGTTCGCCCGGATTAGCCCGAGTTTCTATAAAATGCCTAAGTTCACTCCAAAAGACCTCTCCAGCCTAAGTTTTACTCAGTGGCTTAAGGTTGGAGGGATGGGCACTCGATTTCCTCAGCAAACGACACGAAAATGCAAGATTTTGGACCCGAAAACATCAAGTTCGCTCAAGAATCACCATCACCCAGGTCAAGTTCGACCGAACTTGTACCCAAAGGGGTCAAGTTCGACCGAACTTGAGTCTATTTCATCAAATCCCTTGCAAGTTCGCCCGAACTTGTCTTTCTAGTAAGGTTTTCTCACAAGTTCGCCTGAACTTGTCAAATTTCCCAAAGAAACTTGCTAAGTTCGACCGAACTTGACTCTTAATCACTCAGAACCTTGCAAGTTCGCTCGAACTTGTATGTTTACATACAAGTTCGGCCGAACTTGTCTACTGCTCAACCAAGACTTCACCGTTTCAGCTTTTCGGAAGACTGGTGCACTTCTGTTCGTTTACAGGCTGACCCGCGCACTCCGCAACTCTTCTCAGATACCTTAATATTACCTAAATGCACCCACTGTGAGTATACTTGACCCATTTTCGTTGTAATGCACTTTTGGGTGTTACATAAATTCCTCTATCAAAAATCACTTCACAAAACAAACTGTTTATCACACACGAATAATCTGATTGTGTATGCTCAATACGTGATACTAGAAACATGTGACTAGGACTTATTTTCGTTAACTTGCCTCCTTGACTAGTATGGTACTATAGTGTGGCTTACACCCGACGGGGTCTAGTTAGGATGGACACGCAAGCCTTCTCACGGTAGTTAGCATGAGAAATGAGCCTATGTTGTGTGATGTGTTTTGGTGTATCATGATATGTAGTTAGACTATTTCACGAACGCTTTCCCTAATATGCTAGTATTACCTAAACCTGTATGCTCACCTTTACTTAATTGTATTGACTTGTATTGTAACGTATGTAACAGGATGAGGATTTTAGCTTGGATGCTTTGGACGTAGCGTGCTTAGTTTAGTTTACTTTTGTTTAGAATGGTTTGTAATAAAATCTATGGGATATCGAACCTTTTTGTTTTGTGGGAAAAATTAGTTTCTGTAATAGTTATTTTGAAATATTATGTTTAATGGTATGGGACGTTAAATGTTAATGATGTTGATAGATAAATGTTATGGAATTCTCAAGAGACAATCTGGTCGCCTAGTGCCACTACCCCGATGTTTTCGCTATCGGTCGGGGTGTGACACGAGAAGTGATTCGTACGAGAGGGTTATGTTGTGTCTTTTTTCTCGTATTTTAGCTGGTTTTAAGTATCTCAAGTATATTAGAGTAGTGTATGGGTATGGTGCACGTATAATTGTCACTTCAAGTATCTTAGGTGTGACACCCGGTTATTTTGAGCCTGTACTAGTGTGACACGTGAAAGGCAAATTTTATTGAAGTTGATGTTTTGATGTTATTTGATGTGTTAAATAAATTTAAAGTTTACTAAAAATTATGTTGGCAATTTTAAGATAAACGCTTATCGCGTAACGGTTAAAATGTGAAACGAACGTCGGTGACTGCCCGATTAATGTTAAAATCCTAAAAATAGCCCGTTATGATTAAAATGATATTTGAATCATGTTCGTGAGGAAAAATAAATTAAAACGCTTAGAAACCCTATTTTTCTAGTTTAAACGTGTACCGTGCTACATAGTGTGTATACTGCCAAATACGAGCAACGCAGCCAGTCTACGCAAATAAAATATTGTTCAGCAATATTTTAGTGAGTTTATTTTTATAGAGTGTTAAAAATAATTTAAAACACCATAAAACGAGATTAAAACACTAGATAAAATACCCGGTAGTCAGTAAAATACCAGTTCAAAGCTTATGTATGTATGTGTGTAATATGTAAGATGGCAAGGAGGGGCGGCTAGGAGGAGTGTCCACACTCTCTTTATTACACTTGTTAACATTGGAAGACTCAAGTGATGATTATACTTTATCAAATCTTTTAAAATCTTACAAATCCAAGAAACACGATTAAAACAAATCACTCATCTCTCTCTCTTTCTAAACTCAGGGCCGAACACCCCTTCATACTTCACCATTTTCAAATTTCAAACCATTTCTTGAAGATTCAAGCTCATTCCAAGTTGGTTTCAAGCATTTTTGAAGATCCTAAGGTGATTCCAAGGTGTTTCAAGCTAGAACCAAGCTCCATATCACCACTTTTGTCAAAACCCACTAGAAACCTTAAAGGTATAAAACTCACTTTAAAAATCTTGTTCTTGGTTCATGGTGATATTGATAATTATGGAAGGTTTCTCTTGTTCTTGGATTTAAACATAAACTTGAAAGAAATAACAAATGGGTTTTCAAAGAAAACAAAAAATGGAGGTGTATGTATATATATGTATGGCCGAAAATATGTATGCATGAATGTTAGAGATTTGAGGTTTGACTAGTTGATTGATTTTGTTTGATTAGATTCTTAAAAGGTTCATGCATGTATGATTAAAAGTGATTTACATGAAAAGGACTTGTGATTAAAGTGAATTGAAGAAAGTTCATGTTTGGATGTATGTGTATATATGTGTGTCTGTATATATGCATGCATGTGGGTTTTGTCATATGTACATAAATAAGAAGTATATCTTGCATTTATGTAAACATGATTGGATGATGATGTGATGAATATGTTTTAGAATATATGAACATGAAATAAATGTGTTCTTGGATGCATTTAAGTTTATGTAGAATGATAATGATATGATATGGGTGCATTAGATGCTTGTACATAGGGCATGCATGTTGATTTATGGTCATGTAATGATGAAAATGATAAGTTATGACAAAAATGATTTATGATCAGATTATAAACCTTAAAAATAATGCTAATTAGTGTGTTATAATGGCATGAAACTTGGTCATATGTTTACTAGCTTTACATGTTGTACATGAGGCTTAGAAAGTTGTAAAATGGATGAAATGATGTGATTTGTATGTCTTATGTAAGATCTGCACTATCAAGGGTATAACCATCATTTTAATCATTAAATAACATGCATTGTGTTAAAATATCAAGTCGTTTCTACTTAGGATGCTTACGGTAAAGTTCGGTACAAAACTATGCGTTAAAAACGGTAAAAATCGTCTTTTTAAGAGATTTTTGTAAAACTGTTTATATCAGTAAATAAACTGATTTTTTTATATAAATATGAGTATATTAACTTATACTAAGTATCCTTGGTCTTTGGTTAGTCATACGTGACTTCCGACGCCCAAAAACAATACCGAAAACGCGAAATACGCATATTTCAATGTACACGAACGTAGATTGTTCAAGAGTGAACTTTATGTGTATTATGATGTGATATGAGAATATGAGAATATGTGACATGATATGATATGGTAAGTGATAACATGATAGTAGGAGTTTAGACTATGCATGTATACTTGTGCGGTTAAAACGGTAATATCGGTAAACATCACGTTAAATGTGTAACTTGTTGTCGAGCATGAAAATGATAGGTTAACTTGATAAGTTATTTCATGTATAAATGCTTTCAAAATGATGAAATATATAAGTTAATGAAATACGTGGGTTACGATATGAATTTATGTGTTCACGTTTATGTATATATATTACGACGCGCAAATCGTAGACATATTGCTTATAAACGAGTGTGATAACGGATATAACGTAATGAGGGTCACCACTAAAATCGTTCAAGTTGCAAAACCTTAATATATATATATATATATAAACACATATATATGTAAATACACCAACATAATTAAAACAAAGACTTTTCGAGAAAATCTCAAACTTATGTGAAAATTCAAAGTATGGAGAAACTTAGAGATTTTGTAGAATATTGATTGTTAAATCGTTCTTCTAAATACTAGGACGTGTAGAATCAATTTGTGGGAATTGCGCTAATTTAATTACGCACTCAAAGGTGAGTGTTACTAAACCCCTCTTTTTACTGTTTTATAACTGTTTTGATGGAAGAACATGCCTTAAAAGGATAAGTATACGCTTTTGTATAAAACATACCTTTGATTAAACTATGAATATATTTTCGTGGAAAATATATAGTTTTGATATAAATATATGTTTCGGGGAGAAACAGTTTGATATAAATATATGTTTCGGGGGGAAACAGGTTTTGATTAATGATATATGCGTTTCGGGGATGAAACGGGGATTATTGCGGTGTTTTGAGGAAAAAACGACCGTGTAGATTTAAAAATTCTTAAATATAAGTTGGGACGAATTTGCTCGGTCTCAAGAGAGTAAGTAACGGAATTGGCTTACGTTTCAGTGGGGACGCGGGAAATTCGTACAACACATAGTATTAAATTTATAATTTTAGTAAGATATATATATTATACGTGAGGCATGCATTATATAAGAGACCCATTGCAGGCTCTTGATCAAGTAATGTTTTTAATCATTAATATAATATGTGTGGAATTGTTGATAGATCTATCGGGTTGACCACCCCATCGTGACCCGTAGCTCCGGGTCAAGTCAAACGACGAATTTATATTCTTTATTGTCTAGCTTTGATTATACCTTCATTGTTAATATATAGCTCGTAACGTCTTGCAAACTTACGAATCTGAACATTTGATGCTAGAAATTTAATACGCATAAACCTTGGGAAGACGTCAGGATTACGTAAGGCTTTCATAAAGGAAAAATGCTTGCGATGACTGACCCTCGGCATTTTATTAAGGAAAAATTAAATTGACTTTCTTAAGATTATATGGATGTTTTATTAATAAACACATCATATGAAAGATTTTCTTTGGATCAAATTAATTATAATTTGAAATATACGTGAACTCACCTCCTTTGTGTTGACACTTGATTTTAACGTGTTCTTCAGGTACATGAGTTCGGCTTCGGGAATCTTTGGCGTATCTTGTGGTTGTGATGCATGCTTTAAATAATAAAATTTTGGACAACTTATAAAACTATTATGGGACCATGTTTGTATTAAGATCCATAAGGATCAAGACAACTTAATTATGTTTTGGTTGTGTTTAAACGATAAACGCTAAAATTATGTTTTAATCAAGTTAAATGTCCAAAATCATTGATGCATCGTCCACTAAGATATTTACGGGCACCAACTTCCGTCACCATTACATTTGTATTTCCGCTGCGACGTTTTTGGGGGGTTACATCAGGTATCGGTTTTCGCGTATAACATGTATTCAAGATTGTATAACAAGTATGTAACGTGTATAAGTATAAAAATAGAATTCCATTATGATCAAAGTGTAACATCCGTCGAAAAACGGGTTTTCAAAACCCGCTTCGTTTATTAATCGAATAGTCAGTTTCAAATTTTCGTTGCTTATTTAATGCTCATTTTAATTTTAAACAATACATAACTAATAAACATTTTAGAATATGGAAACTAAAATTGTTAAAAAGTAAAAAATAAGTAAATAAAAATGAAAATGGGCTGCCGGGTTTCGAACCCGGGTCAGCCGGAAGACACAATCATCAAACACTTAACCACTCCGCCACTTGGTGTTTTGTGTAATCAAGGAAACAAATAAAACCTTAAGTTCACCCGTGAATCTATCTGTTTGCGCCAAAACTGAAACCGATCATCGGCTTTCAACTATCCAAAGACGTTTGAGTGGTCATGGGTTACTGATTATAACCGATAAAACCATTACAACCCACGTTCTTAATCAATTCAGTCTTTATTGAACTCGATTCATATGATTTTCGAGTTTAATAACCGAAATCATTTACCTCCAATTTACACCGGTAATATCATTGTCTCGCAACTCAGAAACACTCACAGAACCTTCAATTTCACTTTCGCTCTAACTTCTGTTCGTCGGAAACGTTTTCTGATATCGCCGGACTTTCGCCGGAAAACCTGACATTCATCGAATCGGTAAATTTCTCAATTCTTTCATCTTCTATCCATTGTTAGACTTTTACTAACTCAAATCCTTCAATCAGAATCGGTCCCAGACGACATTGTCGGATAATCTGCACCCGCCGGAAAATCTCTGAAAATTCCGAAATCGCTCTGTGAATCGGTACAAACATCTAAACTCCCTGATAATTCTTGTTTAGTCATTTAATTTCACAATTAGTTAATCAAAACTGTTAATTGGTCCGCTCAGACGGAATTCATAAAACAGAGCCGACGACTTTGCCGGAGTTCTGAGAAAAATCATCTTTCCGGTACATTCATTTCCAAAACCTTCTTTGTCCATTACATTTTAAACATTTATATGTTCGTTAATCGAATTAATCAAGAACTGTCGATTATCGTTGTCTGTGTCTTTTAACGAAGAAGATGAAGTCGAACCTAATGTATAAGTTTAATTAAAACAAGATATAAAACCGGGTTAGACACACAGTCCAGCGGTGGACTGTGTGCAAACACATAGCGCACGTCATGAGTTCGAATCTTACAAACGCACCGGCTTTCCGAATTAAAACCTGAATTAGAGTAGGACTCAGGATGTTCTTAAGATTAATTTAAATTGTAAGTTTAACAGATAAGTCACACAGCCCAACTGGTTGGGCTGTGCGCTTACAAACCAAGGGACCCGAGTTCGATTCGGTTTCCCTGCAACCGGTTCAATCATTAAATTCTTTTAGTATAAATCGAATAAATTAAAACATTTAATTAGTTATATATATAATTAAAACACACGTAGCTCAGTTGGTAGAGCTGCGTGCACGCGTACGAGAGGTCACAAGTTCGAACCTCACTCAGCACAAACAAACACAAGTCCGAACCGGTCAACAGTCAAAGTCAATGGTCAACGGTCAACGGTCAACCCAAAAAGTCAACATTTTTTTTATATTTTTATTTATTTATTTAATTTAAAAATCAATAAAAAATACTTAAAAATAATATTTTTAAAGTTAGAAAATGACCTTAAACTCACAAAAATAAATCTAAAAACCCTATTAAAATTGTTAATAAAATCCACTTATTTACCGTACCTTTTCGTTATTATTTAGGTTAGTTATTCCTCGTCGATCAACCCTCTAAACTCGTGCGCATTCAACATCATCAAACGAACGCACCCAATGTGAGTGAATCTCTACAAATTCCCCGTTTTAATCACTTTTTGGGGTGTATCATGTGTCTTATTATTTATTACATTTAAACACTTGTGCATCCATCATATCCATGATCAAATGTGTATTCAACATGTATCAATTGTTTGTGTGGTTAATGTTTAGATTAAATTTATCATTTTCAGTACATACATCATCATAGGCCGTATGTTCCCCATTACCTATGAGCGGAACCGTTCCCCATTACCTATGAGCGGAACGTGGCGTTGCCAACATACGATCGGCTCCGTTTGATTGAGCCTTGATCGCACATACATCATCATAGGCCGTCCGTTCCCCATTACCTATGAGCGGAACGTGACGTTGCCAACATATACATTATCATTCATGTCATATACTCATGCAAAGTGGTTTGTTATTGTTTGTTATTGTATGTTTATTTACGTTTGCTCACATATGATTATTGCACAATTTTTCCATATTAACTACAACAAGAAATCAATAATAAATGTTTTCTAACAAGGTTCACTTGCCAACTTTTGTTGACCCAAAAACCCCCATTTTTACACATGATACAGGTGATCCAGTTGCAGCAACATATAGGACGGCCTAGAAGAATAAATCAGTTTAGATGTTGGATTGTTGACTTATTTACTTTTTCCTTGTATTTGTATGAACTTGTTTGGAATATTGAAGTTGTAATTTTGAATTTAATAAATATGAAACATATTAGTAAACATCATGAGCTTTGGTGATAACCCAATTATGCCCCGACTCTTATTCCGCTGCGGGTCGGGGTGTGACACAAAGCCTCATATTACAAAATTTGAAATGAATTATGAATACGATACGATTACAGGTTTCCAAAAATAGAACTACAACTACACTTTCTAAATAAGGAAAGTACAGAAATGCGAAACGTTACAGTCTCCCCTACTTTGGGAAATTTCGTCCCAAAATTTATTCAAGAGGAAGACTCGGCGAAAAGATGCGGGTACTTGACATTCATATCACCCTCGAGTTCCCAGATAAATTAAGCGCCACGTTTTCCTTCCCATCGAATCTTGACTATGGGAATTCGATTGCGCCTTAGTTGCTTGGTTCCTCGGTCCATAACTTTGGCCGGTTTCTCGAGGAAGTGTAAAGACTCGTTGATTTGCAAATCGTCAAATGAGACTTGAAGTCCTTCTTTGGCTAAGCACTTCTTGAGGTTGGATACATGAAATGTCGGATAAATGTTGTTGAGCTCTTAAGTCGGTACATAATAACATCACACCAATTTCGTCCCCCTCTCTCTATAAATTCGTGATCTTCAAGATCACCTTAGTTATCCTAACTGTACGCCCTAAACAGGAAATCGATCAGTCAAGAATATGTCTACCTCCTCCATCTCTGCAATCTCAGGATTAACACATACACACATTCTATCTTCTTGTTTCTATGTTTAATAAAGAATTGATCACAAGTAGTAAATAGGTAGAACTATATGATGTAATGTTGTCGTTTAAACTACTAGGTACTGTTTAGTAAATCTTATGAAACCAGTCACACCACGTGAGGGCTTAGCACCTAGTTTCATACATAATTCAATTAGAGAAAGCCATGAACTAGATGATCATGTATTGCAATAATTTACAAACACATCAACAAGTAGTAAAGAATTGATCACAAGTAGTAAATAGGTAGAACTATATGATGCAATGTTGTCGTTTAAACTACTAGGTACTGTTTAGTAAATCTTATGAAACGAGTCACACCGCGTGAGCGCTTATCACCTAGTTTCATACATAATTCAATTACAGAAAGCGATGAACTAGATGATCATGTATTGCAATAATTTACAAACACATAACAAGCGTAAAGTGTGTTGCATGAGGAAATGAGTATACATGACTTATGAATGCATTGGCATGTAAATATTAAAACATATGTATTTCAATATTTATAAGATTAGCATCTAATACACGGACAATCGTGATATATAAATATAAATAAATATAACACACACATATAGGGTTACGGTAAAATGAAAACTCCTACGAGTTGTGAGAACTTAGAGAACTCGGTCTTACGAAATATTTTTTTCATTTTATTTTACCAAAAAACCTAAAAAAATCAACCCCCCCCCCTAAAAAAACATAGTTTTTTTATTTACAACAGCCGTAAATGCTGCAGAAAGCTGATGTCATGTTGATATCATCAATTTTTTACAACAACTATACGGGGCCAAAAACACCACTTCGATTTTTATAGCCATATTTGTAACATCTGAATCTAGGGTGTGAAAAAAACAGAGGCAAAACTCGCGCGGGAATGCTGAGTTCTTTAAGTTCTCACAACTCATAGGAGTTTTCTCTTTATCCGGATCTTATATATATACAGGGTTCATGATATACTAGGAAGGTAGTTTTTGGTAGGAAGGTTAGGAAGCAATCTTATCCATTAGATCTAAAATAAATGGCTAAGATTAAACGGGTGGAATTCAACAAAAAGGAGACGTGTGGGTTTGTTTAAGG
Organism: Scalesia atractyloides; assembly: GCA_947069175.1. Lineage (NCBI taxonomy): Eukaryota > Viridiplantae > Streptophyta > Magnoliopsida > Asterales > Asteraceae > Scalesia > Scalesia atractyloides. The sequence goes on along the minus strand of CAMTDV010000014.1, from coordinate 40,092,132 downwards.
ATATTTAATCCATTCAAGCAAATAGTTTCTCTCTCATCCAATCCCCCCTGTTTTTAAAACGTTAATAATTCTTTTACACAACATTACTTTTTATAAAATAATGCACCATAAAAAAGAACATTTTTATCTTTAAAACGATTATACTATTGCTATACTTTTGATTTTTTTCGGAAACCCAGATCCGTAAAACGCAATGAACAAAAAACTGAAAAAATTGTATTTTTCTAAAACGCAATGGACTAAAAACACAAAAGAAAGTGTTATTTTTAAACGCAATGGACAAAAAAAACACAAAAGAAAGTGTTCTTTCTAAAATGCAATGGACAAAAAAAACATAAAAGAAAGTTCTATTTCTAAAACGCACTGGAATAGAGACATAAAAGAAAGTGTTTATTCTAAAACGCAATTGACTAAAAACACAAAAGAAAGTTTATATTCTAAAACACAATTGACTAAAAACACAAAAGAAAGTGTATATTCTAAAACACAATAGACTAAAAACACAAAAGAGTGTTTTTTTTTCTAAAATGTAATAGACAAAAAAACACACAAAAATATGTTTTTTCATTTTTTTGTAAAATGCAATGGACTAAAGCAGTTTATTGTGTTATATATTAAACACATTTAAAAAATGCAATGGATTTTTTTATTGTGTTATAAATGTATAAAACACTGGTTGCGATGGGAAAACAATAATATAAAGATCAAAAGTGTAAAACGCAATGGATTTCTCATTTATTCTATAAAACAATTATTGCCATGAAAAAACAAGGAGTAAACTGCCATTTTGGTCCCTGAGGTTTGGGCAGTTTTGCCACTTTAGTCCAAATCTCAAACCTTTTGCATCTGGGTCCCTGTGGTTTTAGTTTTATTGCCATTTTTGTCCAAAAGTGATATTTATCTTCTAAAATTCTACTATTTTATCCTATTCCTCAGGGGCAAAATGATCATTTTAAGCATTGATATATATTATATATATAAATAATACTCAAACTCTGCTTAAAATGATCATTTTGCCTCTGAGGAAAAGGACAAAATAGCAGGATTTTAGAAGACAAATATCACTTTTTGACCAAAATGGCAATAAAACTGAAACCACAGGGACCCAGATGCAAAAAATTTGAGATTTGGACTAAAATGGCAAAACTGCCCAAACCTCAGGGACCAAAATTGCAGTTTACTCAAAAACAAGAGTATACAGAGCAAATTGTGTAGAAAGAAACAAAGTTTATTCCCTTAAAAACAATAATATAAAGAGTAAAAAGTGTAAAACACAATGGATTTTAATCCATTATAGCATTTATTGCTTCTGAACCAACACATACTTATAATTTCCAATACATTCTCATGCTCCTCCAAACTATTTTCCTAGCCATAAAATTAACATACCTGATAAGGAACATGATAGTCAACTCATATTGACCACATTCCAATCATATCAGCAGCTCATATACTAATGACATTGACCCATAATGTAGCTTTGATCCATCATAATAACCCAATCCCAGTTAGCTTGTTTAAATAATTCAACTCCATCTGATAAGCAACTTTAAACCTTCTGAATATCAGAATATAACAAGACCAGACGTTAACCGCTTACAGCAGTAAACAACAAATATCAAAGAAAACCTTAAGATATAGAATGCAATGAACCGAGATTGCAGAGAGAACTGTCACCGCAATCAAGATTGCAGAGGGAACCGTCGCCGGAGCCGGTGGTGGTGGTTGCTAGCCGGATTATGGGAGTCGAGTTCAAGTAAGAATGTGGATAAGAGATGGTTACAAGATCGGTGTTGGTGGTGGTGGTGGTGGTGGTTGATGCGGTGGCGATTGCGGTGGTCGTTATGGTAATGGTGGTCGGGGACGGTGGTGGTGGTGGTGGTGGTGGGTGATAGTGTGGTGGAGTGGTGGTGGTGTAGGGTTGAGTTGAAAAGTAAGGAAATGAGTTTTTTTTTATTTTTTTTGGAACGACGACTTTCTTGTATTAGGCTACCGCACTCCCCAAATTGGAGAGCCCCATTGCCCCTCCGGCCAGACTACGTTGTCTTAACTGGGCCCACGCTGGCTAAAGAGTTTGGCTTGGGCGTTCCCTCGGGAAACCATACCGCCGGCTACCACTTGACAGTCATTGTGCCACCACAAGAGCAGAATCCTCTGGCATAACTCACGGTGGGACGAAACCCCGGGTGGGCTCAAGATAGAGCCTCGCACCTCTACAAGGAGGCTAGGCTCTATCTATCATTGCCTAATCCACCAAAGTGACACAAGTGAGGATTGAACTTGAGTCTCCATCAGAGAACCCAAGCCTCTCTACCACTAGGCTACAAGTGATGGATATGAGTTTTTTAAGATGTGGGTGTATATGAGATTTGTTGGACTAAAATGCCTCTCCTTGCGTTTTTTTTTATCTTTGCCACATGTCACACTCTATTATTGCATCCTAACCAATAGAACACATACATACATATATATACTAACAGAATTTAGAGAAAACACCTATACGTGTGAAAACGGTAAGAACGCCCCTCAACCGTTAGATCAAAACAATCTATGGATTAGGTTGGCACAGTGGCGTTTTCGTAAATAACATCAGATTTCGAACGTGGACGCGCTTCATTAAGGGCAAAAAGGTAAATGTGCATCTACAAAACCCATAAAAAATAGGACCGAAACATATATACTTCCCAGAGAAACTTCCCCAATTCCAACGGAAACGCGAAAACCCTAGAAACCTGAAACCAGAAAATTATGGCGTCTAAAGTTACAACAAGATCCAGAGGCAAAAACAGAGTGAGTTAACTTCAATTTACATTATGCTAGTTTTATGATATTTTTGGCATTTTAATTTTATCAATAAATGTGCAGTTTCTGTGGGTTTGGAATCCGGAGGGTCATCCGCTCCAAAACGTCAAAGAACCACCGAGCAACGAAAGAAGACAACAACAAAACATGGTACATATGTTTACTTTTTATGATGTTTATTTGTAAAACTCCATATATCATGTAATAAACTTTGATAGTTTGTTACTAAACGCCAATACATGAATCGTTTGTATAATATTGTTTGATTGTATGACAACGCCATTTTACATGTATCATTTGTGTTATTAAAACGCCATGTATCATCTGTGATTGTCTTATTGAACAACATATATCATTTAACTAGTACTAAAACGCCATGGAAATTAAACTTGCTTTATAGGCAAATAGGGGCTTAGAGTAACAATAAATGTGCACACCGGCAAGGCCCAAATCGCCAATAAGAGGAAGGCTTTAAGTCAGGATGTTGAGGTTCAGGAAGAGCCATTTTTCCAGGTCGGTGGGTCTAGAGTTTTGTTAAGAGTAAATTCTACAAACTTGACTGCTTTGTTTATAAATATGAATAAAAATCAAAGACATGCAGTACACGACATGGGGTTGGTGTTGCCCTGAAGATGAAAATAGAAAACATACCCACAATACTTAGGTACTGGTTTGTTGAAAATTATAATGAAAGAACAAACAATCTAAATGTTGGCAACCATACAATACATATCAATGAAGAATTGATAAACTCTCTAATGGGTATACCGAATGGAGGCATGGCCGTGAAGGGGAAAAAAGGTCAACAAACAAAGATGAAGTAGTGGATGAGTGGAGAGCAGTCCAAAGGGACTGAATGGATTAACAGACCAAGTGTGAAGCTCCACTTTGATAACATCTTGCCTGAGATGCATAGCTTCGGAAGAAACTTCTGACTAAATTTCCTTGTAGCATTCTTCACTATAATTGGGCATGTAAGTGATAATGCAGTCGTCAACCAACTGTTCTTGCACAACGTTAAACGAAACGTTCAAATAAACCAACTGAACTGGTGTGGTTATCTCATCCAATGCTTGCAACACGCCAAAACCGCATGGTCGCCAAAAAAGCATTTTACAAGGCCCTTGATTGTTCTTGCGGTAAGAAAACAATTTCCATCTATAATAGTTGCACAAGATAACAATTTAAAAATTAAAAATGTCTTGTGTTACAGCTTGCCTTGGTGAATGATACTTGCAATAAAAAATGTTGCAACGACAAGAAGGATACCTGATTGAGTGGGTTACAACAAGAACTCTTGAACTGTTTGAGAGTGTACTAGTTAAAAAGTCTGAGGGTGGAGAGCCAAAACGCCATTATGGCAAAGAACTAAAAAATTACAAAAAGTTGTTCAAGAACAAGCCAAAACCAAGGCTGCAGGCAAAATGCAGGGTGTTGATGAAGAAGATGTTGATGGTGATGATGTTGACAATGAAGATGATGAGGTTAATGACAATGTTGATGAGCATGCTGATACTGATCATGATGAGGTTGATGATGATGACAATGTTGATTAGCATGCTGATAATGATCAGGATGAGGTTAATGATGATGATGATGGTTTTGATCATGATGATCATTATGATTATTCTAAACTCGACCCTGAAATTCAAAACGCCATGAAAATCAATGATGAGAATGAAGAGGCTTTCTATCGAAGGGTTGTGGATGAAGATATAGAAAGCCATAACAGGATGTTTGAAGTTTCTTCATCAGGGAACCATGCTCCGGGCACAACACTAACACAGTATGAAGACCATGGTGTTGGTGAGAAACAACAAAACAATGAAGCTGAGGAGGTATGTCGTTCGAATAATAAGTTTAACAAAAAACACAAAACGCCATACTTAATAATTCATTTTTTATTTAACAGGCAATGTCACACCCCGACCCGCAGCGGAAAAGGTGATCGAGGCATGATTGGGTTTTCATCAAAGCTCATGACATTTATTATAATGTTTCATATTTATTATTACAATTTACAAGGAATCCTACAATCAAATCAAACAAATACAACATGTTCTATTCATCCTTCTAAACTTCATTATTTTTCTTCTAAGGCAATTTCCTATGTTTTCCTTGCTTCATCCTGTTCACCTGTATCATGTGTAAAAAAATGGTTTTTGGATCAACAAAAGTTGGCGAGTGAACCTTGTTATAGAACATTTATTATTTATTTCTTATTGTGTTTAATATGGAAAAATTGTGCAATATTCATATATGAACAAACGTAAATAAACATACAATAACAAACAAATAGCATACAATAACAAACCAATAGCATACAATATCAAACAACAACAAACAATAACATACAATAACAAACCAATAGCATACAATAACATATCAACTTGCATGAATATATAACATGAATGAAATTGTATATGTTGGCAACGTCACGTTCACGCTCATAATGTAATGGGGAAAGGACGGCCTATGATAAATGTATGTACTGAAAATGATAAATGTCTGTGCGATCAAGGCTCAATCAAACGGAGCCGATCGTATGTTGGCAACGCCTGGTTCACGCTCATAATGTAATGGGGAACTGCTCAACGCTCATAATGTAATGGGGAGCGGCGGCCTATGATATTGCATGTACTGGAAATGATAAATTACATCTAAACAATAACCAACAAACAGTTGATACAAGCTGAATACACATTTGTTCATGGATATGATGGATGCACAATAGTTTAAATATAATAAGACACATGATACACCCCAAAGACGTGATTAAAACGGGGAATTTGTAGAGATTCACTCACGATGGGTGCGTTCGGTTGATGATGTTGAATGCGCACGAGTTTAGAGGATTGATCGACGAGGAAAAACTAACCTAATTAATAACGAAAAAGTAAGGTAAATAAATGGATTTTATTAACAATTTTAATAGGATTATTGGATATATTTTTGTGAGTTTTAGGCTATTTTCTAACTTTATAAAGGTTATTTTTTAAGTATTTTTAATTGATTTTTAATTTAAATAAATAAATAAAAATAATATTAAAATTGTTGACTTTTGACCGTTGCATAAGCGTTGACTGTTTGACTGTGTTGGACTGTTTGACCGGTTCTATTGTGTGTATGTATGCGCCGGGCAGGACTCGAACCCGAGACCTCCCGTACGCGTGCACGCAGCTCTACCAACTGAGCTACGTGTCTAACCCGAAATATTTCTGTTTTAAATTATATTTATATACTAATTAAGTTAATCCGAAAATCACTTATTTTAAAAAGGATTTAATGTATCGCCTCGTTGCTCGCCACAGGTCTCGAACCCGGGACCTGTGGTTTAGTTTGGCACACAGTCCACCGCTGGACTGTATGTCTAACTTGGTAAATATTCTGGTTTTTATTATACTTAACATCTTACTATTGTGGATCCGGTTCAGTTTAAAAAAAACATTTTATTACAGTGAATGTGTGTGTGTCAAGGATCGAACTCAGGACGTATGCGTATTTATTTGCACACGGTCCACCGCTGGACTGCGTGTCTAACCCATTTATAAAACCGATTTTAATTTATCTTATCTCATACACAACTTCGTCTTCTTCTTTCAAAACACAGACAACTGATAAATCACTTGTTTCATGTTTAATTCGATTAACGGACAAAATCAACGATTGAAATGCAATGGACAGAGAAAGTTTGGGGAGAGGATGTACCGGAACAGGTTGTCTTTTTCAGAATTCCGGCAAGGATCGCCGGCTCTGTTTTGTGAGCTTCCTCTGTTCGGGTCAAATAGCAGTTTTGATTGATTAGATATAAAATTGAATTACAAGCAATGATTAACAGTTGGTTTAAATGATCATACCGGTTAACATCGAGTTTCCGAAAATTCCAGAAGTTTTCCGGCGAAAACAGAAAATCCGGCAATGTCGTCTGGGGTTGATTCTGGGTGATGGAGTGATGTTAGAATTTGTCTAATAATGGAATGAAACAGAAAAGTCGAGGTATTTACCGTGTAGATGAAAGTCCCGGTTTTCCGGCGACTTGCAGAGAATTCCGGCGAGTGAAATTTCTTTCGACAGAGATTCTTCAGAGGTTTAAGGTGAGTGTGGGTGATGTCAGTATGAGCTCTAAGATCTTATTTTAGAGTAAGAAGAAAGGATGGAATGAACTCGGTTTTCCGGCGATAATTTCCGGCTACTTTACAGAGAAATCCGGCGACTGCAGCGAAGTTTTCTGAGCGAAATGAAGAGTGTAATTTTGATAAACTCGCGAGCTCACTGATGAATAAAGTATAACTCATGTTTAAGTGTATTTCCGGTTTTGAATTTAACACTTTTCGGTTACGGTCCGATGATTTGAATGAGTGATATTAAGGTCTTTCAGTTATAACCGGCGTTGGTGTAAACGCATCCGTTATGACAAAAGAAAACGTTAAAGATTGACGATTTCGTCGGGATTTCCGGCATCAGTGACTTGAGTGACCGAATTCGACTTCAGTTTTTATTATATGTATTAATTGAATCGATAAATCAACAAGAAACACAAGTGGCGGAGTGGTTGAGTGAGTGTGTGATAAGTCGTTAAGCTTATATCTGGCTGACCCGGGTTCGAAACCCGGCATCAGTATTTTATTTTTTTTTCATTATTTTAAATAGATTTTCAATTATAAATTTTTATATTCTAATATACTTATTAATTATGTATCGTTTAAAATTAATTTGAGCATTAAATATGCAACGAAATTTTTAACTGGTTGTTCGGTTAATAAACGAAGCGGGTTTGGTTAATCCGGTTTTTGACGGATGTTACAGTATCCCCTACTTTTAGAAATTTCGTCCCGAAATTTAAGTAGTGGCATGTTTGACTCAAAAGGATGGTGTTTAATTTGACAGTTTCATACTTAGAAAGAAGTAAGAGTTTAAATTTTGTTTGAGGCGGTAAAGTTCCTTGTAAGGGTTGAGTACCCTGCTTCAAGAATCGCTTTTTGATGCCTATGATAATGAATATTGATAAACAGAGTTGATCGACTAAATATGATTTCATGCGCAAGAGTTTTGGTATGTTTGGAAAGATAAGGTTATATCCTAAAAACTTCTACTACTAAAATCTACATGGAACTTCTCATAACCGCCTGACAATGCCTCTGATCCTTTGACAAGAATACTTATATATAGGAAGTACCAGCGGCGTATCCACCATATTCTTGTCAAATTTTCATTGGTTTTATCAGTAAGTTATGATTGGTTCTATGATGTGACTCTAGAACATAAATAAACACAACAACCAATGCCTGAGTCCTAATTCTGATAGCATACATGTTTGAATGGTGACAGTACCTCTCTCGTTTGTTATGATGGAGAGGTTAGTCTATGTAGGAATAGAACACAATCCAATTTCTTTAAATGATGAGATGATATGAATGCTAAATCAGTGAGTATAAAACAAACTTCAACCAAGACATTACTAAATCCTATATGGAACTTTTCATAACCGCCTGACAATGCATCTGATCCTTTGGCAAGAATACTTATATATAGGAAGTACCAGCGGCGTATCCACCATATTCTCGTCAAATTTTCATTGGTTTTGTCAGTAAATTATGATTAGTTCTATGTGACTCTAAAACATAAGTAAACACAACAACCAAAGCTTGAGTCTCAATTCTGAAAGGATACATGACTGAATGATGACGGTACCTCTCTCGTTTGTTATGATGAAGGGGTTGGTCTATATATAAGTGAGACACAACCCAACTTCTTTAAATGATGAGATCGAGGTACGTCGAGATGTCTGATGATATGAATGTTAAAACAATGAGTATAAAACAAAATTGAGATAGTAATTCGCATTAAGATTCTTGGATTCAATTTTCAATTTACAAATGAGATACGTGAAGATTGAGATAAACATAAATAAAACATAAACACTAAGCGGTTGGAGTTGAATTCTTGATTTTTGGTGAAGAAACTAGTTGGGTGATTCGTTTGGGCCGTCATTATCTTCATCAGGATTGGTGTTTATGTTGTAAACCCTTCCTCTTGCTGGTGGCCTAGTGGTTAGGTTTTCTTGATTTGTTTGGTTAACTGGGTTTGCTTGAGCTTGGGCGTTTATGATGTTAATCAATCGAGGGCACGTGTTTCTAAAGTGGGTAGGGTCGCCACAATTGAAACAAGCTCGAACATATGGGAGTATGGGGTATTGAGGTTGTTGATATGTTTGGATCTTGTTTTGAGTAGGGGGTAAGGTTTGGCTTTGAGAGGTGCGGCAAACCTTGCTCGAATGACCATAGCGTCCACAATTCGCACATAGTCGACAAGGTAAGGTAAATGGATGGTGATAAGAACATGTATTGCATTGAGGGTGAGGTCCAAAGTAAGGTTTCTTATTTGGGTAAGTTGAGTTGGGTGCTACTTGAGTGATTGGGATAGCTTGAAGGGGTATGGCTTGTGACGTTGGTTGATTGTGTTGGGTGACAGCGAAAAGTTGCCCATCTCGTTTTCTCTTAGAAATGGGTTGAGAAGGGGATTCGGTTTGGGTGGAGTTTGAGGTTTCAGTTGATGCTTTATCCTTCTTCTTCTCCTCCTTGAAGTCCTTATTTCTTATGCGGTTCTCGGTGAGTTCTGTAGCTAACTCCATAGCTGCTTCCAAAGTTGCAGGTGTGGTACTTATTACAGAGTCTTGAATTTTTTAAGGAAGACCTCGAATGTAGTGCTCGATCAAACGGTAAAGAGGAGTGAACAAGTTGGGGACCATTTTATTTAACTCGAGGAATCTCTTGTTGTATGTGGTGTGGTCGCCTTCCTTTTGTTTCAAAGAATAGAACTCATCCTCCAATTTCTTGATTTCGCTCCTTGGGCAAAATCGTTTTGTCATGATTTCCTTCAACTCTTCCCAAGTCAAAGTCATAGCATCTTCAACACCTCGTTTGGCCTTCTCTGTGTTACACCATGTAAGTGCTATTCCAAGTAAACGACCGGTAGCATATCGCACTTTGCGATCATCGGGGCAATCGCAATTTAGAAAAAGGTTTTCCATTTCCTCAAACCAATGGAAGAGAGCGGTGACACCTTCAGTCCCTTCGTATTTTGGAGGGTCGCAGGATTTGAAATGCTTGAAGGTGCATTTAGTGGTATTTGGGGGAGGGTTGATAACATTTTGATCTTCTTGGTTGACGGGATTAGCGGTAAGGGCTTGTTGAACTTGAACTACAATGTTGGGTATTACGGCAGCCATTTGTTGAGCGATTTGGGCAGCCATACGCTCGCGAGCTTTTCCTGCTCTCATCTTCCTACGAGCGGAATTAGAAGACATCTACAAGGAATACATATCAAGAGTATGAGTTGGATGTTTTTGGGATCATGTGTCGTATTTAGGAATGAACATTCATAAAATAAACATAGCATAATAAATCTACTACATCCATAGGATGTCTTGGGCTTTGCTCGTAATTGGGTCTTGCATGCCGCCATACTTCACCTTCGTAATCATGTGGGCCCCCATGATTACCGGGTTTTTCATATGGTTCGCATGTGTTAGCCTGGTTACGTACACTAAAACCCGGAGAAAATCGAGAAATAAGTATGTAACGTATGATATTCGGAATGTATCCAAGTGTGGACACGGTGACACCTCAAAGTGGGGTTAGTTCGAACGACGTTTGGTGTGGCATGCTTTGGTCTAATAGGTCCTTCGTACTCTCATCGTTAGTCCCCAGGTAGGCAAACTGGTCCGTTATATTGGATTTATACGAATGCCAACCTAGACAGGATGTTTCGACTACCGGTACTTGTACCCTTACAGTTACTACATGCCCGTCGCAGAACTCACTTTGATGAGATTTGAAAAATGAAAAAATGCGACAAAATCTTGAATAACGGAAGTATGAAGATGAATTGAATATGTGAACATTGAAATATGTATGATGAATATGTATGTAAGTATGTATGTTTGACTGTAAGTATAATTCACTATGTATCACAAAATGTAATATTGGAAATGTTTGTATGCATTTGTGTATGTAATAAATATGAAAGAAATAAACATCATGAGTTTGCATGTAACCACATAAACAATTAAAATCTAATCAACTATAGTATAGGCTCTAAGGGTCTAATAACCTATCCTATATCCCTATAGTCAAAAGCTCTGATACCAATCTGTCACACCCCGACCCGCAGCGGAAAAGGTGATCGGGGCATGATTGGGTTTTCATCAAAGCTCATGACATTTATTATAATGTTTCATATTTATTATTACAATTTACAAGGGATCCTACAATCAAATCAAACAAATACAACATGTTCTATTCATCCTTCTAAACTTCATTATTTTTCTTCTAAGGCAATTTCCTATGTTTTCCTTGCTTCATCCTGTTCACCTGTATCATGTGTAAAAAAAATGGTTTTTGGATCAACAAAAGTTGGCGAGTGAACCTTGTTAGAAAACATTTATTATTTATTTCTTATTGTGTTTAATATGGAAAAATTGTGCAATATTCATATATGAACAAACGTAAATAAACATACAATAACAAACAAATAGCATACAATAACAAACCAATAGCATACAATATCAAACAACAACAAACAATAACATACAATAACAAACCAATAGCATACAATAACATATCAACTTGCATGAATATATAACATGAATGAAACTGTATATGTTGGCAACGTCACGTTCACGCTCATAATGTAATGGGGAACGGACGGCCTATGATAAATGTATGTACTGAAAATGATAAATGTATGTGCGATCAAGGCTCAATCAAACGGAGCCGATCGTATGTTGGCAACGCCTGGTTCACGCTCATAATGTAATGGGGAACTGCTCAACGCTCATAATGTAATGGGGAGCGGCGGCCTATGATATTGCATGTACTGGAAATGATAAATTACATCTAAACAATAACCACACAAACAGTTGATACAAGCTGAATACACATTTGTTCATGGATATGATGGATGTACAATGGTTTAAATATAATAAATAATAAGACACATGATACACCCCAAAAACGTGATTAAAACGGGGAATTTGTAGAGATTCACTCACAGTGGGTGCGTTCGGTTGATGATATTGAATGCGCACGAGTTTAGAGGATTGATCGACGAGAAAAAACTAACCTAATTAATAACGAAAAAGTAAGGTAAATAAATGGATTTTATTAACAATTTTAATAGGATTATTGGATATATTTTTGTGAGTTTTAGGCTATTTTCTAACTTTAGAAATGTTATTTTTTAAGTATTTTTAATTGATTTTTAATTTAAATAAATAATAAAATAAATGTTGACTTTTGACCGTTGACCATAAGCGTTGACTGTTTGACTGTGTCTGTTGACTGTTTGACTGTGTCTGTTGACTGTTTGACCGGTTCTATTGTGTGTATGTATGCGCCGGGCAGGACTCGAACCCGAGACCTCCCGTACGCGTGCACGCAGCTCTACCAACGAAGCTACGTGTCTAACCCGAAATATTTCTGTTTTAAATTATATTTATATACTAATTAAGTTAATCCGAAAATCACTTATTTTAAAAAGGATTTAATGTATCGCCTCGTTGCTCGCAACAGGTCTATACCCCGGGACCTGTGGTTTAGTTTGGCACATAGTCCACCGCTGGACTGTGTGTCTAACTTGATAAATATTCTGGTTTTTATTATACTTAACATCTTACTGTTGTGGATCCGGTTCAGTTAAAAAAAACATTTTATTACAGCGAATGTGTGTGTGTCAAGGATCGAACTCGGGACGTATGCGTGTTTATTTGCACACGGTCCACCGCTGGACTGCGTGTCTAACCCGTTTATAAAACCGATTTTAATTTATCTTATCTCATACACAACTTCGTCTTCTTCGTTCAAAACACAGACAACTGATAAATCACTTGTTTCATGTTTAATTCGATTAACGGACAAAATCAACGATTGAAATGCAATGGACAGAGAAAGTTTGGGGAGAGGATGTACCGGAACAGGTTGTCTTTTTCATAATTCCGGCAAGGATCGCCGGCTCTGTTTTGTGAGCTTCCTCTGTTCGGGTCAAATAGCAGTTTTGATTGATTAGATATAAAATTGAATTACCAAGCAACGATTAACAGTTGGTTTAAATGATCATACCGGTTAACATCGAGTTTCCGAAAATTCCAGAAGTTTTCCGGCGAAAACAGAAAATCCGGCAATGTCGTCTGGGGTTGATTCTGGGTGATGGAGTGATGTTAGAATTTGTCTAATAATGGAATGAAACAGAAAAGTCGAGGTATTTACCGTGTAGATGAAAGTCCCGGTTTTCCGGCGACTTGCAGAGAATTCCGGCGAGTGAAATTTCTTTCGACAGAGATTCTTCAGAGGTTTAAGGTGAGTGTGGGTGATGTCAGTATGAGCTCTAAGATCTTATTTTAGAGTAAGAAGAAAGGATGGAATGAACTCGGTTTTCCGGCGATAATTTCCGGCTACTTTACAGAGAAATCCGGCGACTGCGGCGAAGTTTTCTGAGCGAAATGAAGAGTGTAATTTTGATAAACTCGCGAGCTCACTGATGAATAAAGTATAACTCAGGTTTAAGTGTATTTCCGGTTTCGAATTTAACACTTTTCGGTTACGGTCCGATGATTTGAATGAGTGATATTAAGGTCTTTCAGTTATAACCGGCGTTGGTGTAAACGCATCCGTTATGACAAAAGAAAACGTTAAAGATTGACGATTTCGTCGGGATTTCCGGCATCAGTGACTTGAGTGACCGAATTCGACTTCAGTTTTTATTATATGTATTAATTGAATCGATAAATCAACAAGAAACACAAGTGGCGGAGTGGTTGAGTGAGTGTGTGATAAGTCGTTAAGCTTATATCCGGCTGACCCGGGTTCGAAACCCGGCATCAGTATTTTATTTTATTTTTCATTATTTTAATAGATTTTCAATTATAAATTTTTATATTCTAATATACTTATTAATTATGTATCGTTTAAAATTAATTTGAGCATTAAATATGCAACGAAATTTTTAACTGGTTGTTCGGTTAATAAACGAAGTGGGTTTGGTTAATCCGGTTTTTGACGGATGTTACAGGCAATAGCTGAGAAGTTGGATGGGGCATACAAAGAATTAGAAAACTGTTACAATAAAATGAGGACATTGTTAAATCAGTCAAAGATTGAACATCCAAACAGCCTCTTGGTACACATAAAATACTCACAATGTCTGACATTGTTAAAGAACATGTCAACATTTGTTGATGAAAACGCCAAGGAAGTGGCAGATGAGAGAGAAGAAGGTGAAAATGAAGTTAAAAGGAACCTGAAGGTGAAAGGGAAGTGGAAGGTGAAGGGGAAGGAGAATGGGAGATGGTTGTGGAACAAAACGCCAAGGAAATGCCAAAATATGTTGATGAAACGCCAATGATGTGCTGATGAGAGGGAAGAAGGGAGACGTGAAGTGGAAGGGGAGATGGCTGGATGTTAAAACGCCAAATCCTCAACTATTACGCCAAACCCCATAAATGATGATGCTCAAAATGAAGGTGAAAGGGAGTCTGAGGGTGGTGATGAGAATATTATATTTTCAGCTGAGATATAAACAAAAATGATATTAAAAGCTGGGATTGTGATTTCAAAACACTTGAATATCACATTTTCAGATATAATGGGGAAAGGATAATTAAAAGGAATATTGTTGAGGTTTTGGAACTGTCGGGACACGAGCTAGAACAAATGATTGAACTAAAAGAAGGTTTAGATTGTCCAAAGAGGTGGAAGAAATGCTTAAAGCAAACCACCTGCACCTAGATGAGGAGAGCCCAAAAACGCCTGTATTTGATGAAACGCCAAAATCCCCCCAACAGAAACACAATACAATCAGGGTTCATCATTGAACTCGAAATAACAACTGAGGCAGTCAATGAGAGAACACCAAACTTACCTGTGACAGAGACATAGTTCATTGATGCCTTCATTTCTCAACTTGAAAAAACTGAAGGGGAGATGGTGAACAAAAGTGTTGACTAGCATGGTATAGTAGTTGATGAAACACCATGTCAACAGCCACCATCTGAAGGTAGGAAGAACCTCATGCAAACTTTTGAACAAGAAAAGACACCCTAGAAACCCCAAGATGAACACGCCACTAACACATCACCAACCAAAACGCCAAACAGGGCAGGTGTGCAGGAAAAGGGTGATGAGGACAAAACGCCAAACATCACAAAGTTGATGCAAGATAACACCATCTTAACCCCAGAAAAGCTGCATGCTGATGAAGAAGATAAAGAATATGATGAAGATGATGAAAATAAAAAGGAAAAGGCTATGGGAAAAAAGGAGAAAAGAGAGACAAAGAAGAGTAGGGCATGTTTGTCACCTTATGTCAGGAGGCAAGTGTTTATACATGCAGCAAAGGAGGCACAAGAAACCACCATTTTGACATACATATTCACTGGATGTGGTGACTATATGTATGTACATTTCTTTCTAATAAAAACGCCTAACTTTGCATTTGTTACGTTAAAAATATACATGCATATGCATGTATAACACCCAAAACGCCATGTCTTTGTAAAAATGAGTTTGCATAACTAAAACGCCATATGCTATTTTTTTCCAGGAGTACCATGTTCAAGATTGAAGGAGTGTCAAAACTCACAAGGGTGATTTCTGAGAGCATGAGACCAGGATTGTATGCACACGTCTGCATTATTCAAACTTGGGGGCATATCATGAACTATAGAGAAATATACAAGGCTCCTGAATCATCCTCAAGATTATTTTGCACACAAATAATGTTGGTAACTCTTTTGCTATATTTAATTGAAGCAATTATATTATGACTTTGTTTTGTTGTTTAAAATGCCGTTCCTCAAAATTACAGAATACGCCCGCGTATGATAAGACGGCAAGTTATCGACACAAAGAATTAAAAAACAACATGGAATTGGTTTTGAAACACACCCGTTTCAAAGAAGACCAGAAAGATAGAAATTGTCACAACCCCGACCCGCAGCGGAATAAGAGTCGGGGCATAATTGGGTTATCACCAAAGCTCATGACATTTACTAATATGTTTCATATTTAATAAAGTCAAAGTTACATTTTCAAATATCCAAACATGTTCATTCAATACAAAGGAAATAAACCAAACATAACAATCCCAACTCTAAATCGTTTTATTCTTCTAGTCCAAGTCCTATGTGTTCCTAGCTGCTGCTAGTTCACCTGTATCATGTGTAAAATGGGAGTTTTTGGGTCAACATAAGTTGGCGAGTGAACCTTATTAGATAAACATTTATTAGTGAATTAATGGTTAGTTTATCAATGAAAAATTGTGCATAATCATAGAGGAGCAAATGTAAATAATCAAGCAATGGCAAATAGCAGTCACAACTATAACATACAGTAACACATGACAGCATACATGAACATACCAACATCATACTGTAAATAACATAAATGAAACTGTGCGATCGAGGCTCAATCAAACGGAGCCGATCGTATTGCATGTACTGAAAATGAAAATGTCTGTGCGATCAAGGCTCAATCAAACGGAGCCGATCGTATGTGGGCACGCCAGGTTCAACCTCATAATGAAATGGGGAACATGCTCAACGCTCATAATGTAATGGGGAGCGGCGGCCTATGAAATTGCATGTACTGAAAAATAATAAACTTGCATCCAACAATAACAACACAACAGGAAACATACTGAATACACTAGTTCATGATATGATGTATGCACAATGGTTTAAGTATAATACATATATATCAAGACACATGATACACCCCAAAACGTGATTAAAACGGGGAATTTGTAAAGATTCACTGACATTGGGTGCGTTGGATTGGAGATGGTGAGATGCGCACGAATTAGATGAGCGGAACAACGGGGATTACTAACCTAAATAATAACGGAAAAATATATTAAATGGGTGGATTTTATTAAGGATTTTAATGAAATTTTTTAGATATATTTTTGTGAGTTTATGGCTATTTTCTATCTTTAAAAATGTTATTTTTAAGTATTTTTAATTGATTTTTAAATTAAATTAAATAAATAAAAATATATAAAAAATTTGTTTATTTAGCGTTGACCGTTGACCGTTGACTGGTTCGGTCAGCGTATTAGTTTGCGCCGGGTGAGGCTCGAACCGATGACCTCCCGTACGCGTGCACGCAGCTCTACCAACTGAGCTACGTGTCTAACCCGAAATAATCTTGTTTTTATTTATTCTTATACACTTATTCAGTTAATCCGAAATTCTCTTTAATTTCAAAAACATTTTAATTCAACGGACCGGTGCAAGTGACGGGTTTCGAACGCGCGACGTATGGTTCATGTTGCACACAGTTCACCGCTGGACTGTGTGTCTAACCCGGTTATTATCTCGGTTTTTATTATACTTAACAACTAACTGAGTTAACCCGGTTTAGTTTTTGATCAAAAAGGCATTTTATTACACAAGGTGTGCGTGTAGCAGGGATCGAACTCGGGACGTGTATGGTTTTTGTTTGCACACAGTCCACCGCTGGACTGTGTGTCTAACCCGTTTATAATTCCGATTCTAATTAATCTTATGTCATCTCTGAACTCATCTTCTTCATTACAAACACAGACATCAATCAAAACAACTGATACGCGATTAATTTAGTTAATGAACATGATGTCCAGTTTGAATGCATTGAATCGAAAAGTTTGGGGAAAGAAGATACCGAACAGATCGTCTTCTTCAGAGAATCCGGCGAAGCTCGTCGGCTCTATTTTTGGAACCTTCGGCTGTGAGAATCAATTAACAGGTTTAAGGGATTAAAATGCGAAATTGAACTAATGAGTATTGATTATCAGCACGTTGGAATGAGCATACCGGTAATCAACGAGTTTCCGACAATTCCAGAAGTTTTCCGGCGAAAACAGAAAGTCCAGCAATGTCGTCTGTGGTTGTTTATGAGCGATGGGTTAATGTTAGTAAGGTTCTAACAATTGATTGAAACAGTAAAGTAGAAGTATTTTACCGGTTTGAGTTGAATACGGTTTTCCGGCGACTTTTGCAGAAAATTCCGACGAGCTGATTTAGGCGTTCTGATGGTCTGAAAATGCGATGAAAATGAAATGGAGTATTGGTATGATATCTCTGAGTCGATAGAGTGGTCCGAAGTTGAAGAATTCTGGACTTGGTGATTTTTCGGTTTTAAAAACCGATAATGATGAGGTTTTAAGTTTAATCAATTCCGATTTGATTAGAAACCGTCGGTGCATCGGTTATAAACTGAATGTGTGAATAAACAACGAATTGACGATTGGTTTGCCGATTACCGTTTCTCAGATAGCGCAATCGGTTTTAACTGGGTTTGTGTATAAATTTCGTTTGTGTTTCTAGAGTTAGCAGAAAACACAATGTGGCGGAGTGGTCTTGTGAGTGAGTGTTAAGTTGCTGAAGTGTGTCTTGGCTGACCCGGGTTCGAGTCCCGGCAGCTTCATAATTTTTTTATTTATTTTATTTTAACTTTTTATCAAATATAATTTTTATAGTTTAGTTTATTTATTAATTATGTATTGTTTTAAATCAAAATAATCATAAATATTCGACGTAACTTTTATAACTTGATATTCGATTACAAAACGGAGCGGGTTTTGAAAACCCATTTTTTTACAAATGTTACAGAAATATAGATGACTATGAACTGGTCTTCGTGCCAATAATAGCCCAAAGACATTTCTATGTTGTATGCTTCAATATAAAACACAGCAGAGTTGATGTATTGGATAACAGCGTTGAAAAGGATACACTGAGCATAAAGGATAAGTATGGTGGATGGGTGAAAAAGTTGGTAAGTATCTTCAACACTTTATATGTATAAACTATGTTGACAAAACGCCATACTAATATATGCAAAATGGGAAACTGTAGCAAGAAGCTTTTGCAAACTACTTGCGTATTCAAAAACATCCGATGGCTATGATCATGAAGACGACGCCTATTGTTAGACAAAAGATGGATTGGAGGACATTGTCTAACGTGATCGACTGTGGGATTTTTGCAATGAGGCATATGGAAACGTATATGGGGCAGTTGGCTGGTTGAGAATGTGGTCTGGCAAAAGAAAATACCTAAATGACTTATGACAAAGACAACTAAGTGACCCAGGATCAAATACATTGCAAAAATCCTGCTGCATAGTAAAAATGAAAACAGAAAAAACTGGTCAAATCTTTAAATAAATTCTTGCATTAGGGACAACAAGAATTAGTGAATTGTATAAAACAGGGTTCAAGAGAAAATAACGAAGGATGGAGGAATATGTTGATTAACTTAAACACCATGAATTGCTTTGATTATATAATTTTCATGTTGCTAATGTATTTGGTTTAGACTATTGCATCTACTTGTTTCTTAATAAAACGCCATAATAAAAAAGCCATTGTTGAATAATAAATAATAAGAATAACTGATATATTGTCTTCCTAAAACATGTTAATGCAAACGCCATAAGTTGAATAATTAACAAATAGTAAGAACTGATGTTTACAAATTAACGCCAATATTCACAACTAATCAGATATACGTAACCAGGTGTAAAACGTCATTGATCGTAAAAGCCAAATATGAATATGAGAAGGACATTGAAACATAAGCGACATTTTCAAAAAAATTGCTTTGAAAATAAAACGCCATTGAAACAAGAATAAAGATTAAAACGAGATATCTGATGGACATTTGTTTGAAAAGGAATTATAACGTCATTTATTGAGCGGAACTGTACAATGACAATCATGCCCTTCATATATATCATTTAGCGCCCCCTTGTCACGTGTTCGACCAGATCCGTTCTCATCGTTATCACACTTCCAACCGTTTTTTCCTGATTCAGTCTCTCTCTCTATATATATATATGACGAAAAACTACCAACAAGATTTTGTCATTACACAACATTGACAACATTGACGGCACAAAAATAAACAAACAAGAAAAGAAAAATACAACAATACCACAAAGTCACAATTGTAGGCATATAAAAACAATAATAATAATAATATAATGAAGATGATATGATATTTCCTGTTTTTAACATTTCTTCCCAGTGCACATCTCGTTCCATTTCAGCTTTACTTTCTCTTTCTGTCACCACTGCAAATCAATCTCTCACTCACTCTCATTCGTTATTTCACACACCAAACCCTAGATCTCCACCGCATTGCAAACTCACTATTACTTCGTTCGATTCACTCGCCATGGAAGTAGCTCCATCTCTTCTACTTGCTCTATCCATGGCGGCACTTGTTCTCTTAACTCAATGCAGATTGTCCCTACAATCGGAGCTCATGTTCTCTTCCAGACTGATTCACCGGTTTTCTGACGAAATGAGAGCTCTTGTGGATACGGATGTTGATGTTGAGAGGCAGAAGATGAACGTAGGGTCGCAGCATCAGTTACTGTTCCCGTCTGCTGGTAGCAAGACGATTTCCGGTGGAAATGACTATGGATGGTTAAGTTTCGTTACTTTTTGCTTGTTTATGTTTTGAATGATTTGTATGTATATAGAGGATTAATGCATATAGTTAGGAATATGAGGTTTAAGGAACTTCTGTTTTTTTGCTAGGGTTAGGGTATAATTAAATCTATTAACCGAACTGTAACTGAATAACGGAAAGCTGATGGTTTCGTTTAGATTTTTTGTTGATAGATTTTCTCTGGTGTAGGTTACATACTTCTGCATTGTAATAGATGACTATCCTGTGCTCCTGTGATAATTTAAGTCAAAGGTTGCTGCCATGTGACCGGGAGGTCTAGGGTTCGGGTAGTGAAAATAGCCTCTTGCAGTAATGCAGGGTAAGGGTGTGTACATTAGCCCGATTGGGCCTGACACGCCCCCGAACCTGCGCATGCGGGCGCCTCTTGACTGGTTAACAAAAAAAAAATAAACGATTAACTGAAAAATCGATGGTTTGGTTTAGAGTTTTAGTTAACCAATTTTTTGGTTTGCTTACCGTTACACACTTCTAGTCTGTATAGGATGACTATCCTAAGTCCCTGTGATAATTATAAGTCAAAGGTCGAGAAAATCTGTTTTTGTGCAAAATTGTACATTTTAGTCAATCTTTACACACTGAACCTTTTCTAATTGTGATCTTGTTATGGTTCCTGCCAGTTATATTGACTAAGTTGTTATTTGTCACAGGTTACATTATACCTATATTGCTGTAGGGGTGCCAAGTGTTTCTTTCCTTGTTGCACTTGATACCGGAAGTGATCTTCTCTGGCTTCCATGTGACTGTGTGCAGTGTGCTAAACTTTCAGTAAGATACTATGGTAGTCAAAATACCATCCTGAATTTTCTTTTTGTCTTACACTGGGGGGTACCTTACCTTTGTGAGTTTATTGTGTTTGAATTACCTGGTGCGGCTATTGTTTGATAACTATTCGTGTTTCAGTGTTTGTCATAATGCTTGTTGTCATGTCCATTCATATCTGTTACTATTAAGAATCCTACCAAAAAATGGCATTTTCACTTATTAGTTCATGTGCACATCTAACAATTTAGACAATGCCTTCTGTGTGAGTGTGTGGCCACTTATCTCTTCCGCACAGCTAATAGACTCCACCTCCTGGAGATTTAGTATTAAATACTGATGAGGTCTAGAAAAAAAAACTTGGCTACAGTTTTAGCCTTATTCAAATTGATTGATTTGCAGGTGCTCCCTGGTATTTGGGGCATCTATTATGCAGGACAATGGTGAGAATGAGTACAATCCATCCCATTCAAGCACAAGCAAAACCATAACATGTAGCCATGAGTTGTGTGAGTTGGGTACCACTTGCAAAAACCCGAGACAGCCATGCCCGTACACGGTTAACTATGCCTCAACGGCTACATCCAGTTCTGGATCATTAGTTGAAGACATATTGCATCTTGCAGCAAATGGTGTTAATGGATCTAACACCTATGTAAGGGCTCCAGTTATCATAGGGTATATTCTTTACTTGATCGTTTGTCATTTTTTATTCCCCACAGATGTCGTTTTCCCTTTATGGATATTATTAGTAGTTATTAAATTCAGATGTGGTAAGAAGCAGAGTGGTGGTTACCTGGATGGTATAGCTCCTGATGGTCTATTGGGTCTTGGACTTAGTGAGGTCTCGGTTCCAAGCTTTCTTGCCAAATCAGGAGTCACAAGAAACAGTTTCTCTTTGTGTTTTGGCGAATCAGGTTCTGGGAATATATATTTTGGGGACCAAGGACCATCTACTCAAAGAACAACTCCATTTCTGCCAATAGATGGAAAATAGTAAGGATTGTCAACACGGTTTAATGCACTTTTTTCTTTATCTTTTTTAATATTTTGGGATGTAAAGCTTAGGGGTGTTTTCAGTGTGTTTTGAAAATGGGTATTTTATTGGATAAATCAGATGTACTAAAACGGGCCATGGGAGGTAGTGTTTGGGGATTTTAAATTGCCAAGAATTTATCACATAAAAAATGACCAAAAAGATCCTCCTTGTGAAAAAACTTGATATTGTCATGCAGCATTACCTACATAATTGGAGTAGAGAACTTCTGTATCGGTACTAATTGTCTTGATCAGACAAGCTTCAAAGCCCAATTTGATAGTGGAACATCTTTTACCGTTCTTCCTGATGGAATATATAAAGCTGTTGTTGAAGAAGTAAGTCTTCATCCTCTAGATTCTTTATTACATCCGGAAAGTTCTAAAACCTGACCGTTTGCATTCTCTATTCTCATAGTTTGACAGACAAGCAAATGCCACAAAGATAACTTTTGACGGTGTACCATTTGACCACTGTTACAAGTCCAGGTATTTGAAAAGGAAATAATATTTTGGTTACTTTTTTTGTATTTTATGATTCTCTTTTGCGTATTCATGGTGATTTTGGTGCCAAACAGTTCTCAAGAACTGCCAGAAACTCCATCAGTGACTATTAAGTTATCAGCGAACAACACCTTTTTGGTCCGTGATCCACTTTTGGTTGTGAATGACAGTCAGGTTAGTGTTCTAAAAGGTTATTGTTGTTTACTTGTTTTAATGTTAAACGTATGCTTAGATTTTAATCAACTATCTGCTTCGATTACCAACTAATTGTTGAAATAAGCGTTCCAAAAAGTAACAGGAGTGATCACCTTTATGTTTGTTAAGTAACATTTCTCAAAAAGGTTATTTTTCAAACCGTCATGAGTCATCTAATTACTAGAACAATGAGTACTTATTTAGAAACAGTTTTCTACAAATTAGACCACTTGAGTCTTGAACAAAAAAAAAAAGGTAAATGTGCCTAAAAAGGCTCAATAGATTTATGAACTTATGATTAAAAGTTGGTTTTTTTTGGCTTATTAGAACTAACGTAATTTCATCTCGTTAAGGATTAAATGGTATGGCGTTTTTTTGCCACCTTTGGCTGGCTGTTTCCTTTAAGCAAATAAACAAAACAAAAGAGTTGTGAGCCAAATAGAAAAAAAAGTAACTGGACTATGATTTAAGCCTATGTTATCGCTTCAGTAAAAAAGAAACAAACCGAATTTAGACTAGAAAGGGAAAGGGGTGGACTACATTTCTGAACATATTGTTACGAACTTACATTGCAGGCCCTATTGGATTTTGGGCCCTGTACAGGCCCAATTTGTCCCGCTTATGGTTTTACGAAGTAGCACTTGAGTTTGTTGTTGGAAGATCATAATGTTTTTTGTGCCCTTTTGCTGAATTGCAGGGAGGAATTGTTGGAGTTTGTTTAGCTATACAGTCATCACCTACTGAAATGGGACTTATTGGACGTAAGCATTCTTAGTCTTCCTTTTGTTTGCTCATTGTTCTTCAAACTAATTCAAACATATTTAGTGAAGGTTGTAAACTATCTATCAGATAGATTGGGTTGACCCACAAACACTTTTTTGTCCCCTTTTGAAATAAGTTTATTGCGAAAGCAATTTTATTACAACAAGAAGCTAAAACTCTAATAAAAAAACATCTAGGAGGTTGTGTGCTTAAATATGACTTTGCACGAGTTTCGATTCGTTCGAACAATTCAACCCTTTTAGCTAATTTTGTGGATTTAACCCGCTTAAGTAAGTAAATTGGTCAACTGATTGTTGAGTTCATGATTTCTTTTTAATAATGTAGAATGCTTCCCTTTTCATATGTGCAGAGAACTTCATGACAGGATATCGGTTGGTTTTTGATAGGGAAAATCTTACACTCGGATGGTCACACTCAAGATGTGAGTATATCAACCACTTCTTTTCACAGACAGTTGATATCAATTGTCAACCACCTTTTGTTTATTAGCTTTGGTGGTATAGTGGTCTATTTCAAACTTTTTTTAAGGCCATTATTCACTTGAGGATACTCTTCTATATTAGATAAAAGATGTTATATTTGACCCTTGTACAAATCAGTTTTTGACCCTTGTACGGATTAGTTTGGGTCACACTTTGCCTCTATCGAGCTAAATGGGATTTATTAAAGATTGGTTAAAGTGGAAGCCAAAATGTTTTCACAATGCATTAAACCATTTCATTTTAAAAACAAGATTATCGTTGTCATAATATAGTTTTTGAATTATAGTTGGAACCTTAGTTTTATTCCTATAATTCAAGAAAAGAAAAAACAAGGTGTTTGTGGCTGGGCCGACGCACCCTAAAAGTTTACTTTTTTTTACCCGTTGTCCAATTTTCAGACCCTTAGTTATATGACATGTCAGTCAAATTTCTTACCAGAAACACTAGTCGAAAAAACTGTTGACCCTTAAAAGACATGGTTATAATTATAAATAATGTTTTGATTCTTAGGTCAACCACTTAGGGGCGGGGACACGGTAGGAAGTAATGCCAGCTCGCCAATTTCACTACCGACGACAACTGAGCAACAGAGGGCCCCACCTAACACTCATGCGGTTGCACCTGCTGTTGCTGGTAGAACACCCTCAGCTGCTTTCATGTTGAATTCATCTTGTTTACTATTGTTGTTACTTATTTCATCGATTATGGTGTAAATATCACTCTTCCTTATAGCTTTTAGGAGTAAGACTTCCCTTGTTTGTTTGTTTCTGGATATGTTTTGTTCTAAAATGCTTCATGTAAATATATGAAAGAAAGGACGGTGCTTGGTCTAGTTTGCAGTCTGATGTTCATTACATATTCACTTGGAGAAAGTGGTCAGAATGGTAATTTCTGTATGTGTAGGATAAAACACCTTTATAAAAAATAGTGCTAAATGTCGTGTCAATGCTTGATTGGTTAGGAGTGCAACTCCTTCACGACGGTTGTTTTTTATCATTGTTGCAACGACGGGTATGTTAAGACAGAAGTGCATTGTTAGCATCGTCATGAAGGTTAGGCCTTCTGACCAACACATATTCTTTGGGTAAGTTCTTTGGATATGAGGTTTGAGAGCACCTCCGAAAACCAACACATGTTTCGGATCAATGGACTTGTGGATGTCAACAGTCCAACAACATTGAGGACATGTGCCCATATCTTCTATGGTCGAGGCTCGAGGAGGTTTGACATAACTCCCCTTCCTCACTACCACTTAGGGGAAATGCAAGCAAGTCTACATGTCCCATTGTGTTTATAGACGCATCGAAATAAGTGCAACTTGTTCTCACGGACACCTAGCTCATTTTGCAATGGAAATAAAGAATTGGAGATTAAGCAAAGTGAGAGTAAGGCATAAAGGTCCAACTCAAGGATAGAACGTAGCATACTAAATTTTATTTAAATACTATGTTTAGGAATTATATTATTTAATGAAATATACAATTATTTGTAATGGTACTAAATCCAAGTTTAGTATTGAATGGAATGAGAATTGAAGTTCTATTTACCATAAACACAAGTTTTGACTAAGGTTGACATTGTCCCTACTTTTACCAAATTGTATTGAGAGAATTCTACAAAGAAAGTATTAGAAGTTAGAGGTTGGAACCCATCTCATATGTGGCATATGTGTAACACCCCAAAATCTAATATGCAAGTCTTCGAAATTGAATCCTAAATACAAAGCAAAACCGAGAAAACGGAGTTCAGAATCCATAACAGATTGTCCCCAATTGGTAATGATATGTGCCACAATCTAACTTCTCTAGCCGCAATTTATGGAGTTGACGCGTGAGCTGGTGACTCAAGTTCATGAAGGATCGTCACCATTTCGTAACGGTTTGTTACGTGCGAATAAGACAAATCCTTAGGAGCTAACGCATGAAAGTATGACGCGGATTCGTGACGGACCGACACCAATATGTAATGGTCCGTTTCGTATATAAATGATTCGATGTCATTCCGTTCACTCACATCTCCCGAAAGACTTTCCCACTACTTTAAACGTATCCCAAGCCCCTGAGACCTACCTTTGAGCATAGTTACTCAGCACCTCGTCGACAAACGTAGTAAATAGTTCGCAAGTATTGTTCTGCTCGACTGTTTAAGATTGGTTAATTAACATGAAGTTAGATACGCTTATTTAGTACACATACATGTATAATTTTAGGTTCCCGAGCTAGGAACTTTTACTCTATTTGTGTAGCAGCAGAGATATTACTAAGGTGAGTTCTATGAATGTTTGTTACTATGTGAACTTTCTACTCCTAACTGGTAATTGTTTGTGCTTGTATCTTGCAAACTCATGACTGTGTAACGCTGTACACATGTATTTTGGGACCCTTATAGGTGCCTTCACGAATGTACTTATCATTATTGCATTGGCCATGTGTTGGCATCTATGGTGTATTGGGATGCAAGTCAGTGGCCCATGTATTGGAGCCTGTGGTGACGTTAGGTTATAATAACATGGGCGGGTGCAAGTTATGGTTGTGTTAATATATGGTTTGATAACTACGTATATTCATGAACTCACTTGCTTAAGTTGGCGTGTCTTTTAAGCATGTGTCACATGTCACCTGATGTAATATTGTACTTGTGATTCCGAACAGTGTAATATATGTTTTGTGTAATAACAATAAATATGTAACACCCTAACCTGGATGGACTAACGCATCACTATACAGTGGTTCAGAAACAAAAGTCACAATTCCACTAATTAAGCCAAAGTTGGAAATACGTAACAAAAGTAAGAACAAACCTGAAGTCTAATACAAATTATCCAGAAAACATAAAGTTAACATGCATCTTAGATTAATCCTAAATAGTCTTCTCATAATGTAAATTGATAAGAACCAAAACAAAACAAAGCATAACATATAAATGAATTAAACCATATCATACGGATGTACCCACAAGCATAACTAAATCTGATAATACGTGACAACATACAGGGGCCACTCATGTATATCAACCGCATGAAATGGTGCAGGTTGGCATACCCACAACCATTTCCTAAAACTGAACTAGGATTGATCCATACACATCCTAATAACTATGTATCACACCTGTACTTAAGAGACGTCGTGAATTGATATCTCCGTCAAAGGAGAAACATATGTTGTCGATGCCACAACAATATGCCGATGAGACTCTCAATGGGAAGCGAGCGCTTAGGGTAACGGAGTACTGAAAAACTGAGTCACATAATCTAATGCAAATAGCCACAACTGATAACAAACATACATATATACCGGAACATGCGATAATAAGTATGATATAATCACAAATCTATTGCATGATATCAAAGTCAAATTCAACAATCAAAATCAGAACAAGAAGCTAACAAACGATCATATAAATCGAGGTTCAAAGAGTTAGGAGTTCCAAAGGTGTAAGGATCCGTACCTTATATGTTGATCAAGTGAAGTTTATCTTTTCATTCGGTCATGCGTCGTATCCTATATTTTCAGATCGTTGGTCTCGTTAATAAACTACCAAATACTTTCATATAAGTTTATTATGACATAACCATTTTAAATGTATCATAAAGTATAGGGAATTTAATGAGGCGTTTACATTGTTATTGGATTTATATCACCAAATAATGATAGTTTATTTTAGAATAATTGTAAAAGAAATAATTATAAAATTAAAACATAAAGTAAATTACGATTTTGATCCCTATGGTTTAGTGCTTATTGCTATATCTTATAAAATTCAATAGTCTTGCAATGTACATACTAAGATTTCTATTTTATTGCAATTTTAGTCCACCAAATTACCTCCATCCACCTTTATGTTAAATCTTGGTCACATGAGACGCATGTGCAAGGTATTTTGGTAATTTAAACTTCATCTTGCTTTTTTTATAATCACCACTTCTTTTGGAAAATAGAAGATTTAAAAGTTAAAAGCTTTTACTAATTTGCGATCTTTCAAGTTTGTTGATTTGGGATTATTTTTTCCTTATATATTTGATAGTAAATCATGCGTTAAAGAAACATGTTTATGTTTTAAGATTTGTTAGAAGTTCATAAAAAGATCCTATAGGCAACATGAATAGGGTTGACCAAGAATTTTACCTGAATTGAGGTTATACAATTGTTAATTATTGTTTTGGTCAAAAATCGGTTTAAGGATAATATAACCAAACTTTGATTCTGAGGTAGAGTGTTAATGTGTTGAACAATTGTATGAATAAGCGTGGAATGTAAACAATGATGAACACAAGGATTTGTACGAGGAAAAAACCCTTGATCTCAATAAGATCTCCGGCACAAAAAATCTCGGGTGATGGAAACTACCGATCACCAACTATATTGCTTGAAAAGATTACAACTTTAGATGATTTCGAGCTTGTTACAAATGAATTCTAACGTATGCGTATGTAAATAGATTCGAGAGTTTGTATATGTGTTGTGTTTGCGTATCGTGTGTTTTCAATCAAGCTCAAAATCCAAGATATAGTTAGAAATATCTAACTAACTAACTATCCGAAATATAAGGCAAGTCCCCCACGTTCACTCATAACGGCTACCACGTCACTCGCACGTGCTCGAATATAAGCATATTCCCCTAAATTCCAGCATAGTGCAAGTCCACTTCATATGATACCTGCAAATACAAGCTAAACAAATAGAAAACAATTGTTAGTTAACATAGGTAATAATAAGGATCCTCAAACTTCATGCACCACATATTGAGGATCCGTGATCCAGATCAGGTCTAAGGATATATGATCCACATCATTAAAATCATTGCCCTAACAATTATCTCCGTATTGTTAGTTTTTCTCCCATAATAATCTCCATATTGTTAGTTTTTCTCCCATTCAAGATTGCAGCTGCATCATCTATTTATATGAGACATGATCTATGATTAGTATGGGATGGTTTATAAAATCTTGAACAGTTCAAAATTTTGGAAGCTGTCTAAAATGCTAGATTTTGAAAAGGACCAGATTTTATTCAAAACACCATACTTTAACCAAAAACACCAGATTTTAACTGAACTTATCATATTTTAACTGGACTCGTCAGATTTAAGTTTAATAGCATTAGGTTAACTGGACTCGTTATATTTTAATTGGGTTACATTAGATTTTAACATAACTCATCAACGAAGTTACATCTAATTTAAAAGAACTTATCATATATTAACTAAGTTACATCACATTTCATTAGATTTTAACTGGGTTACATCAGATTTCTTCAGATTTTAACAAAGTTACATTAGATTTAACAGAACTCATCAGATTTTAAATAGGAAAGTAATTTATGGTGTTGCTAAAGAACGTTACCAGTACTTTATATCATTTTATTAACACGGGTAACCTTTTAACATATATATTTTTAAGTTTTAACTTTAGTATTGTAATGGTGAAAATCATAAGTTTGGAACCTTGGTGGTTGTCGTTGGTCGTCTTGGAGGTGAGTTTTGGTGCTTCACTAGATGTTTGAAATTCCGTTGTGGAGTATTTGTTTTAAGAAGAAAAAAATACTAAATTGAAATAGAACGGAGAGTTTAGGACGTAAAGTTTTTCATGACTTCCATTTCTACCTATAGACAAAGTTGGGTTACAAGTTAGAGAGTTTAGGATATAAATTTTTTCTTGACTTCCATTTCTATTTAGGTTACAAGTTAGAGAGTTTAGGATATAAAATTTTTAATGACTTACCATTTCTATTTAGGAATATTGGATTTTAATAATCTCAACTATTCGTCGTTGGCCGTCAACAGTCCCAACTTAAAAAATAACTACTGGCAGTCCCAACTATTGATATATTGGCCACCAATGGGCCTTGACTAACAGAACCCTAACGCCAAAAAACCGTTTTTTTGCTAGAAAAAGGTTTCTAAAGATCCGATCTAAGGTTACAAAGAGGTTTGGGACGAAAATGTTGAGTTTTCCGACGAAAAAAGAGTTTTCCAGTGACTTAAATAATTGAGGTTTTTACTAAAAAAAGGTTCCTAAAGGTCCGCAATAAGGTTACAAAGAGGTTTGGGATGAAAATGTAGAGATTTCTGGCCAAAAATGAGTTTTTCAGCCAAAAACGTTTTTTCGGCGACCATAAACTAACGGCGTTAAGGTTCTATTAGCCAGGGTCCATTGAGACCAGTATGTTAATAGTTGGAACTATCAATCAGTGGCGGATCTAGAAAATAATTATAGGGGCAACGTTCAAATTTTTTTACGTACATACGATTGTTCGGTACAAATCGAAACAGTTCGGGTCAAAACGATGTGTGTCGAAATGGTTAAGGTCAAAACGGTTCGAGTCGAAACAAGACGGGTCGTAACAGTATGGGTCAAAACAGTGTGCGTTGAAACGATTCAGGTCGAAACAATACGTGTCGAAATGGTGCGCACCGAATCCTAAGGCGCTAATCCTAATCCTAATCAATTACAATTGCACATAACACCAATTGCACCTAATAACAATTGCACATAAGCCCTGAATCCTAATAAAATCAATTGCACATAATTAAATAAGCCCAATCCTAATAGAATCAATTGCACATAACTAAATAAGCCCTAAATCCTAGGGCTGTAAACAAACGAACGTTCAGCGAACAGTTTGTGAACTGTTCGGCGGGATTTCGTTTAAGTTCATGCGTTTAGTAAACGAACGAACATGAACAAGGCCTTGTTCGTGTTCGTTCGGGTCGTTTACAGGCCTACTAAATCCTAATCAATTCAAATTTCCACATAATACCAACTAGTATTAATCCCCTGCGTTACATTGGGGGCGTAAACAGTTCAAAGTAGCACCAATGCTACACCATTGCTAGTGACCAGCAACACCAGAAAAGTTTGTAAAAACAAAATAAATAAAAAGGAAAAAATAACACCGAATGAAAAGTAGACGTAAATTCATTGAACCACGCATGCCCGTGTTGCGACATGCCTATTAAATGGGAAAAAATAGACAAAATTCTGAACCCCACACTCACGTTGCGCTAGCAAAATCTAGAACGAAACGTAAAATGAAAATTTGCAAACGATGAAAAGCATGGGGATCAAAGTTGAAAATAAAAAAAATGTTTGGGTTAAATTTCAAAAGATTAAAAACTTTGGGTTAAAAGTAAAAAATCAAAGGGGTTAAAATGCAGAAATGAAAACCTTTGTGTGGCGGATTGGCGGAGCAGGGAGCGGCCGGCGGCACACCAGAGCTTGGGTGGCGGACAATGGTCTGGATTGTGCGTGGGCAAATGTCGTGCTTGTGGTCGTTGCTCTGATGTTTATGTGTGTATTGTACTTTTTCTCACAAAAAAGACTCACAAATGAACATATATTTGGGTTTTAGGATTTTGTTGGATGAGTTTTGGATGTTGGGTATTATTTAGTATTAGATGTGGGCTTGTAATAATATTGTTAGATGGGTTTTGAATGTTGGGTATTATTTAGTATTAGATGTAGACTTGTAATAATATTAAAGAGGGGTAACATAAATTATTTTAAGGGGTAACGAAATCGAAAAAACGTCAAAAAATATTTTTTTTACACTACCACGAGCGGATAAGGGGTAGCGGAGGCTACCCCTTAATACAATGTATATCCGCCCCTGCTATCAATGGTCATTTTTTATATTGAAACTGTTGCCGGCCAATAACGATTAGTGACGATTAATTAAAATTATTAAAATCCAATATTCCTTCTGTTTATAGATAAAATTGGGTTACAAAGAGTTTTTTTTTTTTTCAAATGTCATCCTTACAAGTAATAATGCATTGTTGGGGATTTTTTTTTCTAGATGAATCTCATCCATTCATTTACAGGGTTAGGATATAATAGGAAGTTTCTATCACTAGGAAGGATAGGAAATAATCTTGTCCATCCATTTAGTAATCAATGGTTAAGATTAAATGAATTAAATTGAATTAAAAAGAGGAGGCGTGTGGGTTTTTGTAGGGGCATTCTAGTCAATCCAAGGTAATAGTTTCTCTCTCCTCTAATTCCCCCTCATTTTTTAAACGTTAATAACTCTTTCATACGACATTATTTTTTTTAAAAATTGCACCAAAAAACGAGCGTTTTTTATCTTTAAAACGAGTATGCTATTGCTATATTTCGAAAAAATAATTTTCGAAAACCCAGTTGCGTAAAACGCAATGGAAAAAAGCCAAAAAAAAATAGTTAAAAAACGCAGCGAACCAAAACAGTCTACAATCAAACCAGCGATCTGTAAGTGATTTGTAAAACGCAAAAGGAAAAAAAACCGCAGTTATCTGTAAGACGCAACAATTATCAAAACTCAGTGCAAAAGCTAACAGACAGTTAAAAAGCGCAGCGATCTGTAACTGTGATTGACAGTTAAAAAAACACATCTGCTACGAATCTGTAAAACGCTGACAGTTAAAATTTCTATGTAAAACGCAGCATCTGTTACTGAATCTGTAAAACGCAACGCAACTGTTTGTTACTGACAAATCTGTAAAAGCAACATCTATCTGTTACTGAATCTGTAAAACAGTTAAAAAAACGCATCTGTCATCGAGTCTGTAAAACGCAACGCAACATCTGTTAAACAGTTAAAAAAATGCAAACGCAACGCAACTGTTTGTTACTGACAAATCTGTAAAACGCAGCATCTATCTGTTACTGAATCTGTAAAACAGTTAAAAAAACGCATCTGTTATCGAGTCTGTAAAACGCTTGCTAAACAGTTAAAAAAACGCAAACTGTTTGTTTTACAGCGCAAAAACCACAACACGCGGTCCCGGGTTTTCGGAACTGCATTCGTGTCCGCAGGACGTGCGGGTGCACACGAGTTCGATAAATTCCGGTTCCAATTTGCACCCCCTGCGCACCCGCGCGTAGGACTTATGGTAAAACATGTCATAAAGTTATGTTGGTTATGCAAAGTTTCACCTTATAAATAACCTTATACTTTGTCTTCACACAATGTGGGACAAGTGGTTTACCTTTTTGGACATTCATTCAAACAAGTTAATTTCCAACATTATTATCACATAGTTTCATTTCAAGTTCAACAAACCATCATAAAACACAATGCTTTTTTATCTAAAAAACATAATTAAAACACAAATTAAAGTTTATTTCTAAAACGCAATTGACTAAAAATATAAAAGAAAGTGTACTTTTTAAAAGCAATGGACTAAAATCACAAAAGAAAAGTGTCTTTTGTAAAACGCAATGGATAAAAAACAGTTTTTTCATTATTTTGTAAACGCAATTGACAAAAACACCAAAAGTGTGTTTTTCATTTTTTGTAAAACGCAATGGATAAAAAACAGTTTTTCCATTATTTGTAAAACGCAATGACAAAAACACCCAAAAGTGTGTTTTTTCATTCTTTTGTAAAACGCAATGGATAAAACTGTGTTTTTTCATTATTTTGTAAAACGAAATGGACTAAAAGTACCTCACTTGCAAGAATATCTTTATGTATATTACTTATTGTATTATTAGATTTTAACTTATTATTTTCATTTTATTTTTATTTTTTTTCCTGTTATTACAAAATAATTTGTTTATCAATCGTACATGTCATCCCTATCGGGTGTGGTGACTGGTGTCATATTACGCAATTTCTTAGAAGTCAATAAACTACCCAATGTAAGCACAATTATTCAAATCTCATTTTTTGAGTTTTTAAATGGTCTTTGCAACAATCAGGTGTTGAACCCTAGTGCCATTTCTTGGTGTAGAATGACTACATCTGATATTTTTTTAACATGTCTCTAGTGTTATAGTTTAACCACATAGAGCATATGATATGTGATTCTAATAAAAGGTACAATGACACATATTTCAATCTATCTTAAAACACAAAGTCGGTGGGATTTCCCCGGCTTTGTCTCCCCCACCCCTACCTTCATACTTTTACATCCATAGTCCTCCTCTTACTTTTGCAATTACACTTTTAACTTTTATTTAGTAAATTATAATGTTTGGCCTATATGCTTTACTTTTACATAAATATAGTCCTTTACTTTTCTAACTTAGATTTTCTCATGCTTTGGTAAACTACATTTTTGGCCCATATGCTCTATAGCGACCCCTCGACTTTCAGACTTTGCATTTTAACCCTCATGTTTGAATTCTGTCAGACTGTCACCACCTCTTAAGTTTTAAACATTGTGCTTTTACCCTTGCACTACTACTCCATTTGTACCACCGCCACCCCCTCAAGTTTTAAACTTTTCATTTTTGCCCCTTGCACTAATACTCCATTTTTTCACCTCCACCCCTCAAGTTTTAAACTTTACGTTTTTACTCCTTGCGCCGTTACTTCATTTTTACACCGCCTCAACTTTGAAATTTTTATATAGTTAACATATCATATAATGCTTGGACTAATCTATTCGATATTGTAATATACCCACGCCGCAACTCGCGTGGGGCTAATTGCTAGTTTGATTAAAAATGATATTAAACTGTACCAAAGAAAAAATAAATATTATATTCAAATCTGAAAGTCTATATCAACACAGAATAGTTTTTGTAACAAAGAAGGTAATTAATTCATATGGTTATAGATTCCACAACAAGATACAAAGGTAAAAGTCAAGCAAACAAGCTACTTAGAAAACTACCATTACCTGTACAAGATTGGGACATAAGAAGACTAGTTTTTCTCTGAATTAGTCTTGCAATCATCCACTAATTGATTCAGTGTAGATAAGCTTGAATCCAGCCATAAAGTTCAAAACATGCAATACTTTAGAAAGACAAAAAAAAAGATATATGGTAGCCAAATAAAAACAATTGGGAAGTAGAGTTACTCATTATGAGCCTCTTATTTTAAAATTTTGACTAATAATCATATCGACAACCAAACTGTGACAAAACCTATGAGCTTCATACAAAACGAATTCGAGGTTTCTTGTCACCACAAACGGAACATCTAAGCAGATTAACTTCTGTTACTAAACCCTTCTAGATTTTCATAGTTGGACTCATTACTAGCATACTTTATACTTTTATTTCCATAGAGTTTCATTTATATGGTATACTTAGTCTGTAACCTGATATTTGAGCTAATGTGCACAAGATATGCATCTCTCAAGTGTTTTTCGTGATGTTCTTGTTTATGGTTGTGATTAGAGAAAAAGAAAGAAAAAAAGGATGAGAAGACTGATGTTCTTGTTTGTCATGATCCATGAGTTGTGCTATACATTAAAATTTTTGAAAAAGAAATAGAGTCGACTTACTAGTTGAGTGCCCTCACGAACAAATACATTCTCCATCTGAAGAAAAAGTGACTTCCAACGACCCGTGAGATCTGACTCCGAGTTTGAAAATTTTCCAAAGTTTCTTGCTCCATTCATGCTGTTTCGGTCGACCAAAATGCTTGGTTGTTTCTGACTCTTCTTTATTGCTATGCATCCAAGAAGAAAGTGAACTCAGTAAAAATATAAAACCTTTACAACTACAAATTACACACTTAATCATGACTCACCATTTATGCGGCCTTTGATATCCTGGCAGTGTAGATCAGACCAAAGGCAAGCAGCTGAATTGCATAAAAGAATAGTAGAGTCAAATCAAATATACGTAACACTATAAAAACATTGGTTTTAAAAAGCATGAGGCGCTCCGAAGCGTTAAGGTCCCCAATGCTGAGGCAAGAGCTTCACGTACGCGAGGCGTTGCTAACCAAAAGCCACGCCTCTCTCATCTCTTTTACATATCAATGTTTTTATCAAGTGAATCATTCATAATTTCTTCACCCTTTTTACGTAATTTTGGCCCAAATGTGCAAGAGGCGCCACCTCAAGGCCCTGGGGCGTTTTCCAAATCGCCTCACACCTCATGTTTGCTTTTTATAAAACCAAGATACACACTGATGGAATCTTTGCTAACTACATGTGTAAACTAAATACAAATTTAAAAAAAAAAGAAGTTTGAAAATCACCTTTCCTGCAGAAAGAACATGAACAAGTTTTGATCATGTCCATACACTCGCTCGAGGATCCATCACCTTCTGTCCAATGCATCTCTCTAAACCACACCTTGACTCCTGTGACTCGAGCAATTGTGAGCAATCAAGATACTCTCCTTTGATCAAATCCAACTTATCAAGACTGACCCCATTACCATCATCCATACCCAAATCATTCCCCACCACTCTATTCAATTCAACTTGTGGTACAGCTATCCCGTTTTCATCCGATGGGGCAGAGGTTATCAGTTGTGTACATTCACAAACATCTTTCACAACATCACCAGCTTTAACAGTAGCAGAAGAGGTCAATGTAGCATTTCGTCGAACACCTGGCGGGCATGGTTCCATAATTTCACACACAACCTTAGACACATTACCTACGATACTCCTGGTCAGCGAATTGATCTCACCGCACAACTGAGGCGTCGATATAGAGTCTGCAATCTGTGTGTTATAGTTTTCATCTACTCTTAAGCATTCTTTCTTTGAAATCTGAATACTTTCATCTTTCTTACAAATGGAACAAAACCCTCTTTTCCCAACTTGATTAGTTACATCTCCTAACGCGGGTCGGGGCTTGTATGCTGTGTTCGATAGCATTTCTTGACTCATATTTTTGTAAATGGAAGTACAATATTACTCGAAATGTGAAACAAGAATTAGTGATGAGATAGATACACACCTTGAGGAGGATCTAAAGCAAGTGGGAAGTTGGTTGACTGATCGGGATGAGGGTGTGATTTGCCCCAAAATGGGATTGTTGAGCGGGAAAGGGGGTTTGATTTTGGGTGGGTTCAGTTAAATCTCGGAGGCGCGCCTCGGTTGCCAACTTGCTATCTTGGCCCTCTTTGGCGTAAACATCTTGGATTCTTTGTATTTCAAATTTGGTTTTCACTTTTAAAATAGTTAAATGCTTGGTTGGTCCCTATTGGTTTGTAAAAATTTCAGCGTTGGTCTGAGTGGTTTCCAATTTACACTCGTGGTACCAAAACTTGTAAAAAATGGACTCGCTTGGCCCTGCCCTAACTTCAGTTAAATAACTCTGTTAAAACACCCCACGTGCTTCGCACGTGAGGGCAATTTCGCCCATTCAGTTTGATTTGATGTTCACCTTTTGCAATTGCAAACTTAGTCCTAGATGTCAGTTGATATTTATTGGTTTCCCTCTCATTTCTGTTCATCTCTCCCACAGTAACACCTACAAAGACTCACCGTCTCTTCGTTTTCTCAGCAACATCCCGGCGATTGAACAGATAATCGGTGCGTTTAGGGCTGATCGAAGGGAATGGGTTGGTACATTAGGGCTGAGTTTGATGATTTTAATCCAGATCGTGATTAGAGTAAGTTTTTTTATGCTGATTGTGCTAAAGTTCAAACATTTAGCGATTTTGTAGTGTTTGTTTTACAAAATTACTGAACACACACTGTTTTGGTCATTTTCTGTTATGTTTTTTGAGCAGATGGAAACCCTAGTTTGTTTTCTGCAAAAATCATCTATGGTAGAACTTTTCAGAGGTTTCCAGGAAGAAGCTATGTTCAAGGAAGGTCAGCATATGTTGATTACATCGACATTGATGAGTTTTCTGTCCATGAAGTTGATCGGATGATGCGAGACCTTAACCTGTTCAAAGAGAAAGTGCCAGTTTATTATCATTTTCAAATACCTGGTAGAGATTTAGATACTGGTTTGGTAGCTTTAGGGTGTGATGCTGATGTTCGTAACTTGGCACAATATGTGGGTGAAAATAAGTTAATCAACTTTTACATTGAACATGTAAAATCTGTGGTTGATACTTATTTAAAATCACCAGAGGGATCATCTAGGGTTGTAATTGAGGAATTAGTAGAGGAAAGCCAAAATGTCCAGGAGAATGTGGGTGTTAGACAAAACAAAGAAAAGTTAATGCATAATCTTTTTAAAAGGAGTTAAATGCTTGGTTGGTCCCTGTGGTTTGCAAAAATTTCAGCGTTGGTCCCAATGGTTTACTATTTACACTCGTGGTACCAAAAATTGTAAAAAATGAACTCGCTTGGTCCCCTGCCCTAACTTCAGTTAAATAACTCTGTTAAAACACCCCACGTGCTTGGCATGTGAGGGCAATTTCGTCCATTCAGTCCAGCTCATTATAAAAACCACCTTATCCTCTTTTTTTCCCTCAAAATAACTCTGTTAAAACACCCCACGTGCTTGGCACGTGAGGGCAAATTTCATCCATAAAGCGCAAAAGCGTTACGGACGAAAAATGTTAAATAAAGCGCAAAAGGGATACGGACGACCAATGTTAAATAAAGCGCAAAAGCGAAACGGACGACCATTGTTTTATAAAGCGCGAAAGCGATACGGACGACCAATGTTAAATAAAACGGAAAAGTATGTTAAATAAACGGAAAAGCGACACGGATGACATTTATTGCCATCACTTAATATCCAACAAACCTAATAAAGACTCAACAAATCAAATTTATGACACTGCCTAACATGTTGTTTACACCTGATCTTTCCACCTACCATATTAATTGCACAACAAACTAATTAATACTCAACAAATGTAATAAAGACATACTCAATTTCCAAACACAACAGTAACTATAATAGCCGATTAACATTTCCAAAATGGTGGCATAAACATAAGCCACAATAGTGCATACCAAACATAATAAAGACAAGCAACAGTTAACAAGTATTGTTTAAAGCATACGGCTGAATAACATAACAAAAAGATATTTAAAATCTAGCACTTCATCAGTTAAGCGTATCCAGGTTATTCTTGACCTGCAGAGCCACCATCAGCAGTAGAACCACCAGCAGAACCACCATCAGCAGCAGCTGCAGAACCACCTTCAGCACCCATTCCTTTCTTTGAAGACTTGCAGCCTCTTGAATTATGGCCCTTCCCTTTGCATTTCTTACAGGTTACAGACCCACCCTTTCTAGTCAGCTTCCCTTTCTTCTCCAAGATATCTTCAACCTCCACTTGGTCTTTTCTCCTTTTCTTCTTTGGCCTGCCAGCTTGTTTGTGGCGAAGTGGAGGGGTCAATGTTGTTGGAACTGGTGATATTGGCCAGAGTTTGGGACCATTGATTGGACCAACCTTGTAGGCATAAGCCTTTTTCCAAGTGTCCAGATAGTAGCATGGATGAACCTAATCCTCAGGTGGCCCCACCTGTTGTTTGTGTGCAGCCATATCCCAGTTAACAGCTATGGCATGCTTACATGGGATTCCTGAAATTTCCCACCTCCTACAAGTACAAACCCTTTGTTCAACATTCACAACATATTGCCCAAGAGTCCCTTGTACCTGCCACCTACTATCACCACACCATTTCACACTGCATTGGGCTGCAACCTTCTTGATCTCATCAAAGATCTCTGTTATCTTTGGTGTGAGGGGGCCCTTACACTGCTGTTGTACCTTCATCACATTGACTATTCTCTTCAGCAAATACTCTCTAAGATATTCCAAACTAAAATGATTGGCTTTTCCCTCCCTTCAACAGTCTTGGCATTCAAAACTTCGCACATGTTGTTTAGTAGAACATCGGATTGTGCCTAACCTACACATTGATAACAAAAAAAAATGTATAAAGTGATAAATTCCTTTGGTGCTTAAATTAGCAATTAGTCTAATCTTTAAAGTGAATATTACCTGTGAAGTGAGATCTTGACCAATGCTTTGGTGGAATTTGTGCCAACCATTTGTATGCTTCCTCATTGAACTTCTTCAACTCTTCCATTTTATCCCTAAACTCAGGTACTATTACACAAGAACAATCATGAATAACAAGTCAGTAATGTCACACCCTCAATTTCCACTTGCGGAGTTTTACCGCGAGGCGTGTGAACAAACCAGAATCTGAGACACTAGTACGTCGAACGACTCTATATGATTTGTTAATACGTTTTCCAAAATCATTTGTTTAACCATTCATAGTAAATTTTAGATTGTCTTAGTTTGATTTCAATGTTTAGCGGAAGCATTAGTTTTTAAAGTTGAGCGGAAGCATTTAAAGTAAAGTAAAGGAACGGCGCCAACACAAACGCCAAAACTAAAGAAAAACTCAAACAATGTTCGTAAATGAGACTCGATAAAAAGATGTCTTGATCAATGCAAGTGAGTGCACCTAGAGCTCCTAGCGTCCTGAGAAACATGTAAAGAAACAAGTGTCAACATTAAAGAAGAGTGAGTTCACAGGTTTTCATAAGTTCATTTGTTCGGTTATAAGTTTGTTTCCCCCGTTATCCCTAACCCGGGATAACGATTTAGTTCCATTATTCCCAACCCGGAATAATACTGATGGTTCCATTATTCCTTACCCGGAATAATAATGATGTTCCATTATTCCTAACCCGGAATAATAACGTTGTTGGTTCCATTATCCCTAACCCGGAATAATATTGTTGATTCGTAATTAAGTTCAATGTTAACATGTAGGTAGCTAGCCTAAAGTTATGTCACGTAAGTGTTCGCGATCGAAGCTGACTGTTGTGCCTCTGTGTTGCCAGGCCTATCACTGACCATGGCGAAGTTAGGCCAAATTATTCACCCGTTGACCATACCCGGTCGGCTAGCGCGACTGGCTAGGGTGGGGCTTGTCGGGCCCAGTAGTACTACTTATAATTTCCCCGCTATCTAACCCAATACTAACGATCCGAGAGATTGTCGAGGACTTGTGTGATATAGCTGCTTAGTGACCATAACGTACGTTAACATTAACTTAGTTACCGAATAGTTTAATGACGTTAATTTCATATAATGTAAAGAGATAGAGTTGTAGAGTGTATACATGTTTCTCCCCCTGTTGTTTAAAACCGGATAAAATTAGGGGCCGTGAACTCACCTTTAGTTGCTCGGTTAGTGTAACACAGATGTAGCAAATGATGGGACCGCTAATTACGTCCTAACAAGTCAATTGATTTAGAGTTAGTGTGTGAACACACTGATACAAACCCTACACATACTAAAACACAATGCGGTACATACAATAACAATTCCTAAAACTCAAATCATGCATGCAAGTATCATCATACCAACATAGTGATCAAACCAACCTATCATGAACACAAATCAATCCATACAACACTTTGGTACACACATTCGCAAGTTATCAAGTTTCAGCTTATATACTCATAATTAGGCTGTTTTCGAGGATTTTTATAAAATAGTTCCAATGTTCCAAAAATTCCAATTATTTTACAGAAGGTGTCAACTATACTCTAGAATTTTATATAAATTTTTCAAGTCCCAACACTTTAACAATTATTCATAAATATTAATATACTAGGCTGCAGTCAGATTCGTCGTTCTCTGACTGCAGTCGACGGGAGAATTTATTTAAAAATCACCGTTCGTCCAATTAACAAAATTCCAGTGGGAGTTTCCCGGAAATTTCCATATCTAGTTGCTGTACAAATTTCGTGATTCGACTCTCTACAGATTATAAAATCCGACTCGATAAACAACTAACAAATTTTCAAAATTTTCACAGCTTCAGTTACTGCACTTAATTGGCCACTTAAAAATATCAAACAACTTCAGAAAAATATGAATCCAGCGCCATTAGAAGCGTTTTTCAAAAATCTACGTTTTAGGCTTCAGAAAGTCCGTTTTTCGATAAATAATAACCAAGTTACAGCCAGTTGAAGTTGGCTGTAAACACCATTCAGCATCCTGATTTCAGCATTTTATCGCAATATAACCCGCTTAAACAATCGATACGTTAAATCTAAACGATCAAGAACAGATTTACCAATCATATATCATCATATACATTATACCCATGCAAACCCTAATCATAATATATGGTTTTTATCACAAAACGCAGCCTAATGATTCTTGATTCTAACTAATCATCATAATCGCTAAACTTGCAAAATCAATCGAACTAACATCATAACACTTTCTACCATTACATACAAGCATGATCCATAGTTCATAAACCCTAGTATGATTAGTGAAATAACATAAAACTCTAATCTTTAACAATGGAGACCAATGAACCGAGAACTAGATAGGAGCCGATTCGGATATTGGAGAGAGTTTGCGACCGAGAGGAAGAGTGGGAAGGCTGTTTGCGACCGAGAGAAGTGTAGCAAGGCTGCCGTCGGCTGTTTCTTGATTAGGGTTTGTGTGTGTGTTTTTGTTTTTGAAACATAACACATGCATATATAGTGCAAGGGGGAAAAGAAAAGGAAAAAAAAGGGAAAAGGGTTCGGGGTTGGGTGTTCGCGGCCGCACGGGTTTGGGGTGGGTCGGTTTGGGTCTATAGCTTGATCCTCAAGTTTCGCTCAACTCCTTGAGTCGCAAGGAAATGAGGTCGACTCGTTTTGCGGCTCGGTTCGATTCGTATATCTATTTATCATACATATATTTTTATAACTATAAATCACGAAATCGGAACATCACATAATAACTCACCAACTTATAAACGTTTAATACACATAGCACGTAATTCATTTGACAAGTTCACGAAGTTATCGTAATTATTTCGAGCGTGCAATTTAAATCTCCGAATCAATTTAGCGTAGGAATGAATAACCGTGAAGTAGTGCGTTTAAGATATCTGAAAAACCGGGATGTCACATTATCCCCATGTTGAAAGAATTTTCGTCCCGAAAATTGAGTAAACGCGGTTTAGAATGCAACGTACAGGTTTAGAGTGCCACGCACCAAGATTTAGTTCGTTAACAAAGGTACAAGAAATTACCAGAAATTCCCAGGTTGTCACATCATCCCCATGTTGAAAGAATTTTCGTCCCGAAAATTTAGTTGGTGGTATCGTTAGCTTGTTGCTCAGCTGCAAAGAGGTGTGGGTATTTGCTTTTCATTTGGTCCTCTCTTTCCCACGTGAACTCTGGTCCACGCTTAGAGTCCCAACGAACCTTGACAATCGGAATCTTGCTATGCCTTCGAGTCTTGATCTCACGATCCATGATCTCGATAGGTTGTTCCACAAAGTGCAGTTGTTCATCCACTTGAATCTTATCCAATGGAATGACTAGGGTTTCATCTGATAGACACTTCTTCAGATTTGACACGTGAAAAACGTTGTGAACTCCACTGAGTTCGGCAGGAAGGTCTAATTGATAAGCTACGGGTCCGATACGTTTCAAGATCCCAAACGAGCCTACGTACCGT
Source organism: Scalesia atractyloides (assembly GCA_947069175.1). Lineage (NCBI taxonomy): Eukaryota > Viridiplantae > Streptophyta > Magnoliopsida > Asterales > Asteraceae > Scalesia > Scalesia atractyloides. Next base: position 40,048,967 of record CAMTDV010000014.1, on the reverse strand, counting down.
GGGTTTAGTTTTCCTCGTTTCCCAAAACGGATTACACCCTTCCAGGGTGACACCTTCAGTAGGACGCGGTCGCTTACTTGAAATTCGAGCAGTTTGCGTCGTTGATCAGCATAGCTTTTCTGTCGATCTCGTGCCACCGCCATGCCATTTCTGATTTGTACAATCTTTTCAGTAGCCTCAAGTATCAACTCAGGGCCTGTGAGTTGACTGTCACCGACTTCTGCCCAACAGACCGGTGATCTACATTTACGACCGTATAATGCCTCAAACGGTGCTGCCGATATACTCGTATGGTAACTGTTGTTATACGAGAACTCCACTAACGGCAGATGGATTTCCCAACTATTCCCGAAGTCTACCACGCATGCCCTAAGCATGTCTTCCAAGGTCTGTATGGTCCTTTCGCTTTGACCATCAGTCTGAGGGTGATAAGCTGTGCTCATATCCAAGCGTGTACCCAACGCTTTCTGAAGTGACTGCCAAAAGTTGGACGTGAAACGAGCATCTCTGTCTGAGATGATGGACGTTGGCACTCCGTACCGAGAAACTACTTCCTTAATGTAGATGCGAGTCAACTTATCCATCTTATCTGTTTCTTTAATCGCTAAAAAGTGTGCGGACTTAGTTAAACGATCCACAATTACCCAGATGGTATCGCAACCACCCAAAGTTCGCGGGAGTTTAGTGATGAAGTCCATCGAGATCTGATCCTATTTCCATATCGGGATCTCAGGTTGTTGGAGTAGCCCCGATGGCTTCTGATACTCTACCTTGACTTTCGCATAAGTCAAACACTTGCTCACGTAGGTGGCTATATCCGCTTTCATGTTGGGCCACCAGTACGCAGCTTTAAGGTCTTTATACATCTTATCCGAACCAGGATGGACAGAGTATCGGGATTTGTGAGCTTCGTCCATGACTAGCTTTCTAAGGTCTCCGTAGAGAGGTACCCATATACGATTCATGAAATACCGGGCTCCATTGGGTTTTACTTCCCAATCGCGTTCCATTTTTCCCACCGATTCGACCTTGATGTTTTCTTCCTTAACTGCTTCTAACTGTGCATCGCGTATCTGTTCGGGTAATCCCGAATGAATGGTGAACTGTAGTGCTCGTACACGACGAGGTTTCAAGTGCTCCTTCCTGCTGAGGGCATCTGCTACCACGTTCGCTTTACCCGGGTGATACCGAATGGCACATTCATAATCGTTCAGGAGTTCGACCCAGCGACGCTGTCGCATGTTCAACTCCTTCTGATCAAAGATGTGTTGGAGGCTCTTGTGATCTGTATAGATTGTGCACTTTGTTCCATATAGGTAGTGTCTCCAAATCTTAAGCGCAAACACCACTGCTCCCAATTCCAGGTCATGTGTTGTGTAGTTTTTCTCGTGAACCTTCAATTGTCGGGACGCATACGCGATGACCTTATCACGTTGCATGAGTACGCATCCCAATCCCTGAATGGAAGCATCACAATATACCACAAAATCATCAGTCCCTTCCGGCAAGGACAGAATGGGTGCACTGCAAAGTTTCTGTTTCAGCAATTGAAATGCCGCTTCCTGCTTGTCACCCCAAGCATACTTGATGCCTTTCTGGGTGAGGGTAGTAAGCGGTTGCGCGATCTTTGAAAATCCCTCGATGAAACGTCTGTAGTAACCAGCCAAACCCAAAAATTGGCGGATCTCCGTCGGTGTCCTGGGTGCTTCCCAGTTTTTGATAGCTTCAATCTTGGCGGGGTCGACGTGGATACCCTTTTCATTCACGATATGCCTGAGGAACTGAACTTCCTGAATCCAGAAATCACACTTTGAAAGCTTGGCATATAGTTTCTCCTGTTGAAGTAATTCCAGCAGTAATCGTAGATGTTCAGCATGTTCTGCTTCACCTTTAGAGTAGATGAGTATGTCATCGATGAACACAATGACAAACTTGTCGAGATATGGTTTACACACACGTTCATGAGATCCATGAACACCGCGGGTGCGTTGGTGAGACCGAAGGGCATGACCAAAAACTCATAATGGCCATACCGAGTACGAAATGCCGTCTTAGCGATATCCTCCTCCCTGACGCGTAACTGGTGATAACCGGACCGTAGATCAATCTTGTAGTAGTAGCTTGACCCTTGAAGTTGGTCGAAGAGATCGTCGATGTGGGGTAACGGGTATCAGTTCTTGACAGTAACCTTATTGAGTTCCCTGTAGTCGATGCACATGCGGAAGGTCCCGTCCTTCTTCTTGACAAAAAGGACTGGAGCTCCCCATGGTGAAGTGCTAGGTCGGATAAATCCTTTTTCTAATAGTTCCTGAAGTTGGGTAGACAGTTCTTGCAGCTCGGCTGGAGCTAGGCGGTATGGAGCCTTGGCGATAGGAGTTGCATGGTTCGCCAATTCAATTTCAAACTCCACTTGTCGATGTGGTGGAAGACCAGGTAACTCCTCTGGAAATACATCGGAAAAATCACGGACGACGGGGATATCTTCTATACGCTTCTCGTCCTTAGGCTGTTCGGTGACCAGTGCGAGAAAGGCGGAGGAGTTCTTCCTCCGAAGATACTTCTGTGCTTGCATGTAAGAGATGATGTTTGTGACGGCGCCTGCCTTCTCGCCTTGCACCGTCAAGATTTCGTCGTTAGAGAGCGGAATACGGATACATTTCTCGAAACAGAGAACTTCAGCTCGGACGTCGGATAGCCAGTCCATTCCGACTACCACGTCAAAACTACCTAGGGTAGTTGTCATCAGATCAAGATAAAGGTGTGACCCGCGAGTTTGAGTTGACAGCCGGATACTAAATGGGTCACATCTACAGATTTACCATCGGCTAGTTCTATGACGTAAGGGGCCTCTAGGGGTTTGGGCGTGAGATTTAGGTTCTTCCTAAAAGATTCAGATATAAAACTCCTATCCGCACCCGTATCAAAAAGCACAGTAGCAAAATGTTCATTAAGGGGAAACTTACCGGTGACCACGTTCGAGTCGTTTCTGGCCTCTCCGCGGCCCAGCGTAAATGCACGCCCCTTGGCACCTCCTGTGCCACCATTTCCATTGTTGTTGTTGTTGTTGTTATTGTTGTTGTTGTGGTTATTGTGGTTGTTGTTGTACCCACCATTGTTGTTGTTGTTACGAAGCTGTGGGCAGTCTCGTTTGAAGTGGGCAGTGCTACCACACTGATAACACCCCCGGTTAATACCCTGCTGCTGACCCTGGGGTTGATTTTGATTTTGTCGGAACATAATTTCCCCGCGACAATCCTTTGCCGCATGTCCCACTTTGCCACATCGTTGGCAGCGATTCCCGGCACAAGGGCCGTGATGATGAAGGTTACAGCGATTGCACTGCGGCTTTCGACCTACATAGCCGCTTGTGTTCTGGGTGTTGTTGGCGGGCTGATTGTTGTGACCCCGGTGGCTGTTGAAATATTGAATCGTTTCTGGTTCCCCTGTTGTGACTGGGATGACGAAGACTGTCTAGCAGACGAGTCTTCAAACTTTATTTTATTATCAGGGGCCACTTCAGTTGTACCCCGAGATGGCAACTTCTTTTGTTCCACCGCCTTATCGGTGAGTTTGTGCGCCAACCTGATTGCTTGATGTTCAGTCACAGGGTTGCTAGCCATTACCATACCCTGGATCTCGGGGACCAGACCCCCAAGGTAAAACTCGAGTCGTTTCTCAATGGTGTTGGCCAGATCGGACATAGAAATACCAGGTCGTGATGTTTCGCTGTGTATGCTTCGATTTCAGATCCCACCATCTTGTGGTTCCATAAGGCTTGCTCCAACTGCTGAACCCTGTCTCGTGGACATTACTCCTCTTTGATTAGGGCCTTAAACTCGGCCCAGGCCATTGCATTTGCAGCAATAAGTCCACGCATTTGGACTTGTGCATTCCACCAAGTTAGTGCCCCATCCTCCAATGTTGAGGCAGCATACTTGACCTTGTTGGCCTCCAGACAATTGCACATTTCGAACACTGGTTCGGACTTTTCGATCCAGCGGACCAGTCCTATGGGTCCTTCTGCCCCCGTGAATTTGCTCGGCTTCGCATCAAGAAACATCTTGTAGGGGTTAAGACCCCCTCCTGCTGACAGAGGACAGGTAGTCAGCGAGGAATTCTACTAGCCCAACTATTAGATTTTCCAATGAAAATTTAATAATGGTTACCTGGCGGTTGGTTTTGAACACCCGCTAGAGCTGCATTCACGTGCTCTTGGATCATTGCGGCTAATTCTTCGGGCGTCATATTGAGGTTTCCGCGACGTCCAGTTGCCATTTTAGATCTTCGTAAGACAACATAAACACACACCGATAAGTCTATATATCCAATATAGTTATCCTATTCCATACTTAAATAATTCCTCAAATTATGTCAACCCAAATAAATTAAACAGTCAAAAGAAATACTCGATTAAATAAAATTTCAACGTCTTACAAAATGCCAACCAAACATATCAGTTTACTATAAAATCTCAAGTTTAAACATAAGTAGGAAAATAAATAGATTGAAGGAAAGTAAATAAAATAAGCGAGACGTGTTAGTCTTCTACGTCTCCATCCCCCAAATCGCTATCGTTGCCGTCATCCTCCGCGGCGTTTCCAGCTTCTATAGCTGGGTCTTCTTCCGGATCCTCCTCTGGATCCTCCTCGGGATCCTCCTCTAGATCATCCTCTACCGGCACTGGAAGGGCCGGTGCTGGTGCGGGTACTGGTACAGGTGCCTGATTCTGTTCTAGTTCTTGAATTCTCCAGCTAGACTCAAGAACTCTGTCTTCGAGCCAGTCAGCCCTTAGTTGCTCAGCACGAAGATCTCTTGCTAAAGTGTTACGAGCTATCTTACTCGCATGTTGCTCTTCCTCGAGCGATCCAGTCTTACCTGTTAATTGTCGTATCATCCATCCCTGTGCTAGGATGGTTTCATGCATTCTTTCTAGTTGTTCTTGTTGCTTTCTTATCATATCTCTAAGTAGGTCGTTCCCTACTTCTAACGAGTTAATTGTCGTATCATCCAACACAAACGCCAAAACTAAAGAAAAACTCAAACAATGTTCGTAAATGAGACTCGATAAAAAGATGTCTTGATCAATGCAAGTGAGTGCACCTAGAGCTCCTAGCGTCCTGAGAAACATGTAAAGAAACAAGTGTCAACATTAAAGAAGAGTGAGTTCACAGGTTTTCATAAGTTCATTTGTTCGGTTATAAGTTTGTTTCCCCCGTTATCCCTAACCCGGGATATCGATTTAGTTCCATTATTCCCAACCCGGAATAATACTGATGGTTCCATTATTTTTACCCGGAATAATAATGATGTTCCATTATTCCTAACCCGGAATAATAACGTTGTTGGTTCCATTATCCCTAACCCGGAATAATATTGTTGATTCGTAATTAAGTTCAATGTTAACATGTAGGTAGCTAGCCTAAAGTTATGTCACGTAAGTGTTCGCGATCGAAGCTGACTGTTGTGCCTCCGTGTTGCCAGGCCTATCACTGACCATGGCGAAGTTAGGCCAAATTATTCACCCGTTGACCATACCCGGTCGGCTAGCGCGACTAGCTCGGGTGGGGCTTGTCGGGCCCAGTAGTACTACTTATAATGTCCCCGCTATCTAACCCAATACTAACGATCCGAGAGATTGTCGAGGACTTGTGTGATATAGCTGCTTAGTGACCATAACGTACGTTAACATTAACTTAGTTACCGAATAGTTTAATGACGTTAATTTCATATAACATAAAGAGATAGAGTTGTAGAGTGTATACATGTTTCTCCCCATGTTGTTTATATCCGTGATAAAATTAGGGGCCGTGAACTCACCTTTAGTTGCTCGGTTAGTGTAACACAGATGTAGCAAATGATGGGACCGCTAATTGCGTCCTAACAAGTCAATTGATTTAGAGTTAGTGTGTGAACACACTGATACAAACCCTACACATACTAAAACACAATGCGGTACATACAATAACAATTCCTAAAACTCAAATCATGCATGCAAGTATCATCATACCAACATAGTGATCAAACCAACCTATCATGAACACAAATCAATCCATACAACACTTTGGTACACACATTCGCAAGTTATCAAGTTTCAGCTTATATACTCATAATTAGGCTGTTTTCGAGGATTTTTATAAAGAAGTTCCAACGTTCCAAAAATTCCAATTATTTTACAGAAGGTGTCAACTATACTGTAGAATTTTATATAAATTTTTCAAGTCCTAACACTTTAACAATTATTCATAAATATTAATATACTAGGCTGCAGTCAGATTCGTCGCTCTCTGACTGCAGTCCACGGGAGAATTTATTTAAAAATCACCATTCGTCCAATTAACAAAATTCCAGTGGGAGTTTCCCGGAAATTTCCATATCTAGTTGCTGTACAAATTTCGTGATTCGACTCTCTACAGATTATAAGATCCGACTCGATAAACAACTAACAAATTTTCAAAATTTTCACAGCTTCAGTTACTGCACTTAATTGGCCACTTAAAAATATCAAACGACTTCAGAAAAATATGAATCCAGCGCCATTAGAAGCGTTTTTCAAAAATCTACGTTTTAGGCTTCAGAAAATCCGTTTTTCGATAAATAATAACCAAGTTACAGCCAGTTGAAGTTGGCTGTAAACACCATTCAGCATCCTGATTTCAGCATTTTATCGCAATATAACCCGCTTAAACAATCGATACGTTAAATCTAAACGATCAAGAACAGATTTACCAATCATATATCATCATATACATTATACCCATGCAAACCCTAATCATAATATATGGTTTTTATCACAAAACGCAGCCTAATGATTCTTGATTCTAACTACTCATCATAATCGCTAAACTTGCAAAATCAATCGAACTAACATCATAACACTTTCTACCATTACATACAAGCATGATCCATAGTTCATAAACCCTAGTATGATTAGTGAAATAACATAAAACTCTAACCTTTAACAATGGAGACCAATGAACCGAGAACTAGATAGGAGCCGATTCGGATATTGGAGAGAGTTTGCGACCGAGAGGAAGAGTGGGAAGGCTGTTTGCGACCGAGAGAAGTGTAGCAAGGCTGCCGTCGGCTGTTTCTTGATTAGGGTTTGTGTGTGTGTTTTTGTTTTTGGAACATAACACATGCATATATAGTGCAAGGGGGAAAAGAAAAGGAAAAAAAAAGGAAAAGGGTTCTGGGTTGGGTGTTCGCGGCCGCACGGGTTTGGGGTGGGTCGGTTTGGGTCTATAGCTTGATCCTTAAGTTTCGCTCAACTCCTTGAGTCGCAAGGAAATGAGGTCGACTCGTTTCGCGGCTCGGTTCGATTCGTATATCTATTTATCATACATATATTTTTATAACTACAAATCACGAAATCGGAACATCACATAATAACTCACCAACTTATAAACGTTTAATACACATAGCACGTAATTCATTTGACAAGTTCACGAAGTTATCGTAATTATTTCGAGGGTGCAATTTAAATCTCCGAATCAATTTAGCGTAGGAATGAATAACCGTGAAGTAGTGCGTTTAAGATATCTGAAAAACCGGGATGTCACAAGTAAATTGTTGACCCAACACTTGAATGAATAAATGCTTAAAAGTAAGTACCGGTTCTGGCAGTTGCACATGCCCATAAGCAATCTTTAAAGCCTTTGCCCCTCCATTTTAACTTCAGATTCTGGTGAATATGCCTAAGGCGGAACCTGTGTTCAGCAGCTGGGAATACCTTTTCAAGTGCAGGAATAAGGCCCTAAATTTAACACCCAAAACAGCAAACATGTTAAAATCAAAACAATCAAAGCAATAAAAAACAAATTCATAAACAGTTAAACTCTAAAAGTAAGGCTAACCTTTTGTCTATCAGATATGAAGGTAAAATGTGAGTTGCTTTGTAGTGCTAGGTCATCTTTGAGACATTCCAAAAACCATGTCCAAGAATCCTTGTTTTCTACTTCTGCAATTGCATAGACCAGTGGATAGAGCCTGTTGTTGGAATCCAAACCTACTGCAACTAATACCTGACCCTATTGAGAACCCTTCAAAAAAGCCCCATCTAAGCCTAGTATGTCCCTCCCACATTCCTTGAAGCCTAGCTTCTGTGGACCCAAGCAGATGTAAATCCTCTTGAACACCCTTGTTGGAGAAGATGGGTTAGGTTCAGACTCAACTTCAATGTGCACTGTTGTGTTTGGATTTGCACTTTGAAGCTCTATTATGTAATCCCTTAGCCTTGCATATTGTTCCTTGTTGTCCCCTTGAACTTCCTTCGAAGCAAGTATCTTTGCCCTAAAGGCTTTCATTGTAACATTTGTCGAAAAACGGGTTTTCAAAACCAGCTTCGTTTATTAATCGGATAATCAGTTTTATATTTTTGTTGCTCATTTAATGCCTATGTTAATTTTAAACAATACATAACTAATAAACATTTTAGATTATGGAAATTAAAATTGTTAAAAAATAAAATGAAACAGTTAAAAATAAAAATGGGCTGTCGGGTTTCGAACCCGGGTCAGCCGGAGAACCTTAACACCAAACATATAACCACTCCGCCACTTGATGTCTTTGTGTATTCTAGGAAACAATTAAAACATAAGTTCAACCGTGAATCAACCTGTTTGCGCCAAACTGAAACCGATATCGGCTTCCAAACGTCCAAGGACTTTTGAGTGATCGTGGATTCTTGATTATAACCGATAAACCGACATTCTTAATCAAATCAGCCTTTAATGAACTTGAATTCATGTGATGTTCGGGTTTAATAACCGAAAACATTCACTTTCTGAATTACACCATCAATAACATCATCTCGCGACTCAATAACATTCACAGAACCTCTAATTGCACTTTTACTCTAATTTCTGATCGTCGGAAACGCTTTTGAGCTCGCCGGACTTTCGCCGGAAAACCGCGTCTTTCATCAAAACGGTAAATTTCTAAATTCTTTCATCTTCTATCTGTTGTTAGACTTTTACTAACTCAAACCCTCCAATCAGAATCGGTCCCATACGACGATATCGGATAATCTGCAGTCGCCGGAAGTTTTCTGAAAATTCCTACATTGCACTATGAAACGGTATAATCATTCAAACCTTCTGATAACTCTTGTTTAGTCCTTCAATTCCACAACTAGTTAATCAAAACTGTTAATTGGTCCGCTCAGACGAAGTTCATAAAAACAGAGCCGACGACTTCGCCGGAGTTCTGAGAAAAGTCATCATTCCGGTATGTTCATTCCCAAAACCTTTCCTATCCGTTACATTTTAATCATTCATACGCCTGTTAATTGAATTAGACAAGAACAGTAGAGTAATTGTTGTCTGGGTTATTGTAACGAAGAAGATGAAGTGAGTCTGTATATAAATTTAATATAAATTGGATTATAACTCGTGTTAGACACACAGTCCAGCGATGGACTGGGTGCAATTGAAACACAGCGATACCGGGTTCGAGTCCGCCCTTATTCCGATTCGTCACAATATTCAAACTTTTTATAAAACCCAAATATGAAAACTTCCAGTTAGTATATAAGAGAAATAAAAACAAGTGTTTTAACCAGGTTAGACACACAGTCCAGCGGTGGACTGTGTGCAACGTTAATCAACAGGTCCCGGGTTCGAGACCTGATACGCACGCCGGTTCGATAGAATTTAAATCCTTTTTAAGAAATGAATTTTGGAATAAATTAATTAGTATATAAATATAATTAAAAACAGAAATATTTCGGGTTAGACAAATAGCTCAGTTGGTAGAGCTGCGTGCACGCGTACGGGAGGTCACGAGTTCGAACCTCACTCAGTGCAAACAATATACATGACCGAACCGGTCAACAAGTCAAAGTCAATGGTCAACGGTCAAACCCAAAAAGTCAACATTTTTTTATATTTTTGTTTATTTATTTAATTTAAAAATCAATTAAAAATACTTAAAAATAATGTTTTTAAAGTTAGAAAATAGCCTTAAACTCACAAAAATATATCTAAAAATCCTATTAAAATTATTAATAAAATCCACTCATTTACCATACCTTTCGTTATTATTTAGGTTAGTTAATCCTCGTCGATCAACCCTCTAAACTCGTGCGCATTCACCAACTTCAACCGAACGCACCCAATGTGAGTGAATCTCTACAAATTCCCTGTTTTAATCACGTTTTTGGGGTGTATCATGTGTCTTATTATTTATTACATTTAAACAATTGTGCATCCATCATATCTATGATCAAATGTGTCTTCAATATGTATCAACTGTTTGTGTGGTTAATGTTAGATTAAATTTATCATTTTCAGTACATACATTATCATAGGCCGCCGCTCCAGAGTACCTATGAGCGTTGAGCTCTTCCCCATTACCTATGAGCGTGAACGAGGCGTTGCCAACATACGATCGGCTCCGTTTGATTGAGCCTTGATCGCACATACATTTATCATAGGCCGTCCGTTCCCCATTACCTATGAGCGTGAACGTGACGTTGCCAACATATACAGTATCATTCATGTTATATATTCATGCAAGTTGGTTTGTTATTGTATGTTATTGTTTGTTATTGTTAATGTTATTGTATGTTTATTTACGTTTGCTCACATATGATTATTGCACAATTTTCCATAATAAATATAACAAGAAATCAATAATAAATGTTTTCTAACAAGGTTCACTCGCCAACTTATGTTGACCAAAAAACCCCCATTTTTACACATGATACAGGTGATCCAGTTGCAGCAAGAAACATATAGGATGGCTTAGAAGAATAAACCGGTTTAGACTTTGGATTGTTTAGTTAGTTATTTTTCTTTATAATTGTATGAACTTGTTTGGAATATTGGAAATGTAATTTTGAATTTAATAAATATGAAACATATTAGTAAACATCATGAGCTTTGGTGATAACCCAATTATGCCCCGACTCTTATTCCGCTGCGGGTCGGGGTGTGACAGATTGGTATCAGAGCCATGACTATAGGGATATAGGATAGGTTATTAGACCCTTAGAGCCTATACTATAGTTGATTAGAATTATTAAAAAATTTGTGTGTTACATGCAAAATTCATGATGTTTATATGCTTTATGTTTATTGTTACATTCAATGTTATGCAAGCATGTTCATAAGTATATATTATCATATAATGCCTATCATAAATCATATTCTCATAACATATCATATCCATGAAAGCACACACCACATCATTTTCATGATTGCTTTTACAATGATTTTTGTATTTTCAAATCTCATCAAAGTGAGTTCTCATGACGGGCATGTAGTAACTGGAAGGGTACCAGTACCGGTAGTCGGAACGTCCTGTCTAGGCTTGGCATTCGTATAAATCCAAAATAAAGGACCAGTTTGCCTACCTGGGGACTAACGATGAGAGTACGAAGGACCTATTAGGCCAAAGCATACTATACCAAACGTCGTGTGAGCTAACCCCACTTTGAGTTGTCATTGTGTCTACACCTGGACACCTTCCGACCATACATCTCGTAAACATATTTCATGGTTTTCGTTCGGGTGATGCGAGTGTTAAACCGCCAATACCAATGTGAATCCTACTAAGCCGATAGTCATGGGGGCCCACATGACTATACAGGTGAAGGTATGGGGGACATTTGAGGCCCAACATGAGCAAACCCAAGACATCCTATGGATGTAGTTGCATTATTGATGTTTATGTTATTTTTTTTTAAAGACACATGACACCTAAAAAGACTCCATAAACTCACAATCTTCTTATGTATATTCCTGTAGATGTCGGCTAGGCACCAACGAGGGGGTAGAAGGTCAGGAAGGTCAAACGAACGCTTGGCCACCCAAATCGCAAAACAAATGGCCGCGGTGCTTCCTGACATTGTAGTTCAAGTCCAACAAGCTCTCACCGCAAATCCCATCAACCCTCCCCAACAAGAAGACCAGAATGTTGACAACCCTCCCTCCAAAAAGTGCTCATACAAACATTTCAAGTCTTGTGATCCCCCGAAATTTGAAGGGACCGAAGGTGTCACTGCCCTCCTTCACTGGTTTGAGGAAATGGAAAACACTTTCCTCAACTGCGATTGTCCCGAGGATCGTAAGGTACGTTACGCAACCGGGAGGCTATTTGGGGTAGCTCTTACCTGGTGGAATACTGAAAAGGGTAAAAGAGGAATCGAAGATGCAATGGCCTTAAGTGGGAGGAGTTAAGGGAAATCATGACGAGACGCTTCTGTCCTAGAAGCGAGATCAAAAAGTTAGAGGATGAATTTCATTCGTTGAAGCAAAAGGAGGGAGATCATACTTCCTACAACAAGAGATTTTTAGAGTTGAACCAAATGGTCCCTAACTTGTTCACCCCAGTTTAGCGCTTAGTCGAACACTATATTCGAGGCCTTCCCTCGAAAATTCAAGACTCAGTTCTCAGCACTTCGCCTGCAACACTTGAAGCTGCTATGGAACTAGCTACCGAGCTTACCGAGAATCGTATTCGCAACGGTAAATTTAAAGATGAGAAAAAGAAAGCCCCAGTTGAGGGCCAAACTTCAAACCATTCCACCTCCTCCTCAAAGTTTGCTAATAAGAGGAAACGAAACACCAGAAACTTTTGCTTTCACACAAACAAATTTCCCCATCCCTGCTGCACCCATTACCAAGTTGTCCCCTCACCTGCACCATATAAAAGGCCATACTCCGGCCCATACCCAAAATGCAACCGTTGCCAATACCATCACTTTCCTGATCATCCCTGCCACATTGCACCGGTGTGGTCGCGCAGGTCACACCATTCAAACCTGTCGCGTACCTCAGCGAACGAACCGCCATCAGCCTCACCTCAACCCAAACCCACCATCAGATAGTGGGTCAAGCCCAACAACCTTTACTACTACAACCTACCCAACATGTAGCCCAATCCTACTACCAACCCAACTATCCCATGGTGCAACCTATGCGGGCTTGTTACAACTGTGGAGACCCGAACCATTTCAGGAACACCTGTCCACGTCTGGTGAATATCATCCATGCCCAAGCTCAAGCTAATCCAGTAAATCAGGCTAACCAAGCTCCTCCACCTGCAAGAGGAAGAGCTTTTAACATCAACGCCAATCAAGCTAGGGCTGACAACAATGTGGTTAATGGTACGTTTCTCATCAATGGTAGTTATGCATCCATGTTATTTGATACTGGCGCGGATAAAAGTTTTGTATCCTTAGAATTTGAACCCATCCTCAACCAAACTCGTGATAAACTCATGGAATCCATAACGGTAGAAGTTGCTGACGGAAAACCGGTCTCATAAACTCTATTATACGCAATTGTACTTCACTCTAAACGATCACGATTTTCCAGTTGACCTCATCCTATGAAGTTGGGAAGTTTCGACATTATAATTGGTATGGACTGGCTCAGCCATCATCATGCTGAAGTTGTATGCCGCGAAAAGTTTATACGCATTCCTCTTACAAACGGTCAGACTCTACGAATCTTTGGAGAAACCCCTTTGAAAGGGCTCAAATTAAGTCCTGTCTTCAAGCCCGAAAATATCTCCGCAAGAATTATGTCGATTTCTAACTCATGTCGTCAAAAAGGGAACAAGGAGAAGAAACTTGAAGACATCCCAGTAGTAAAAGATTTTCCGCAATTTTTCCTGACGACATTTCAGGACTTCCTCCCGTGAGAGAAGTCGAATTCCGCATTGATCTTATACCTTGAGCTACACCAGTTGCAAAATCTCCTTATAGGTTAGCCCCATCCGAAATGCAAGAGCTAGCCAGTCAATTGCAAGAGCTGACTGACAAAGGATTCATACGTCCTAGCTCCTCGCCTTGGGGTGCACCTGTCCTTTTTGTGAAGAAGAAAGATGGAACGTTTCCATGTGCATCGACTACAGAGAACTTAACAAGTTAACGGTCAAGAACCGCTACCCATTACCTCACATCGATGATCTTCTTGACCAACTTCAAGGCGCCAGCTGTTTTTCAAAAATCGACCTTCGTGCTGGTTATCATCAACTCAGAGTACATGAAGAAGACGTCCCAAAGACCCGCCTTCCGAACTCGTTATGGTCATTATGAATTCATGGTCATGCCATTTGGTCTAACCAACGCTCCAGCTGTCTTCATGGATCTAATGAAAGAGTCTGCAAACCTTATCTCGACGTTTTGTTATAGTCTTCATCGACGACATCCTCATCTACTCAAAGTCTAAGTCTGATCATGAACGACACCTTCGACTCATCCTTACACTCTTAGGGAATGAAAAGCTCTACGCCAAATTCTCCAAATGCGAATTCTGGTTAAAAGAGGTACAATTCCTTGGACATGTCATCAATGACAAGGGAATACATGTCGACCCCTCAAAGATCAAAGCAGTACAAGAATGGCAAGCGCCACGTACACCTACCGAAGTAAGATCATTTCTTGGTTTGACTGGTTATTATCGCCGTTTCATTGCAAATTTCTCTCGTATTGCTTACCACTCACGGCTTTAACTCATAAAGGAAAACCCTTCTTATGGGGACCCAGACAAGAAGAAGCCTTCCAAACCCTTAAACAAAAACTCTGTGACGCACCTATCCTCACTCTTCCTGAAGGTTGTGATGACTTCGTGGTTTATTGCGACGCGTCAGGGCAAGGACTAGGCTGTGTTCTAATGCAAAGAGGAAAGGTGATAGCTTATGCTTCTAGACAACTCAAAACTCATGAGAAGAACTGCACCACCCACGACCTAGAACTTGGAGCCGTTGTGTTCGCTCTTAAGATATGGAGACATTACCTCTACAGTACTAAGTGTGAAATATACACTGACCATAAGAGCCTCCAACATATCTTCAACCAAAAGGAGTTAAACATGAGGCAACGGAGATGGGTCGAACTTCTTAATGACTACGACTGTGAAATTCGTATCATCCTGGCAAGGCAAATGTGGTGGCCGATGCACTCAGTCGAAAGGGGTATGCGAACTCCATTCGTCTTCTATGTTCGCAAATCATAACATATATCAAAGATCAAATCCGAGAAGCCCAACATGTTTCAGTAACGAAAAATGACGTACGAAAGGAGCTGTCTTGTGGAGCTGAACTTAAAATTGAAACTAAATCCGACGGTATTCTGTACTATCTAGATCGCATATGGATTCCTGACCACAATAACCTTCGTGTTTTCCTTATGAATGAGGCGCACAAAACACGATACTCTATACACCCAGGAGCCGACAAGATGTATCAAGACCTTCGATACACCTACTGGTGGCCTGGAATGAAAAAGGATATTGTTGTTTTTGTTTCCAAGTGCCTTACATGTTCCAAAGTAAAAGCTGAACATCAAAGACCCTTAGGACTTCTGGTCCAACCTGAAATACCTGTATGGAAGTGGGAAAAAATAACCATGGACTTCATTACCGGGTTACCTCGCACTTCTGGTGGGTATGACACTATATGGGTAATCATTGATCGTCTTACAAAATCAGCTCACTTTATTCCGATCCGCGAAGATTTCAAGAACGAGAAGTTAGCTCGTATCTACATCAGCGAAATCGTAAGCCGTCATGGTGTACCGTTAAGCATTATTTCAGATCGTGATGGTCGTTTCACTTCACGAACATGGCCAGCCGTACAAGCCGCTTTGGGTACACGATTAGACCTCAGTACCGCTTATCATCCTCAAACTGATGGACAATCTGAACGCACCATCAAACTCTTGAAGATATGCTTCGAGCATGTGTCATAGACTTCAAGGGTAATTGGGACGCTCATCTACCATTAGTTGAATTTTCGTACAACAACAGCTATCATTCAAGTATCGGCATGGCACCTTTCGAAGCTTTATATGGTCGTAAGTGCCGATCTCCAGTATGTTGGCACGAAATTGGGGAAGCTCAAATCACCGGTCCAGAATTGATTCAAGAAACCACAGACAAGATCCATCAAATTCGAAACAATCTTCTAGCGCTCAAAGTCGTCAAAAGAGTTATGCAGATAAACGACGAAAGCCTTTGGAGTTTAACATTGGTGATCATGTACTTTTAAAAGTATCACCGTGGAAGGGAGTAGTTCGTTTTGGCCAGAAGGGCAAGCTAGCACCACGCTACGTAGGACCTTTCAAGATACTCGAAAGAGTAGGGCATTAGCATACAAGCTTGATCTACCAGAAGAACTCAACAGAATTCACCCCACATTCCACGTATCAAACTTGAAGAAGTGCCTCGCCGATGAAAACCTCCATATTCCCTGGAAGATATTCAGATCGATGAATCTATGCACTTTATTGAAAGACCAGTAGAGATCATGGACTTCGGAGAAAAACGTTTAAGACGGAGTCGTATTCCAATTGTTAGGGTACGCTGGGAGTCGAAACGGGACCTGAGTTTACTTGGGAACGTGAAGACTCAATGCGTTAAAAATACCCGCATCTTTTTCCTGTTACCACTACTACTTAAATTTCGGGACGAAATTTCTAAAAGTAGGGGATACTGTAACATTTTTCGAAAAACGGGTTTTCAAAACCCGCTTCGTTTATTAATCGAATAATCAGTTTTATATTTTTGTTGCTCATTTAATGCCTATGTTAATTTTAAACAATACATAACTAATAACATTTTAGATTATGGAAATCAAAATTGTTAAAAAATAAAAATGAAACAGTTAAAAATAAAAATGGGCTGCCGGGTTTGGAACCCGGGTCAGCCGGAGACCTAACTCCAAACATATAACCACTCCGCCACTTGATGTCTTTGTGAAATTTTAGGAAACAATTAAAAACATAAGTTCAACCGTGAATCAACCTGTTTGTGCCAAACTGAAACCGATATCGGCTTCCAAACGTCCAGGACTTTTGAGTGATCGCAGGATTCTTGATTATAACCGATAAACCGACATTCTTAATCAAATCAGCCTTTAATGAACTTGAATTCATGTGATGTTCGGGTTTAATAACCGAAAACATTCACTTTCTGAATTACTCCATCAATAACATCATCTCGCGACTCAATAACATTCACATAACCTCTAATTTCACTTTTACTCTAATTTCTGATCGTACGAAACGTTTTTTGAACTCGCCGGACTTTCGCCGGAAAACCGTGTCTTTCATCAAAACGGTAAATTTCTAAATTCTTTCATCTTCTGTCTGTTGTTAGACTTTTACTAACTCAAACCCTCCAATCAGAATCGGTCCCAGATGACGATATTGGATAATTTGCACTCGCCGGAAGTTTTCTGAAAATTCCTACATTGCCTGTGAAACGGTATAATCATTCAAACCTTCTGATAACTCTTGTTTAGTCCTTCAATTCCACAACTAGTTAATCAAAACTGTTAATTGGTCCGCTCAGACGAAGTTCATAAAAACAGAGCCGACGACTTCGCCGGAGTTCTGAGAAAAGTCATCATTCCGGTATGTTCATTCCCAAAACCTTTCCTATCCGTTACATTTTAATCATTCATACGCCTGTTAATTGAATTAGACAAGAACAGTAGAGTAATCGTTGTCTGGGTTATTGTAACGAAGAAGATGAAGTGAGTCTGTATATAAATATAATATAAATTGGATTATAACTCGGGTGAGACACACAGTCCAGCGGTGGACTGTGTGCAATTGAAACACAGCGATACCGGGTTCGAGTCCGCCCTTATTCCGATTCGTCACAACATTCAAACTTTTTATAAAACCCAAATATGAAAACTTCCAGTTAGTATATAAGAGAAATAAAAACAAGTGTTTTAACCAGGTTAGACACACAGTCCAGCGGTGGACTGTGTGCAACGTTAATCAACAGGTCCCGGGTTCGAGACCTGATACGCACGCCGGTTCGATAGAATTTAAATCCTTTTTAAGAAATGAATTTTGGAATAAATTAATTAGTATATAAATATAATTAAAAACAGAAATATTTCGGGTTAGACAAGTAGCTCAGTTGGTAGAGCTGCGTGCACGCGTACGGGAGGTCACGAGTTCGAACCTCACTCAGTGCAAACAATATACACGACCGAACCGGTCAACAAGTCAAAGTCAATGGTCAACGGTCAAACCCAAAAAGTCAACATTTTTTTTATATTTTTGTTTATTTATTTAATTTAAAAATCAATTAAAAATACTTAAAAATAATGTTTTTAAAGTTAGAAAATAGCCTTAAACTCACAAAAATATATCTAAAAATCCTATTAAAATTATTAATAAAGTCCACTCATTTACCATACCTTTCGTTATTATTTAGGTTAGTTAATCCTCGTCGATCAACCATCTAAACTCGTGCGCATTCACCATCTTCAACCGAACGCACCCAATGTGAGTGAATCTCTACAAATTCCCTGTTTTAATCACGTTTTTTGGGGTGTATCATGTGTCTTATTATTTATTACATTTAAACAATTGTGCATCCATCATATCTATGATCAAATGTGTCTTCAATATGTATCAACTGTTTGTGTGGTTAATGTTTAGATTAAATTTATCATTTTCAGTACATACATTATCATAGGCCGCCGCTCCAGAGTACCTATGAGCGTTGAGCTCTTCCCCATTACCTATGAGCGTGAACGAGGCGTTGCCAACATACGATCGGCTCCGTTTGATTGAGCCTTGATCGCACATACATTTATCATAGGCCGTCCGTTCCCCATTACATATGAGCGTGAACGTGACGTTGCCAACATATACAGTATCATTCATGTTATATATTCATGCAAGTTGGTTTGTTATTGTATGTTATTGTTTGTTATTGTTAATGTTATTGTATGTTTATTTACGTTTGCTCACATATGATTATTGCACAATTTTCCATAATAAATATAACAAGAAATCAATAATAAATGTTTTCTAACAAGGTTCACTCGCCAACTTATGTTGACCCAAAAACCCCCATTTTTACACATGATACAGGTGATCCAGTTGCAGCAAGAAACATATAGGATGGCTTAGAAGAATAAACCGGTTTAGACTTTGGATTGTTTAGTTAGTTATTTTTCTTTGTAATTGTATGAACTTGTTTGGAATATTGGAAATGTAATTTTGAATTTAATAAATATGAAACATATTAGTAAACATCATGAGCTTTGGTGATAACCCAATTATGCCCTGACTCTTATTCCGCTGCGGGTCGGGGTGTGACATTCATCCTTGAAACCCTTAATTCATATTTCCTTGACAGCTCTTCTCGGATGGTCCTCGCTGAGATGTCTTTGTTACATTCAACCAATCTCTTCACAGAAGGCTCCTTAGCCATGAACTTTGCTGTAAGGTGTAGACTTTCTCTAGCTTGGAGACAGGTGTGCTCTGCCTTGTGAGTTTTCACTGTCCAAGTTTTAACGTCATCTTTCTCTTTAGCCACATACAACATAAATGTACAAGCTGCCTTGTCTAATCTTTCTTTTCTTTTTCTACAGGATATGGCATTGGCACTTAGTGCCTTTTTTTACTTTTGAGACTCCCTAAGAGATTCCCAGGAACTGGGCCTAACAGCAGACTCGCTAGGCTTGGGCCCAACAGTAGATTTTTCCTTATTGCCTTTCTTGGGTACTTGTTTTACAAACCCATCACCTTTCTTATAAACGGGTACATTACCTTCACAAATGACTCTTATCCTAGCCTTGTCATTTCTCAAAAATGACAACTCCCTTCTGGTAAGAACGACATGCTGCCTAACATGTTCTTTAACCTCCTTTGCAGATCCAAATTGTTGACCCAAGTAAAACCTCGCCTCATGCATCCTAGTCTTTCCCTGTTCAATGTCAACAGTTATTAGATAATTTAACAAATGCTTACGTAAATAATAAACAGTTAAGTAAACAACTAGTTAAACAAATGCTAACCTTTTGTTTATGCCTGATTTCCCTTAGCTTCTTGCTCCTTCTTGTTTCAAAATCTTCCATTGATTCATCAGTTAAGCTATCAAATGATTCATAGCTAAGGTTATCATCAATTTCCTTTTCATAATCCACTTCATTTCTAACACTATTAGTGCCAGAATTAAGGCTGCCTACATATTCTTCATCCTCATCTACAAAAGTATTGAAGTCCCTCATATCAACTTCTGTTTCTTCCACCTCATAATCATTCTCAATAATGTAATCACTGTCTTCTGAGTCATCACCTTCAGCTCACTTTGATGAGAACAGTCAGCCCCCTCATCCTCTTTGTCACCCTCATCCTCCCTATAGCTATCAGACTCTATGTCATCCTCAGCCTCCCTATAACTATCAGACTCCATGCCTCATCCTCCCCATTATCCTCATTCTCATTCCTACAAGTAACCTCTACCTCACCCTCAGCATCCTTAAGACCTCGTTGTTTGGGAATACTCCAGAAAACTCAATGTCATCAAAGTTAAAACCATCTACACATGTACCCTAGTTTGCATTATAAGTCCAGTCTCTATATTATCATTGTTACCTACCGGATTATCATTGTTACCTACTGGATTATCAACAAACATGTTACATGTATTCTTATTTGCACTAGATGACCCTTCAACATACTCAAGCATCAGTCTCCTCCTAGGTACTAACTTTTCTTTGTTTTGTCTAACACCAACATTCTCCTGGACATTTTGGCTTTCCTCTACTAATTCCTCAATAACAACCATAGATGATCCCTCTGGTGATTTTAAATAAATATCAACCACATATTTTACATGTTTAATGTAAAAGTTGATTAACTTATTTTCACCCACATGTTGTGCCAAGTTACGAACATCAGCATCACACCCTAAAGCTACCAAACCAGTATCTAAATCTCTACCAGGTATTTGAAAATGATAATAAATTGGCAACTTCTCTTTGAACATGTTAAGGTCTCGCATCATCCAATCAACTTCATGGACATAAAACTCATCAATATCGATGTAATCAACATACGCTGACCTTCCTTGAACATAGCTTCTTCCTGGAAACTTCTGAAAAGTTCCACCATAGAAGATTTTTGCAGAAAACAAACTAGGGTTTCCATCTACTCAAAAAACATAACAGAAAATGACCAAAACAGTGTGTGTCAGTAATTTTGTAAAACAAACACTACAAAATCGCTAAATGTTTGAACTTTAGCACTATCAGCATAAAAAAAACTTACTATAATCACGATATGGATTAAAATCATCAAACTCAGCCCTAATGTACCAACCCATTCCCTTCGACCAGCCCTAAACTCACCGATTATCTGTTCAATCGCCGGGATGTTGCTGAGAAAACGAAGAGACGGTGAGTCTTTGTAGGTGTTACTGTGGGAGAGATGAACAGAAATGAGAGGGAAACCAATAAATATCAACTGACATAAGTGTGCAATTGCAAAAGGTGAACATCAAATCAAACTGAATGGACGAAATTGCCCTCACGGGCCAAGCACGTGGGGTGTTTTAATAGAGTTATTTAACTGAAGTTAGGGCAGGGCCAAGCGAGTTCATTTTTTACAAGTTTTGGTACCACGAGTGTAAATAGTAAACCACTGGGACCAACACTGAAATTTTTACAAACCACAGGGACCAACCAAGCATTTAACTCTATCATACTACAACATTATTAGATCCTTCAGACACCCTTTCATGTCTGAGGCCACCTCTGTCAAGACTTCGATGCCATCTACATGATTGATAATGGATGTAAAAGTCAATTTTCGGACTCGCTTGGTTAAGGCAATGATATTAGACAAGAGATAGGTAGAGATGTATGCTTGTTCGTGGTTGCATCACTCAAAACTAGCACGATTCCACAGACCACTGTCATACACACTCATAAACATACACTAGGTCGTCAATACCACCACAACCATCGCAATCAAGACAAGAAATGAGACATAGAGCCAAAGTTGAGAGATATGGTTGTTGTAACTTGTATGTATGGTGTGTAGTCGGTACGAATTCCATGAAATGATTTTGCATAAAAGAATCACAAAATTCGATAGAGATGAATATTATATATATACTTAAAAAGCAATGTCGGTGGGCCAATTTGACATAGCCAAGTGTCGTCTTGTGGTTGGCCACAAGAATTTTATGCCTTTAACCCTTAACTTTACGCTGTAGCTTTCCTAATATACATAGTTAGTCCCCCCAACTTAATAAATTTAATTCCCCGTTAGTTAACTTTGCTTATATACATGTTTAGTCCATCTACTTTAACTTGTTGATTTACATGTTTAGTCACTCTACTTTTACTTTTATTCAGTTAAGTATTTCGCCTTTTAGAGTTTTTTATCCCGAACGTGATGAACCAAAGCCAATCCAACTGAACAATATTGTTTCCCTATCGGTATTATCAGACGTGATATTTTTGTCTTAGCATTTCGTTTGTTAGTGTTTTTTATACATACGTTGATGTTTCGATGCTCCTTTTCCGAAGATTCTATGTTATTCCTTTTGGTTGCTATACCAAGTGTCGATACTATATTGATAATCACTAAAGTTAAATTATTAGTTCTCATAAAAAGGTTAAGGGCCCAATAGAGAAAATAAAAATCAAGGCCCAGTTAACACAAATACCCATTTTCCCCCCGGCCCTCATCCCCACCTATATCATTTCCACTCAAAACCCTAACTCTCTTTGCCGAAGCCCTATCCTCCCACATTCTCTCTGCACCCAAAAATGGCCGCCGCCCGCCCTCTCGTCACCGTCCAGCCACTCGATTCCGACATGGCCACCGAAGCCACCACCACCCTCCCCCTCCCCTCCGTCATGAAATCCTCCATCCGTCCAGACATCGTCAACTTCGTCCACTCCAACATTTCCAAAAACTCCCGCCAACCCTACGCCGTCTCCCGCAAAGCCGGCCACCAGACCTCCGCCGAGTCCTGGGGAACCGGCCGTGCCGTCTCCCGTATCCCTCGTGTCCCCGGCGGCGGCACTCACCGTGCCGGCCAAGGAGCCTTCGGTAACATGTGTCGCGGTGGCCGCATGTTCGCTCCTACTCGGATCTGGCGCCGATGGCATAGAAAGATCAACGTTAACCAGAAACGATACGCCGTCGTTTCGGCGATCGCTGCGTCTTCGGTTCCGTCGCTGGTAATGGCGCGTGGCCACCGGATTGAGACGGTGCCGGAGCTACCACTAGTGGTTAGTGATTCAGCTGAAGGTGTGGAGAAAACGCATGCTGCAATTAAGGTTTTGAAACAGATCGGTGCGTATTCGGATGCCGAAAAGGCGAAGGATTGGCTGGGATCAGGCCTGGAAAGGGGAAGATGAGGAACAGAAGGTATATTAACCGAAAAGGACCGTTGATTGTGTACGGAACTGAGGGTGCTAAGTTAGTTAAAGCTTTTAGGAACATACCTGGTGTGGAGATTGCTAATGTGGGGAGGTTGAATTTGTTGAAATTGGCGCCTGGTGGACATTTAGGTAGGTTTGTGATTTGGACGAAATCGGCATTTGAGAAGTTGAATTCGATTTACGGGTCGGTTGATAAAGTGAGTGAGAAGAAGAAGGGGTACGTGTTGCCGAGGGCGAAGATGGAGAATGCGGATTTGGCGAGGATTATTAATTCGGATGAGGTGCAGTCGGTTGTGAAGCCGATTAAGAAGGAGGTGAAGAGGGCGACGATGAAGAAGAATCCTTTGAAGAATTTGAATACTATGTTGAGGTTGAACCCGTATGCTAAGACTGCTAAGAGGATGGCTGTGCTTGCTGAGGAACAGAGGAAGAAGGCTAAGAAGGAGAAGCTTGACAGCAAGAGGCAGCCCATTTCTAAGGTATATTTTATTCAATTTTGATTCGGTTTTTATTGTTATTGTTTAGTTAAATGTGTGTTGGGCCTTAATTGTTTTGTTGCTTGATTGTCTGGTAAGTAGTAACTCACATTTTGTGTTTTGTTTCATATTAGTCTATTATTAGGTTAGTCAAGACTTTAAGTTATAACGGTGTGCTAGTGTAGTAGCATGCTTCACGAGTTTTACTCCTAAACTTACTAAGGACATTTTTTGACTCAAAGTACTAGCTTTTTAGATGTTTTTGATAAGTATAATTGAAATGTGGGTGTTATAGAATCTTAGTTAAGTAACGGTTAAGTATTTTCTTATTTTTTGTGTTTGAGCGGAACGTTAGATTAGTTCTTACTGTTTGAGCACAATTACAGTTATGTATTCTTTTTTGATGCATTGATGAACTTGTCTGCTATTGAGAGCGTTTTAGCAGAAGGCTTTTGTTGGATAGATTGGAAGCTGATTTTGCTGCAGATACCTTGGTTTTTGAATAATTTGTAATTTGTAATTGCTGTTCGGTTTAGTTAATGGTGTTGGTTTATAAAATATAGATTTTTTTTGTTGCACCATGCAAAGCTATGTGTACTCATAAGACTAAGTTGTTTAACCAAGTGGGATTGTACATCACCAACAGTGGTAGTGCTACATTATGTTGAGAATTTAGCCTATGAAAGCTGTAACGCTTTGTTTTATAATTTATTTGTATTTTCTTCATTTAAATAACATTTTTGCGTGTTTACAAATAACTCATGCTTTCATTTTAGGATCAAAGTATTTTTATCTAGGAAAGCAGTGAATTTGATTTTTATGTACAAAGTAGGGAATATGACATAACATAGACTGTTGATAGATCTTTAACAAGTTTTAGCATCTCTATCATAGCTTTTGATTTTGTCTGAAGTCTGATGGACTTGCTGCATGAGGGTGATTTTAAGTAGAGAATTGTACAACTGATAACCTGTGTTTAATATCTATTGCTTTACATGTGATACCGGTTATGTGTTCATGTAGTCCGCTTTCTTTCTTTTGATGTTTTTGTTTGGCACTATGTACAAGTGTTTACACACGGTTTTTACGCTTTCTAGATGAATGGTTTCTTACTGGCTGAATTATAGCAATTTAAACATGTGTTAAGTTTGAACGACTGTAATTGTTGTGAAACAGGAGGAGTCTGCTAAAATTAAGGCAGCTAGCAAGTCATGGTACAAGACAATGATCTCCGACAGTGATTATGCTGAGTTTGATGTTTTCACCAAGTGGCTTGGTGTTTCACAATAATTCCTCTACCCTACTCTCATATGCTTTGAAGTCGTGCTGCTGCTGCTGCTGCTGCTGCAGCTGTTTGTTAGGTTTGAGATAGTATAAACACCATCTTTTGTTAATTTGGATTTTTTGTTGTGGGTTTAGTTTGGCAACAAGTTTTGTTGTGATTCAGCTTCTGTTATTGGATTTGAATCTATTTTACTATTTATTAATCTTTTAGTTCATGACATGCAATTATTACTACGAGTTTCAATTTTTTTTTAAATTTGTCAAGTTTTATGAAACATTTAGTAAACCAAATATTTTTAAATAATGTGAACTTAAACATGACTTTTATTATAATATTGGGTATGTATTATAAACATGATTGCATGTATAGTTAAAGATGTGTGATTCGTTCAAGTCAACTTGAATGTGACTTCTAACTTGATTCCCATGTTTATGTCATTATTTATTATTATGTTTTCACTTCGAATTATGAAGAGGTTGGTTCTTTCGCATATTAATAAAATAGGTAAACTTAAGTTTATATGTTTGGATGAGTTTTTTTTATAGTTATAAATAGACCTGGCAATAAAAACCTAAATGGGTATTTTAGGTTATTTTGGTTCATTTTAAAAGGATGAGTCAGGATGGGTTGGGAAATAATTAAGGATGGGTCAGGATGAGTTGTAAGATATCTATGAAAAATAATTTGTGGGTCATGATGGGTATTAAGCTAGGTAAATAGATAACTCTAAAAGGAGTATCGTCAGATTCTTAATCTTAAAAATTCCAAAAAACCAAAAAATTGAAAAAAAATCTAAGTAAAAAAATAAAAAAAAAGTTCTAAAAATTCCAAAAAATCAAAAAAAAAAAAAAAAATCAAAAAATTATAAAAATCACAAAAAATTCAAAAATCCAAAAAAATTCAAAAAATTATAGAAAAAAAAAAAATTCCAAAAATTCATAATTCATAAAAATTATAAAAATAAAAAAATTAATTAAAAAATAAAAAAATCAAAAAAATTCATAAAACATAAAATAATTCAAAAATCCAAAAAAGTCTAAAAAATAAAATTTCTAAAAATTCTAAAAATTCAAAAAAAATTATAAAAAATCTTTAAAAAAAATCCGAAAAAGAGCTAATTACATAGTTTGTTCCTGTAGTTTACACAAAGTTTAAAATAGTTTAAAATCACATTTTAGGGTATTAATTTTTCATTTTGTAAAGTTTGGAGGTATTAGCGTTAAGTGTTTGTTAAACTATTAGGGGGAAGGAAGTGGGCGGCAAAAATGATCGGCAAAGTAGTTTGCCACGCGGTAACACCGCCGCCAACTACTTTTGCCGATCGGTAAAGTATGGATCGCGGCAAAGCTTCACCGATCGGGAAGTTGGATGATTGTGACCGTTGGGCTTTATAACGGCTATAATGCCGTTCAAAAATTAAAAAAAATTATTTTTTAAACTTTTACACTATATATTCAAACCAAACCCATTTAATTCATTTTACACTACAAAATCATCCCCAAATCAAACCAAAAAATATAAAACACTAACCCAAGTTTTGCCACACAAAAATGGCGGAGCAAATCCCGTTGTTTTTCCCCCCGATATTACCGACGACTCATCCGATGGTAGCATTATTTTTTTTCCAAAATCTACTCGAATAAGCCGAATTACAAGACACCGGTACATCAAACCAAAGGAGATATATTGAACGTCAACGGGAGGTTGGGCACGAGACCCTAATGGCGGATTATTTTGTCGAAGACGCGAAATACAACAAAGAAATTTAATTATTTTATTTTAGTGTAATTTTATTTGTTTTTATTTTTATGTAATTTTTATTAATTCTATATTTTTTTTAGTTAATTATATGTTTTATTAAATATGATTAAAAAAAACAAAAAAAAGTTTATCAATTCTTCAAGTGTCTAAGCATTGCCAACACTTTTGACCAAAAGTTTTAAACACTTTAGGTGGATTGACATGACACCCTCTTATTGGTTGATTTTAAAGTTTAAACACTTTAGGTGTTTAACCACTCCCTTCCCCCTTAGAGTACATAAGTATGTTATTTTGTTCAAACAATGGGGCCTAAGTATGTAATTTACTCATCCAAAAAATTTAAAATATTCTAAAAGTTCATAAAAATTAAAAAAAAAAATAAAAAGAAAAAATACAAAAAACCAAAATTTGTAAAAAAAAAATAAATTCAAAATTTTTTATTTTTTAATGAATTTTTGAATTTTTTATTTTAGGGTTTTTTTTAATTTTAATATTATTTTTTAAAATTTTTTCATTTTTTTGAATTTTTTGGACTTTTTGATTTTTTTTTAAGATTTTTAGATTTTTTTTTTTTTTTTTGAATTTTTGGGACTTTTGATTTTTTTTATATTTAGAAACTCTTTGTATTTTTAGAATTTTACTTTGATTTTTTAATATTTTGAGTTTTTATAATTTTTTTGATTTTTTGATTTAATTTTTAGAATTTTTCTAGAATTTTTAGGAATTTTTGATTTGATTTTTTTGAATTTTTTATAATTTTTTATTTTTTCCAATTTTTTTTTTCAATTTTTGGACTCTTTTAGAATTTTTTTCTTTTTTTTTGCTTTTTTAGAAATTTTTTTTTTTATTTTTTTTGAATATTTACCCAAACTCATCTTAAACCTTTAATAAACTCATCTTTACCCAAACCCATTCTAACCCATACCGATCCTAAAAGCATACCCATTATAACCTCTTTCTTCAAAAAACCCATCCTAACCTATACCCATTCTAACTCATCACTTTTGCCACCCCTAGTTATAAATTACGTTTGGATAAATACAAGTAAACAACCAAATTGTTCCCCCTTTGCCGCATTGAACCACCAAGACACTTTACATTGAACCAAATGATTTTCTTTCGTAACGGCATAGATACTTTCTTAAATAGACCATACTAGCAAGCAACGGTCGTCACCTCTCTTAAGATGTTTAAAGGCTTTACTGATAATATGTTATTTGTATACCTCTTAATATGGTTAAATATGTGATCACCAACATCTTCAACATCACAGCCACCTCAATGCCGAGCACCACCACCACAAATGAGATTTGAGAGAGAAACGATTCAACATTTGGAAGATTGCGTCGCACTGTTGTCGATGAAGATACATTAAAGCCTTTTTTAGTTCTATATTGTTTAAGAGTTCCACAGGGTAACCTTTTTATATGTTTGAAGAGCCATGAAAGGTTATCCAACTCAATCACATAGAGACAACAAGGTTAACACCAAAAGATTTGCCTCAATGAAAGGACCGCATCATGGTGTATGTTGCAAAATATGTTATTTTAATATCACTTTAACAGAAAGAATGATACATGAGTAAAAATTAACACAAAGTATACCATAATAACATAGCTATCTGTGTATTCCAACATAACCAATACGTATTGAACATGCCAAATATTTAAAGTAAAATAGTTTAAAACAAAATTGAAGTTTTTTTTTACTTTTACACTGGAACATTTAGTATTGACACTTACAATACTTCAACTTTCTAAAGACTTTGTAATCAATTTTTACTTGCTTATTTTTATGTATTGTGAGACCCTAATTAAGTTTATGCATTAGTTACATTAGTGGTATGGACTATCTTGTTTGTATGGGCTTGAGAGAGGCTTTTGGGCCTAAGGGATTAGGTTAATGGTGCGCTCTAACCCTTTAGTATAAATAGATAATGATGTATTAAAGTTAGTAGCTTTTGGTGATTTTCTCTCATACTTGTATAAGACAAATTTCACATTTGTATGCAAAGTTTTTTTTATTTAATAATATATTATAATAATATAGAGATGTTTATAGACTAATGGCAGGTAGACGGGCAACAAGTTGATATTTCTACTTCATCTTATTTCTGTTCTATCTTGATTCATAGTTTGTTTGTGTAATTCCGCCACCAAACAAGCCTAGTGTGATATTGTAGATCTGGTTTTTGGGACTTACATGTACGTATCAGTATAAATTCATGTTGATTTCCATTTCAATGTAAAAAACTATTTGGAAATGGGCAGACTCAAATATAATAAGTTTATTGTGCTTTTTTATGTACGTTTTTAGTTGGTTTACATTTTGACATAAATTTTGCTTTATAACAAGTCAGGTCAACTATAATACGTTTTCATTAGATGGTAAAAATTCGAGTTCCTTTACGCTTCGTTGCTGTCGTAACGCGGTGTGCCGTTCTTTAACATAAAAAAACTTATACGACTTTGTTTTTTTTTTGTGTACGAGTCGGTATAAGTTCAAGTTGGTTAATGTTTCAACGTAAATTTCTTTCGCAGATAAATCAGATCAAATATAATACGTGTTCGTGCTTATTTTTATGTATGTTTTTAGTTTGTCTAACTTAACTTTTGTTCAGAATCGACTCAGGTCAAATATAATATGTTTTCATTAGATGGTATGGATTCGAGTTACTTTAGATTTCGAACCCGCTGCAACGCGCGGGAAAATTGACTAGTTTAAAACAAAATTGAAGACCCTTTTTAACTTAAATTACATCAAATCCGTCTATCGACTGGAGTCAAACCCCTAACCTAGAGAGGGGTAACATCTAGACTCCAATGACTTTGCCAATTGAACCCAACCCTCACCCAAAATTGAAGACTTAAGGGTTGTTTGTTTAGCTCTAAATGAGTCTCTTAATGGTTCAGACTGTTTGTTTCGTGAGCAAATGTCTGAATCATTCAGACAATTGCCTCTGAATGGTTAAGCATTATAATGAGTCTAAATACTGAAGACCTCTTATTTGAATTGATCGAACATCTGCCTCTGAACGGTTGATCATTATAGTGGCTCGTAATAGTTTATACCTCTTACTGGTTCAGCACTTAATGGTTTAGACATCTTAGTGGTTAAACACTTATCAATTCAAAAGTTGCAAAACAACCCCTTAAATAAAAATGTATGACGTTTGTGCAAACACGGATTAAAAGAAAACTTTACAATAAAAAAACATTAAGCTTTGTCAAGAAATGAAACTACAAGGACTGAATAGATAGATAATCAAAGTAGAAGGGTAAGAGTTTATAAGTCGTAACTTCCATTTCTTAATCCACACGTGACGTGGCGTCCCAATCGAGTTTTGAAACTTTGTGCCTTGAATTGCGTGCAGGATTCACTTGCACGTTATCTATCCAATTGACGTCATTGAGATAAAGAGATCTGCTAAAAATATGTACAATTTGTTTGATATTTAGGTACTTTGGCTTCTCTTTCTCTTTCGTTTTCTCTTTTTTCTTTTTAGATTATATTTTTTTATGCGTTATTTATTATAATTACTCTTATTAGTTTTCTAAAGAAAATGGATTTCTAGCGAGAAAGGTAAATACTTGATTGAAAATCTTTGAGGTATAATATGTTTATAAAATCATAATAATTGTTCATAACTTTTATTTGAACGGTTAGTTCTCTCTCTCACGCCCTAAATCTACTATTATATATATACAATTTCAATTACGAGATTTTAACTCTTGTCACTTAGGGAGGTCGGGACGCCCTGTGGTGGCACCACCATCACGCGTGGTTGCGCGTTGAACACCACCGCCGGTGGTAACCATCACACGTGGATCTTATAATGCATTCTCCACATCACGCGTTTTCGTTCAAAAATTCGACCGTTTGGCATATATTTGACCGTTGATGATGAAGGTTTGTTTATATATACACAATTCAAAAAAACCATCACTAGTGATGGAATTTGGCTCGATAGCGTGACGTATGTTGATTGGATGTTGTAAGTGATGAGTGAGTGGTGAGTGATGGGCGCCCCTACCCCTTAGAGAGACACTTTCTTTCCAATACAGTGATACTATTAAGCCAAAGCCTCTTTGATATTTAAATGGCTAAGTGGTCTTTATTGTTGCTAGATCAAAATGTTTTCGAGTGTTACAATGAAACATGGCAACATAATTACCATTACCAAATACAACAAAAACGACTGCCGGCGGGAATAGGACCTCAATCTCATTGGAGGAAAGGGGCGGCAAGGGGAATAGTGCCAGGCACCTGTCTGGCACTTCACTATTGGTCCAATTAATTTATAATTTTTATTCCCACTCTAAAATTACAATTGTACCATCAGTTCAAATTTATGTACGTGCCTCCGGTTAAAAATAAAATGACGTTTTTGCTACCAGTTACAATTTTCAGTGTTGCCCTCGGTTCAAAATTACGGTTTCACCCCGTTTAAAGTTACAGTTTTGCCATTAGCTTCCAATGGGGGAATAGTGTCGCGCAGCTTCCTTGCACTTCTCCATTAGACCAACCAGTTAATTATTTTATACTCACTTTAAAATTACGTTTTTGCCACTAGTTTAAAATTACGTTTTCGCCCCCAACACAAAATAAAATTATGTTTTCCCTCTCAGCTAAAAATTACGATTTTGCCCTCGGTTCAAAATTATACTTTGCTCGCAGCTCCAAATTACGTTTTTGCCCCCAGTTCAAAATAAAAATATGTTTGCATTAAAAATTATCATTTTGCCCCCAGTTCAAAATACATTTATGCTTTTGCCCCAACTCAAAATTACATATTTGTCGTCAGTTCAAAATAAAATTATGTATTTCCTCCAGCCAAAAATTACGATTGTGCCCTTAGTTCAAATTCATACAACGATATTACCCCAAGTTAAAACTTACGAATTTGGCCCTACGCAAATTTACGAACGCTGCTACAAAATTACAGTCTTGTCATCACTTTAGCTTTTCGAAAATTACGATTTTACCACAGAAAAAAACAACGTTGCCCTACCCTTAGTTAAAAATTACAGTATTTTCATTGTTTTTTTTAGCAAAACTATAAAAGTTTTTTTATCGGTTGACTCGGTTTAATTGTTTTCCGTTTTAAGGAGCTACCTAATACTTGCTCATTAGTTCTGACAAATTATTGTTTTGCCCTGAGCTCAAAATAACGGTCTTCTCATCGTTTTAGTTTTTTTCCTAGCAAAACTATATGACTGTTTTTTTAATTGGTTAAGAATTATTCGGCCATTGACCCGCAACGCGGACAGAGCATCAACTACTAGTAATAAAACAAACACAATAAAGGGAATAGTGTGGAATTTAAAACTGGACACGTTCATTAATTATAGAGTTTCTTTTTACGGGTTAATAGAAAAGCTATAAATTAACTGAAAACACATCCAAAAGTAAATTAGTTGCACATTGACAATGCATATATATGAAAAAAATAACTTATGCATTTTTAATTACATTATTTTCATTATTTTAGTTTTTGTTAAAGTTAAAAATAAAATTATGTATTTCCTCCAGCCAAAAATTACGATTGTGCCTTTAGTTCAAATTCATACAATGATATTACCCCAAGTTAAAACTTACGAATTTGGCCCTACGCAAATTTACGAACGCTGCTACAAATTTACAGTCTTGTCATCACTTTAGCTTTTGGAAAATTACGATTTTACCACAGAAAAAATACAACGTTGCCCTACCCTTAGTTAAAAATTACAGTATTTTCATTGTTTTTTTTAGCAAAACTATAAAAGTTTTTTTATCGGTTGACTCGGTTTAATTGTTTTCCGTTTTAAGGAGCTACCTAATACTTGCTCATTAGTTCTGACAAATTATTGTTTTGCCCTGAGCTCAAAATAACGGTCTTCTCATCGTTTTAGTTTTTTTCCTAGCAAAACTATATGACTGTTTTTTTAATTGGTTAAGAATTATTCGGCCATTGACCCGCAACGCGGACAGAGCATCAACTACTAGTAATAAAACAAACACAATAAAGGGAATAGTGTGGAATTTAAAACTGGACACGTTCATTAATTATAGAGTTTCTTTTTATGAGTTAATAGAAAAGCTATAAATTAACTGAAAACACATCCAAAAGTAAATTAGTTGCACATTGACAATGCATATATATGAAAAAAATAACTTATGCATTTTTAATTACATTATTTTCATCATTTTAGTTTTTGTTAAAGTTAAAAATAAAATTATGTATTTCCTCCAGCCAAAAATTACGATTGTGCCCTTACTTCAAATTCATACAATGATATTACCCCAAGTTAAAACTTACGAATTTGGCCCTACGCAAATTTACGAACGCTGCTACAAATTTACAGTCTTGTCATCACTTTAGCTTTTCGAAAATTACGATTTTACCACAGAAAAAATACAACGTTGCCCTACCCTTAGTTAAAAATTACAGTATTTTCATTGTTTTTTTAGCAAAACTATAAAAGTGTTTTTTATCGGTTGACTCGATTTGATTGTTTTCCGTTTTAAGGAGCTACCTAATACTTGCTCATTAGTTCTGACAAATTATTGTTTTGCCCTGAGCTCAAAATAACGGTCTTCTCATCGTTTTAGTTTTTTTCCTAGCAAAACTATATGACTGTTTTTTTAATTGGTTAAGAATTATTCGGCCATTGACCCGCAACGCGGACAGAGCATCAACTACTAGTAATAAAACAAACACAATAAAGGGAATAGTGTGGAATTTAAAACTGGACACGTTCATTAATTATAGAGTTTCTTTTTATGAGTTAATAGAAAAGCTATAAATTAACTGAAAAACACATCCAAAAGTAAATTAGTTGCACATTTACGATGCATATATATGAAAAAAATAACTTATGCATTTTTTAATTACATTATTTTCATCATTTTAGTTTTTGTTAAAAGGTGTCTGGGGAATAGCGTCATGCTGCAAGACTCTCCCATTGGCTCAAGTATGTTATGAATTTACCTAAGTTTAAAATTACGAATTTGCCCTTGTTTAAAATAACAATTTTGCCCCTGGTTAAAAGTTACGGTATTGCCATCACTTTAGCTTTTAGAAAACTATGGTTTTACCCTCAACCAAAAATTACAATTTTGCCATGAGTTCAAAATTAGAGTATTATCATTGTTTTAGTTTTTTTAGCAAAACTATAAAAGTGTTTGTTTTAACTAGTTAACTCGATTTAATTTTTTTCGTGTCTAAAGAGCTATTCAACACTTGTTTATTAGTCCTGACAAATTATAGTTTTACATAAAACTCAAAAATACAAATTTGTTATCGTTTTAGTTTATTTTTTTTTCTATCAAATCTATGATAATATTTTTTTTATAATTTATTAAAAATATTCGACCTGTGGTCTTGTAAAGCCGAGTCACGAGAACTAGTTGACACACATTTTGGTCAATATAGTAGAACACAATAATAAAAACAAGTTAGTATTCATTTACAATTTAACACACCCCTTTTAATCATTATATATGTCTATATGTAGGTCCAATATTATGTTGTTGAATCTTGAATCCTTACACACCGACCCAGTTGACAATTTTTAACCAATAAAAACACCCCCATACTTCCCACCTTCATCATCTTCCATAATTCAACTTAACTATACATACAAATTCATCATCATCATCTTTTTCATCACCATCTTCACCTTCATCCCCAACTAATCAAACATGTCCTCTGCAACAATCTCTTCACCCAACGAGGTCAACAACCACGTTGACGACGAACAACCCACCACCCGGAGAATCCGCCACCTGTCCCTCCACCTCAACCCACCCTTCACCCACAACAACCACCCCCACCAGATTGAGCTCGGAGCGTGCTCTTCACGCGCCAAGTTGGACGTGAACGCCGGCCAACTCTCATCCTACTTGCGGGGGAAACACCGTGACGTACAAGAAAAGGTTTTCGCCTATTTCAATTCCAGACCTGATCTGCAAACCCCAATTGAGATCTTGAAGGATGATTATCGGGAACTCTGTATGCGGCAGCTTGTGGGTCTTGTTAGAGAGGCTGGGATTAGACCCTTTAGATATGTTGTTGAAGATCCTGTTAAGTATTTTGCGATTATTGAAGCTGTTGGGAGTGTTGATATGTCCTTGGCGATAAAATTGGGCGTTCAGTACAGGTGGTTGTTTAACTCCTCTAATTGGGTTTTATTTCTTGTTTATGTTGATTGCTTCAATTGAATTTAGTGATAATTGTGGTTTAAAAGTGGGATTTAGGGTTTGGGTTTTTGTTTTTGTTTTTGTTTTGTTTGTTGTGAATTTGGGTATTATGGGTTTATTGTGGCTTGGGGTGTAAACGAGCCTGGCCGAGCCAGAGCTCGGCTCGGTTCGAGCTTACTTGTTTGAGCTCGAGCTCGGCTCGCGGGTAAAACCCAAAGCTCGAGCTCGGCGCGAGCTTGAGCTATTTTGAAAACAACCTCAACGAGCTAAAAGCTCGGCTTGGTCTCGTTTCAATATTGCTTAAACTAGCCAAAGCTCGGCTCGCCAATGTTATAATCATTATTATTATATTATATATAAAAATAAACAAAATTTTGTTTGGGCTCAATTGAGCTTTGTATTTCAGGCTCGAGCTCGGGCTTGATAACAAAACGAGCTCTATTTCAGGCTCGAGCTCGTTAAAGCTCGGCTCATTCGAGCTTTTAACCGAGTCGATAACGAGTAGCTCTCGAGCCTCTGGGCTTATTGTTTACACCCCTAAATGTGGCGCAAGTTGTTGATTTTTTTTTTAATTTTAAGATTGGATTTTAGAATTAATTTTTGTTGAAAGTTTGAATGTGTTGGGTGTGTGCAGTTTATGGGGTGGATCAGTGCTAAACTTGGGTACCAAGAAACATAGGGATAAGTATTTTGAAGGTATTGACAATTTGGAGTATCTTGGTTGTTTTGCCATGACAGAGCTTCACCATGGTATGCCTTTAATCTTTTTGTTTATAAATAATTGATTATGTAATGTAATGGGCTACTTTTATTCCGCTCAACCCGTTTCCCTTCTAGTTAAGTTTTTAAGTCTACGTGTCTGGCCCGTTAGCTTAAACTTAAAGTATGGCTTGAACCAACTATTGAAACATATAATTTGTTAAAATAGTAATTGAGTATGTAATGGGCTACTTTTAATCTGCTCAAAGCCGTTTTGACCCATTTTCCCGCTAGTTAAGCTTTTTAAGTTTATGTCTAACCCGTTAGCTTAAAAGTAAGGCTCAAACCAACCATTAATATGTAAAATTTGATAAAATAATAATTAATTATGTAAATCTGCTCACCCATTTAGGCATTTAACCCGTTTCCCTTCTAGTCAACTTTTAAAGTTTACCTGTCTGACCCGTTAGCTTAAAAGTATTGCTTGAACCAGTCACTAAAACAAAAAAAAATGTTAACATAATAAATTACATAATGGGCTACTTTTAATCTGCTCAAGGCATTTAACCGGATACCTTTAGAGTCAAGTTTTAAGTTTACCTGTCTGACCCGTTAGCTTAAAAGTAAGGCCCAAATCAACCAGTAGATCATAACAGTTTGTTAATAACGACAGCTAACGAGTTCTCTTTTGACTGCGTTCCTTTAAGGTTCAAATGTTCAAGGCATCCAAACTATTGCGACCTTCGATCCCGTAACAGATGAATTTATCATCACCACCCCGAATGATGGAGCCATAAAATGGTGGATCGGGAATGCTGCAGTTCATGGTAAATTTGCAACGGTTTTTTCTAAACTAATGTTACCGGCACGCGACAAAAACGCTTTGTCTGATATGGGTGTTCATGCTTTTATTGTTCCAATTCGGGATCTAAAAACCCACAAAACACTTCCCGGAGTTGAAATAAATGATTGCGGTCATAAAGTAGGTCTAAATGGTGTAGATAATGGCGCATTAAGGTTCCGTGATGTTAGAATTCCACGAGAAAATCTTCTTAACCGATTTGGAGACGTGTCAAGAGATGGTAAATACACAAGTCCCCTTCCAACTATTAATAAACGATTTGCAGCAACATTAGGTGAGCTTGTTGGTGGACGGGTCGGGCTTGCTTATTCTTCAGTTGGTGTACTCAAAATAGCTGCCACTATTGCTATTAGATACTCATTACTTAGACAACAATTCGGGCCTCCAAAACAACCGGAAATTAGCATTCTTGATTATCAATCTCAACAACATAAGTTGATGCCAATGTTAGCCTCCACTTATGCCTTCCATTTTGCAACGGTGCATTTGATTGAAAAATATGCTCAAATGAAGAAAACCCATGATGAACAATTGGTGGCTGATGTTCATGCACTTTCGGCTGGACTCAAATCTTATGTGACTTCTTATACGGCTAAGTCATTAAGCATCTGCAGGGAAGCTTGTGGGGGCCACGGTTACGCTGCTGTAAATCGGTTTGGAAGTTTGAGGAACGATCATGATATTTTTCAAACATTTGAAGGGGACAACACTGTTCTTTTACAGCAGGTATGGTTTCTCTAATGGTCAACATATGTTGTGGTTTGACTTTTTAGCTAAGCATTTTTTTTTAAATTTCGGTGGCAGGTGATCTGTTGAAGCAATACCAGGAGAAGTTCCGTGGTGGGACATTTGCGGCTACATGGAGTTACTTGAGAGAGTCGATGAATACGTATCTTTCTCAGCCCAATCCCGTGACCGCCAGGTGGGAAGGTGAAGATCATTTACGAGATCCAAAATTCCAGTTGGATGCTTTCCGGGTAATTATCAAATTTGCCCCATGTTTTTGACACTATTAAATTTTAAAATGTTACCTTGTGGACCAAAAGCGTTATATCAGCATTTCACCAATTCCTTGATGAGATTAATGTTATTACGCCTCCGTCTCCCAAAAAAGTCGATCTTTTGACATTTAAATGTTAGACTCGTGATACTTGTATTATCGGGTGGTTTTAGACACGTCTCGATATTTAGAATAGGGATACTTCATGCATCCCCCTCAAAACTTTGTATAATAATATATTTACCCAACAGAAAGTATTTTTTTTAATAAAATGGGTTATATTAAACGTCAAGTATATTGAACAGGTATATTTGATATTTACTTTTTTGGTTGGGTAAATACGATACAATGGAAGTTTTTAAGGGTATATATGAAATTGCCCTTTTTGTTAAACCGTATTTGCAATTCAGAAGGTGGTTAATTTGTTATATATATGTATGGGTGCAGTATCGAACATCTAGATTGCTACAGAGTGCTGCAGTACGATTAAGGAAGCATACAAAGACTCTTGGAAGCTTTGGTGCCTGGAATAGATGTTTAAATCATCTCTTGACGCTTGCGGAATCCCACATTGAAACGGTCATTCTTGAAAACTTCATTGAAGCAATTAAGAGGTATCTAACTATTTTGTCGATGTTGTTCATATATATATATTCACCGTCTTATTGTTTTGGTTTATTTTGTTGTCTAATTCAGGTGCCCGGATGCAAATTCTCGAGCTGCTCTGAAGCTTGTTTGTGATCTTTACGCCTTGAATCTCATATGGAGCGATATAGGAACTTATCGTAACGTGGACTATGTTGCTCCTAACAAAGCCAAGGTCAATACCTTTTGTTACTTATAGTAATGGCCTATTTTGTCATTTTGTCTATATGTTCCTATAATAGTTGGAATTTTCTAGGGTGGCAATTCCTGACGCAACACATAAATAACGGTAATGATGAGGCTTTGAGTTGCCATATCTAACATGTTTAATAAACGGGTCATGTTCGGTTTAACAAGTTTGATTGAACAATTCGTGTTCGGGTTAACCAGTCAACTCATGTTGAACAGGTCGACCCGCCAACCCATTTAAATAATATGTTACGACACTCCAACTGTTAACAACCCAACAACATGTCTTACTCGTGTTGCATGATTTTAAGTTTCCAAACATGTGAATTCAATGCCCGTTTTCTTTCTTCTTCTGTGTAGGCAATCCACAAGCTGGCGGATTATTTAAGTTTCCAGGTGAAGAACATAGCTAAAGAACTTGTTGACGCATTTGATTTACCCGATCATGTGACAAGGGCCCCAATTGGCAAGCAGTCACCGGGTGAAGCCTATGCCGAATACACCCAATTTGTTGGCTTCTAGCCATAGAAACCGGATCATACAACTCAGAAAAGGAAGACTATGCTCAAAGTCTGAAAATAAGAACATAAATGTGGTGAATTTGTTACTTTCTTAAAATTGTTTCGGCTGTTATTTTTGTGAAATTACGAAAATAACACTAGACATTATGAAAATGATAGTTTGGTCAAATCTTTTCTGTATGGACCAAATTAGGTTTCATGGTTCTACTGGTCTCATACCATCCTTAGCCAGGAACTGGTGGTTTGGACCAATGTCCGTTATGGTTAGGTGCGGTTCGTACCCTGATTGCGCTTTTTTAATTAGGATCGCTTGAGGGCTGGTTGTCTAATATTGCTATAGTCTTCAATGCTTGGTCTATCTTTTTCCCTAATTGTTACCAGCTATAGTTTTATGATAAACTTTTTCAAGAACGATTACGGAAGACTTATTAACATTAATACATTGGGTACAAGTTCTTCCACGTTAATATCTAACTACTAACTAATTTAGGAAGATGTTACATGTAATCTCGTGATGGTCCGTCACACACACTTGGCTAATACTAATTGAATACAGTTAAGTTACCCGCACACTTAGCTAAAACCAAGTGAATACAGTTAAGTTACCCGCGTGTGCACATCTCGTGTCTAAATATACTTCATGAGTTGCATCTCTATTGCATGGCCATTGTTGTTCACCAACCGACCCGCTGGTGCATAGCTGTTAGTCTCGTACTCAGGTTTGTGTACCTTCTTAGAAGTCTTGATGATACGCGAGATGGTAGTCGCATAAGTTTGTGTTTATTTGTAATGAATATTTGTGACATTAACTATAGAGGTATAAAACTCCTAAGTCATGCTTACTTTGATGAAACC
Source organism: Scalesia atractyloides (assembly GCA_947069175.1). Classification (NCBI taxonomy): domain Eukaryota; kingdom Viridiplantae; phylum Streptophyta; class Magnoliopsida; order Asterales; family Asteraceae; genus Scalesia; species Scalesia atractyloides. The sequence continues at coordinate 40,009,333 of CAMTDV010000014.1, read as the reverse complement.
GAAACTGGACAATATGCTATTCACAATGGCTGAAACGGAACCATCGGTTATGTCAGTTTTCAGTTATATTTGGATCGGTTATGTCGGTTATTCAGGTATCTATGCTCACCCCAACACAAACCACAATTTATTCCATACACATCTCTAAATGCTGACATGGGCAAGAAAGAAAAACAATAACAGTTGAAATAATAAAACTATAAATTAATTTTCATATGATAGAAGTTCTAGTTGGTGGTCTATAATTCAAATACAAATTTCCTGCAGTTTCCCCCTTCTCTTTTATCTCTTCATACATCTTCCATGATTCTTCACAATAGGTGGTCAAACGATCGAAAACCTTGGTCAAACTCCCATCAATCATGCTTAAATCCCACCCTGCTATCATCTTCTCCTCTCCATTCTCAATCAAACTCAACTCCTTGTTCTTCATTTCTTCTTCCATCGAAAGCCGACGAATATGACATAACAACTCTTTGATCACATCACTTTCTGCCAAGGTAGAGTTCGAACCCCGGCTGACCAATCACGGCACAGTATGAAAATCGGTGGGACCACAGCCTGTCGAGGAGAAAATGGTCGACGGCCCATGGCCCGTTCCTTTGGTTGAGTGATGCAGTTTTGGAGCCAGTTGTTGATTGCTTCAACATATATGTGTAGGATTTGACCAGGTCTGAAAAACTTGACCCGAAGCGCTCCACCTCATGTTCCAGCTCAGCAATGATCACTGGGTTCTTGGTCCATGTTTGTGTTCTTGTATTCTTTGCATAGTTAGCTGTTAGGTATTGAGCATGGTGGCATTCGAGCATCGACTTCCACATTCTCATCATTCTGCGTAATTTAATCACCAAACATAAGTACGGTAAGTTTGGTAAAGATTTTTTGGTCACATGCGGGTTGAGCTTGGAGTGTTACAGTTATATATTTACATGCTTACCCTTGAATGAGTTCCATGAGTTGAGGTTGTAACTCTTCGTCGCGCATTTTTTCAATCCGTTTTGATATGGAATCAACCGTATGCAGTGCCACCTTCATACGTGAGTGTAGATCTTTAGCCACAGCTCGGGTTTTATCGATTAAATGAGGTTTGAGATCCTTGGCGAATTGATGTCTAAGTTCATCACACTTCTTTTCATACTCTTTCCTAATACTTTCACTAGCCCGCATATATTAACAACATAACAATCATAATAAACTTTCGGAAAAAGACATTTGACCCGAAAAGTCAAAATGTCAAAATCGACATTTGACCTGAATATTCAAAGGGGGATTGGTTTACCTTCACTTCATCATAGAGCTTCCTTTCCCAAGCATACAATCTGTCAAGTGTTGAGGAATGGCTTCCTGCTATCATGCAAAACTCTTCTATGAAGTTGTTTTCGTTATCGTTATCATCGTTTGATGGTGGGCCCGGAAGACTCAACAACGATGAATTTGTAGACATTGATCGCTTCCATGTAATGACTTTTGTTCTTTGTTGAGGTTCTACAATTGAAAAAAAACCGGTTACATTCGTAAGATGCTTGTTGGAGTCCTATTTCTTTTAATATTTTCTTTCCTTATGAACATTCGGGACATGTATTCAGGTTTGAGATTGGGCATGAAAATTAGATTTAGAAATGTTTGCAAGTTCGAAATGGTTATGCGATTAGGTGATACCTGAATATATTAATATATAAAATATATATAATAAATAGTATGTTAAAGTTGTTAAAATTATAGAATTGTTATTAGTGTAATGATATGTTTAATATTTCAAGTCAATTGAGGTAAATTTAAAATCGAATATTTTGTAAATTTTTCACCACATGATACTATAAACGGGTATACACAATACCCATGGCTAGACCCGCGTACCTAATGGGTATCAAGTGACAGATATTAGACATGGTTTTATAATCGGGTATGTGACTGAAATTACGAATATAATTGACCCATTGACATCAAAAGCTAGAACCAATCAAACCGAGTCAAAGACCCAAAGTTAGAGCCGGGGGTCTTACTGGAAGCAGCCTCTCTATTCATACGAGTTAGAGGTAACGCTGTCTACATCTTACCCTCCTTAGAACCTGCCTTAGCTTTGCTATCGGTGGGATATATTGAGTATGATGATGATGATCAAATGCGACATAAATTACAAACGAAACTACCAAACTTACCATGTAAAACAAGCGAGTTTTCCCCTCGAAAACAAGTCAGAAGCGACGAAGATGATCCAGTTGAGCCACCTGAATCAAACAACCATCTCAAATCACAAAACACTCAAACAACTAAACCTTATAACCATCATACAAACCGAAACAAAACACGACATACCATTCGCTTCCATATAGCTAATCTGAATCTGATTTGCCTCAAGCATCCTCTAAACTTCATTCCCCGCTTTCGAACCTCTAACCAACCAATCCTCAACCTCTTTCATCTTCCAAACAAAACCTTTACCCCTATGAAACACAACCTCAGCAGGATCCTCTGTTTCCTCTGTTTCACAACCATCTTTCAACCCACATTGTTCAATCTGACCACTTTCACAAATCGAATCATCCCCAATCACTTCCCCATCCCCAATTTGACCCTGTTTCATCGTAACCAACCGGTCTTGACCCATTAACCTAAAGCTCCCATCACTGGGATCAAAATAGTCCCACGAGAACCGTGGTGGTGGAGGCGGTGGTGGTGGCGACATTGTTAACGATTCGACGTCGTCTACGTATACCTTACTGGTGTTATTAACAGTGGACGGATTAAGATTAACTGTCACAGAACTAACTTCAGGTGATTTCATGTAATTTAAGGTTGAATTGTGGTGAATGTGGGTTGGAGATGGTGGAACAGAGGATTCCCCTGTTTCTGCTGCTAATTTGCCGAGGGTGATTCCGAGGTTATGAAGTGATTGGATGTAAACAACATGGGATGCTGCTAAATTGTAGCGTGAATCGATTGCTTGTTTCATGAAACGTCGTCGTTCTTTGCATAATCGTAATGGTTCGCAGGGCTCTGTTTTTGAATTGGAAACACCCATTGTAATGAGATGAGATTATGATGAGCAGATTATAAGTTGGGGTTTTGAAGAAAAGTGAAAAGGGTATCGGAAGAAAAGGTGTGAGTTGAAATACGGAGGGGAAACATGAATATATCTGGGAATCTGATTCACTGGCTTTTTCAAAGTGAGGGTCCATACCTGCACAACACAGCTGCTTAAGTAATCAACTGTGTATTGACGTCATGTGATTTTGTGTTATACACTAGTATATGTTTTATATTTGGTTACTATTCGGGGGTGCACAAGTGATGTACATTCCTATAGGTCGAAAATTCGTTTATATTCGTTCGTCTAATGAACAAACACGAACAAGAAATTTTAGTCGTTAAAGTAAACGAACGAACATGAAAAGAGGCTGCATTTGTTCGTTTACGTTCATGAGCGTTCAATAATGTGTTCGTTCATTTTAAACGTTTTTATATGTATTTTTGTTTTGTTGTTTTTAGTATTTAAAAATTTGTAACCCTAGTTATGCTATGTCTCCCCCAATATCCATTATTTGATCATTTTAATTTCGGTTTATGTTAAAGCTTGACAAACTTTTTAATTTTGTTAAGAGAATTACAAGTTTTGTCCTTTATATTTACATTAAATTGCACGCTGTCATTTTTTTCAAAAGTTTACAGGCGGTGTCCTTAACCTTCCAAAATCTTGCACGTTATGTTCTTTAGGCCAAACCCAGTTAATTTTTTTGGTTAAATATGGTCATGTACATTGCACATGAGGGCATATTTGTCTATTCACATTCCCATGGGTGATATGTTTAGGTCATATATATCTTTTTCATTCTATTACATTATAGTCCCTACACATTAAACATTTACACATAGCTCCTGGGAAGGTGAATAGACAAATATGCCTTCGTATGCAATGCACATGAACAGATTTAACCAAAAAATCTAATTGGGTTTGGCCTAAAGGACATAACGTGCAAGATTTTGAAAGGTTAAAGACACCACCTGTAAACTTTTGAAAAAAAGGACAACGGCTGCAATTTGGTATAAACATAAAAGACAAAACTTGTAATTTACTCTTTTGTTAATCATGTTTCTGATAATTATGTCAACTGTGTTCGGATAATTATGTTAAGTTCTTATTTATTTTTTGGTTGATTCTTCATAATCTTTGTGATGAATTATGCATGTTATATTCTAAAGTGAATATATGTTTGCGGGTATTCATTTGTGTTCATAAATGTTGTTTGTGTTCATTGGTATTCAATAGGGGTGAGCAAAAACCGAACCGTAACCAAAATCCGAACCGTTAACCAAAAAAATAACCGAAACTAACCGAAACTGCCCAAACCGAACGGTTATGGTTAAATGAATATGATTAACCGATCATTCAGTTACGGTTACTGTTAAGGCATCTTCATTAACCGAATTTAACCGAACCGTACCTTGTTTCTATATATATTTGTCTTTAGAAGTGATTTTTTTTTAATAAGCATTAGAGTTATTATATTTTTTTTATCATACCACTCTTATTTTCTTGTCTTTATTTATTTGTGTCCCTTTTTTATTTATTGTATTAACAGCTAATTATCTATATCCAAAGTATGGTTATATTAGTTTTTAATTACTTATGGACTAAATCGTTCATTTTTCAGTAAAGATTTTTGCTCTGAAATCTAAAATAGCTTAAATAGGAACATAAGAATGTGTTATTTTTTTGAAACGTTAATACTATACAAGAATACAACCATACATGTATCTAAAAACACAAACATATATATATATATATATATATGGGAAGGATAAAATAAAAACCCACTTGAGTTGAGAAGACTCAAGAAAACCCTATGTAACATTTTTATTTTTTTCTAAAAAAAATAGGGAATGTAAGTTATATGTTAATGAACGTTTTGTAACAAAAAAAGCGCCGAGTGATTTTTTTATAAAAAATTACAAAAAATCAGTTTTTTAGCATTTTTTTTTTGTAACTGAAACTTTAAAAAAAAATTATAAAAAAACCATCCGGCTCTTTTTATTTTTTTTTGTTACAAAATGTTTATTAACATGTAACTTACATTCCCTATTTTTTTAGAAAAAAATAAAAATGTTACATAGGGTTTTCTTAAGTTTTCTCAACTCAAGCGGGTTTTATCTCTGTACTTCACCTATATATATATATATGTTAATAACCGAAATAACCATAACCGAACCATAAACCGCCGATTAACCGAACCACGGTTAACTGACTATCGGTTATGGTTACGGTTAACACTTTTTGATTAACCGAACTGGCGGTTAACCGACTTTGCACACCCCTACTGTTCATGAACATTTGTTTGAGCTCTTACGTTTGGTAAGTGTTGATGAACACGTTCATTTCCTTAATGAACGAACACGAACAAAGCCTTGTTCGTGTTCGTTCGGTTCATTTACAGCCATATGAATAGGCATAACGTGGTTAACAGGTTAAGTTGAGCCAAACTTGGCTCGGGTAGTAGATGTTTAAGTTTAAGTCTAACTCGTTAATTGCTATTATATACTAATAATATACATATAGTTATGTTCATTTTATGTACAACAATAATTATTATATAAATATATAATTAATAATTGATTATTGATTAATTTTATAAATAGTAAACTAGTTTAATTTCGCTAGCTCGTGACCCAACTCAAACTCAATACTTATTCAAATTTTATTTATTCAAGTTTGTAACGAGTGAATCTCAACTAGCTAATCTTAATCAAGTTAATTCCCTTTTCAAGGAATGTACGTAACTTTTTTTAAAGATTTGAAATAATGGTTTTATGAATGTGGGCCATGGTGGATTTATGAAAAAAGTGAGAGGAATCTGTCAGGATGACTCATCAACACCACCATTCTTCTTGATCTCATTCTTTCCCATCAACCTTTGTTCTACAAAAAGATATTGATTTTAATACAAAAGTGTATCATAAAAGATTAATGATAAAAGTGATGACTTTATGAATTAATTACATAACTAAACCAATCTTTTGTTTATATATAGTGTATTTTAAAGTAAACACTAATGCATTTGTAAATTAAGTAAACATATTCTGATCATTGATTTACATCATTAAATCGAAAAATACATTAGAGTATTTTCATCATTAAATCTTGACTATTGATTTACCCTGGTATATTATGTATGTTAAATGAAAAAAAATGAAATATAACTTATGCAAAATATTACCTTTTCTTCTACACCACAAACTTTTTTAAAACTACTTTTCCAGAAAAAAAAAGTGTAATAATACTTTTAGTTTTTGGGTATGGATGAGTGTTGGAAATGAGTCTAATTACAATTATATGAGCATATACATTAAAAATACTTGGTTTTATATAATTAATTTTATACACTAAAAACAGGTATCATAGGTAAGAAAAAGTAACCTACTTACCAATTGGTTAAACATAATTTCACAATTCACATGCTTTTATTTTAGTTTCACAAAAATATCAACTTTTACAATAATGTTCTTTTCTTCCTTTTCATTTTTACCCATAAAATAACAATACACATAACTATACAATACACATAACTATCACACTCGTAAGTATTTAGTTCTAGAACTTATGTTATAATGTAATCAATTTTGCAAATGCTGCTTACAACAAGATGTGACTTCTTACATCAAATGATAATTATATAATTATACAAGAAATATAACACACCAAAACACCATCTTGCTACTGCCGGCTGTCGATGCCCGAGTACTAGCCGGCTGTCGAGGCCCGAGTACTATTCGCCTAGGCAACTACCCCCCCCCCCTCGATTAATCTCCGCCTAGGCCGAGTACTTTCCAAGTACTCTCAAATCCGATTAGGGAGCGCATAACGACTTTTGCAACCATGCATTTAGGACGTTTTATAATGAATGACGTTATGAAATTTTCTTATGCAAAAAAAAATAAAAAATAAAAAAAATAGACTTTTTTGTTACACCTAAATTTTCAACATACTTATTTTATAATACATGCTTACCAAAATCTATATAAAATTGTGTACAAATAACATTACCTTGCTACTAAAGTGTGTAAAAACCTCAAATAAATTAGATTATACCGTCTTTTAGCAATTTTTCAACATCTAAATAGTAGATATATTTAATACATCTTCCTTTAGTTTCCTCTAGTGTCTTTTTCTCTATCACACGACAAATGACAACACATATCACACTCATGGCCAACCCATAAATCCTTGTGAATTATCACTTTTGCTTTTTCGAACCAACAATCACAAGGTCCAACCTCCTCTTGATCCCATGGCAATGAATATGGCCTTGTCTGAATGTTATCGTTTCAGGAACACATTGTAACACCTAATAATTCTTGTATATTTATCATAGTTTAGGTCCATTATCTACACATTTATCCTATGCGTCAAGGACACGCAGTGGCGGACCCAGAAATTATTTACTGGAGGTGCGAATGTGGGTCTTAACCAACATTTTATGGGGTGTGGTCGGGATTATTGCCTATAAAATACACGAAAATTTTCTTTTCAAGGGGTGTGTCCGCCCACCTAGGCTATAACCTAGGTCCGCCCATGAGGACAAAGCATTTTTAAATTTACAAGTGGTTAGTACTAATCCATGTACAAAAACATATCTTATTTTAGCTGCATTTGATTTACAAAAAAACTTATAGATATTCGAAAGTTAACTTAAAATAAATAAAAATCAATAAAGGGATTATGACCCGGATGACTCGTAGCAATTGCAATATTCGAACCCACGCCAGTTCATTAAAAGGAAGAGCTCTAGTTAAAAATATGAAAGCAAGTTTATATAAAGCAGAAAGAGTAAATTACAAGTTTTGTCCTATATGTTTACATCAAATTGCAGGCGCTGCCCTTTGCCTTTAAATTTGACGAGTTTTGTCCTTAATGTTGCAAAATCTGCACGTTATGTCCTTTAGGTCAAACCCAGTTAATTTTTTAGTTAAATATGGTCATGTGCCTTGCACATGAGGGTATTGTTGTCATTTTAACTCTCCAAGGACTATTAAGTAAATAACTTATTCAAAGGACTAAATATGTAAAAAGATTAATATAAATAAAAAAACTAATTAAAAAGATTCTCTCTATCTCTCTTCTGTCTCTCTCTATAACACGTCTCTCCAATCTCTCTCTCTAAAACTGCATTCAGGCCTGCAACAACCTTGGATTTCGGAGTTGAAAATGTGAAGAGTATGATTGCGGTTAGGGTTTGTTGTGTCGGCGTCGGAATCTTCGTCGGAGGAGGAGCGGAGGTTGAAGTCCAGCGGTGGTGGCGGTGGGTTTAGAGTGTGGGGTTCAAGATTAAGGGTTGATACTGATTAGGTTCATGTAATTTTTAATATAGGTTAGTTTTTTATTAAATTATTTTAAATAAATAAATAAAAGGACTAAAATACCCTTAGGTGATCAGATTTAACTAAAAAAAATAACCAGGTTTGGTCCAAATAACGTGCAGGATTTTGCAACATTAAGGACAAAACTCGTCAATTTAAAGGCAAAGGGCAGCGCCTGTAATTTGTAATTTGGTGTAAACATAAAGGACAAAACTTGTAATTTACTCAAGCAGAAAAAAGCTGGGGAAAAAAAACATAACTCCCAAATGGTCCACATGAGTGGACCAATAGGGTGCGAATATTGTTCATCTATATTATGCTTAATAGACTATATAAATATAAATATGTATTATGTTATATAAAATCAATATTTACACATATATAGACGCATAATAACTAGTAAATAATAAAATAATTAAGTCTGAGCGGAGAATACTGGTAACGACAGAGCTTTAGTTATATTAATAGACATCGAAACAAGTTAAGCTTAAACTTGAGTTTACGTGACTTAAACGAGCCAATCTGAACCTCAACTCTACTCATTCGTTTATCCTATCACATTTAGAAAAGCATTTTTGGTTGCAATTTCTTTTACACTTTTTAAAAAGCCGTAAATTTTAAATAAGCTACTTTTCAAAAAGCTATAACTTTTGATAAACAAAATTACTCAAATGATACCTTTTATTTCTATTTGAGGCTTTATTGTGTCATTTTACTTTTTCTATTGCTGAACATCATATTACCATCTCAAGTTTTTGCTCTAGCTAAACATATTCAATATCTTTTTATAAAATTTGATTTCGGGTCCAAAAGTTTGTCAAAACATCGAGGGCTATAATGGTAATAATAACAATTATACAAAAGCTGAAAACTTGATGCTACATGCATAATTAAACTCTCTCCAAGCATATAAATTGTATCTAACAAAATAGATTAAGATCATATAAAACCTTAAAACTTTTTTTAAACATTCTAATACTTTTGCCAATATACATACACAGTTTTATAATTATGCTCAAGATATAAAAAACCTTAAAACTTTTTTTTCAACATTCTAACCTTAAAACTTTTTTTTTCAACATTCTAATACTTTTGCCAATATACATACACAGTTTTATAATTATGCTCAAGATATAAAATTATGAATCAAAAATATAAAGTTAATGGCAAATCAAAGTTTTCTCATGATCCGGATGCCAAATACAGTAATTCTTTCAACGACCCGAGTTGAGTGGATTTAAAAACTAAAAAGGTTTCTTGCAGCAGCAGCATCCAACTTATAACTTGGTCAAGGTTTTTTGCAGCATCTGATCCTTATAAAGGGCCAAATTCTGAAACACAATGCATGATATGTATCACTTACCCATAAATCACATGACAATAATATTCTCACTCTATATGCATCACCTAATAAAGTTTATCTATTAAAAGATATGCTTAGCTAGACCCGAGTCAAGCATCACTAAGTTAATCATTCAACAAAGATAATTAAAACAAACAAGCTTAGAGGCAGATTAACTACGAAAAAAGTCCATTTTGAGGCGAATTAGTAATGGATCGTCTTGGTCACAAATCCATGGATTACTCTCACTATTTGGAGGGGTTTAAATTAATTGATTTATTATGTTTTTGTCCATTTGGGTCACTAATAACCAAAACATTTTTACGTGCACAGATTTGGGATCGTGTGTGAACTTTCTGTTTTGTTAGAACAATGGTTGCAAAAGTCGTTAGGCGCTCCCTAGTCGGTCGAACGGGGAGTTGAGAGTACTCGGTCTAGGCGGAGTGTACTGGGGGAGTACTCGGACATGTTAAATTATAAAGAAATTACTTTTTGGAGATTAAATATATGTCAAAAAACATAAATTTACTAATATTTATAACAAAATACGTGAAAATGAAATCAATTCTTTAATATGATAGACATAGAAATTATGTTTTATATTATTTAAGTCAAACTAGGCCCGAGTTGACCTACTAGATCCAATTATGGCCGAGGTTGACCGCGTTTGACCGACTCCGAGTAATTAGGCGGAGTCGAAGAAAGTCACCTCGGCAGCCTACCTTGTAGCGACTACTCGGGGAGTACTCGGCCTTGGAAACCTTGTTTTCCAACCATGGTTAGAACCATGAGAACACATTCACAAGTTATTTAAACTTTCTTCCAAAAGGTAGACTTTTAACCACAAAAAATGGAATAGAGTTTGCATTTCTGAGAATAGGAAATGTGTAGTTAGTTACCTTCACCATAAACACCATCGAAAAGATGCCAAGAACAAGAACCAGTCATGTATATAGTTATATGTACATGTATATGAATTGGTGGCATATACACTGTATTAGAGAGAGGGGGAGGGTTAAAGTAAAAATGTTTATAATTCAAAAACATTTTTATGATTTTTAAAGAAATATTCTTGAAAACACAAGGTCATACAAGAACTTGAAAATGGTGGGATACAATAAAACATTTTTAGATTAATTATAAATTTTTATGCATCATATATTGATATTTGTGCATAATTTCCAAAAATGATGTACTAAATGAAAAAAGAATGAAATTGTACATCATAATGAAAAAATCATTTTTATTTATCATACAATCTTTTGAAAGTCAAGGTCACCCAAGGATTATAAAATGGTGGGAACTGAAAACAAAAAGAAGAGGTTTTTATACCCATCCTTGACTTCTCATGGACTTAAGCCTTCTATGTTCTTAACTCTCTCTCTCTCTCTCTCTCTCTCTCTCTATATATATATATTATATATATATATACACGCACACACACACACACATATGATAGGTTTAACTGAGAACTACTAAACACATGTATTCATAGGCTCTTAGAGTAAATTACAAGTTTTGCCCTTTATGTTTATGCCAAATTTCAGGCAGTGTCCTTTGCCTTTAAAATTGACGAGTTTTGTACTTAATGTTTCAATATCTTCGGTACGTCCTTTGGCCCTAACCCAATTAATTTTTATCGTTAAGTTAGGTCATGTGCAGAGCACATGAGGGTGTTTTAGTCTTTTCCCCTACCCCTTTAATGCTCAAAAGAGTAGTAACTATGATACTTTGGTCAGGTAACGGGTTATTTGACGATGAAAATGTTTATAAATATATGGATGGCGTCTATATGTAGGATATGCGTACATTTATACATACCTGTGTGTGAGTGTGTGCTAGGTTTAAAAAGTGCGACTCTCGTGAGGTAATGGAGGCGGCAACGAAGTGCTCCAATCATGGTGAAGAGGAGAATAACTAACTCGGCACCTTTTTTCGGCTGAGGCGATGGAGGCAGCGCTTCTTGAGCATGTCGGTAAAATTTAGGATCTAAGGTTGTGATCTTCATCGGTCAAGAGAGTTGGAAATGGTATAATAAAGGGGGAAAGGGAGATATCAAACCTCAAATGGCTTAGAAAGATGGGAAGGGTAGTGTGTGTCTTGTAGTGGGTTTTAATTGTGTGTTGCAAACTTGCAATAGCTTTCTTTCTGCAATTGTGTTGCAGCACAATTTCTAGAAGAAAATATTTCTTTGATTTTAATATTTAAACTATGAAGTTTATCTTTTCCTGATTTCTTTTGTTTCTTTTTGTTTGATAAATAAAAATATGTAAATTATGGAAAAACTATTTCTGTTTTCTAGTTTCTTTATATTTGGCTTTTAAGCTTCTTTGGTTGTACTCTGAGATTGTTTATGTTTTTTTAATAATAAATTGTGTGTATTTCTTTTTATTTTTGGGTGCCTAAGAATTAACAAATAATTTTTTTATCTTGGATTAATCTAAAGGTTTTATATGAATACCCCACGCTTCACGTAAGTGAAGCTCTCACCTCACGTCTTAGCTTTTGAGACCTAAGCGCCTCGTTTTATAAATTTATGCGTTTGCGCTTAGTATGTGTTAATAAGCATCTTGGTTTAAATAGCATGCATCAAGTGCTAGACGTCTCAGGTGCATCGCCTCTTGTAAAAGGGCGGCTGCAACTATAAAAAGGCCACTGCTTCTTCCTATTAAAAAAAGAGACTATTGATTCTTCCACAACTGCAACTAACCCTATAAGGTCACACACTTTTCCATCACAGTCTCCCACTTTACTATCCTGGTGTGATCCATATGTAGAAGACACTATCGCAAGTTGGAACAGATTGCAAATACTTATTCTCATTTCTCGCTTTGATTCATGCTACACAATCTCTTAGCAACTACCTAAAGTAAGCCTAGCATACTTACACGTTAAATAAATAGATAACCTACATATTATCCAAAAAAGATTGTATCATGAACAGATAAATGTCAGATTTGTTACCGAAGTATAAGCATAAACACCAGCCTCCTTAGTTCCAGGAGGACTCCCCTTCTGATGAATTTTCCGTCTTTATATATGTATAACATCGGCACCCCAGTAGATAGCTCTAAGTTGATTACCTTTTAGAAACAAATAATATTACACAACTGTAAAAAAAACATAAAACTATAAAAAAAGACAGATTTTTACCTCTTGAGGACTTAGATTATCAAGATACATGATAATAGACCTCAGGGAATTCGCATGTGCAACAACCATCACATGCTTTCCCACCATAAGCTGTGGTTCTATCTGTGCAATACAAACATTATGAGCACCAGATTCTTTCAACAACATTTGGTTGAAAATACAAAAAGTAATATTACATTTTCTTTAAAGTAGGTAACGGCTCTTTGCAAGCACATTTCTAAGCTTTCACCATTCAGCGGGCAAACTTCATAAGTTCTACGCCACCTTAAAACTTGCTCTTTACCAAATACTTCAGCAGTTTCTTGCTTGTTAAGACCTTGAAGGTCACCATACCTGATACAACAAAACAACAACAATATATTATTTTATTGCTCGGCTACAACTCTTGTTTGCCGGCCCTAAGAATTCATGTACCCTGTTCGAGCTCGAAAAAATGTGCCCTTAGGCCTTAACGAAATTGGGTATTGGGCTCACTAAAAGTCTAAACCTAATGCCAATGGGCTAATAACTAATCTAAACCATAAAAATAGTTTTGTAAGTGGGCCTATGTTGGTGTTTGTATGGGTATACCTTATTAATTTATTTATTTTTACATATACATATCGGAGTTTTTTCTATTAAATATCGGGCCCTGGCAGGTGGTCCTCCCCGCCCACCTTCAGGGCCGACCATGTTGTTTACAGATGAGATTAAAACAAGAATACATTCTCTCATTTAATTGCCATGCTTTAACAACTGGAATAGACTGATTTTTGGTGTCTTCACTGTAGATTTGACTCCAAATTTCGGCTTCTTCATTCTCTTTGTGACTGATTATAGGAACCTGCACATTCAAATGCTACTTAATATAACATGTTTTAAATGGACACTGTTATTATGCAAAACAGCATGCTAGTAGAATATTATTTTCAATAGATATTAGTGAAGCGGAATTGTTGTTTCATCGTATGCAGTTTGTTATTACGGAGCTTAGTAGAAGACGCTACCTTCTGGCAGCAGTGTTGGGTAAGGGTAAGCATCGCTGTCATTTGAGAACGAACCAACGCTGACGTGTACACAACGTCAAGTGGCATGGTACTGATTCTCTTGCCGGCTTCTATTGCTTCTTCCACGCCTTTTTTTGTCAGGGGCACATCAACACAACCGGTAAACAAATTCTTTTCGTTCCACATTGACTCTCCATGCCGAACTATGATCAAAGTTGATTCGTCTGTCTTACATATTACACAAGAAAATTTAAAGAACAGTCATTGAGTAATTAAAAATATATTAAGTCACTGTAACTTGAAGGATTTTTGCATGAAATAGCATGATACTATGAACCGATTTTTCTAATTCTAGCAACAAACTATATAAATTCCCTAAAATGGCAACATATTTTGCAAAAAATAGTTATCTTCCTCCTTTCTTAATAATTTCTTTTTAAATTTTCAGTATTTTTGTATTTTCATTCAAATAACAAATACTTTCTAGCATTACTACAAAGTCAAAAACAAAAAAAAATCACAGACAGACAGAAAAGACCAAATGTTTCTATTCTTAAAAAGAAAACGTGTTTAGTGTTTAGAGAGTTTTTGGAGCCGGGGGTCCCAGCGGTTGCAACCCTCCCCAGACCCTACCAATAGCTCTGCTATGAGTGGGATCATACTGGGTACGTTTCTTTGCTTAGAGAGTTTTCATTGTTGATTGCTAGAATTACAAACCGAAACATAGTATTTGCAACTTTATCCACAAATCTCTAATTTAAACTGAAAAGCATGGAAAAGAAACTAAAGAAACGAAAATGTGCGGTTCGGATTCTGGATTGTCACTCACTTGTCCTAAACGGTTCATAACTCTTGGTCGGTGTGGACGATGCGACTGTATCACAAAGTGCAGAACAATGATTAGCTGTTCTGTTCATATTTATTTGCAGTTGCCGGTTGATTCTTGGTGATAGCTTATCGAATCCATCACGCTTAAGCAGTACACTCCAATAATGTTTTCTTGATGTTGCATTAACACCCAAATTATCAACATTTGTTTGCACACAGTTGGCCCCTGTTGCTAATTGACTAGCAGTCAAAGCCATTCTGATCATAAGTCAAACACAATGAAGTTAAATAAACACAGCACTAAAATTACAGTCCTGCAGCATTTATACACACAAGAAATTCATTCATTGAATATCCAATATTTGTTCATCGTTTAATCAATCTTAACACCTTGTTATTGTAAGTAACATAGATCATGTAATCATAAATCGCAACATATATATACATTGTAACAGAGGTAGGGCTTACGGTTATAGGTACGATCAGGCAGAAATGGGAACTAGAATGCAAAGATCGTCAACAAATGTTGTTAGTTCAGTTGATCATCGAAATCATAGAAGTCACGATCGCCGGGTATCAAAAACCTGAGATTCGGAATTTTACTGTGGAGTGTATAAACAAGGGCTTTGTAAATTCTTCGTGATACAACTAAGAGCATTACCAATAGTTAGGCATTTTTAAAGAGAGAGAAAATGAGGTGGATGAGAGATGATGAGTTGAAGGAGAGAGTGTGAATGTGTACGGAGGAAGAATGAGAAAAAATAAGTTTGTGTGAGTGGGAGTGAAGAGGGAGGTGAGAGAAATGGTGTTTTTATTGTGTGGGGTAAGTGCTTATGTGACATTTAAAAACATCAACCATCTATTGTGGATGCTCTAACACGTTGAGCCGATGACCTTGGCTGGCAGGATTTGAATTCTTCTATAAGACTTAGGGGGTGTTTGGGATTGTTTTTTCAAAATATATTATGTGTTTTGAATAATAATAATCAGATAATTAGCTGTAACAAAACATGCTGCAGAAAGATAGTGTTTGGATTTGATTATGTTATTTGATATCACAATAATCAGATAATCAACTATTGAGTGTTTAGCAAATATATATATATATATATATATATATTATATATATATATATTAGAAAATAAATAAGTGAAATGACAAAAAAAAGACATTAACCATCAAATATTGTGGAATCTCGTTTTCCGCAGCAAGGGGTGACCTACTTATTGATTATCACGTTTTGAACTCTACAAAACGTAAAAATCACTTTTTATTAATTTTTTTACCAAACACTCAAAATAGATTTTTTGCGATTTCAAAACACAATAATAAAAAAATCAGGTTGAAAACGCAATCCCAAACACCCCCTTAAGTTCGATTCTCACTTTGTGTAAAAATAAGTGAGTATTGGTGGACAATGATAGGAGATTCAGTGAAACCTTGGTTCAATCCTAAGCTAAACGGGTTTTACCTGTAATTTTATCGTCGTGCCTACGGGCGGGTGGGTTACCGGATTTTCCCCAGAAGTGGTGGTGGACGACTCGGTTACTCTCGGAGTACTCCGTTTGTCCAGTGGGTGCCCTGAGAACACCCGGGATTGATTTGTTGGCCGTTAAAAAAAAACTAACACGTTGAAAACTTAAGGTAAGTAACCCGACTCGTTTCCGGGGAAAAATAAAATTTACATGTAACTTGAATTTATACCACATGTAAGTAAAGCTAAACACGTAAAACTCTATACATATATACAATTGTAAGTTTGATGAACACTAGATGATGTTTTTTTTCTTTTTTTCTTTTTGTGTTTTTTATAATTTTAACTTAAGTTTATATCGACACGTAAATAAAAATAAACACGTAAAACTTGATTATTGTCACACCCGATTTCCACGTGTAACCCGGTGGGCCCAGTGAGGAATATCGTGACGTACGTTGATATCATCATAACCACACAACACAAAATAGCACAGTGAAAGTCTTGGATTAAATATTATAATAAACCGTAATATTCAATATTCAAATACAATGGCTTGTAATAAAGATCCACAGATGGATCATATAATTACATAAAACGATGTTCAACAGACTTTGAGCACATCTAAGGACTTGCAAGATCCTCTTATGTTGCTACTGAGCAGCTTCTAGCCTATTTACGTATTCGTACCTGTAATTTAATCTTTGAAAATAGTCAGTTTACACTGGTAAATACAATCAACCCACACATTTTGGAAACCCTTTCAAAATTTTATTTAGATGCACAATGCACGAAATTTTTTTTTATACTTGGGACAAACTATATCTCATGTTATCAGTTTTACATAACTCGATAATACAAACGGGGCCCGGAAGCTATGCGGGTTCATGATTAACCGACACACCACTTATTCCCTTATTGGAAAACCCATATTGGGTTATAAATTATAACTTATTCCTTATTGAGAACACCCGTATTGGGTTATAAATTATTTATTTAAACCGTTTCGCATCTGTCAGGTGTATGCCTACACCCATGCTTAAGTCGTTGCCACTTACAATTAAATGAGTTAAGTGTATCCAGGACATGGTCGAATTAACCCCAATGTTTAAGTCAAGCGATACGAATCAAAACGGATTATTTGAATTTCCGACACATTGGTCTTCGAATCACATACCCGACCATGCGGTAATAATTTACCGTATCCCAAACCCGTATAGGAAAATAGGTTAAGAATATTTACCTGAGCTAGCACTCGTCTTATAATGCAAATTTTCGTATTCAATTAAGTAAACGTAGGTACAATTTACCGGAAGGCTCTAGTCTGGAATGATGGTATAAACAACCAATTAGAATGCTAACAGATCTTATTTAAGTCGTAGACTTAGACCTGCTAGCTTAAAATATCAAAACAATACGATACGCTTGATTAAGCGATGACCGGAACAGAATGTAGTTTAACCCAACAAGTAATAAGACTTATATAATATGGGTAAACTATTAACATTCTGGAATTTGAAATAAAAATGATATGGTTAAACCCGTTTTGGTTTTATTACGTAAACTAATTACATAAACTTAACCGTACGCATATAAGCGATACCGGGTAACCAGATGAGTCATGAATAAGTTCCATATGCCTATATACTTTAAACAAGTTTTAATATCAATAGGATATCAACTTGTATGCCCGTTAAGGATTTAAAATCAAACAATGCCTTATAAGGGCGTTTTGGTCATTTAATTGACGTATAAAAGGTACTTGCGTATAATCTGATGTTACGACCATAAACATTCTGTAAAAATACTTTATTTATGATATAATATCAGTAGGATATCAAATATATGTGTGTTTTATAGTTTAAGTCCAAACTATGCTCCGAATGGGCATTTTGGTAATTTACACATAGTTCGGAAGCGTATTTGAGATTCTGAGTTTGTCACATGTACCCATTGTAAAAATATTTTAAATGAGTTAAAAATCATTAGGTAACAAGTCTTGGTTGGTAAATATGGTTTAAAACCATATCACGCGCCGAAAAGGCGTTAAAGGACGATATTTGCTATGTTTTATGGAAACTGGTGTTTTGAACAGGTTTAAATAATTAAAATATGTTATTTAATATAACGTATCAGTATGTAAAAGGTTTTGTATGAAAATTATGATTAAAAACCATTTTATGTGCCATAAGGGTGTTATCGTTATTTAAGAGCGTAATAAAAGATCTTGTGCATAAACTCGATTTATAAACTGAAATGGTATCCCAAAATATCCTAATCATGATATTACATCAGTAGGTAATGATTTTGGTATGATAGATTATGTTTAAAATCGTTTTATGCGCCGAAAGGGCTCTTCGGTAACTTTAAAGCGTATTTTATGATATTATATGAAAACTCGGTTTATGATCAGATTTTTAACATCAAAATATGTTAAACATGTTAACATATCAGTACCCAATTCATTTGCAAGTCCATTTGTCACACCCCAACTGATGGCGGAATCATCGGGGCGCGACACAAAGCGGTTCAGATTGTTCGAGAGAATCCATAATGACTATTTTTAAATGACAATATTTAAGCGTTAATTTCCATACAATCAACATAAAATCATTCCATAATCATTACAAACTCAAACATTCTCAAACAATTCATAATGTCGATTACAATTTTATTATGAGTTTCTAAGCAAAACCCTAAGTCCATTTGCAGCGAGTAGTAATCATTAACTGCAAGATATGTTAAATAATTGTCAATACAAAAATGTATTGACGAGAATACAAGTTTGATATAATAGCATAGTAGATAAAATATCGTGAATTTCCACATACATAAACATGATACACATAACATATAAACTCACAAGACAAATTTCACATGTTAAGCTCTCGAAAAAGGCTGCGAAGCGCGATGTGTTCCTTCCTAACTAGACCCTGTCGGGTGTTAGCCAAACTATAGTACCATACTAGCTAAGGTGGAGTTAACAAAAATGTGTCCTAGTTTACATGTTCCTAGCATCACGTATAAGTATGTATAACAGATATTTGCGTGTGATAAATCAGTTTAACGTGTATCGCGTACTTTGATAGGAATGTATGTTACACCCAAAAAGTGCGTTTAAAGCGAAAATGGGTCAAGTATACTCAAGTTGGTGCGATTAGAGAGAGAGAGAGAGGATCTGATGTAGATGGAATGGAGTGTCAGATTAGCCTTTAATCGAACAGAAGTGCATCAGTCTTCCGAATTGCTAAAACGGTCGAAACGGGAAGGAGCAGAGTATAAGTTTGGGTGAAGTTGTACCAAATCTCTTGGATTTGGTACAAGTTCGGGCGAACTTGACTGTTTGGTTGGCTGAATATACAAGTTCGGGCGAACTTGTCTGGTTTCATGAGAAACGGGACAAGTTCGAGTGAACTTGCCATGTTTGGTTGATTTTGACACAAGTTCGGGCGAACTTGTCTGATTCTCTTGAGAATTGGACAAGTTCGGGCGAACTTGATTGAATTGTTGAAGGTGTTAGGCAAGTTAAGGCGAACTTGGTCACCAATCTGGTGACAAGTTCGAGCGAACTTGACTGTTTCGGCATCCAAATCGTGCGTTTTCGCGTCATTTGCTGAGGAAATGAGTGTCCATCCCTCCAACCTTAAGCTACCAAGCAAAACCTAGGCTGGAGAGGTCTTTTGGAGCGAGTTTTAGCCATTTTATAGAAACTCGGACTAATTTGGGCGAACTTGATGGTTCGTACGGGCTAGTCCAGTTTGTGCAAAGTGACGATTTCGTCCTTGTACTTCCGGATCTGGGATTTTGCTTGACAACGTCTCGTTCCACTTCAAAGTGAACGAAACATACGTCATTTAGTCTGTATTTTGTGTGAAAATCGATGTTTTAAAAAGGTTTTACTTAGATCTAAGTATAGATCTAAGTGAAAAACATAAGTTTTGTAGAAAAAGATGAAGATTTTCGTAAACAGAAGAGTTTTGATGAAATCGAAGGTAAAACCTTGTGCAAAATCGTTGCAAATCGCTATTGTAGCTTGAAAACGGGTTGATTCTTACTTAGAAAACGAAAGTATTCGATCGGGGGAGCTCTGAGCGAACTTGGTCAGCAAGAGGAGCATGAATGAGGAGCTGGGTATTTATAGGTGAGGAGAAAAAAGGTGGGCAGACATCAAGTTCGGGCGAACGTGTCTCAAGTTCGGCCGAACTTGGCCTGTCGCACTTGGTTTGGTCAAGTTTGGGGGAATTTGGTCTTCTGTGCACCACTGGTCAAGTTCGGCCGAAGTTGGCCTGATGGCTAAGTTTTTGTTCGTTATTTCGCGTTAAGCGTTCGTTTGGCGATTCGGTTCGTATTAGATAGATATATTAAGCATTTTAGCAAAGCGTTAAGCGTATTAATCGATTAAATTAAGTTAAGATTTGATAAGTAAGCGAAGTAGCATGCGGCTTTGTTCCCAAGTCTTGCGTGAGTCGCGTTATAGTTTGAGCGAGCAAATAGCCTTGGAAACTTCACACAAAGTTTATAGTATTTAGCGAGTGCGATATGAGTGTAAGCGTTGTGATGTGCGATGTGGTGCGAAAATATGCGATATAGCGTAGTAAGCGATTTAGGTTACATTATGATCCGAAGCTCTGGTGCTAGGCGTAACGAGAGTGACGAGCTTGCGAGGAAGCGGTTAAAACCTCATTTTTAAATAAAATGGCAAAATAGTCAAAGTATGACATATTTACGGAAACTTGCATACAACTCAAATTACTACTATGATCGTGTAATATAACCTTAGAGGGTTATGCTACATCATAATATGATCATAATGGGACCTTAATTCAGTAGCATACTAATCTAATTCGGTTCATAATCGAAAGTCAACGAAGAAGTCAAATTTCGTGACTTTCGGTTGTGAATCGACTCTAAAACTAAAATTGACGAGCCGAACATGTTTACACATGTTTTAATAATTATTGTCAAGTTGTTAAGTGTTAAAACATATTTTTGAATATGTATAATCTCATATTATGAATATTTCAAAATCTGACCCGTTGACTTTTTAAACATTAATATTTTGACCCGTCAATTGACTAAACAAACGTGGTAATCTGGAGGTGCCCTCTTGAGGGATTAACACCTACCTAATTATGATCACATAGCTATGCTCGAACCAAGCACTGGCTTAACCATAGTGGTCTAAACCGAAAGTCAAAGCGTTTATAAAAAAACGCTTGACTTTTGACTTTAAAAGCCTAATTAAAAGAACAAGCCATGGAAGGAACACTTACTTGTGGTCTTATGGATTGAAGAAAACTCAAAGGAAGCTCCCAAATGCTCAGGAACCTCCAGAGGAGAGTTATAGGAAGATTATGAGAAATGGTGCAAGGTTAACTCATGAATTCACCACCTATTTATACTTGAAGAAGATCAAGGAGATCATTCCAAGTGTTTAGAGGCTTCTTAGGATGATTACAAGTGTTAAGGAGGTGTCAAGACCAGGTGAATTGGTGGCAAAACGAGTTAGGTGTCATGCTAGTGTGTTATGCTTAGTGAACAAGCATAAATCTGGTCTGGAGGCCAGCTTACGGACCACAAGGGTCTTACCATACGGTCCGTATGGTCCCTAGTCAGCAACACATACTTTCACTCGTTGTCATGTTTGGCCCCTAAACTTTGTTTCGTCGCGTTTCGTCAACCCTAACCCCTTTTATCCTGATTTCAAGGCTCTATAAGGGTGTTATAGTATATGTGACTTGGATTATGTCCGGAAATATCCCAAATGTCAGTTCGTTCGGTTATACGATCACGTGTTTCACATAAATGCGTAAAACGCTAAACGAACACGTAAAGGATTGAAATTTCGCAACGATGGACATCCTTGTATTCTTATCAATAAAACACAAGATTTTATTGAATATACATGTTTGGATTTATATACGGAGCCTGTATTCAAAATATGAGAATCGGCAACTTTCGTAATTTGTCAGGAATAGTCCCTAAATTTCCAAACTTGCGTAAAAAGTTATAATTAGCGCATAAAGCAATATTTGGCCCATACTAGGCACACATAAAAGTTGATTAACATTATAGGACTCTCGGTTCGTTAAAAGGTCATTCAGAGGCTTAGTTTGAGCATGTTGACACTTTTAGTCCCTTATTTATAAAATTGTCGTTCAGAGGTTATTAAAATAACATAACGACGCATTTGGTCCCTCTTATTACCACGTGGCATACAAGAATCAGCGGGACATGTGTCAGAATTTTATAGGACGGGTTTTTACGAGGTGTTACAATTATAAAGTATTTAGAGGTTGCCGAAATGTAAATCAACTTAAATTTATATCGACACGTAAATAAAAATAAACACGTAAAACTTGATTATAAAGTATTTATAAACCTAAGGGCTTTTAAGAGTTAATGATAAAATTGAAGGTTAAAATTATAAAAAAAAAAAAAAGGAAAAAAAAAAAAACCATCATCTAATGTTCATCAAATTTACAATTTTCATCATTAACTCTTACAAGCCCTTAGCTTTCTTAGTACTTTATAATCGATTGCAAAAGTATTTAGAAAGTTAAAAGGTTGTCGAAATGTAAATCAACTTAAGTTTATATCGACAAGTAAAAAAAAATAAACAAGTAAATCCCATTATAAAATATTTAGAAAGCTAAGGCTTGTAAGAGTTAATGATGAAAATTGAAGGTTAAAATTATAAAAAAACACAAAATTAAAAAACATCATCTAGTGTTCCCCAAATTTACAATTTACAATTTACAATTGTATATATCGTATATGTATATGTATATAAGTATAATATGTATAATTATACATATGATTTTGAAGTTCTTATGAACAGTAATTAGAGATTAATGCTTGGTTGGTCCTTGTGGTTTGCAAAAATTTCAGCGTTGGTTCCAGTGGTTTACTATTTACACTCGTGGTACCAAAAATTGTAAAAAATTTACTCGCTTGGTCCCCTACCCTAACTTCAGTTAAATAACTCTGTTAAAACACCCCACGTGCTTGGCACGTGAGGGCAATTTCGTCCATTAGTCCAGCTCATTATAAAAACCACCTTATCCTCCTTTTTCCCTCAAAATTAACGACCCTTCTTCCTCCCCTCACCCATGTTTCTCCAGGAACCCTAGAATGGCAACCTGTCGTTGTGGAAAGTTAGCCGTCATTCGCACATCATGGACCGACAACAATCCAGGACGACGATTCTATGCATGTCCATCACCGGTAAGCATTAGGGTTCATAAGTAGATGTTCTTTTTGGTTCCAATTTTTTTAAATGTTTGATATGACAAGAAGTCACTTGTCCTGGATTTGTTCGTTGGTTTGACACGCCAATGTGCCCACGAGCTGTTCGCATCATTCTAGGGCTACTCCGAGCAAGAAATAGGGCCGATCAAGAAAGGGATGAACTAAGGACTGAACTGAGATGGAAGAACACCCTGATCTTAGTACTATTGTTTCTGTTAGGGTTACAGTTTGCAATGTTGTTAGCTTGACTGCAATGTTAATTATGTAATTCGACCAAATAATATTAGAATGAATTTTGGATATTCATAGATATTGTGGCTGTGGCAAACAAAACTGTGTATATTGACATGTTAAATAAAGCGCAAAAGCGTTACGGACGAAAAATGTTAAATAAAGCGCAAAAGGGATACGGACGACCAATGTTAAATAAAGCGAAACGGACGACCATTGTTTTATAAAGCGCAAAAGCGATAAGGACGACCAATGTTAAATAAAACGGAAAAGCATGTTTAAAGCGGAAAAGCGACACGGATGACATTTATTGCCATCACTTAATAACCAACAAACCTAATAAAGACTCAACAAATTAAATTTATGACCCTGCCTAACATGTTGTTTACACCTGATCTTTCCACCTACCATATTAATTGCACAACAAACTAATTGATACCCAACAAATGTAATAAAGACATACTCAATTTCCAAACACAACAATAACTATAATAGCCGATTAACATTTCCAAAATGGTGGCATAAACATAAGCCACAATAGTGCATACCAAACATAATAAAGACAAGCAACAATTAACAAGTATTGTTTAAAGCATACGGCTGAATAACATAACAAAAAGATATTTAAAATCTAGCCCTTCATCAGTTAAGCGTATCCAGCTTATTCTTGACCTGCAGAGCCACCATCAGCAGCAAACCACCAGCAGAACCACCATCGCAGCACTGCAGAACCACCTTCAACACCCATTCCTTTCTTTGCAGCCTTGCAGCCTCTTGAATTATGGCCCTTCCCTTTGCATTTCTTACAGGTTACAGACCTACCCTTTATAGTCAGCTTCCCTTTCTTCTCCAAGATATCTTCAACCTCCACCTGGTCTTTTCTCCTCTTCTTCTTTGGCCTGCCAGCTTGTTTGTGGCGAAGTGGAGGGGTCAATGTTGTTGGAACTGGTGATATTGGCCAGAGTTTGGGACCATTGATTGGACCAACCTTGTAGGCATAAGCCTTTTTCCAAGTGTCCAGATAGTAGCATGGATGAACCCAATCCTCAGGTGGCCCCACCTGTTGTTTGTGTGCAGCCATATCCAGTTAACAGCTACGGCATGCTTACATGGGATTCCTGAAATTTCCCACCTCCTACAAGTACAAACCCTTTGTTCAACATTCACAACATATTGCCCAAGAATCCCTTGTACCTGCCACCTACTATCACCACACCATTTCACACTGCATTGGGCTGCAACCTTCTTAATCTCATCAAAGATCTCTGTTATCTTTGGTGTGAGGGGGCCCTTACACTGCTGTTGCACCTTCATTACATTGACTATTCTCTTCATCAAATACTCTCTAAGATATTCCAAACATGAAATGATTGGCTTTTCCTTCCCTTCAACAGTCTTGGCATTCAAAACTTCGCACATGTTGTTTAGTAGAACATCGGATTGTGCCAACCTACACATTGATAACCAAAAAAGAAATGTATAAAGTGATAAATTCCTTTGGTGCTTAAATTAGCAACTAGTCTAATCTTTAAAGTGAATATTACCTATGAAGTGAGATCTCGACCAATGCTTTGGTGGAATTTGTGCCAACCATTTGTATGCTTCCTCATTGAACTTCTTCAACTCTTCCATTTTATCCCTAAACTCAGGTACTATTACACAAGAACAATCATGAATAACAAGTCAGTAAATTGTTGACCCAACACTTGAATGAATAAATGCTTAAAAGTAAGTACCGGTTCTGGCAGTTGCACATACCCATAAGCAATCTTTAAAGCCTTTGCCCCTCCATTTTAACTTCATATTCTGGTGAATATGCCTAAGGCAGAACCTGTGTTCTGCAGCTAGGAATACCTTTTCAAGTGCAGGAATAAGGCCCTAAATTTAACACCCAAAACAGCAAACATGTTAAAATCAAAATAATCAAAGCAATAAAAAAACATATTTATAAACAGTTCAACTCTAAAAAGTAAGGCTAACCTTTTGTCTATCAGATATGAAGGTAAAATGTGAGTTGCTTTGTAGTGCTAGGTCATCTTTGAGACATTCCAAAAACCATGTCCAAGAATCCTTGTTTTCTGCTTCTGCAATTGCATAGGCCAGTGGATAGAGCCCGTTGTTGGAATCCAAGCCTACTGCAACTAATACCTGACCCTGTTGAGAACCCTTCAAAAAAGCCCCATCTAAGCCTAGTATGTCCCTCCCACATTCCTTGAAGCCTAGCTTCAGTGGACCAAAGCATATGTAAATCTCTTGAACACCCTTGTTGGTGAAGATGGATTGGGTTCAGACTCAACTTCAATGTGCACTGTTGTGTTTGGGTTTGCACTTTGAAGCTCTATTATGTAATCCCTTAGCCTTGCATATTGTTCCTTGTTGTCCCCTTGAACTTCCTTCGAAGCAAGTATCTTTGCCCTAAAGGCTTTCATCCTTGAAACCTTAATTCATACTTCCTTGACAGCTCTTCTTGGATGGTCCTCACTGAGATGTCTTTGTTACATTCAACCAATCTCTTCACAGAAGGATCCTTAGCCATGAACTTTGCTGTAAGGTGTAGACTTTCTCTAGCTTGGAGACAGGTGTGCTCTGCCTTGTGAGTTTTCACTGTCCAAGTTTCAACGTCATCTTTCTCTTTAGCCACATACCACATAAACGTACAAGCTGCCTTGTCTAATCTTTCTTTTCTTTTTCTACAGGATATGGCATTGGCACTTAGTGCCTTTTTTGACTTTTGAGACTCCCTAAGAGATTCCCTGGAACTAGGCCTAACAGCAGACTCACTGGGCTTGGGCCCAACAATAGATTTTTCCTTATTGCCTTTCTTGGATACTTGTTTTACAAACCCATCACCTTTCTTATAAACTGGTACATCACCTTCACAAATGACTCTTATCCTAGCCTTGTCATTTCTCAAAAATGACAACTCCCTTCTGTAAGAACGGCATGCTGCCTAACATGTTCTTTAACCTCCTTTGCAGATCCAAATTGTTGACCCAAGTAAAACCTCGCCTCATGCATCCTAGTCTTTCCCTGTTCAATGTCAACAGTTATTAGATAATTTAACAAATGCTTACGTAAATAATAAACAGTTAAGTAAACAGTTAGTTAAACAAATGCTAACCTTTTGTTTATGCCTGATTTCCCTTAGCTTCTTGCTCCTTCTTGTTTCAAAATCTTCCATTGATTCATCAGTTAAGCTATCAAATGATTCATACCTAAGGTTATCATCAATTTCCTTTTCATAATCCACTTCATTTCTAACACTATTAGTGCTAGAATTAAGGCTGCCTACATATTCTTCATCCTCATCTACAAAAGTATTGAAGTCCCTCATATCAACTTCTGTTTCTTCCACCTCATAATCATTGTCAACAATGTAGTCACTGTCTTCTGAGTCATCACCTTCAGCCTCACTTTGATGAGAACAGTCAGCCCCCTCATCCTCTTTGTCACCCTCATCCTCCCTATAACTATCAGACTCCATGTCATCCTCAGCCTCCCTATAACTATCAGACTCCATGTCACCCTCATCCTCCCCATTACCCTCATTCTCATTCCTACAAGTAACCTCTACCTCACCCTCAGCATCCTTAAGACCCTCGTTGTTTGGGAATACTCCAGAAAAGTCAATGTCATCAAAGTTAAAACCGTCTACACATGTACCCTGGTTTGCATTATAAGTCCAGTCTCTATATTATCATTGTTACCTACCAGATTATCATTGTTACCTACTGGATTATCAACAAACATGTTACTTGTATTCTTATTTGCACTAGATGACCCTTCAACATACTCAAGCATCAGTCTCCTCCTAGGTACTAAATTTTCTTTGTTTTGTCTAACACCAACATTCTCCTGGACATTTTGGCTTTCCTCTACTAATTCCTCAATAACAACCCTAGATGATCCCTCTGGTGATTTTAAATAAGTATCAACCACAGATTTTACATGTTCAATGTAAAAGTTGATTAACTTATTTTCACCCACATATTGTGCCAAGTTACGAACATCAGCATCACACCCTAAAGCTACCAAACCAATATCTAAATCTCTACCAGGTATTTGAAAATGATAATAAATTGGCACCTTCTCTTTGAACAGGTTAAGGTCTCGCATCATCCAATCAACTTCATGGACAGAAAACTCATCAATGTCGATGTAATCAACATATGTTGACCTTCCTTGAACATAGCTTCTTCCTGGAAACCTCCGAAAAGTTCCACCATAGAAGATTTTGCAGAAAACAAACTAGGGTTTCCATCTGCTCAAAAAACATAACAGAAAATGACCAAAACAGTGTGTGTCAGTAATTTTGTAAAACAAACACTAGAAAATCGCTAAATGTTTGAAGTTTAGCACTATCAGCATAAAAAACTTACTATAATCACGATCTGGATTAAAATCATCAAACTCAGCCCTAATGTCCCAACCCATTCCCTTCGATCAGCCCTAAACGCACCGATTATCTGTTCAATCGCCGGTATGTTGCAGAGAAAACGAAGAGACAGTGAGTCTTTGTAGGTGTTACTGTGGGAGAAATGAGAGGGAAACCAATAAATATCAACTGATATCTAGGAGTAAGTGTGCAATTGCAAAAGGTGAACATCAAATCAAACTGAATGGACGAAATTGCCCTCACGTGCCAAGCACGTGGGGTGTTTTAACAGAGTTATTTAACTGAAATTAGGGCAGGGGACCAAGCGAGTTCATTTTTTACAAGTTTTGGTACCAGGAGTGTAAATAGTAAACCACTGGGACCAACGCTGAAATTTTTGCAAACCACAGGGACCAACCAAGCATTTAACTCCAGTAATTATTACTTTTTAGATATTAAGTTGATTAGTGATTGTATCTTTTAGGTATTTGTTTTAACTTGCGAGCGTTAACTTTTTTCTAAAGAATTTAACTCCACAACTATGTTTATTTTTTATTATGGATATTATGCTGTTGTCATACCAAACGAAACTATAACCGACGGTTAATAGTAATTTATTGTTTTAGTCGGTAACGTACCGACACCGTAACGAAATGAACCGATATTAAATCAGTATCGGTATCCATTTTATACATATGATTTTAAAGTGCACAAGAACTGAACCGATACTGGCATATTAACATTAGTATCGGTATCAATTTTATACATATGATTTTAAAGTGCCCAAGAACAGTAATAATTGTTTTTAGATATTTGTTTTAATTGTTTAATAATATAATATTCATTATTTAAGTTGATCTGATTATATTTTTTAGGTATTTGTTTTAAGTTGCGAACATTAACTTTTTTAACTTGCGAACATTAACTTTTTGTTCTAAAACAACTATGTTTATTTTTGAAATTGGATATTGTGCCATGGTTATATAAAAATAAACCGAAACCGATGATTAACGGTAATTTATTGTTTTAACCAATGACGTACCAATGCCGTAACGAATTGAACCGATTCCGATATAACAACTTCAGTATCAATATTCGTTTACATTGTTTTCGATCGATGTAAAACATGTCGAAATACTTTTGAAAATGTCACGACTTTATTTTTTATTTTACTTTTCTCTCTTTCAATTGCTATAGCGAGTGTCAGTATTGTAACGCACAATCAATACCGGTCAAATTCTTGTCGCGTAGCACGAGAGAATCTCACTATTATATTATACATATACATATGAATTCAAAGAGGCGATAAAAAGTGATTTCTAATTTTTAAGTATTTGTTTTTTTAATTTTTTAGTAATATTGTATTTATTATTCAATTTGTTTTTGGTAATAACTCGCGTTCATTAACTTAAAAAAAATCCATGTTTATGTTTAATTATTTTTTTAACACTCTAGGGACATTAAATCGATATTAGTATGGTTCATTACAGTACCCAGGATACATGCACTAGGTCTAGAAATGAACACGTGTTTTACATCGGCGAAAAACGCTAAAAACGAACACTGGCATCGGCACCAATGTAGTTCGAACGATATCGATCGGTTATTGTTATGGTACCGGTACCGATCTTCATTTATCGTTGCAGATGGAGTTTTATAAATAAATAATTTTCAAAACTGGAGACCATAAAAATAAATATAGGTATTTGTATCAATGTTGTACGGTAGGGTAGCGATACGGTGTCAGTTTATCGAAAAACAATCAAAATAAATACCAGTACTGAACCAATATTGTATGTTTGGTTAAAAATCGGTTCACTACGATAGCCGCATGATATCCATTATCAAACAAGAAACTATAGAAATGAATAAATACCGGTACCAATATTGTTTGATTCGGTACGGTATGTTAACGATACAGTGCCAGATTACGAAAGCAAAATATATAAAAATAAGGAATAATGGATTTTAACAATCCAAACTTTTAGTCGTTGGCCGGCAACGGTCCCAACTTAAAAAATAACTATGGTGGTCCCAACTTTTCACATATTATAAATAAATGGACTTTTACTAAAAAAACCTTTATTTCTTTTTGTCTCTTTATCTTTTTTCGGTTTAGTAAAGGTCCATTGGTTTACATTCTACGAAAAAGTTGACGAAAAGGATAAGAGATAAAAAGAAATTAAGGTTTTTTTTAGTAAAAGTCCATTGGGTTACAATATATGAAAAGTTGGGACCATCACCGGTTATAATTTAAGTTGGGACCATTTCTGGCCAATGACTAAAAGTTTGGATTATTAAAATCCATTATTCCTAAAAATAAATACCAGTACAAATACAAATGATGTTCGGTAGGTTTCGGTTCCATTTGGTATGACTGCGACACAATATCTGTTTTAAATAAAATATATATCACAATGTTGAAAAATTTAAACACAGAACGCAAACCAACAGAACTGATATTAGCTGAACAACATTGGTATCGGTACTGATATTTGTTTTTATTGTTTTCGATCGATGCAAGATTTACTTTTCGATTACTATAGCGAGTGTGGGTACCGTAATGAACCAAACAGATAACGATCCAATTCCCGCCGTGAAGCGCGGGCCAATCTCACTAGTTATAATTATAATGAATTGTTTCCGGTTCATGAAATATTTAAAGAACAACGAACTTGGTTTTGTTCATTTTAATAATAGGTGGATCCACAAATCCACTAGTTCAATACAAGAATGGCCCAACACCTTAATCTCTTCATATACTTGGCCCACCTTGATGATTTGATGTAACCCAACATACAAGTCGGTCCTGGTCCCGCCACAACCGAGTCCCAACCGACAAGACCTATTAACCTTTAATGATCCGGTCTTCGGGTTTGGTTTATGGAAATCTCAGTTTGGGTCTGGTGCGATCCAGCTTGGCTCCAAGTTTCCAACTTGAAGCCAAAAAGTCAGTTGAAGAAGAAAATTTACCAAATTAAGAATCATACATATTAAAACAATAGAGGTTGAGTTATTATACAAAGGAGTATAAAAATAAGAAGTGTAAGAAGGATTCATAGAGTGACAAGTGTCCACAGTCTTGTTTATAAGAAAAAAAGAACATGTACATGCAAAAACCCAAAAACCTAAAACCCCCACCCTCACAAAAAAAAAACTATACCTCACAAAACAACCTAACCCCCCCCCCCCCCCACACACACACACAAACCCTAACCCCCCCTCCCCCCCACCCCCCCACACACAAAAAAAAAACATCCTCTCCCCAAAACCAAGCTAAGTGCTAAAAACTAAACCCTCCAAAAACACTATTAAAAAAATTCAAAAGTAATTTTTTAAGTATTTTTATAAAGAAAACTCTACTTTATTATCACTAAAAAGGACGATAAAGTAGTGATTATTTTAATAAAATATTAAAAAAAACTGTGTTTTGTTTTTTTATGTATTTTTGTTTGTGTTCATATTGAAGAATATTCCTTCTTACGATAAAAGTCCTTTGTATTTGATCTTTTCTCAAAATCATAGATAGCACATTAATTACAAAAAGAAAATATCCTCACGACTCATTCGAGGAAAGCCAATTCGAAATTGTCTCGTTTGTAAATGAGTTGACGCCCAACCAAGGTAAGCTTGTTCGTTAACCTGCTTATTTGGCTCTTTAATTAAAGCCCAATTTTTAATATAATAAACTTTAACACAAAGTAGTATGCATAAACAATACATATCATGTATGAATTTTCACCATGTATATGTGTATATATTATTAATTATGCATGAACAATACAATACAATATTGAATTAGAAAAAAAACAAATGAATTGACTTGACAAGTCACTTACTTATAAGTTCGAGTTCGAGCCAGAACCCGAGCCCAATCTAGCTTGGCAAGACATGTTTACAATCCTTAAATATCCATTGTTTTTTATTTACCAGAACACCAACAACAGATTTAAAAATAAATAATTTTTTTTGACTAAAATGACAATTTAATATATTTTTTTAACATATAACTTAAACTATGTATTTCACATCATAAAAATTTTTTGACAAGCTACATTAAAACAGAAGGTTTGACAAGTTATCTAAAAGTTGTTTATATTGACAAGAAGTCACAGTACTGATTTTTGCATCCATGCTCGTGGATTAGCATCTAAAAAGCTAATCAAACCCCTTTATTGGTTCGTGTAATTATAGTCAAGTCTTATATTTAAACCATCTATTTAAAGTTGCATTGTCTTTTCAAACGAAAAAGACATGTATCAAAAGTAATTTAATTATCAAATTAATATTTTAATAGAAAGTTTGATCCTTGAAAGCTTATTCAAAGACGACAAAAGAGTTGTGGGTCATACGATCAAATTTCCTTAAAAGAAATATATTGTAACGTTATTTTAATGAAAATAAAAAATGGCCTCTTTTTTAAATCTATAAATTATTATTTGGTTTATTATGTACCGGCCTGGGGTGGGAGGGGAGGACCATCGATTAGGGCCATGTTTTTCGAGGGCACGTTCTTTTCTTTAAATCCGATATATATATATATATATATATATATTGTTAGGATCATGTGAGAAGCACTAGGCTAATTGAGAAACTTGAGAAGCATTCTGGACCATACATTTTCTCTAAGCTTTTCGTAATATACACATACGTATAGTTTAAAATTGACTATATACATATGTGTATCATATATGTATATAGTGAATTTTAAACTATACGTATGTGTATATTACGAAAAGGTTAGAGAAATGTGTGGTCCAGAATGCTTCTCAAGTTTCTCAAATAGGGTGGACTTCTCTTAGGATCCCTACCTTATATATATATATATATATATATATATATATATATATATAATTATATATAGGGGAAGGTTCATTGGGGAACAATAAAAAAGTGGGGAACAGTGGGGAACCGACTCAAACGAACTCTGATTGGACTCATTCCAACGGCGTTGGAACCGGCTCGTCGAACCCTAACTAGGATCTCTTAACCCAAAACCCTAAATCCTAACCCCTAAAGCTAAAAATAAGGCTAAAACCTAAGCTAAATCGTAAAATCTAAGCTATAAACCCTAAAAGCTAAACCTTAAACCCTAAAGCTAAACCCTAAATACTAATGATTAACCATAAAACTAAACCCTAAAGCTAAACCCAAAGGCTAATCCCTAATATAAGACCCTAAATCCAAACCCTAATATATTTAGGGTTTAGGGGTTAGGATTTAGGGTTTAGGGTTAAGAGATCTTAGTTAGGGTTCGACGAGCCGGTTCTAACGCCGCTAGAATGAGTCCAATCGGAGTTTGTTTGAGTCGGTTCCCACTGTTCCCACACTTTTTTAGTGTTCCTCAATGAACCTCACACACACACACACACTATATATATATATATATATATATATATATATATATATATATATGGAAGGGTTCATTGGGGAACACTAAAAAAAGTGGGGAACATGGGAACAGGGGCATTTTGTCCAAAAACATTTCTAATTTATTCCATCTTTAGAAACAGATCACATCCATACTTTCAAACCCTAGCTTCTCTCAACCATCAACATACGCGGCCACCATCACCACCATTACGCCGCCACCATCACCACCATACTTCTCGACTACCACCATACTCCACGGCTGCCACCGTACGTTACTAGCCTAAACAAATGCAAACATTAAACACCACAACAACAACCACTGTGATTTAATAGAAGGTCTAGCACAATATGTGTATGATTTTTCAGATTCTGCTGAGATTTTTTGAATATACATTAATAATCTACGTATTTTCAGATCTTTTTAACTGAAAGAAAACTCTAGCTGTTGCCGATTTTGACTGAGATTTTTGCTGTATTAATTTCTAGGGTTTCAGATCATAGTGTCACACTCTGACCCGCAGCGGAAATGGTAGTCGGGGCATGATTGGGTTTTCATCAAAGCTCATGACATTTACTATAAAGTTTAATATTTATTATTTCTCTTTAAAAAAGAAGTTACAATAAACATACAAGCACAACTGTTCAAATACATTTTCATTCGAATTACAAACTAAAGTATCCATTAAACAAAATCATACAATTACAAAGGAAAACAAAACTAAATGTCCATTCCAAAGCATTAACTTGTTTATTCTTCTAGGCCATCCTACGTGTTTCTTTTCTCAACTGGATCACCTGTATCATGTGTAAAATAGGGTTTTTGGGTCAACAAAAGTTGGCGAGTGAATCTTATGAAAACATTTGAACGAATTTGTTATATTGGTTATAAAAAGGTGCATAACCACATATGAGTAAACGTAAATGTAAATTTAATCACAAAACACATAATATCAATTAATGCACAAGCACACACACCAAATGATGAACAATGAGATCAAGGCTCAATCAAACGGAGCCGATCTAATGAGGCACGCGATGTTCAACTCGTCTCCCACGAGGAACTGATGGGCCTAATGAATGATTGCACGCAGCAAAATGTAAACACGCATCACAACAAACAATATTTACATCACAAGTTTAGGTCATATAATGGTAATAGCACATGTTTGAATAAACGAAATAATTAAAGCGACACATGATACACCCCAAAACATGAATAAAAAGGGGAATTTGTAAGGATTCACTCACCGTGGGTGCGTTCTCTGATGACGATGAATGCGCACGTATTTATGATTTAACCGACGAGGGAAAACTAACCTAAAATAATAACGAAATGATCCGATAAATAAATAATTTTATTTGGAATTAATATTTTTAATTGGTGCTCTTAATGGGATTTTTAGATTTATTTTTGTGAGTTTAAGGAAATTTTCTAACTTTAAAAATCTTATTTTTAAGTATTTTTAAATAATTTTTCAATTAAATAAATAAATAACAAGAAATAAAAAAAGTTGACTTTTTGACCGTTGCCGTTGCCCGTTGACCGGGTCTTGACCGGTCAGACTGTGTTTTCTATGCGCTGAGTGAGGTTCGAACTCGTGACCTCTCGGTTGCGTGCACGCAGCTCTTCCAACTGAGCTACGTGTCTAACCCGAAAGGATTCTGATTTTAATTACATTTATATTCTTCTTAGCTTTATTCATAAATGGATAATATTAAAAAGACTTTAAATCAAATAAACCGCTGCACCTATCCTGGATCGAACCCGCGACCTTTACGCTGATTGCACCCAGCCTAACCAACTGGGCTGGGTGTCCAACCCGTTGTATTCTGTATTTAAATTATATTTATATACTTACTCGATTAAGTCATGCTTTTATTTATTAAAAAAGTTTATTATATGAACGGATCATTGTACGTAGCGAGACTCGAACCCCGGGACCATATGTTTCATGTGCACACAGTCCACCACTGGACTGTGTGTCTAACCCAGTATAATTTTTAAGCATCGGTTTCATTTCATCTTCTTCATTAAACCCAAAACCCAAAACTTTACCCGAGTGAATAATGATTGCTGCTTCTGATTGACTTAATCAATTACATATTATATTTATCTGAAAATAAATAGAAGAATTTGAAGGAATCGATACCGTTTGAACAGATTTCGACAGTGAGTGGAGGTTCCGGCGACTTGCAGCCAAGTTTCCGATGAACGGAGGATTCCGGCGAGCAGAGGAAGTGTTTTGAGGAACATATAGTTTGAAGAGAGATTTGTGAGAGTGTGAATTCTAATTGAGTCCTGAATTCTATTATTTATAGCTGACAGTGGAAGCTTGAATCGAGTTTCAATTTCGGTGGAAATCGGTTACAATGGAAATGATTGAAAGCTTAATTGAATGAGATTTGATTCGGTTACAAGTTCAGGTTTATGATTGGAACAGTTTTCTTCCATCAATTGCTTCAAAACAGCAAATTTGTTGACTGCTAGATTTAAGCGCGGTCGTTACTGGGCGGTTTTCCTTTGAATGTCAGGTCAAGAGAAATGAGCTTATAAAAGGTAATTTGCCTCGGGTTTAACAGATGTTGTGTGTGCGGTGTAGTGGTGCTGTGAGTGTGTGAGCATGCGGGAGACCCGGGTTCGATTCCCGGTTTCCCCATTTCTTTCTATTTTAATTTTTGATCTATTATTTTAAAAGTTAATTTAACTTACTTATTGTTTTATTTATTAATTATGGTTTAAATTATAATAACATTTATCAATTGTGACAATTTAAAATAATCGGCACTAATAAATACGCAACGAACATATAACCAACACTTGATTAATAAACGGTGCGGGTTTTTTATACCCGTTTTACCCAAATGTTACACATAGATCATGATCTCAGTTTAAGGTATCATTTATTTGCGATTATCATTTAAGTTTTATCTCATTTAACCTGATTATATGAAATTATGATTGTATGTAGATTTATGTTCCTTTTCTATAGCTTTTTTAGAGAAAAAAATAGTTTTAACATGTTAATAATTTTAACTAAGTCTGATTTAGATATAAAACATTAAAACGATTTAACATTTGAAATAATATTCTATGTTTCAATCTTTTTATTTATTCTTTGAAAATTTAACCTCCAGATTTTGCTCTTAAGTTGATTTAGTTCTTTGTAATTTAATTAGTCTGATTGCAGTTAACATGATTTTGATGTGTGTGTATGTGCGATTAGATTTTAAGTTTATTTATGATTCTCTGAAAATTCCTGATGGTTTTATTGATGTTTTTGTAATAAAACTGCATTCATGTTATCTATGTTAGATCTTATCATATTGTTTTTGATATGCAAATTCTTTTTGTTGTTTTTAATGAGATTTGCATGTTATAGTGGTTTGTTGTTACTAATGAATCATCTAAATTGTTTTTAGAGTATGATAAAGCTCTGTTTGTGTTATCACTGTTGTTAGATCTTGTTCTATTTTTGATATGCAAATGCATTTCGTTGTTTTTATGGATGTTATTGTTAATAATGCATCATTTTGAATCGTATTTTAATCAGTAATAACATTGCATTCATGTTATCTAGGTTAGATTTTAAGTTTATTATGATTCTCTAAAAGTTTAACCTCTAGATTTTGCTCTTAAATTGATTTAGTTTTCGGGTTAAACACCGGTACCGGTACCAATTTCCCCGTATTTCGGTACCGGTACTGGTTCGGTACAAAATGGGTATCGTGCTCATCCATAGTAGATGATATCAAAGTATATATTTGTACAACATGTGTTAGTTTTCTGTGGAGTTAGTTAGAGGTATAGAGAGTCTATTATATAAGTTAGTTAGCTTGCTAGTCTTTGCTCCTCTCCTATATATAGAGGAGAGTATTATCGTGTATATACCCTTCTTGATCATTGCTATGACATTTGTGAGAGCTCCATTTTAATGAGTGTGTTAGTTTTCCGGCTAGACTCTGGCCAAACTCCATTTTCAATCACTTAACATTTCATCTGTTTATTCTTCTTCTCCTTCTCATTACTCAGTATGTTATTAGTAGTGGTTATTCAAAGGAGTTGTTAGAAATGACATAAATTGAAGATTAAAGGTACAGGCTGAAGTGTTAGGTAGTGAATATATATATATTTTTTATTCAAGGCCCATGATTATAAAAATGTGGAAGCATCAATTGTAACGCCTCGAGGCTTACGCCTCGGTTGAGGCTATGAAAAAACGCCTTAAAGGCTTAGCCTCATAGGGGTAAACTGAAACCTAGGCCTAAGTGATCCAAGACTGTCAGAGGCAGCCTCACCAGACCTTGTGAAAATAAATTTTAGGTTTTTTGGACGTTATTTTAGACCCCTTTAGTGTTTTATTAGGCTTAACTAGCGGGCCAACCCAATAGTTCACTTAAAAAACATCGGAGACTGAAGCAAATGCTATCATTATGTTGTTGATATGCAAATGCTTTTTGTTGTTTTTAGTGAAATCTGTATGTTTTAGTGCTTTGTTGTTAGTAATGCACCATCTAAAATGTTTTTTGAAGTATGATAAAGCTCTGTTTGTGTTATCTAGGTTAGATCTTGCTCTGTTTTTATGTGCAAATGCATTTTGTTGTTTTTAGTAACATCTGTGTGTTTTAGTGGTTTGTTGTTAATAATGCATCATCTAAATTGTGTTTTAAATTATGATAAAACTCTGTTTGTGTTATCTAGTCAGATCTTGCTCTATTGTTTGTGTGTTGATAATTGACTGTTGTTGGTCTCTATAACCTTAGAAGGTCAAAGGGAACTAAGAGAATCTTGTGGTTATTTTTACGATTAGAAACTTGTAGCCCTAAGAGAAGGCTACAAGTCTGATCCATTTGGAGTTATACACACCCCCAGGTTAGTTCATTTTTTTCTTATTTTAATTTATAGTTACATTGCATTGTTGTGTCTAGGCATGCTCTTTTGCCGGATAGTTAGACGAGTGGTTGATCGAGTCTCTGTGCTCTATTTGTTGCATAGTTTGTTTTGCATTTTAGTTAACAATTAA
The DNA here is from genome assembly GCA_947069175.1 of Scalesia atractyloides. Classification (NCBI taxonomy): domain Eukaryota; kingdom Viridiplantae; phylum Streptophyta; class Magnoliopsida; order Asterales; family Asteraceae; genus Scalesia; species Scalesia atractyloides. Next base: position 39,970,947 of record CAMTDV010000014.1, on the reverse strand, counting down.
TAAATATAATTCGTTGTCTTTATATCAGATAGAAAAATTTAAGTTGAAAAATTGCATAGCTTGTATGTATGCAGTTGGTAAAAACAATTATTTAACATGTTAATAAAAAAAAGTTATGTTTTAACGATCATTATCCGCAACTGTATATTGTCGGGAAAGCTCCTAACCTTCCACGAGGTGATGTGTCTCTAATCTCACCCGGATCACTCGTGATCTAGAAAACCATGGTGACATAAGACGTACCTTGCGATTAATACGAGTTAAAAATAATAATTAATAAATATAATTAGTTGTCTTTATATCAGATACAAAATGTAAAGTTTGAAAAATTGGGTAGCTTGTCTGACAATTCATTTAGGTGATTTATATTATAAGGTTACATGTATACAGTTGGTAAAAACAATTATTTAACATGTTAATAAAAAACGTTATATTTTAACGATCATTATTTGCAACGATATATTGTACGTCAGGAAAGCTTCTAACCATCCACGAGGTGATGTATCTCTGATCTCACCCGGACCACTCGTGATGTAGAAAAACCATGGTGACACAAAACGTACCTTGCAATTAATATGAATTAAAAATAATAATTAATAAATATAGTTAGTTGTCTTTATATCAGATACAAAATGTAAAGTTTGAAAACTTGCATAGCTTGTCTGGCAATTCATTTAGGTGATTTATATTATAAGATTACATGTATACAGTTGGTAAAAACAATTATTTAACATGCTAATAAAAAAAAAGTTCCGTTTTAGCGTCATTATCCGCAACGGTAAATTGTCGGGAAAGCTCCCAACCTTCCATGAGGTGATGTATCTCTGATCTCACCCGGATCACTCGTGATCTAGGAAACCATGGTGACACAAGACGTACCTTGCGTTGTCTTTATATCAGATACAAAATGTAAATTTGAAAAATTGCATAGCTTGTCTAACAATTCATTTAGGTGATTTATATTAAAAGGTTACATGTATACAGTTGGTAAAAACAATTATTTAACATGTTAATAAAAAAAGGTTCTGTTTTAACGATCATTATCGGCAATGGTATATTGTCGAGGAAGCTCCTAACCTTCCACGAGGTGATGTATCTCTGATCTCACTCGGATCACTCGTGATCTAGGAAACCATGGTAACATAAGACGTACCTTGCGATTAATACGAATTAAAAATAATAATTAATAAATATTATTCGTTGTCTTTATATCAGATAGAAAATGTAAACTTGAAAAATTTCATAGCTTGTCTGGCAATTCATTTGGGTGATTTATATTATAAGATTACATGTATACAGTTGGTAAAATAGTTATTTAACATGTTAATAAAAAAAGATCAGATTTAATGATCATTATCCGCAACGGTATATTGTCTGGAATGTCACACCCGACCCGCAGCGGAATAAGAGTCGGGGCATAACTGGGTTATCACCAAAGCTCATGATGTTTACTAAAATGTTTCATATTTATTAAATTCAAATTACAACTTAAATATTCAAATCAAATCCATACAATTACAAGGAAAATGAAACTAAGTAAAACAATCCAAAGCTTAAACTGATTTATTCTTCTAAGCCTTCCTATGTGTTTCTTGCCTCAACTGGATCACCTGTATCATGTGTAAAACGGGGGATATTTTGGGTCAACAAAAGTTGGCGAGTGAACCTTGAGGAAACATTGTTATTAATTTCTTGTTGTATTTAATATTGAAAATTTGTGCAATAATCACATGTGAGCAAACATATATATATAGCATAAACGCAAACCACATTGGATGAGTGAGTGACATGAATGATGATGTATTTGAGATCAAGGCTCAATCAAACGGAGCCGATCGAATGAGGCACCTGATACTCAACCCTATCCCACGGGGAGCTGATGGGCCTAATGAAATGCATGTACTGAAAATGATAACTTCAATCTAAACAGAATTCACGCAACAATTGAACACATAATTGATACACATTTGATCACAAATATGATGGATGCACAAGTGTTTAAATATAATAAGGAATTAAACGACACATGATACACCTCAAAATGTGATTAAAACGGGGAATTTGTAGAGATTCACTCACATTGGGTGCGTTCTTTGATGACGTTGGATGCGCACGAGTTTTGGGATTTAATCGACGAGAAAAACTAACCTAAAATAATAACGAAATGGTTCGGTAAATAAATGGATTTTTAGATTTATTTTTGTGAGTTTAAGGACATTTTCTAACTTTAAAAATATTATTTTTAAGTATTTTTAATTGATTTTTAAATTAAATAAATAAATAAAAAGAAATAAAAATTTTGACTTTTTGACCGTTGACCGTTGACCTGTTGACCGGTCGGACTGTGGTTAATTGTGCGCTGAGTGAGGTTCGAACCCGGGACCTCTCGTACGCATGCACGCAGCTCTACCAACTGAGCTACGTGTCTAACCCGAAATATTCTCTGTTTTAATTATATTTATATACTAATTAAGTTTAAGTTTATTTGGTTTTTATTAAAAATGATTTATATGGCCGAACCGGTTGCAGGGACCCAGAGTCGAACTCGGGTCCTTCGGTTCGTATGCGCACAGCCCAACCAGTTGGGCTGTCTGTCTAATCTGATTAACTCACGGATTATATTACTCTTATAAACATACTGTGACATGTTCTGATTCAGTTCTAAAAATATTGGTTTTATTTCTGAAAGTCGGTACGTTGTGCGATTCGAACTCGTGACGTGTGTGTTGTTTGCGCACACAGTCCACCGCTGGACTGTGTGTCTAACCCGTTTGAATATGTGATTTTAATTATACTTATACTTATTCTCGACTTCATCTTCTTCGTTTACAAAAACCCAGATCAGAGAGATTCGACTGTTTTGTTTAATTCGATTATCAAAACTTATAATTGATTGAAATGTAATAGTTAACGAGATTAAAGAACAGAATGTACCAAAACAGTGCGTTTAATTCAGATTTCCGGCAGGAGTCGTCGGCTCTGATTTGTGACTTTCGGCTGAGTGAAATGTTTGACAGTTTAGTTTCTTGTGTTATGAAATTAAGTTACTGAGTAAGAGGTATCAAGAGTTTTTAGATGCTTATACCGATCGACAGTGAGACTTTGATGTTTCAGAGAAATTCCAGCGAGTGTGGGATTTCCCGGCAGCGTAGTCTGGGACAGATTCTGGTTGGAGGATTGAAGTTAATATATGTCGAATAATGGATTACAAACAAAAGAGTCAAGAATTTTACCGATTTGAAGTAAGTTCGGTTTTCCGGTGAAAGTCCGGCGAATGAAGAATAACTCCGGCGAGTGCTAAAGCTTCAAGAGATTGACCGATTTTGAGCGAAAAGGTTACCACAGGTTTGGGTGGGTATTTATAGGGAAGAAACAGAATGTATTAAGACCGAATTTGGTCTTGATTCGTGGTCAAGGTTTCTCCGACGGTTATGACTAAAATCAAGGGTCAGACATCGGTTATAACCGATGTCTTAGTCGGTTAGCGTGTTTTGGTCAAAAGGAAATTGGCCAAAGTGGCGGATTGCCGGATTTCCCGGTGACTGCGAGTTCTGAGCGCGGTGACACTCCGGTTATGAATTTGGATTTCATCTTAAGTATTATTTGTTTCGTAATATTCACAAAGAAGGCAAGTGGCGGAGTGGTATGTTGTGTGTTTGTTGAAGCGGCTGACCCGGGTTCGAAACCCGGCAGCCCTATTTATTTTTTTATTCACTTATTTATTATTAATTATCAATTATAGTTTTTTAATTCTAATATATTTATTAATTATGTATCGTTTAAAATTAATTTGAGCAATAAATGTGCAATGAAGAATTATGACTGGATATTCGATTAATAAACGAAGCGGGTTTGGAAAACTCGTTTTTCGACGGATGTTACATGGAAAGCTTCTAACCTTCCACGAGGTGATGTGTCTCTAATCTCACCCGGATCACTCGTGATCTAGAAAACCATGGTGACACAAGACGTACCTTGCGGTTAATACATTTTAAAAAGTAATAATTAATAAATATAACCAGTTGTCTTTATATCAGATACAAAATGTAAAGTTTGAAAAATTGCATAGCTTGTCTGACAATTCATTTAGGTGATTTATATTATAAGGTTACATGTATACAGTTGCTAAAAACAATTATTTAATATGTTAATAAAAAACGTTATATTTTAACGATCATTATTTTCAACCATATATTGTCGGGAAAGCTTCTAACCATCCACGAGGTGATGTATCTTTGATCTCACCCGGACCACTCGTGATGCAGTAAAACCATGGTGACACAAGACGTACCTGGCGATTAATACGAATTTAAAATAATAATTAATAAATATAATTAGTTATCTTTATATTAGATACAAAATGTAAAGTTTGAAAACTTGCATAGCTTGTCTGGCAATTCATTTAGGTGATTTATATTAGAAGATTACATGTATACAGTTGGTAAAACAATAATTTAACATGTTAATAAAAAAAAGTTCCGTTTTAACGATCATTATCAGCAACGGTATATTGTCGGGAAAGCTCCTAACATTCCACGAGGTGATGTATCTCTGATCTCACCCGGATCACTCGTGATCTAGGAAACCATGGTGACACAAGACGTACCTTGCGATTAATACGAATTAAAAATAATAATTAATAAATCTAATTCGTTGTCTTTATATCAGATACAAAATGTAAAGTTGAAAAATTGCATAGCTTGTCTGGCAATTCATTTAGGTGATTTATATTATAAGATTACACGTATACAGTTGGTAACAACAATTATTTAACATGTTAATAAAAAAGTTTTGTTTTAACGATCATTATCCGCAACGGTATATTGTCGGGAAAGCTCCTAACCTTCCACGAGGTGATGTATCTCTGATCTCACGCGGATCACTCGTGATCTAGGAAACCATGGTGACACAAGACGTACCTTAAGATTAATACGAATTAAAATAACAATTAATAAATATAATTCGTTGTCTTTATATCAGATAGAAAATTTAAATTAAAAAATTGCATAGCTTGTCTGGCAATTCATTTAGGTAATTTATATTATAATATTACATGTATACAGTTGGTAAAAACAAATATTTAACATGTTAACAAAAAAAATTATATTTTAACGATCATTATTCTGTTTTTTATACAAATGTTTTGTCTTAAGTTTCTAATAAATGTTAATAAATATTTAACATGTTAAAAAATATTTTTCAATTGTTTACTTGTTAATATATTTAACATCTTAAGAATTTAACTTTTAATTTTTTTACAAAGGTTATATTGAAAATTTAAAATGGATGGAATGAATGATAATCTTATAACAGGACCAAGTGAATTTGAAGAAGAGGGTATTATTTTTTTTATATCTTATAATTATTATTATCATTATTTTAAAAGTTATTCATAAGTTTTTTTTCCTTTTCTTTTTAGCATCTAATTATATCTCAACAAGTGAATCTTACACTAGTTATGCACGTACCACTCCTCATGGATCTTTAATTTGGGTACCAAATGTGCCAGAAGAAAATAGACTGTCTGTTGACCAGAAGTTTAAAACATTGGAAAGTGCAATTCAAGCATATTCAGATTATGCTGAAAAAATGGCTTTGATACCAGACTCTCTACACAACAGCACGATAAAGATGGAGCTATTAAAATAAAATATGTACTTTGCAACAAAGCATTCGTTCCTGCAAATGTTAGCATTGATACGTGAATGAAAAAGATACTGGTAAACAGAAAAGAAACTCCAATCTTCAAAAAACAGATTGTAAAGCTAGAGCGAAAGTTAGATTAAGCGATGAAAAAGATTGTTATATCCTTTATGAATTTGAAGATAGACATAATCATGAATTAGTGTCTTTAGAATACAAGCGTTTGTTAAAAAACAGAAGGAAATTGGATGAGATGGAAGAAAAATTCATTCACAGGGTTGCTTCAAATAATATAGGAGCAACACGTGCTCATAACGTATTAAGCAGTATTAGAGGTTCTCAATATCTTGTGCATGGAACTATAACAGATTTCAAAAATTGCAGAAGGGATCTTAATGTTTTTATCGGTGAGAATGATGCTCAAATGTTAAAGGATAAAATGGAAGGAAGAAGAGATCATTTGCGTAATTTCACATTTGAATATAAATTAGAAAACAATGAACTATCTGCTTTCTTTTGGGCTGATGAAACTGCGAAATGCAATTACGAACGTTTGGTGATATTGTATCTTTTGATGCAACTTATAGAACAAACAGGTTTGTTATATTTATTTTATATTAAATATTTATTGAATTTAAGTTAAATTTTTAATATCAATTTTTTAACTTTTCAGGTATTGCATGGTTTTTGTACCGTTTATTGGTGTGGATAATCATAGGAAATGTGTTACGATTGGAGCTGGGATGCTTGCAAAAGAAAATATTGAATCATTTACATTTCTTCTAGAAAGTTTTCTGAAAGCATTTAAAAGACAACCGAACATTATTGTTCATGGATCAAGATCCAACTATGAAGATTGTTGTCTCAAAAGTTTTCACTGAATCAAAACATAGGCTTTGCACATGGCACATCACAAACAAACTTCCATTAAAGGTAAAAGTTTTTTACCATGTTAAATTTAATATTTTTTCTATTAAGAATTTTGTGAGTCATATATTTGTTTTCTTATATTTTTTGCTTACATATGTCAAGTATAATAATTTTATATTTAATTTTTTGTATCATAATTAAGGGTTTTAAGTACTTGAGATCTGAATTTTAACATGTTAAACTTTAAGATAACTTAGATTAAAAGTATAGTATAAGGAAAATAAGTAATTAGATGATCTATTTCTTTATTAGATATTGATATAAAAATTAACTTTTTTATATTAAATAAGTAATAAGATGATCTATTTATTATATTAGATATTAAAAATGTTTTACATGTTAAATTAAATATTTTTCGGGTTTGGAGATGTAGAGAATAACTCTGAGTTTAAAAGTAAATTTTATAAACTTGTTTGTAGCATTTATACTGGACCTGAACAATTTGAGAAAAAATGTAGAGAGTTAATTATAGAATACAACCTTTTGGGAAATAAATGGCTATCGGATATGTATGAAATTCGACACAGATGGATTCCATCTTATTTTAAAAATGTTGAAATTTGTAGAATTCATTTTCAACAGTTTTACTCACTATGGAGATACGTTGATACAATTTATGTTTTCATTTGATGCTGCTATGGACAAACAAAGATATATCCAAGAAACGTTAGATCATCAAACAAAGAACACAACTCCAAAGTTCAAAACACCATTGAATATTGAAAAGCATGCCGCAAAAATATATACTAGAACAATATTTGGATTGATTCAAGTTGAAATCGAAGAATCTGTTTGAGATGTTCTCGTAATGTTGTGAATTCCGAAGGAGTAATTGAAACTACAATCGTGAAAGAAAAGAAAATTTTAAGTCAACCAGTTGAAGATGACTTAGTGCCTCTACGGGATGTATAATACCGAACCCAGTACATGAATTCAAGGTATGTTTCAATATTTTTAAGTTATATGCTATTAGTTTATACATTAGAAATTATACTTAACATGTTCAATATTTTTTGTTTTATACATTATACTTAACATGTTAAAAAAACATGGAGAACTGGGGAACTCTCTTAAACATTATACTTAACATGTTAAAAAAAATTTTACATTTTTTTCTGAGCTTTTCTATAAATACAAGTAGAAACATTTTTAATTAAAAAATAAAAAACTAAAAATAAAAAAATGTTTAAAAAATAGTTAACAAATATATATCTTATAAAATTAACTTAACGTGTTAAAAAAATTACATTTTTTTCTGAGCTTTTTCTTATAAATACAAGTAGAAACATTTTTAATTAAAAAATAAGAAACCAAAAAATAAAAAAAATGTTTACAAAATAGTTAACAAATATATATCTTATATAATTAATTTAACATGTTAAAAATCAATCTTTTATAAAAAATAATCTTTGTAAAAAATTAGCCTTTGAATTAAATTTTTTTAGTATTTTTAGTTTTTTATTGAAAATGCTTCTACAAGTATTTAAAAGAGAAGCGTCGAAAAAAATTGTTAAAAATTATTTAGTTTTTAAGAGTGTTCCCTGGTTCCCTACCTTTTTAGTGTTACCCACTTTTTTAGTGTTCCTCACTTTTTTAGTGTTACCCAGTGAACTTCACACATCATATTATATTTAGTTTCATAAATATTTAACATTTTAAATATTATTTGTTTTATAAAACCACTTAGTTAATTATTTATAGGTTATTCATATTGTTTTTGTTTTAAGTTTATTTTTATAAGATTTTTTTTGAAAAGTTCAATTTCAGGTTACCCATAATACAGAAGATGAAAATATTGAATGTTCATGTCAATGTTTTTGAGACTTGGAATACTATGCAAACATATATTCCATGTTTTAAATAATTGTGATATTGTAGAAATTCCTGAAAGTATATATCCAAACGTTGGATGAAGGACTTGATTCCTGCAGATGTGAGACAAAAGAAAGTTCTATACAGCGAAACAGATAATGAAGCTAAAGAAATGGATAATAAAGCAATATCTTCGGTTGATTATTGTTTAAGGGCTTTGATGAATAACAAAACTGAACTTAAAGAGTTTGTGGAAAAAATAGAGAATATGAGAACATAAATAGAAGCTAAAGAGCTTAATGAAGAAAAATTACCGAAGGAAGCTAGGTATGAATCAATGCTTGGAGTACGTGTTAGAGAAAAAAATGAAATTCAAAATCCAACTGGAATTAGAAACAAAGGTCTGGAAAAAGATTAAAGGGTCCAGGCGAGCAGGCAAAAGAAAAGAAAAAGAGAACCTTTTGAAATTGCAATTTATGTGGAATGTACACAGATACACATGATAGTAGAAATTGTAAAAAGTATCATGAGAAATTAGAAAAAACAGGCTGAAGAAAACAAGAACAAAGAAAATGGAAATTAGGAAAAAAGTTAAGAAAACAAGAATAGAAATTGTCGTTTATTTTGTTCTTTTGAAAAATCATCGACCTTGAATCTTTTATGATGGTTTAATTTAGTGATTTGCAGGTTATTGTTGTTTATTTTATTACTTTTATAAAACGTAAAGTTGAAAAATTGCATAGTTTATTTGGTATTTGATTTGGCTGATGTATAATATACGAATACATGTATGTAGTTAGTAAAAACAATTATTTAACATGTTAAAAATAATTCTATAATAATCACAAATATTCGCAATGGTATATTGTTGGGAAAGCTCCTAACATTCTATTAGGTGATGTAACTCTAATGTCATGTGACACAAGACATACCTTACGATTAAAATAATAATTAGTCAATATACTTGTTTTGCTTATATTAGATCAATATGGTGCGTAGTTGAGGGTTTTGGTTCACGACCTAGACATTCAAATTATAAAAATATTAAAAAAGGTGGAAACCGGTAACAATATCTAAGACGATTAAGAACGTAAGCATATTTCCCCCAAAAGCTCTGGCCTGCTTTCCATGAGCGAAAGCTCAAGAACCCGGTGCATGCACCACACACCGAAGCTTGTTACAAGATCAGCCCGCCAAACACAACCTTCGCCGCAATGGGAATGGAGGTCACAATATCGATTTTCATACACGGGTCACCAGCATGAGCCGACCCGTTCATCTCTTCGCTCTCGACTTCATAAAGAAATCTCTCCCTAGCGGCTACACGGTCCACGAGGTCCTCATCAAGACCGCTGTTCTGCTGAAACAACCAATCGGACCCTTCGAGCTTCAACAGCTTCACGATACTAAGTCTCAACGATTTCAAAATATTTGCTTCTAAATCAACTGCAGATCGGTGTCCTGAGTGTTTATGCTCAGGCGACTGTTGTTGGCCTTTTCGGCAACACCCTATTGGTCGAAAGGTTGTCTAGACCAGATGGACCATGTATCTGCCCCGGAACTCAGCTGGTATGGACCCACATAGCCCGAAGGAGTCCTGGGCCCATACGACGGGCCCGGATACATAGACAGCCCGTGCATTTTCCGGTCAAGAGTTCTGCTTCCACCCCGGTGCGGAAACGAGAGCCCTGAAATATCGGGCATGCTGTAATATTTTTTCTCGTTGACGGTACTATGCATCGTTTCAGCCGGTTGATTCAAATAACTTCTTTCGGTTGCATCGAGCTGTTTCGAGACACCGCAGGATCCAGAAAGCCCGTGGCTTAACCGGGCTGGTCCCGTTTTGCAAGACCCTTTGTCAAAGAATATGGAGCGGTGTAATTGACTGAACCAAGCGATGGCGATTTAGGCTCTATTTGGTTCATATAAGACTTGATCTGATATCCGTGAACCGTAGCTGGTTGATCATCATATGCACTAGAAGCTTGTGGGATTCTTAGACCACCAGAAGATGACTGAAGCCACAAGCTATGGTAGCTTTTCTCACCAGCATCCATCGCGTTGAGGTTTGACCGCTGTGCGTATGCGTCTAGTAGTTGCATTTGGGTTGACAAGAACGACGATGGGCTACGGGCTTGCACAATCTGCTGCATCGTAGAGTCGAGTAAACTTTTGTTGTCCACTTTTAATGCCTTCGGTTTCGAATTTGGATTCATATTCACCTTAGAATCTATACCTAGTAACTTATTAAGTTTTCTCGCTTTTGCTTTTTGCGTTGGTTCCCCGTGAAAATCGAATAACTGGCCCCAAAAATCATCAAGAATAGCAGCTAACTGACGCCTTGCGGCACGCCCCAATCCCGCTAACTTTGACCAACTTCCCTTACCACTTCCTACATCGTCGTGTTTCAAACCTATACTCTTGAACGACGGTGGACCATCGGGTCTGACCAAATGGTTCACTTCCGGCACTACTTTGACCACTTCTTCAGGCTGCCAAGTGTCTTTCTCTTTCACGTGTGAATTCCTGTCGATTCTTAACATCTTTTCAATCGACTCAGGTTCTTCCTTCTTCAAGTCTTCACCTGCCGAAACTGTTACAGGTGATTCTTCGTGTGCCAATGAATTACATTTACAGTTTCAAATGAATTTTCTTCGATGGTAGTCAAAGGGACCCCTTTATCCGATTCCATAGTTTCCACAGGCCCGAAACTCGGTGCGACTGATGTTACACTCTTTTGACCAGATCCTTCAACTCTATCGTATTCCGTTAACGAAAACAACAGTATCCACATATTCCATACATGTAGCTCGTTCAGTAATCTTTTAGTAAACAGAAAACACTCTGTAAAATACACTGAATCAATGTACATCGAGAAAACGACTAAACAAAGGGGATGAAACACCTTACGAGAGTGATAAATTAATCAAATTTATGTATAAACTGTAGAACATTAATAAGTGCAAACCAGAAGCAATAAATGAGAGTGTCAAACAAAAAAGTGCATTCAGTTAAAAAAATACATAATAATTATCTAAAAATTCACATTCACATAATTATTAAATTATTAACTACGAATTCAAACCTCTTAAAACACAGATTGCATGCTAAATCATTTATGAATAACTAGGTTCATTCGCAACTTCATAAACGTAACCTAAGAACTAAATTCTTACATAACAGATCCTAATATCGAATATCAATCAACGTTCACATCCTAGATAATTGAGATATATATAAAAATCAAATTTAATTAAAAAAATTAACATGTTAAAACAATTTCTTTTTTCTTAAAAAGCTACAAAAATCTACAATAATCATAATTTAATATAATCATGTTAAAACAATTTTTTTCTTCTTAAATGATACCTTAAACTAAGATCTATGATCTGAAAACCTAAAATTTAATACTCCATAGCTCTAAGATATGTTCGGGAACAACTACAGTTTTCTAACAGTCTTCCATAAGCAGATCTGAAAAAACGTAAATTATCAACGTAGATTCAAAAAATCTCAACCGAAATCCAAAAATTGCAGGCGAAATAAAGGAAATCAACGAAGATTAAACCGATGAACTGTTATCCAGTGATAGACACAATACATTCCGGCCACATAATCTGGCGGAGACGGTGAAAAGATGACAAATCGAATCTCCGGTGAAGATACAGCAATCGAAGACGAAATAAAGGAAATCAACGAACATTGTACCGATTAACTGCTATCCGGTGATAAACGCAATACATTCCGGCAACATAATCCGGCGGAGACGGTGAAAAGATGATAAATCGAATCTCCGGCGAAGAAACGACGGTTGAAAGATGCAGAGAAACCTAATATAAACTTTTCAAAAATACCAGAACTACCCCTCCACCTTTTTTAAGCCTTGCAAAAATTTAATCTAATCTAAGCCATTGATTAAGTTAATCCAAGGGTGTTGCCTGTTCTCCACTTTTTTAGTGTCCCCAATGAACCTCACACACACACTATATATATATATATTATATATATATATATATATATAGTGTGTGTGTGTGACATATTATATATAGGATTCGGTTCAAGAGAGAACCAATTTCAGTTGCGAGAACCATGAGAACTCCTATCATCCAATAGCATATTTACACATCACCCATAACCAAATTAAATCAAAAGAGTATTTTAGTCTTTACTTCCCATGCTATATCTTTTCTCCCTCTTCTATTTAAAAGTCAACATGTCATATTTTTTCTCTCTCTTCTATTCAAAACTCAACATGTCACATTTTTTCTTCTCTTCTATTTAAAATTCAACATGAGACATCTATTAAGTCGTGATTTTTGGGGTGAGTTCGTTTGGTAAGATTCTCAAAATTTCGCTTAAACCCAGAAATGGGGTGTCGGGGGCTTTAAAAAGATTTTTGTGTAAAAAAAATTGTAAAAAGTTTTTGAAAAAAAATTGTAAAAAATATTTTGTAAAAATAAAATTTTTTTTTGGGTAAAATATTTTTTGTAAAAAAGTTTAAACCCGTAAAAAATTTTTATTTTTTTTGTAAAAAAAATGTTTTAAAGTTCAAAACACACGTAAAAAAATTTTAAACCGGGCGGGTAAAAAAAGTTTCAAACCGGGCATAAAAAAACTTTTAAACCGGCGCGTAAAATAATTTAATACCGCACATAAAAAAGTTAAAAACCGGCGCGTAAAAAAGTTTAAACTCATCGGTAAAAAAGTTTAAACTCACGCGTAAAAAAAGTTGAAAACCGGCGCGTAAAAAAGTTTAAACCGTGTAAAAAGTTTCTAAAACGGCACGTAAAAAAGTTTAAAACCGGCGCGTAAAAAAAGTTTAAAACCGGTCGTAAAAAAGTTTGAACCCGCGCGTAAAAAAAGTCTGCACTCGCGCGTAAAATTTTTTAAAACTGGCACGTAAAAAAAGAACTTAGTAAAATACCAATCATTAAAGAACTTAGTAAAATACAAATTTATCCTTGTCCCACTAAAAACAAAAACTCATTAATTAAAGCAAAATCATTATAACTACTTTAGTGTCTTTTTATCTCATCCATTAAAACACTTTTGATCAATGGCTTATATTGGTTCATACGGTTCTCACAACTCAAGGTGGTTCTCATTTTACCATCCCATATATATATATGTGTATGTTAGGGAATGTAGATTAATAACAAAAACAAAAACAAAAAGCGCCGAATGATTTTTTTATAATTTTTTTTTAAAAATTTCAATGCTACAAAAAGCTAAAAAACTGATTTTTTTTAATTTTTTTATAAAAAAAATCCACTCGACGTTTTTTTTGTTACAAAACGTTCATTAACATGTAACTTACATTCCTATTTTTTACAAAAAAATAAAAATGTTACATAAGTTTTTCTTGAGTTTTCTTAACTCAAGTGAGTTTTCTTTCTATCCATTCCCTATATATATATGTTTAAATAGCATATACATATAAAACACTACGGGGGAGTTTGGTTCGAGGAATGTTTTGAAATTGGAATTTGAATAGGAATTAGAATTTGAAGGTATAAGATTTGGAATTTAAACATTCCAATTGGAATTGGAAATTGTTGGAATTGGAATCCCATTTCCATTTTTGTTGTGTTTGGTTGTCAAATGAATTGGAATCCATCACCGCGTCACCCACAATCCTCGGTTCGGGTTGAAACAGTACGGGTCGAAACAGTTCCGGTCAAAACGGTTCGCGTCGAATCGATCTGTGTTGAAAAACGGTTCGGGTCGAAACGGTTCGATTTGAAACGGTACAGGTCGAAACGGTTCGCGTTGAAACGATTCAATTTGAAACGTTACGAGTCAAAACCGTTCGCGCCAAAACAGTACGAGTTGAAACGATCTGCGTTAAAACAGTTCGATTAGAAACGGTTCGCGTCGAAACGGTACGGGTCGGAACGGTTCGCGTCTAAACGGTACGAATCGAAACGGTTCAGATCGAAACAGTATGGGTCAAAACCGTTTGGGTCGAAATGGTCTAAGATTCCAATGAATTTACTTTAATTCCTTCACATATAGGAAGAATTTTGAATTCCTTTAGTTAGTAAAGGAATTCACGCGTAATTTCAATTCCAATTCCATTGTCAACCAAACACATGAATATTGGAATTGAGATTCCAATTCCATCAAATTCTGTAAACCAAACATATTAAGAGATGGAATTCAGATTCCAATTCCCTTAAATTCCATTGAATTCCTGCGAACCAAACGCCCCCTAAGTTATTCACAGGTCCTTTTAGAAATCTATCTTAATTTATATAACTTAGCTCATTATTACATTAGGTTTAACCCAATACCTATTTGATTTCGAACACAAATAAAAAATTATTCACAGGTCCTTTTAGAAATCTATCTTAATTTATATAATTAGCTCATTATTGCATTAGGTTTAACCCAATACCCATTTGATTTTCGAACACAAGTAAAGAATAAAATTGATATCCTTTCTTTGGGTGGCAATTTGGCACTTTTGGGAACAACAAAAGGCACAAATAAATGATACTGAAAGAAGCACGAAGCAAACCAAGGCTGCCACACTTGTCACCAGCCCACCACGCACCACCGTGATTCAGTGACACCGTCTGGTGTTTGATCGGCTAATCGCAAGGCTGCCAAGGCAGTGAGTCACGAAGCAATCCACAAAAACGTAACTCCGACTCGGCAACTCGAAACTCGCAAGGCTCTATGGCACCGATCAGGTATGGTTAGTTAGGTGTTATTTGGCGTATGAATGTGTGATTATCGATTATTTGGCGTTAATTGTTGATTAGTTAGGTATTATTTGGAGTAAATTGACGATTATTTGATTATTTGAATGTTATTTGGCGTCAATTCAATTATTTGGGAATTAACTTAATTTATCAGAAACCTCCTTAGATATCAAGGTTTTGCACTTTTTCTAATAGTCTTGTTAACACCTAATGGAACAACCCGATCTTTCGGATTGTCACCCGATTTCTTTTATTACCGTTTTTATGTTAAATTCGTATCCGTTTTGTACTGTGGGATTATTTATAATGGTTAACACTATTTTAAAACGCATTTTTATATCGCTTAATCATTTCTTTTAAATTGTTTAATACTCGTAACGCGCAACGCAAACTCAAATCGCGGTTAATTATATTTGCTTTATGTGTTATGTGTGCCTTATGTTTTATGGCTTATACTCGCTCTCGCTCACACAATTCTCCCCATCGCATTACTTTGTTAACCCAAAACATTTAACAGCACTTAACCTAACCAAGCTAATTGCATGCAAAAAAAAATCGTACGAAAATGGCATTTTTTCGCTCGAAAATGGCTTTTTTCGCTCAAATGGCATTTTTCGCTCAAAATGGCATTTTTCGCACGAAAATGGCATTTTTCGCACGAAAATGGCATTTTTCGCACGAAAATGTTACCAGTCTCTACCTCCCTCTCTTCTCCTATAAATACCAACCTTAGACATATATGCTCCCCTACTGACTTTTCGCACCAAAAAGCACTCTAGCTCATTTTCTTTGTTCCAAGTAAGAAAACTACGTTTTTCACGCGAATCACAACGATTTATACGGCGATTTTGCACAAGATATTCTCCAATTTCATCTAAACATTCTCTGTTTATGAAAAACTTCATCTTTTTTGTGACACCCCAAATTCCACGTATAAACCGGTGGCCTCGGTGGGAATATTGTGACCAAGTTGATATCATCATTACCAAACAATACAAAATAACACAGCGGAAGTCTGGATAATTACTATTACAAATGTTTGAATGTTCAAAGTTCAAAATTAAATACAACGCGTTTAAATAGATCCACAGGCGGATCGAAAGGTGATTACAAAGGAAATTTAACAGACTAAGGCATTCTAAGCATGGAGTCGCACATTCCTCTTAAGCTTCACCGAGCACTTCCAGCCTAATTACGTATACATGTCACCTGCGCTTAGTCACTGGTACATACAATTTAACCGACTCATTTTGTAAACATTTGGTGTACACAATGGTACTTTTGTTTAATAAATAACTTGGGATAAATTATATTCATGTTATCAGTTTTACATGCCAATAATACATTTAGAGCCGAAAACTATGTCAGGATCATGATTAATCGACAAACCACTTTAATACCTTTAATAGGTACACCCCTAATGGGTTATAAATTTATTTTAGCATCTGTCAGGTGTATGCCTACACTCCGTGCTTAGGTCGTGGCCATTTACAATTAAATGAGCCGTGGATATCCAGGACATGGTCGTTTTAACCCCCAAATGTTTAATATTAAGCATTACGAATTATAATGGATTATTTGAATTCCCGACTCATTGGTCTTTGATCCCATATCCAACCATGTGGTATTATTATACCGCATCCAAGCCCGTATAAGGGAAAATAAGTTAAAAGTATTTACCTGGCTTGCAAAATCTTTACTAAATAAGAAAATAAGCAAAACATAGCCGTATTCAAAATAATTAGCTCGGGAACAATCTACCGGAAGCCTCTAGTTTGGAACGGAGGGTTTTAATAACCGATTAGTTAGCTAGTGGGTCTTTATTTAGTCATTGATTTAGACCGGCTAACTTAAAATAAATATAACGGTGCGAAAACGCTAGATTAAGCGATGCCTGGATGTGACAATCCGTAATTTCGAGGAAAAAAACCCGCTCGTTTTCACTATTATAAATCAAATTACTACATATATTTGACGAATTTTTGTATACTTATCAAGCCTATGTTTCTAACCAAGTCCATATCATGATTCAACCGACCCGAACCGTTTGAACCATGGCATAACTTGAAACTCATGAGGCCCGAACCATAACTTAATTATTATACATTATATTAGTTGGTTAATTATAGTTTTATAATTAGTTGATTATATTATATATATATATATATATATATATATATATATATAATGATAACAAATAATTAAACAGAGAATGTTGACTTGCTTTTAGATAAAGTTTATAAAAATGTATTTAAAGTTCTAAAGGAATTAATAATGTAAAGTTCATTAGACTTTGTTAATTGAGATCTAAATCAATCCGTTCAAAATAAAAATTTTCAGTTCAAAATTTCTATTAAAGAAAACCACCATCTCAAATATTTATGGCCACACTTCAAATAAGTATAATTTTCTTGGTGATATAGTTATGGAGGTTCCATGTCTCGGCCCAATCCATTTTCCTTGTTTCCCTTTTGTTCTCAGCCCACACACACTAGCCCAAACCACCAATTAGTATTGTAATTGGTTACGTATGCATGAAAATTATAAGTCACATAATCCACAAAAACCCTAAACATATCTTGCGCAACTTCTGCCCTTCTCCTCTACTCTCTGTGGTGACAAGGAATCAAGCTCTAGAATTCCTCAAGTCGTTTGGTTTCAAGTCCTAGCAACTCACATCACGTTTCTATCTCGGTAATCTTTGTTTTTATGGTTTTGATTCTTGCATTATCTTACGTTTCATGGCTGCGTTTCTGGAATTGATGATGATTCTTGGTGTTTTATGATGATAAATGATAGCCTGTTGTTCATAAGAATCAAGAGAAATGCCTACTATTATTGATTGGGGTGAATAGACATATGTATATGGATTAGGGTTAATAAGTTTGATGATCTTAGAGTGTATTATGTTAAATCTGATGAAAGTGAAGTACAACCTGCTGTTTTTATAATGTTCTATGTAGATACATGTAGTAGTTTCGCTAGGAATGATGTTTGGGGGTGATTGAATCGCTTATGTGTTCGGTTAGTCGCTAGGTTATTGTTTGCAGGTTTAAATCTGGATAGTTCTTGATGTTTTGGTGATAAATAATCTGAGTATTTGATGATACCTGCGGTATGTGATATTGAGTGTCGTTGTTGTTCGCTAAACATGTAAACGGAACCGTTAGAACTCGCACTAGGAAGTTAAAAGCTGAAAACAGAAAGCTGTTTGGAGTTTACAGTCGACTTCAGTTGGCTGTAACCGGGTCATAATCTAACAAAAACTGGATTTTCTTAAGTCTAAAACGAACCTTTTTGAAAGACGCTTCTAACGCGCTGGTATCATAATTTTTCGACGTCTTTTGATAATTTAACCGAATTATTTCGTAACAAGGGTCTAGGCTGTATTTCGGACAGAAATTACAGCCTTGAACGAATAGCATAACTCAATCTTGGTTTAGATTTTTTTGAATGCAATTTATAAAGAAGATAACCTTATATGTGTGCGAACCTCCAACTAGAAGTACGTGAATCGGACAACCGAGAATTTTAAATGAATTTTTCCGTGAGTTGCAGTCAGAAAGTGACGAATCTGATTGCAGCTTAGTAAATGATTTTTTATAAATTTTTGGTAAAAAGTTAGACTCTAAAGATTTAACACAAGAATAACCCCCCGAGGACACGTCACATAAAAATATCGTAATTTTTGCAGCATTTTACGTATGGTAAACGAGCTTCCCAAAACAGTCAAATTTCAATAAATTTTGTTATGCATGATTATAAGTTTATAAGTGTCGAACTTGCTACTTTTAGTGTCCGAACATGCTTAATGGTTGTATAAATGGTGTATTGCATGTTGTAGGTTATATTGTGTACATGTGCTTGAAAACTACTCGGTAATATATTTGTGACAACTTGTACGCATGCTATTTGCTAGATACGTGTAGAATTTACATGAATATTACATAAACACCCCTAATATTCTTGGTAACCCTAATAGGACGTGGTTGACCATCCTAGCTTGCATAACTTAAACTGCCGAGCTAATCTAAGGTGAGTTCACAACGTTTTCTAAAAAGCATGTGTCCCTGGTTTGGGCCAACACACTTATTTCTCTGGTTTGGGAAATACATTCGGTACCCCTGGATTGGGGCTACACGCGCGTTCCTGGATTGGAACTACTGCACAAACTATCCACTGGAGGTGGACCACACTATCCCTGGTATGGGATCGCCTAGTATTCCTGGTCTGGAATACTGTTAAATACTGTATTTTATATTTCACTGTCTTTAGCGGACTAAACAAACTCTATCTGAAAGTCCCCACACACTTATACCGATTAGTCACCGGGGCCTGGCGAACGGGATATTAGTTGATAGCGCTATTAGGTTTGATACACCTTACACCGTGCCTAGGAGGACGGGCGTGAAGTTTTATGCCTTGGCAACTGGTCAATGATGATAGACATTGACCTGGGCACAAACAACTTAAACAGTCAAGTTTCGGTATAACTCAGTTTAGTAGCTTAAAGATGGGGTAGCTCCCCATGACATGTATTATAAACTAAGTATTTTAACAACCTGTTTTTGTAACAACACTAAAAACTGTGAACTCGCCGGCTTTATCTCTGATACACTTTTTCTGCATGCTTGCAGGTCATTAGATAATTCATGCATGGAAAATTGCAGTCTGAGTAGTTGGAGTGTCATGGGGCGTGATACTGGATTACAAACATTAATACTTTACGTTTTAAAACATTTTGGTTTCAATGTTGAAATGTTTACTTTGCTTCCGCTGAACACTTACTGTGTTTGAAACGTTTAACTTGAAATTCACTATTCATGTTGGACATGATGACTTGTTTTATATTATTTATTATTAGTTCGACATGATTAGTAGCTAGATCCTGGTACGTCACACGCCTCGTGGTAAAACTCCATAAGTGGTAATTTGGGGGAGTTATTTTGGACCGAAAAGTACTAGGACTTATAATATGGGTTACCATTTTACATTCTGGAATTTGAGAATAATTTGATATGGTTAAACCCGTTTCGGTTAGATTACGTAAACTAGTTATGTAGACCGAACCGTACGCATATAAGCGAAACCGGGTAACCGGGTGAGTCCTATACAAGTTCCATATGCCATTATGTTTAAAATTTGTTAAAATATCAGTAAGTTATCAACATGTTGGCCCGTTACGGTTTTAAAAATCAAACTATGCCTAACAAGGGTAATTTGGTCATTTTACAACATAATAAATGGGTTTATATGTAAACTGATGTTATGGTCATAAATTTCTGTAAAAAACACTTATTTTATGATGTTATATCAGCAGGATATCAATTACATGTGTGGTTTATAGTTTAAGACCGAACTATGTCCTGAAAAGGGCATTTTGGTCATTTCACACATAATTGATAACTTATTTGGGAATATGAGTTTGGGACATGTACCTACTGTTAATAATTTAAAAATATGTTTTGAAATCAGTAGGTGTCAATCCTGATGCTCTAATATGGTTTTAAACCATATTATGCGCCGAAACGACGATTAATCGCTAAATGACGATTTAAATGGTATTTAAGTGGTACTGTTGTTGTGACCAGGTTTGTATGACCAAAATATTTTAATTTATATATTACATCAGTAAGTATAAGGTTTTGGTCCATTAAAATGTTTAAAACCCATTTATAGTGCCGAAAGGGCAATATCGTCATTTAAGGACATATATGCAAACTAGAGCTTAAACTCAGTTTGCAACATGAATGAACATCACAAATAATCCTAATAATGATATTGCATCAGTAGGTAATGAGTTTTGATGTCAAGTTTATGTTTAAACCATTTTATACGCCAAAAGGGTGATTTGGTAACTTTATAAACGTGTTAATTACGTTAAATAATCAAAACATAGTTTATGACCAGATTACTAACATCAAAATAAGTTCATTAGCTTAACAATTCAGTTACAACTCATTTATATGCTTGTTAATGGTTAGAACCTTATTTTTTACATTAGGGCCCTTTTTGCAAACATTAGCATATTTAACGGGTACTTGTGTAAAAACTCGGATTACTACATGAACATGTCTTATAACTCTAGAGGGTTATAGTACACTATAACATGGTCATAATGCAACTTAAGAATAGTAGCTAAAGTTGCTAAATCGGGTCAGAACTGAAAGTCAAAGCAAAAGTCAACTTTTGCGACTTTCGGTTGCGAACTGACCTTAGACCTGAATTGACGAGCCGAACATGTTCTCACATGTTCTTATAATTATTACCAAGTTATTAGAGTGTTAAAACAGATTTTATAACACCTACATTACTAGTTATGATTTTTTTCAAAACTGACCCGTTTGACTTTTTATTAACATAACTTTGACCCGTCACTTGACCAAGTAAACGTGTTAATCAGGAGGTGCCCTCTTGAGGGATTAACACCTACCTAATTACGATCACGTAGCCACGTTCGTTACGAACACTGGCTGGACTGTAATGGTCTTAGCCGAAAGTCAAAGCGTTTTTACGTCAACGCTTTGACTTTGGCTCAAAGCCTACTAAAACTGAAAAGAGAAGGTTGGAACGCTTACAAGTGAACCGAAGATGACTAAGAAACTTAGAGGAAGTCCCCAATAAGCTCAGGAACCTCCAAGTGAGCAAGATATAGATGAAACTGAGAATGAGCAAGTTCTAAGCTCACTCAAGGGTGCTATTTATAGCAAGGATGGAGCATGAGGCCATGACAACTGTCCAGGGATGTTGTGAGAGGCCAACAAGTGTTTTTGGACGTGTCCAGGGCTCTCAAAGGTTGGCATTCGCGAATAGGTGGCAGGGCAGCAATCTGCCTCTGGTAGTCCCTTACGGACTGTAAGGGTAGAGCCTTGCGGTCCTAAGGACCATAGGCGCCCACAGATTTGAAATGGTTACGGACCGTAACCACATATGGTTGCGGTCCGTAACAGCTTACTGAATTTTGATTGCCTTACGGTCCGTAACTAATGATGGTTACGATCCGTAAGGACCTTCCAGAAGATGAATTTTTGGCATTTTTATAGTTTTGGTCCTCCGACTTTTCCGATGCTCGTTTAGAGGTTATTAAAATAACATAACGGCTTTTTAGTCACTCTCGGCTACACGTGGCAACCAAGAATTTACAGGGCACGTGTCGGGATTTTATTAGACGAAATTCTCGAGGTGTTACATTTTTCATAAAACTTTCTGATTTCAACTTGGATTCACACTTAACCGAGTATATTTGAGTTAGCTTTGGCTTCTCAAGGTAGAAACCTCGTTGTTTTAAACTCACCAAGTGTTTATCCTAACAAATCTGTTTTATAAATCGATTTTCGCACAAAAACGGATCAAACCGACTAATGTTTCATTCACCAAGTAGTGGAACGAGGCGCTGTCAAACCGTCACGAAATGGCTAGAACTACATCCGTTTCAGACGAAATCTCAGTTCCGGTCGCACAAAAGATGCAAGAACAGTCACTTGTGCAAATTGGACTGGCTCGCACGAATCACTTTGGGTTCGTACGACCCAGTTCGAGTTTCCACAAACGACTCACTCGCTCTAAAGACTCTAAGCACAAGGTTCGATCAGTGGCCTAAGGCTGGAGGGATGAACACTCGATTTCCCAAAGAACGACGCGAAAACACTTGATTTTGGATACGAAACAAGCATTTTCGCACGAAATTCCATTTGCGTACGAAATAAGCTGTTCCCGCACGACTCTACGTTCCGACTGCTCCAATCCTTTGGAAGACTGATGCACTTCTGTTTCTACACGCAGGCTAAACCGACGCTTTTTCTCCTTTCTCATCAACTCTCGGTGTTCTCTGTTACGCATCCACTGTGAGTATACTTGAACCCTTTTTCGTTTAAACGCACTTTTGGGTGTTACATACGTTCTCTATATCAAAACACGCTACACACAACGCTAAACTCTTTAAACGCTAACCACTATCGCATGGTATACATGAATCGCTGAATATTTGTTTGCTATGTGTAAATAATGAGGACTCACAGACCACCCTTAGCAACGATAGTACTAAGTTTGGACTCAGCACCCGATTGGTTCGGGGGTTGTTAAGGCTCGCATACTAACTTTACGTGCGTGGTCACTGTTGTGAACACGTATCGCGCATACTCCACCTCGCAGTCGTGTTGGTTAGCTGTATCATTAATTTTAGCTTACTTAGATTCACTTCTCTACGTGCTACACTTTGGTTATGCGTAAAGCTTTACACGATTACTATTATTACTTACGCAAACCCGTGTACTCAACTTTACATTTTGTATTGACTTTTATCTTAACGTATGTGACAGGTTGATGCTTATTTCATGCTGCAACTGGATAGGACTTCTAGAAACTCGCCAAATAAATCTTGGTTGTCGGACTATGTTTTGTTTGAGAGACTTTTAATTCGTTTGACTGTTTTATGAATATTCGTTTGATTGTATGGGAAATTGAATGTTAAGAATATTGTCATTGAAATAGTTGTTATGGATTCTCTTGAGCAATCTGGTTCGCCTAGTGCCGCGCCCACGATGATTCCGCAATCGGTTGGGGTGTAACAGATTGGTATCAGAGCCATAACTATATGGAATTAGGTAGAATTGCCATGTTCGACCGAGTCTATAGTTAGGTACCCGAATGGAACGACCGATTTGTGCCTATCCTGTTTCTGATCTAGTTCTGTTGCATAAACTATAAATGTGCTTTTCCTAAAGCTACTATATACATGCTTTCCTAAAGCTACCACAATATACACGCTTGGAAAACGCTAGTATAACACAAACGAGTAATTGTGTCGAGATTAGGTGTGAAAACCAAGAACTCTCGATAAGATCACTCACTCCGCGTACTATATACTGCACGAGAATCTTTCGTTAAGTTATGAGTGATATCCATATCTTGATGAAAATCTCCACCTCTATTTCGTGGAACTCCCGACATGTTCGGTGAAAACCACAAACATGGAACGAAGTTGTTAAGTTAGGGTGAAACCCGCACTTAATAACAAATTCCACTCCTCGATTTTCAATCTCGCCAAAGTCTTGATTATTTCGATGACTCGGGATACGTAGTAACCGGAAGGGTAATGCCGTTAGCCACGAGGCGGTGAGAACATTCACCTAGTAGGCCAAAGTGTGTGCCCGAACTTAAAGGAATGGTCGAATTACTTTGGGTAGTCGTTGTCTCAAAACCCAGGACGCTCCATTTATTTTAAGCCTGCAATCGCCGATTTTATGCATCTCGAGTTTTATTATTTATTATATGTTTAAATTTGTGAATTTTATGCTTCATCGATTCTCGTTTATCGCTTTCCGCTTACGAAAATACGCACAACTCGCATAGCTCTTGTAATCTGAAACATTAATTAATCGCAAACCAATTAAAATGCTCAACCCTCTTACGTGAATGTCCTCATACGCGGTATTACTCGTTATTATGCTTATAGTACGCTTATCTCATAGCGCTACGCATGATTTGATTGAAGGTGAATACGTGCAAAATATGTGCTTATGTGATTATGTGTTTACGTGATTATGTGCTTATGTGATTATGTGTTGTTGTGATTACGTGATTTGGTGCCTTATGTGAATAATAATAAGTATATGGTGTAAAATGCAAACTTTTAAAACAAAACCCATTATAATCGAATCTCATCCCAAATCTGTGTGTATAGAATGGCATCCATGGGATCTCACACTCGCCGCACCACTCAACGCAACAACACCGACAAACGAATCGCCTCGTCAGGCTCAGAACGAGAACAATGTTGTCAATGGTACGTTCCTCATTAATGGTATTTATGCTTCTTGCTTATTTGATATTGGAGCTGCTAACTGTTTTGTATCGTTAGAATTCGAAAAGCTTATGAAATGTAAACGCGCTAACCTCCCAAGACCTTCGACGTCGAAATTGCCACCGGAAGAACCGTTACCGTTAACTCCGCTCTACGTGATTGTACTCTGAACTCAACAATCACAGCTTCTCGATCGATCCATACCTATGCAATTAGGTAACTTTGATGTCATTGTAGGCATGGATTTCCTTCATAAAAACCATGCCGAAGTTGTCTGTCACGATAAAATGATTCGTTTTCCCCTTCCAAACAATGATCAACTACATGTTTATGGTGATGTACCCTCAAAAGAATTGAAGCTTATGTCATGTGTTCAAGCGAACAAGTACTTGCGCAAGGTCAAAGATACAACCTTTCCTAGCCCATATTGTGAAACCGAGAATGAGGAGAAAACCTTGAAAGACGTACCAGTTTTTTGTGATTTTCCTAAAGTCTTTCCGGACGAATTACTCGGTCTACCCCTACTCGTGATGTCGAGTTTCGTATTGATCTAGTTCCCGGTGCTACACCTGTCGCTAAAGCTCCCTATCGCCTTGCACCATCCGAAATGCGCGAGCTATCTAGCCAACTTCAAGAATTCTTGATAAAGGCTTTATACGCCCGAGCACATCACCTTCGGGCGCACCGCCCTTTTTGTGAAAAATATGGATGGATCGTCCCGAATATGCATCGACTATAGGGAACTTAACAAGCTTACAATTAAGACCGCTACCCTCTTCCTCGAATCGATGATTTATTTGACCAACTCCAAGGGCTACTTGTTTTTTCGAAGATTGATTTACGTTCCAGATATCACCGGCTACGTGTACATGAGCAAGACAATCCGAAAACCTCCTTTCGTATTCGCTATGGCCATTATGGAATTCGTGGTCATGCTTTTGGACTCACAAACGCACCAACAGTCTTCATGGATTTGATGAACCGTGTGTGCAAAGCCTTTTTAGATCGTTTTGTCATTGTTTTTATCGATGATATCCTCATTTACTCGAAGTCGAGAGCCGAACACGCGCGACATCTTCGTTTAGTTCTCGAACTTCTCCAAGGAAACACTCTTTACGCCAAATTCTCCAAGTGTGAATTTTGGGCTTAAGGAAGTTCAGTTCCTCGGTCACATTGTTAACGACCAGGGAATCCACATCGATCCCGCCAAAATTGAAGTTGTAAAGAGTTGGAATACCCCAAAGAATCCGTTCGAAATCCGTTCTTTCCTCGGATTGGCAGGTTACTACCGCCGATTCATTGCCGACTTTTCAAAGATCGCCATACCCCTCACCTCTTTGACTCATAAGGATAAACCTTTTGTTTGGGTTCCAAACAGGAGGAAGCATTTCAGACTCTCAAGCGTATGCTTTGCGATGCTCCCGTTCTCGTACTTCCTGACGAAAACGACGATTTCGTCGTTTATTGCGATGCGTCTAACCTAGTCTCGCTTGTGTTCTCATGCAAGGGACAAGGTTATCGCGTATGCGTCTCGATAACTCAAAATCCACAAGAAGAACTACACTACCCACTATCTCGAGCTTGGTGCAGTTGTTTTTGCGTTAAAGATCTGGCGACACTACCTTTATGATACAAAGTGTACAGTATTCACCGACCACAGAGAGCTTACAAAACATCTTTAACCAGAAAGAACTAAACATGAGCCAACGCAGATGGGTTGAACTTTTCAACGACTATGATTGTGAGATACGCTACCATCCCAGCAAAGCAAATGTTGTAGCCGATGCTCTCAGTCGACGAAGCTATGTGTATAACATTCATTACGTTCAAGCCTAGAATGAACTCGAAACCTTGATTCGTGAAACCCAGCACACATGTTTCATTAAGAATACCTTATATGAGGAAATGAAATGTGGTGTCGAAACCCAGCTGGAGAATAAGTCTAACGGGATCTATTACTTTCTGAATTGCATTTGGATCCCTAGCCGCAATAACCTTCGAGAGTTACTGATGACCAAAGCCCATAAGTCTCGATATTCCATTCACCCCGGTGCCGACAAGATGTACCAGGACCTCCGTTATGGTATTGGTGGCAGGGCATGGAAAAGGATATCACTCTGTATGTTTCCAAAATGCTTAACTTGTGCGAAAGTTAAAGCTGAACATCAACGACCCTCTGGCTTACTCGAGCAACCCGATATCCCGATGTGGAAATGGGAGAGTATAGCTATGGATTTTGTTACAAAACTCCCTCGCACCACTTCTGGTCACGATAACATTTGGGTTATCATCGATCGCCTCACGAAATCTGCTCATTTTATTGCCATACGAGAAGACTTTAAGGTAGAACGATTATTACGAATCTATACCGACGAAGTCATTTTTCGACACGAGACGCCTCGTGACATTGTCTCTGATCGCGACGGTCGCTTTACTTCACGTCTCTGGGAAACTTATCAATATGCACTCGATACGACTCTTAACCTCAGTACCGCGTTCCAACCCCAGACCGACGATCAGATTGAACGTACGATTCGCACCCTTGAAGACATGCTTCGATCTTGTGTTATAGATTTCGGTGGTAATTGGGATTCGCGTTTACCTTAATAGAATTTTCGTACAATAATAGTTATCATAATAGTATTCAAATGGCACCATTTGAAGCACTATACGGTAGAAAATGTCGATCGCCTATTGTTTGGCACGAGATCGGAGAAGCACAGGTCACCGGTCCCGAGTTAATTCAAGAGACGACAGACAAGATTCTCCAAATTAGAGACAATTCTTCTGAAAGCTCGTAGTATCAAAAGATGCCAATGAACGCCGCAAGCCCCTACAATTCGAAGTTGGAGATCACGTTTTTTTAAAGGTTTCACCTTGGACAGGAGTGATCCGATTTGGGAAGAAAAGAAAACTAGCGCCACGATACGTAGGTGCCTTTAAGATTCTGGAAAAAATTGACAAAGTGGCCCACCGACTCGAATTACCGGAAGAACTCAGCAATGTACATCCGACTTTCCACGTCTCAAACCTTAAAAAAATGTTTAGCTGAAGGAAATCTCAAATCGCGTAACGCGCAACGCAAACTCAAATCGCGGCTAATTATATTTGCGTAGATGTATGATCACATTAACATTTGTTACTGCTTGCACATACGGTACGTAATTACGTATTGGAACATAATCACGTAACATTACACAATCACGTAATTTTATAGCTTGTAAAATAAAATTTTTAAAATTTAAGAAAACTATTGCTATTACCTACTCCATTAAAAAGAATGAATGCTTGTTATATGATGCGATTTTTTTTACAAAATATTATCGAAAAAGTTATAAATGTTTGAAAATTGGGGAATTAATTACATGTTAGTACCTGGGTTTACTTATTTTGTCATTTTGATACATATTTTTAAAAATTACACCAATGGTACAACTTTTAAAAATTGTTTCACCATTAATACAAGTGGTTATATAATTTATTACATGGTTAGTACTTGTGATATACCTATGGTGAAATGATGTTGTAAAAGTTGATACCAATTATACAATTTTAAATAAATAAGTATGAAAATCACAAAATAGATAAACTACATATACTAACCATGTAATTAATTTAAAATTAGAGGTGAGAGGTCATGCAAGAAAAGACTATAATACTCTTTCTCCCTTAAATTAGGAAGATCATGTGTCACCTATGTTGCCTTACACTTCACACCTAAATTGTATTGTGATCTCTTCCCTAATTATTTTATTCAATTGAAAAATCAAGTAATTGAAAAAAGAGTTACTATGTATATGTAAATCTTAACTAGCATAGTTAAAATTTGTGAGACAACGGACACGTGTATGTAAAAACATATTATTCTATTTATTAGGTTTGTTATAACATTATTCATTGAGAAGAATTTTATAAGGAAAAGCATTATTGTTTGTGCATTGTGTAATCTATAGATGTATGTGTCTTAGAAAAATCATAAAATAAAGAGGTTATCGATGTGTCGAGTTATCGCCGGCGTGGAGTTCCATTATGAGGACGTGACCACTTGTTTTTCGGTCCCATGGTTTCACATCACCAACTGTTTCCATTATAATTGGTTAAACACAACAGACAAATCATGTTATCTTATCGTATCATCAAAAACACTACAAACTACATGAAAACAAAACAATTTTCACACTAATATAATATTAAGATATAAAAATATGGAATATATACGACATTTCTATGTGTGCAAGAAATAGTTAAATAATAAAATATAGATTGATATAGTAAAAAAAACTAATATGCATCTTATTTTTCATGAAAAGTCACTTGATATAACTTGGACTTGTTTAAAATGTAAAAAAAATGAAAATTCCAATTTTGATATTCTAAGTTTTAAAAACTTACACTTGTATATGATGTATGTACTTATAAAATTTATTCAAAATAGATAGTTACCTTTTAAATTTGCCTCCGCCAAGTATTTTGGTTATATGATTTCTTGAACTTGAGGTACATGTAAGCCGTGTTAGGTATAACTTGATGAGCTTACAAGAACTTTGAGAAATACAAACTTTTTTGTTAAAAAGTCTGAGCACTCATTGATATAAAAAAAAAGTAAATTGCCATTTTGGTCTTTGAGGTTTGGACAGTTTTGCCACTTTAGTCCAAATCCCAAATCTTTTGTATCTAGGTCCCTGTGGTTTCAGTTTTATTGCCATTTTGGTCCAAAAGTGATATTTGTCTTCTAAAATCCTGCTATTTTGTCATTTTTCTCAAGGGCAAAATGGTCATTTTAAACAGAGTTTGAGGTTATATATATAATATATATAAATTCTTAAAATGACCATTTTGCCCCTAAGAAATAGGACAAAATAGTAGGATTTTAGAAGACAAATATTATTTTTGGACCAAAATAGCAATAAAACTAAAATCACAATGACCCATATGTAAAAGGTTTGAGATTGGACTAAAGTGGCAAAACTGTCCAAACCTCAGGGACCAAAATGGCAGTTTACTCTATAAAAAAATGTTTGGCTTACAATTTTTTTCCATCTAAAAGATGCTACTAAATTACATTTAACAAAGAACTAAGACATTTGTTTAACAAAATTACTCATGAATTTTTCAATTAGTTGTGATTTTCATTAATTTAATGTTCAATTTATGTGTTTTATGTGACCCAAAGAATTTGAGAATTTCGTGTGCTCCACAACAAAAAAATTAAGAAATTAAATCATATAGGATGTAGATTATAACGTAGCTAGGGATGATAATTGGTTGGGTATGGGACATGGATGACTACTTTTATGCCCGGTTATAAAACCATGTCTCATACCTAGCCAAAAATCCGTTAGGTATTTATTAGCCAAAAAGCCGTTAGGTATTTATTGGGTTATTGCCCTCGTGTATACCTATTAATGTTTTAAAAAATCCGCATTTGGATTTTTAAGTATGTGGTTTCTTTCTTTTATATATTTATGTTTTTAAAATCTAAATGAATAAATATATATAATAACTTACATACATATTGCTATAACCATATAATATTTGACACATCCTAAGGCTACATCATATGGAGAGGGGCTCCATTGTGTCATGTCAACGACACCTCAGCTCCACGTAAGCACACCAGTGCCACATAAGCAATAGAGCCCCCACCTTTAACAACTAAGGCATGTGTCAAAGCCCCCAATAGCGACCCCTATTTATTTATTTTGGTTTTAAAGGTTCAAACTGGAAGTGGGGCGTACGTTTCATCCGCTAATGCTCGCTATTCCTTTGGCTAGCCACAATACCCCCGTCCCCCATAGCTAACATGGTCTGGGGGAGGGTCGCCATTGATGGAAAAAAATGCTCAGGTGGCAGGACAATCACCCCCATACCTTGTAGCCTAAATACGTTAACTATCATAATAATATAAATTTCAATTAATAATTTAGTATACGTAACATACAAATATAAATGATATCATCAATATAATATATATATATATATATATATATATATATATATATATATATATTATATCTAAAAGAAAAGTTTGTTTTCTAAATAATAAAGCTATAGAATGAATTATTCTTAAGCATGGGTTAACGGAAAATAAAAATAAACAATTTTTTTGAAATTTGTTTCGGGTATATGGTTTCGGGTAATCTAGTCGGGTATCACCTAATCCCATAATTGTCCCATATTTTTCCCAATACATATGCGTCAGGTATCGGGATTACCCGTCACATATGTTTCGGGTATACACGTTAGCTCGGGTATTTTTGCCATCCATGCGTAGCTATCATAGAAAATCTAGAAAAATTTCAAAAAAGTTTATATTTTTATTGTAATTTTATACTTTCAACAATAATTGTAAATTTGGTCAAATCTATACTAAATAATATAGTAAAGCATTTTCAACTTATGTGTCATTCATACAACAGCCTTTCCTATAATCATGACATGTGGTATTCACTCCTATTGTTTTTTGTTCATTTGTACACGTGGGAAACAAATAATGATCATGCTATTGTTTTTCATTCAGGTCCACCTAACCCGTTTTCAAACCACATGGATCCTTTATAAAAATCTTTACCTGTTTCAAAACCCTAATTCTCAATCAATTCAACTTTCCTCTCCAACCATCCACCTGTTGATTCCTTCCTCTATAGATTGTGAGTCTTTCTTGATCTTATTTCATGTTATTTATCTCATGATTCCATCTTAATTCCTTTGATTCTTGCATGTTCGGATGCTTTATCAAGGCTGGTCGATTGGAGGGAGATCAGGGTTACAGATATTTCGCTGATGTGTGAAGAAGCCGTCGTTTTATTTGATTGATGTTTTGAATACACAACATCTTTTCAATTTCTTTAAACCTAACATTTATAAACTCTAATCAGATGTTTTGTTTCGATTAAAGGAGTCGTCCAAGAAATTAGGGTTTGTGAATAATATATTAACATGAATTTTCGTCGGATTCTGGTGGATCATCTTTTTCCCAGATTCTTCAAACCTTAAATGAAAAGTTAAATTTAGTCTCTTTAAAAATTTTTCACTTATCCCCTAAATTACAGTTAGTTCGTCTTTTAGTTCTTCGTTTAGATTGCTTAATAATGTTCAAGTTTTTCAGATATGAACATAAAACCTGCAATTCCTTCTAATTCGATTTTAATTCGCATTATAGATTCAAACAAACTATGACACACTTATCACATAATATGGATTTTTTTCGATAAATTCAAGATCTGGGTTGTGTTGATTTGCTTGATATCTCAATATGGGTTGTGAATGATAGGTCCTCATTGTAACATCTTGTATTTTCCAACTAGAACCTTATCACCCAATCTATTCCCGTTGTATTTGAACCCCATTATTTTTTATTTAATTTACAACATTTTGGATTTTAGCAAACATCGTGACATTTATTTTTAAAAATTTTATTATTTATTTGAAAACTTCTACTTTTAACTAATAACATTTATAAATTTTATAAAAAAATTATATTAAAGTTATTAATAAATAAACTATCAAACTTATTTTAAGATATGATATTAAAGTTTTATAAAACAATAACCATACTCTTTTTAAACAAAACATTACTACAAGGACCATTGTGCCATATCTCTAATTTTTTTAAACCTAACCGCCCTTGACCTCGTATCTCCGTTCTATTTCCGACTAACTTCCGCATATCCCAGAAAACGTGATCTACTTTGTTTTGGTTAAAAATTGAAAGGAGTGTTTTGATAACCAGATTGAGAAAGTGAGGTGTAACGTTTCGTATTTCTGTACTTTCTGTTCATAGAAACTTGTGTTCGTACTTCATTTCAATACTTGTAATCCGAGACAATTGATCAAAATGAAAAAAAATATACAATCAAGTTAAACTCATACTTGTACATTATGCAAGCAATCACTAAATACGCGTTTTAGGCCAAACCGATCCATACTTTAAGTTTATATTCGCTTTGGAGAGTGATCACAGGTGTTTTATACTTAAATACACCTTAAATACAAAAAAAAAAACATGCTTAATTATGAGTTTTAAGCACAAAATGATGGAATTATCAAACTCTAGGGTCAAACTGTAGATTCTGGAAAATTTCTTGAAATTCTACACATTTGCATGACCAACACTTTTCATTGCATGACCATGTAAGTTGTGACTCATGACCATGCAAGTTGTGATACGCATGACCATGCACCTGATCTACATGACCATGCAGGTTTGTTACTCAACTACGGGTTTTAATGTTTTCCTCCACTTTTTCAACCTTCAACCACCGTAAACATTTAATTTAACCTAACTCATTTCTCCCACTTATAAATAAGCCTCCTCCTCACTCCCCTAACACTTTACAAATTCTCAAATCTCTTACAACACTCAAATTCTCTCAAGAAAATTTGCTTCTGGGCAGAATACTCTCTAGTGTTCAAAGTGAGTTTTAACTCACTTCTTCTACTTTCTTTATGTTTTTCTTGCTTCAACCACATTGGACAACATCAAGGGTTGTTACTCAATGTTTACCAAGGTAAACAAAGGAGGTACAACACCATATATGAGGTCCAAAGTGGGTTGTAATTTTCTGTTTTTGACAAACATTCAAACCATGTTCATACTTATTTTTGTTCTTACTTGTATTGTGGAAATCCTCAACCAAACCATGTCCCAACCAAACTGATGTTGTGAGGCTTGTATTATGTTGTGATTCTAGAAAACTCAGGGTTCATAACCATATTTACTTGATGTTCTAAAGGTTCTAAGTAACCTACATTTGTTGTAACCATCCAAGCCCACAACCATCAATGTTGTGAGACTTGTGTTTTGGTAAGGTGTGAACAATAGAGCCCTTGGGTTCCCATTATGATTCCACATCCTCATTTAGTTAGTAATCCATTTCTACATAACCTAAGTCACCAAGAAGACTTTCTAGTAACAAAGTGCCCAAACTACACCAAATTCCAAACATTTGTCATGCTTGGAATGCACTCATCTAGTTTGACCTCAGTTGGTTACTTGGTGAATTAGACGAGTACTTACAATTCCTTTTTTCATTCATGGCCATCAGAAATCGCCCTCGTGGTTATTTTGTGTATTAATGATTCCATAAGAGGTTGAATAGATGGAAATCATCCTACCTTCATACATGACAATATATGACTTAGATTAAATAACTAATATATATATATGTATATAAATATTAGAAACTAAACCATCGTGCCAACCAAATCATGGTTGAGTATTATGGGTTATGGTGTTACTATCTTAGTTCTCATACCTTAAAGTTTGGATTCTAATGGATAAAATAGTTTCCATGAAAACACACTAATACATAGTGTCCAATCGAGTATCTAAGACAAGATGCATTTTCTCATGTATGTATTCTTATCATTTTGATACTAAACCCAATCCGTCCATCAAAATTCATGAACTCATGCACCTTCATTTCCCCGTTGTAGGGTAAATTTGGTGTTCCAATCTCAAGACTCATCAACTCACGTACTTGGAAACTTCTACGCAAACCGTGAGTTTACATGATCAAATTTTACTTTTTGTACACTTTCGGGTGCAACATGTACAACCTTATCAAAATCACAATCACAATATCAATCACATTATTCAAATCAATCAGTCCGTTATTACATGCTTAGGATACATACATGCTATAGGTATAGCACACCGCCCATAGGAATGGTCTATGTTAAGTTATTCAATCATGGTCTTGTTCGCTTCATTGACAAGATACACAACTTTGTGGGTACAATTGATTTGACATATTATTATTGCATGCTAGTTATGTTATGTTTTAGGCTTAGTATACTTTTATGCCATGTAGAATTAATGACAACTTCATATATATTGTAGTAGTCAAAACTTGTATGCTCACCAATATTTCATGTGTTGACCGTTACTTTAATATATATTGTAGGAAATTGATGCTAGGACGTTTCAAGAATCCAGTAGGAAGGATTTTAGTAAGACGTCTTACATTTATGTCCTTTTCATTTTGTCATATTTGAATTTCCTTGTTGTATTTACATTCCAGAAAATGTACCACTTCGTTCATCAATGAAAATGGAATTTTATTTAAATACTGTCATATTTAGCAAGTTGTGATGTCTCGAACAATCTATTTCGTCTCACACTGATGTTTCCACCATCGGTTGAGGTGTGACATGAGGTGAGGTGCTTGTGAAAATAACAAGTATTGTAATCAGGATCCTGGGTTAACAGGTAGGATCCTTAGTTCATAAAACAACTTGTAAGGTAAATAAAGATAAAATGTTATAAGATAAAGTTGAATGCAATGAGAAACTGACGACACAAACAGTTTATCACGAGGAAAAGCCCTTGATCTCTTCAAAAGATGATCTCTGACACAAAAAAACCTCGAGAGCTGGAACTACCTAGTGGATGTAGTGAATGTGTATATTGTGTGAGATGTGTCTTCTAAACCGATTCGATCAGCTATTTATAGTAAACAAACTGAAAATCATCCTAACTATAACTCAGATTTTCCCGAGATCCTAAGAAGACCAAGCCAGTGATCGTTGTAGCCCTTCGAGCCTTGTTCAACACGTTTTTTTGAACTTCTTATGCGACATATCCGGAGCTCTTCACTTTATAGCCGTTGTGAGGGAATATTCCTACACCTAATTCCTGGGAGGGACAACAGACTTACTAGTAGGACCGACACTCTAGATCCTTAGTTTATGGCTGTAAATTAACAGCTGTAAAATTTCAATATTTTCAAATTCAAAAAATAATAATGTGAACCTTGATCCGTTTACCCATGTTGATTGGATTGTTTAGTGCTCTCTTTATAACCTTTACCCTTATCTTCATTCTTCACAATTCAAACGGTGAAGGTGAAGCCAAGTAGGTACACAATTGAGGCAACGATGGATATTATTGCCTAGGCTAGAGCCTCATTTTTTATGAAGCTTTAATGGTTGGGGGTAATTGTGGGTGTGAACAAACAATTTATTTTTTTTGCTTCTTTTGATGGTTCCACGGAATGGGTCTTTGAACAATGGTAGACAATGATCCTCAGTGGATGGGCCTAGGTTTTAGGTGAAGCTCAGGTCCTTTTAGGTTTGAATGGTTTAAACACAAGGTGGTCCAGGAGGAGGGATCCCTGTTTCGGGATGAAGCAGATCATCTCTTTAATTTCCTGCACAAATGGCAACATTATATATGCTTTTGACTACTTGCCCATGAATTGTTACAAAGCACATGAATTAGAAAGTCCAAGCACATGCAGGAGACAAGAAATCTCTTATTGTATGTAATTTGTGTTGTCCTTTTTCTTCTTTAAATTGTATCTATTTCTTTCTCTAAGATTAGAGCACACTGTATAATGGTGTTATTATTAGAATAGTCCTTTTCCCTTGCCTATATAAGGCGAATTATTCAGTTGTAAATACCATCCCAGAGAGTTCAATAAACTTTCTTGCATTCTCAACTCCTTATGGCACACTAAGTTTCTCTCCAATACTCCTTAGCCTAACCTCCTAGCCCCTTAGTTCGTCTATTGTTCTTCATATTATATTCCACCAAAAAAGGGAAACGGTGGCTAAACACATCGAATGCCCTAACCCAGTTTATAAAGAATTTAAAGATTTTGCAAAGAACATTTTGGGATAAGTGGCTTATCGATTCTATGATAGAAAGAAAAAATATAAGAAAAAACACTACTTATAACAATAATTACAAATAAAATTATAATAAAAACATATATGTGAAAAAGCCTTAAACAAGAAAATGTAAATGTTTCATTTGTGGAGAAGAAAAACATCTAGCTATCAATGTACTAATACAAATAAGAATGTAGAAAGAGCCAGTTTAATAGAACAATTATACGATTATGAGATAGAAGCTGTCAAAACAGATGACTCAGATAAGGATCAGTATACAATATATATAGCGAAGACGAAAAAGCAATAGCTAAAGTTACATACATATACATGAATCTAGAATATGTAGTCACAATTGGGTCAAAGAGGTAATAATTACAGAACATGTTATCATTTTGGATATTCTCCCAGTATAGAAAAAGGTCACAATGTAATACCAGCTTTCAAGAAATATGTTGCTTTTGTCTTAAGTTAATTACATAATTTAGGTATCAGTATTACATCGAATACCTTAGAAACAACTACAATCATGAAATAGAAAAATAAGGTAAAGATAATAAGAGAGTATAAATCATCCTATAATTTTACACTTAGAAAAAATGGTCTTATAGGAGAAAATATTATAAAATCACATGTAATATATATATATATATATATATATATATGTTATGTTTTATATTATATACATGCAAATTTAAATAAAAAATCCAGATATTACAATCAGAACTGCTAATGTAGAATACAGTCCCCTAGATAAAGAAGAATTTAAGAAACAAATATCAGAAATGATTAGTCAAGGAAGACAAAGAAAGGAACCCTAATATTAAGCAATGTATTCAGAAAGTCAGAGGTGGACATTTCACGACCGCGGTTAAGGTTCTATGCTCTAGTGGATTTGCCCCTCTAGGTGATTCGACCTTGAAAGCTCTCATTGATAAACATCCAGTGGTGCTGTCCCCGTCCTTGCCTTCCAACTCTTTGGCCCAACCCACTCTTGTTGTTGATGAAGAGTGTGTGCTTAAATGTATCCAATCCTTTCCTAAAGGGACGTCTTGTGGTAGGAAGAGATGCGGGCCCAACACTTGTTAGTTGCTATTGGTGGCGAGGGCTCGGTGACTTCCTCATGTTTGCTTACGAGCATTACTGAAGTTGACAACTTATGGCTTGGGGGATCCTGCCCTAAGGTGCTTGCTGAATTTGTTGCCTCGGCCCCCTTCACCCCCTTATTGAAGCCCGATTAAGGAATTCGGCCTATTGTTGTGGGGGTATTGGTGAAGGTTGGTTTCTAAGGTGGCGATGAAGAAGGTCGGGAAAAACATGGTTCAGTACTTAGGGGACTTTCAATTTGGGATGGGGATGCCAAATAGGGCAGAGGCGGTGCTTCACAGTGCAAACACGTTTCTACACTCTTTTCATGCAAATGGTTCCTTGGCCTTGCTTACTATGGATTTCTCAATGCTTTCAACACGGTTAGGGATGGCAAAAAAGCCCAAGCCCGACGGGTATACCTGAAACCCGAAACATATTGGTCAGGTATACCCGAAGCCCAATGGGTATTTTGCCGGGTATGAGCTTATAAAAAGAAAAAAAACCTAGGTACGGGTATAGGATTTAGTGATACCCGCCTTATACCGGACCATTTACCCGAATAAAACCCAAAAGTATCATATTATAATTTTCCGTATATATAAACTTAGTACATGTACTTAATACATTCTCTATAGTACTAGGGTCTAGTCATTTTTAGTCATATGTGGATATGTATTTGGCGGGTGCTATGTGAACAAATAACTTATTTTTGAGCATGTATATTGGATATGGAAGCTTTCGCCCTTTATTCTGTGGATGTTTATGCAATTAGGTGGTCCTGATACAATACTTAATTAAGTAATCGTTTTGATTTAGTTTGGTACATGTGGTCTGAATATGATATGTAAGTTATTAATCATATTTTCATTTGTTATAGTCATTAAAATAGTAAGTTATATTAACACCAAAGTAAAAATTGCATATTTGTCCCAATGGGTATTTTTAAAAAATTAACAGGTATACCCGATACCCGCGGTATTCCCAATACCTGACGGATAATTACCCGATGGGTAACAGGACGCGTATGGGACAAAGAATTACAACCGGGTATGGTCCTGGGATTACCAATACTCGGCCCAAGCCCGGCCCATTGCCATTCCTAAACACGGTCGACCGCACAACCTTCCTTTAAGAGGTTCATCAACGTTGCCCATCAATCTATCGGTGGTTCCAATTTCTTTACGTCCAGCCTGCTAGGTTGTATGTTGGTAACAAGTGTATTGGGGCTACTACAGGAGTGCCACAAGGAGATCCCTTGGGGCCCCATATCTTTTCCCTTGCCTTACACCCCTTTATTCTCCGGGTTCAGGATCGCTGTAACCTCCCTTTTCATGCTTGGTACTTGGATGATGAGATGATTATCGGAAACGCGTCTGAGGTTGCTTAGGCCTTAGAAATCATTAAAGAGGAGGGGCTATCTCTGGGGATTTATCAATTTGTAATCAGAGGTTTTTTGGCCGACATATGACGAGCGGAAAGTTTAGGACGAACTTTTCCCGAAAGGGATTGGTAGACTAGAGGGGGGTTAAGCTCCTTGGTGGAGCTGTAGCCGTGATCCTAGCTATATTGGGGAGTTAGCATGGCGGCGGGCCTCGAGGGTGGTTGAGCTCATGAAACTCTTACCCTGCCTTAGGGATCCTCAATGTGAACTCCTTCTGCTAAGGTTGTGCATGGGGGTTGCGAAGTTACTTTTTGGGATGCGGAATTGTCAACCCCATTTGACAGAAGATGCGGTATCTCGTTCGATGATAGCCTAAGGGAGGCTATAGAAGACATAGTCGTGGGTGGCGGCCCCTTCTTCGGTGACCTCTAGTGGCGTCTGGCATCTCTGCCAATGCGTCTAGTGTCACGCCCCGACCCACAGCAGAATGTTACGGGGCTGACTGATTGCCCATAGCTTTTGACACTATTATAAGTTTAAATATTTAAAGGCACCACTTTAGATTTGTCACACATAATATAGATTTCAAATATTAATACCAACTTACAAAATCAAATAAATAAAACATATCATAGCCAGTTTATTACTAAGGCAATCCTACATGTCTTCAACTCAAAATCCGCCCACCTTTGTGAACCTGTATCACGCGTAAAATAGTTTTGGGTCAACAAACATGTTGGTGAATAGATTCGGTTTTTATTTAAAAACGTTTTTGTTTTGTTACTTTTAGAAAACATTTATATTAACATGCATTATCCAATGTGAAACTATGTTATCCAATATAACAAGAATTTAACACATATATCATAAGCAACACAAACATAACAAAAATAATAATCAGAGACACATAGAGATTCAAGCCCTGAGAGGCGAATCTGCGAGACAATGATGGTGATACGAGTTCAACCCATGGCCGTGGGGAACCGGTCAGCCAGGTGGATCCACGCGAAACCTGTGACACAAAGCGAGTAACACATAGATGCACGTATAGAGAAACAATAGAAATTAACAATAAGTGACACATAGAAACACATCGAATAGCATGTTATCAATTTAAATAATAAATTTGAAATCAAGCACGAGATACACCTCAAAAAGAGTTAATGGAAAAGTCGAATCTACTCACTGGTTGCGAAGAAATATTCCACGAGAAAAACCACACGAGCATACGAGGCGAGTCAAATGACCAAATCGCCCTAAATTGGAG
The DNA here is from genome assembly GCA_947069175.1 of Scalesia atractyloides. NCBI lineage: Eukaryota > Viridiplantae > Streptophyta > Magnoliopsida > Asterales > Asteraceae > Scalesia > Scalesia atractyloides. The sequence goes on along the minus strand of CAMTDV010000014.1, from coordinate 39,930,700 downwards.
ATAATAAATATATTCTAAATTAAAAGGAACGATACAATGGGTCTAGAGATCCGGGTTCTTGATTTGGGGACCTTTGTAATAATTTTTTTTTTAAAATGGGAAATTAATAACATAGGTTGTATAGGAAACAAATTACATGTAACAACCCGTTTCCTCGCAAGCTCTCACTCTCGTTACGTCTAGCACCAGATATTCGGATCATAATGTAACCTAAATCGCTTACTACGCTATATCGCATATTTTCTCACCACATCGCACATCACGACGCTTACACTCATATCGCACTCGCTAAACACTATAAACGTTGTGTGAAATTCCCAAGGCTATCTGCTCGCTTAAACTACAACGCGACTCTCGCAAGACTTGGGAACAAAGCGCATGCTACCTTGCTTATCTCATCGAATCTTAACCTAATTTAATCGATTAATACGTTTAATGTTTCGCTAAAACGCTTAATATATCTATCTAATACAAACGAATCGCCAAACGAACGCTTAACGCGAAAATATCAAACAAAACTTAGCCCATAGGCCAAGTTAAGCCGAACCTGTGCATCACAAGTTTGCCCGAACTTGTCTAGGCCACTATAACTCTTCAAAGACCACAAGTCCGCCCGGACTTATCCTGGTACACAGGAAACAATCAGGTTCGCTGGAACTTGATGTCTCCAGCTTACTTTTCCACTTCACCTATAAATACTCAGCGCCTCTCCTCATTTGAACTGGCTGCAGGTTCGCTCGGAGCTCCCCAAAACCAAAACACTTCGTTTTCTAAGTAAGAATCAACCCGTTTTGAAACAACAACAACGTTTTACAACGATTTTGCATAAGGTTTTACCTTTGATTTCATCAAAACTCCTCTATTTACGAAAATTTCATCTTTTTATACAAAACTTCTGTTTATCACTTAGATCTATGCTTAGATCTAAGTAAAACCCTTTTCAAACATCGATTTTCACAGAAATTCGGACTAAATGACGTATGTTTCGTTCACTTTGAAGTGGAACGAGGCATTTTCAAGCAAAATCTCAGATCTGGAAGCACAAGGACGAAATCGTCACTTTGCACAAACTGGACTAACCCGTACGAACCTTCAAGTTCGCCCGGATTAGTCCGAGTTTCTGTAAAATGGCCTAAACTCGCTACGAAAGACCTCTTCAGCCTAGGTTTTGCTCAGTAGCCTAAGGTTGGAGGGATGGATACTCGATTTCCTTAGCAAACGAGCGAAAACTAACGATTTGGATGCCAAAACAGTCAAGTTCGCTCGGAAAACCTTAAGTTCGCTCGAACTTGTCTAAACCTCAACAATTCATGCAAGTTCGCCCGAACTTGTCCAATTTTCAAGAGAATTAGGCAAGTTCGCCCGAACGGTATCTTACCTCAACAAAAAGGGCAAGTTCGCCCGAACTTGTCCAGTTTCTCAGGAAACCAGACAAGTTCGCCCGAACTTGTACCTCCAGTAAGTCCAATCAGACAAGTTGCCCGAACTTGTCTACTGCTCCTTCAACCGTTAACCGTTTCAGCATTTCGGAAGACTGATGCACTTATGTTCGCTTAAGGCTGATCTGACGCTCTCCTCCACTCATCCCAGATCCCGTAACTTTCCCTAAATGCACCAACTGTGAGTATACTTGACCCATTTTCGCTTTAATGCACTTTTTTGGGTGTAACATACGTTTATATCAAAACGCAGAAAACACGCTAAACAAATTTATCACACGCGAACATTCTGTTGTACATACTTATATGTGATGCTAGGAACATGTAAACTAGGACATATTTCGTTATCTCTACCTTGGCTAGTATGGTACTATAGTTTGGCTAACACTCGACGGGGTCTAGCTAGGAAGAACGCGCGAGCATCTCGAGAGTTTAGCATGAAAAATTGTCTTGTGAGTTTATATATTATGTGTATCATGTTTACGTATGTGGAAATTCGCGACACTGATTAGTGTGTGACAGATTGGTATCAGAGCCATAACTGTAGGGAACTAGGTAGAATTGCCTTGTTCGACCTAGTCTATAGTTAAGACACCAAATCAGACTGTTACGCATCGATTAAATACCGAAACTGATACGAACAGACAAGTTTGCCCGAACTTGACCAAGCCCACCCGAACTTGATCAAGTTCGCCTGAACTTGATCAAGTTTGCCCGAACTTGACCAAGTCCGCCAGAACTTGTCAGTCCCCCTCAACATCAAACAAAGTTCAATAGGAATTGAGCAAGTTCGCTCGAACTTGATATAGACGCCCGAACTTGACCAGAACCCTTTGAATTGAACTTTCAAACTACATACGCATTTCCTAAAGCTGCCACAACACACGTGAAGAATGCTCGTATCACACAAACGAGTCGATTGGTCGGGATTAGGTGTGACAACCGCGAACTCTCAACGAATCTCTCACTCCGCGTATTCTCATTTGCACGAAGTGTCTGTTAAGTTAGGGGTGATATCCACATCTTAACGGAAATTTCCCATTCTACCGGTGGAAGCCTCCTGATGGGTCCTGGAGGTAAAACCACAATCAGGGATTCGAAGTTATCAAGTTAGGGGTGAAATCCGAACCTTGAAAACTTGCCCACTCAACGATTTTCAATCTCACCAAAGTCTCAATTATTTCCAACGCTTTGGGGCGCGTAGTAACCGGAAGGGTGATGTCGTTTGTAACGTCCCAAAACTCGAATGTATACATTCGCCATATATTTTCATATGATAAAACATAAGATAAAATGACTAGGCTATTTAACCTAGTTAAAATACTTAGTTAAAATAAGTAAATAATGAATTTGGTGACAATTGTGATGCTCTGACAAACTAGGGGGACTAAACTTGGAAAATTGAGTTCAAGTTTAGTTAAATTAGAAAGTTCTATGTGTGTGTGTTGGTGGTGTGTATCGACACCCACAGGAGAGAAGAAAGGAAGAATGCTCAAATTGATGCAAATTGAGCAAATCAAAAGGGAAATTCAACTCAAATCTAATGCATGAACTCAAATCCATGATCATCTAGATTTGCTATACATGAGGTAAGTTGTAGAATTCAATTTGGTGAAGTTGTATGAAATGGGTTGTGTTCAATCCATGAATTTATGTGAAATTAGAATGATAATGAATTAGAATCATCTCATGAAATATGTATGATGCTCGAATTTCTGATTATTTTGATGTTTTAATGAAAACCCACTTATGGAAGTAATGTCATGAAGATGATGATGTTGGATGTGCTAGATAGAGTATAGTTTTGATATGTATGAAGTTTAATTTTGTAGATTATTAATAAATGAATCTGATTTAGAGGGAAAGTTATGAGAAATTAGTGAAATTTGATGAGTGAAAGCAAGAAATGGGTAACAAAGCATGAATGGGTTGTACATTGTGCTTAGATAATAGTACGTACGCTAAGTGTTTGATGAAATATCTAGGTGAAGTTAGAATGTGAGATTTTATGAAAGAACTTGATAAATATGAATGGAAATGATGTAATTAATAGTAAACTAACATGAATAATGTTGGAGTTATGTTATACTAGTTACATTGGATGACATTGCCAATTGTAGAATCACAAAGCATTAGCATGTGAAAGTATGTGTATGCGAATGTGCATGTGTATATAATTAGGTGATCATGTAATTGTATATGTCGAACAATACAAGTATGAAATGCGTAGGACGTTAATACAATGGTCAACCATGTTAAGATGAATACATGTTCATGAATCAAAAGTGTGTAAGTAAGACAGTTGACTTTCTGAAAGTCAACAATGTATGAATATCATGGAATAACCCTTGGACACGATTGTTAGAGTAGAGAGTCAATGTGTTATGTTTTAGATGATTTGTGTGTTATGCATGATGATAGCTGAGTTGTGTGGATTCGAAACGAGATGACTATTAGTGTATGTCTTATTTATACGGCATTAGACTAACGAAAGTCAATTAATGTATGAATGGAAAGAAAATGAATGTTTGTATGTATGCTCACATAAACTAACAATGTTGTGAACATAATGATTTGTAAGGACGGAAATCTTGTCAATTGACTCAAGCATGGATGGCTATCGGGTCAAGAGGAAGCAAGGAGGCAATCATGAACATGGATGCTAAAGGTAAGGTTCCGGAATCACTTCGTAGTTTGTTTAAGTAAAGTTACGTACTAGTTTAAGCATGATAATTGAAGTCAAATAGGGTTTAGTTGTATGAAATCGATGGTTTTTGCTAAGTAGACCGAACGGGTCAAAATGAAGTTTTATTGCTATACCGGAATGATTGCCTAAGTAAGGACTACGATATTATAACCGGGTAATGGGTAGGATTGCATATATGTACGCTAACCGAGAAACGAATACGCGTGTTAGTAATCAAAAGTATCAGTTGTGAGTTAGGATTAAATAGATAAACAATTTAAGAGTATGAAAATTGTACTAATGAAGTTCAATTGCGTATAATTGAATGTGATGAATGAGTCTAACGTATACCGAGTATAGGGTGCCTAAATTCCCAAGTACAATACTCCGGATAATGTAAAACTATTATAGTTATAATGTTCATGTAAGTTTTGGGGTAAAACAAATGATTTGTTTGATGAAAATATGAACGGGTCGAATAATCCGTAATTGAATATTTAGTCGGAACTCATAAGTTAAGAATTTCCTTAATTCGGATGTTGGATTTCAAGTTCATATGATAGAATATCAAATTACGGTCATGTAGGAAGAAACAGGAGATTAAACAGGTAAACGGTTTGAAAGTTATCGCAAGTTTTAGCGTTAACGAACGGCGGAACAAAGCTGCAGATAAACCAGCTTTAGAGGGGGCGTCGCCGACGTCCTGATGGGCCATCGCCGACACCATGTGCAATTCCATTTTTGCCGACGCCCTATTTTACTGTCTATGGAGATTTCTGATTACGCGAAAACCAAGAGGCGTCGCCGACGCCCTGTAGGGCCGTCTCTGACGCCCTTCCCATGTCCCAAATGCTGAAATTTGATATTTAAGTTGTTCGGTGTACCGTAAGTTTCGGTACACTAACCGTGATCTACGGCGGGATTCCCAAACTTGATTTTTATTGTTTTCTTGATGTTTATGGGTTATAAAACCAAGTCAAAGCCCCATGTCAGTAATGTATGAGTATGATAAGTGAATGCAAATAAGTAAACAAGAATTGTATGGAAGTAGTATACAAGAAATTGTACGTAAACGTGTGGGTATATTGAATGTATGTATGTATATAGGTGTGTATGAATGTATGTAAGTATATATGTAAGAAGGTTCGTATGAATGTACGCATGTATGTAAGAATGTAAGTATATATGCATGCATGATTTCAATACGTTTGAGTATTAAGGTTATTAATAGTGTGCCTTGAGATTGAAATCTAATAGAGGTACTTTATTGAAGTCTCACCAAGAGTAGACACCCAGATAAAAAGTGTGTATTTAGTAAGATTACGGAACGGAAAGTATACGAGAACAGAATGCAACGAGACTCCATGGTTATGAATCATGTTTGTATAAAATGTGTACTAACGCTACGATGTTATGTGATGACTGCAGGTTGTACAGAAACATGGATCATCATCACGAGGTATAACGATCGAAGACCGAGTCACGAGATAGATTGTACGGGAATGCTTGAGTATGTAAATTAGCAAACATAAGTTATGCATTTATTTCGTAAATGAGTACGAAGGGTGCAATCTTGTAAAAGATTTATTTTAAAATCGAACTTTCAAGTAAGTTAAGACGTTTATACTGAAAGAAATTTTATGGTACGTATTTCCGTTGCATCTTTTCAGTTAAAGCGTGTTAGGGTCTTACATCGTTAGCCACGGGGCGGTGAGAGCATTTACCTATTAGGCCAAAGCGTGTGCCCGAACTCGGCGGAACGATCGAATCACTTTGGGTAGTCACTGTCTCAAAACCCAGGACACTCTATTGATTTTAAGCCGCAATCGTCGATTTTACGCATCATCAATTTACATGTGCTTCGCGCACATTTTAACAAATTTTAAACTTATACTTATTCGATTTGTCACTTTTCGCTTATGCTTGATCGCTTTCATCTTGCTAAGTTAATGCACAACTCGCACAGCCATCACAATCCAAAACAAGAGCTAATACTCGCAACATAACTAAATCATAACAACCCTCCTAAAAGCGTCCTCGCGTTATACCGCAATTATATATATATATATGTATTTAAATATATACATATATAGCATATGATTACATGTGCTTATGTGAATACGTGGTAATTTAGGAAACATGTGTTTTCCTATGTGGCTCCTATGTAAAATCTTAGAAATATGTGTTACCATAACAAGTTTTTAACGCGCTAAATCACATCGCAATTACAAATCATTATGATCGAATCTCATTCCAAATCTCTTTGTTCAGATGTCTTCGAATGCTTCCAACTCTCGACGTCAAGCTCGAAGGAACTCCGACAAGAGGATTGCTTCGCTGTAGTGGCCAAGGTCATTCCTCAAATCATCACCCAAGTTCAAGCCCTCAACAACTCTCAGACATCGGAAGATTCTAAGCCCAGCGACCGAAGTCTACTTTCTCCTACAAGCAATTCAAGGCCTGTGACCCGATGGTCTTCACAGGTGAAGGAAGTGTATCTCAGATGCTCCAGTGGTTTTATGCCATCGAGGTTACCCTTCGTCAGAGTGGGTGCCTTGAGCATTTTCATGCCACATGCGCTACCGGAGTATTCCAATCCCGAGCACTCGACTGGTGGACGCTGAGCGCATCAAACGTGGGAACGACGCAGCTTACGCACTATCGTGGGAAGAACCGAAGGAACTTATGAAGAGAGAGTACTGCCCTCCTCACGAAATCCAAAAGCTCGAGAACGAATTCTGGAAAATCAAGCAAGTCGAAGGTGACAACGCCGGCTTCACAGCAAGGTTCAAACAACTTAGCATTATTTGCCCTAGCCAAGTTGGCACTCCTGAAAAGGCAATAAAAAAGTACATACGTGCTTTGCTGTTGTGCACGGGCGATTTTGTCGAAGCTGCAAGACCGGCTACCATTGAAGAAACCTACCATTTGGCCGCGAAACCAACGACAAACGAGTGTTGGACAGATTTTTCTCCAAGGATTCCACCAAGAAGCTGAACCAAGCTACTATTGAGCTGTTCGAAGACGACGACACATCGCCGCAAGCTACCACCGAGCCTAGCCGTAAGAGAAAGAGCTCGAGTTTCAACTACTCCGCAACTGAGCCGCTCAACCGTGAACCTCTACAGACGGTTGCACCTCTTCCAAGGCACGCCTACACTGGACCTCATGCCCAGTGTCAGATGTGTACTTATCACCACCGGGCTGAAGCCAGCTGCTGCTACTGCATCAACTGCGAGTTTTATGGCCACTTTACTAGCAACTGCCGCACAGGACCACGACAACCCAAGATGCTAGCACTTCCCGGACCAGAGGCACCAGCAGCCGCAGCCCCAGCAGAAGAAGACGTCGACATCAACATCGACCAGGCACAAGACGACGTCCTCAATGGTACGAATTTCGACGCTATTACTTATGCTTTATAATTATCCTATTATTAGATGTCGCTTCAATTCACGACGACGTCTTTCTATCTCGAGTCCTCGCACTTAGTGTAAGCGCACACACTAATTGTTATTACTAATGTTATATAGTATATCACGATATGATACGTTTTTGCCCCTACTACGCGCCTTTAAAGCAAGTTACGATAAACATGCAAACACCAAACTAATCACGGGTGCACATGGGATTATTTGGGGTCTACACGGGGATCGTAATGAGTTCTAATGGTACCCTAACGATATAAGCGTGGTGGATACGCCGATGGTACTTCCTATACATAAGCGTTTTAACCATGTCGAAAAGCGCAACACCTATCCACGGAACGGAGACGGTGTGGTTAAAGCATGGTGGATACGCCGCTGGTACTTCCTATATATAAGTGCTTTGCCATGCTAACAAACTTCCATGGAGACGTGCCATGTGTGGTTGAACGTTATTAGACCTTCTATATTATGATGATTATTTTCACACGCTAAACTCCTCCGCAAGGGCGTAACATCTCATTGCTTTCTCAATCGCGCAAACGCTAGATACCCCGCAAATCTACAACAACGCAATCGCACTGTGGCAGGGATCTACCTCGCATCGGTTATCGCTTATCGCTTCGCCTATTGCTTTACGATATTTCAACGCTATCGCTTTGTTTATCGCATCCTTTCCCGACGCTCGAATGCTAACTCTTCGCATATCGTCTTCGCTTCGTGACGCTTTAACGCATATCTCATCTCGCATCTCTCGTTCTTATCGATTCGCTATTCCAATCGTCATCTATCCATGTCATGTCGGCACACATGACATCACTCAACGGGACGGAGGCGGCATGGCTAAAACATGTGGATACGCCGCTGGTACTTCCTATATATAAGTGTTTTAGCCATATTAACAACTTCCGTGAAAGGATGCCATGTGGGGTTTGACGTTATTCAAGCCTCATAATTTCTTGGTCCAACCCTTCACCACCTAGACCAAGGATACTGAAATCTATCCATATCACGTCAACACACTTGACATCGCCCACGAGACGGGGGCGATATGGCTAAAACATGGTGGATACGCCGCTGGTTCTTCCTATATATAAGTGTTTTAGCCATATTAACAAACTTTCGTGGAGGGATGCCATGTGGGGTTTGATGCTAACTAAACTTTTTGATACCGTTAAAATTTTATTTTTACCTTACACTTTGAAAACAAATGGAAAATTTTTCAAAATGCTATGATTTTTATTAAAACCTTTGGACAAATAAAATCCTTCTTACGACGTGAGTGTAAATTGACTTAACTCAACGCCACGTTGTGAGAAATTTTTCATAAATCGAGTTTCCTTCAAAAGCTTTTTGTAACGGTTTAACAAAATTTTTCGAAAACTTAAAAACATTTTTGGATCGCCAGCTCGTGAGTTATCAACCGTGAGTCAATTAATTCGCTTTTACTCATCGGCTCTTTACACTTTAGAGACGCTTTCACTCGTCAGCCCTCGATCGACCGCTCGTTGCTCCTCGACTTACGCTAAACGCCTTACCGCTATCTACCGCTATCTATTCGTGTCAATTCTCAAGTCTTCCTTTCGAATAAATTTCGAGACGAAATTTCCTAAAGTAGGAGAGACTGTAACAACCCGTTTCCTCGCAAGCTTGTCACTCTCGTTACGCCTAGCACCAGAGATTCGGATCATAATGTAACCTAAATCGCTGACTACACTATATCGCATATTTTCGCACCACATCGCACATCACGATGCTTACACTCATATCGCACTCGCTAAACACTATAAACATTGCGTGAAATTCCCAAGGCTATCTGCTCGCTTAAACTACAACGCGACTCTCGCAAGACTTGGGAACAAAGCCGCATGCTACCTCGCTTATCTCATTGAATATTAACCTAATTTAATCATTAATATACGTAATGATTCGTTAAAACGCTTAATATATCTATCTAATACAAACCGAATCGCCAAACGAACGCTTACCGCGAAAATATCAAACAAAACTTAGCCCATAGGCCAAGTTCGGCCGAACTTGTGCATCACAGGTTCGCCCGAACTTGTCTAGGCCACCATAACTCTTTAAAGACCACAAGTCCGCCCGGACTTGTCCTGATACACATGAAACAAGCAATTTCGCTCGTAAGAATCAACCCGTTTTCTAGCTACAACAACGTTTTACAACGATTTTGCACAAGGTTTTACCTTCGATTTCATCAAAACTCCTCTGTTTACGAAAATCTTCATCTTTTTATATAAAACTTCTGTTTTTCACTTAGATATATGCTTAGATCTAAGTAAAACCCTTTTCAGACATCGATTTTCACACAAATTCGGACTAAATGACGTATGTTTCGTTCACTCTGAAGTGGAACGAGGCGTTGTCAAGCAAAATCTCAGATCCGGAAGCACAAGGACGAAATCGTCACTTTGCACAAACTGGACAACCCGTATGAACCTTCAAGTGAGTTTATATGTTATGTGTATCATGTTTACGTATGTGGAAATTCGCGACACCGTTTTATCTATTATGCTATTATATCCACCTGTATGCTTGCCAATACATTTTTGTATTGACAATTATTTTAACGTATGTTGCAGGTTATTGAATTCTACTTGCTGCAATTGGACGTAGGATTTCATCTTTAGAAACACATGTAATAGAATCTAGGGAAGATCGAATTATGTTTGTTTGAGAGATGTTTAGATATTTGTATTAATTGTTTATGGATTATATGTTTGTTAGTATGGGATAATGAATGTTTAAATATTGTCGCGTAAATAGTTATTATGGATTCTCTTGAGCAATTTGATTCGCCTAGTGCCGCGCTCCGGTGATTCCGCCATCGATTGGGATGTGACATTACATAATTAGTATATGTTGTTACATTTTTGTGTTTATTATTGTTATAAAATTTTAATAACTCAATTCCTAACCATGTGGCAAATCATAAACTAAAAAGAAAATCTTATTGTCGTAATAACAATTTAGTTATTTTTATAACAATACTATAACTAGTTTTCCAATTTAATCAATCTATATATTATGCTAAGTTACATAATTAAATATGAAATTTGTTGTTAAAATTCCACATCTAATTAATTACTGAAAAATTCAGATTATATAATTTGGATATTATTATTCTCATGTACTAGTATTTTTCCCACCGTTTATAAATTAATATAATATGCTAAAATTCATAATAAATCCATAACAAGTGGAAATTCACAAAATTTATATGACCTAATCTAATATGATATAAAACAGTAGGGCAAATTCAATTTCACTAAAATAGGTGTCTAAGATCAAAAGCCCCAATTTCAAGAACTCAAGAACCCTAGTTCATCAAGGAATCAAATTCGAATCCATAAAGACTACAAATGTAGAAATTGATGACAGGTGTTCGTAGAGCATGAACAATAAATAAGTTTAGGCTTTGGAATCAACTAAAAAGGTTGAGAATTGAAGGAGATATCGTACAAACAAGTTTCGAGCCCTAACTTTAATCTTTGCTTAAATTCGCGGTTTAGAATGCTTGTTAATCGGATTTGGGAGTGTGTAGGGTTGTGAAATAAGGAGAGAAACCGAATGGTATAAAAATTTCCTCTCATTGTTAACAAATCTTACAAAACCAATTCAAGTTCCTAGTGTATATTAATGGTGAGTAAGTTGGGGGTTTAATTATGCTAATTAAGATGGAAAATGAACCGATTCTTAGCCTATAACTTGTTTCTCCGCAATTCTGAGCTGAAAGGGAATGGTATGAAGATCAAACGACGTGTTAATACCGATAAAGGCATTAGGTGGGACGAAACGGGTCATGGTTCGCGTTTTCTGGGTTTTGGGTAAAGAAGACGACGCGTCATTGTTGAGGGATTTAAATCACAGGCCTTGACTTTCATCACATGATGCTTAGGTGGTGGAGTGGTACGCTGATTCTTAAGTTAAGTATGGGGTCATGGGTTCGTGATTATTTTTTAATGAAGTCCCTTATTACAACAATATACATATATAATGTATCATCATTCGACAGAAAGCCATGTTGTGACCTAGTGGTTTGTGTGTTGCCCTTTGATATGTTACCGGGTGGAGGCCCGGGTTCGAATCCCGGCTACAATAGGTTTAACAATTACACCTAGGCCCCTCAATTCCCTAAATTCACTAACATGATTTAACTATATACAAAGTAACCTAGTTACTTTATCCCCTTTATGAACTTAACCTGATTTAACTATATAAAGTAACCTAGTTAGCCAATTCCTTACAAAAGCATTTAACTGATGTTAACTAGGTTTAGCAACCTAGTTAATTGATTTGCTTAAATCTTATAGTTTCCCTTGATTACAAAACGACCCTTAAACTTGTAACTTTATTTAACTAAGCAATCTAACTTCTTTACAACTACCGCTATATAGATCTAACGGAATTAACAGAGTTGTTTAATAAAGTTACCGTTTTAGTTCGGTTTCAATCCAACGCGATATGTGACATTTAATTAACTAATAAACTATTTAAAATCATAAAAATTTATTAAAAATTATTATTTGTGTTTAAAAAAAGGTCCGACCTTTACAATACGGGTCGGGTTTTGGAGATCATTTTTTACGGATGTTACATCTAGGTGGTTTGGGCCTCTTCTCAGCTCGAGATATTGGGGCTTATGCCTTCGTGGCGCCTAGAGCCCAGTCTTGGGAACTACAAGATCGTATCCTTCGGAACAGTGGGGTCGTTGGGCCTGACCCGGACTATCAGCAGGCGCTCGAACGCTTAAGTATCTTTCTCCCAAACTTGGATATTCACAGTTTCTCTAATAAAAACACTGCACCCTCGAATTCACAAAAAAAACTTTGGCGAATACTTAGCAAAATCGCTCAAAGCCTGGGAGAAGTTTTTGATTTGTCATCCCGCCGGAAGGCGGTGTTTGAGTGCCTAAAGGGTCCCCATGCTCAGGAATTTTTGACCGTTATCCCAATTGAGGGGTTGGGATAATACATGTCTGCAGTAGAATACAGAGCCATTATCAAATACCGGTTGATGATCCCTATGTACCTGGAATATGAAACTTGCCCGATATGCCGTAAAGCTTGTATGGATAAATACAGGGAGCAAATATCGGCATGACTGGGTGCGGGATGTTTTGTGGGACATCCTAAGAAAAGCTGAGATTTCTGCTAAGAAAGAGGCCCCTTTGAATTTCCTCATGGACCATATGGAAGGGAGATCTACTATGCGACCATCGGATCTGCTCGTCTTTGGCTGGGCTGGGGGGAAACATGCTTGTGTGGACCTCATGGAAGTTTCCTCCTTTGGGTGGTTTAAGGGAAAACAGGTTTGTAGTTGGACAAGTAGTAGGAAAGGCAGAATCAAAGAAAGTCGATAAGCACGCCAAAGCTTGCGTAGAGAACCAACATGTCTTTGTCCCCTTTGCCTTTGATACTCTAACATCCGCCAACATGGGTAGTAGAAAAATCTGGCCCATTTTGATTATTTATTACAAACCATTTGTATTTCACTTCGCACCATTATAAATAAAATATATTATTTTTGACCCTACTTCTATTTTTATGGAACTAAGGTCATATTATAGAGAAAAATACACTCGTTCCAGTGGTACATTCGTATTTTTGTAAAACGTTATATTTTTCGAGTTATACGAGAAAAACAAGTTAAACAGCTGAATTAATAAAATTAATTATATATTATAATAATTACAACATATTGTAATGTGACGAGATTTAAAACTTTGCCACTAAAGAAAACAAAAGAAAACAGCTTCTTGCCAGCTAAACTTTCCAACTCTTTTCACACATGATTAGCCTTTCCATCTTTGGATTAAATGAACCTGGCCTAAATTTTAAGAGCTCATGCATAACTTCCTTGATCATCGTATCAATCCAGCAACCACCGTCTTTAAGTTTTTCCTCTATTCATTTGGACTAAGGTCGAGTAAATGGCCCAAGTTTACATATATATAATCTCTACATCAAAAACCTCTAAAAGAGTTTCTGCCCGTAACGTTTAAACGTTGTCTTTTGCATCATTGTGTCCGTTGTCGGAAACAAGGAAAGTCGTCGGACTACCTGAGCATCGTTGGAGATTGAGGTTCCAACCGGAACACGCATACCTTGGCTCGGTATATTTACCTTACGTGCTTTTACTGTCTGTTCCATTTTAGTTGGCGATAACCTTTGTAGATTGTTCATAAACACAATATAAATGTCGAACACGCTGGACTATAGGATTAAGGTATCGGTTTAGTATGATTAAGTGAAGAAGATGAGCACCCATAAAGTGGTTATGTATAATTCCAAATCAAGGCATACATTAGAAAATCATGGTGTTACAATGGCAGTCCATTGTTGTTAACACTTGATGTCACGAACCAGAGAACCGGGGCTTGATCCCGGCGCCTCTCAGGTCTTGGTATAGAGTTTTATTATTATTATTATTATGATTAATATTATTCGGTTATACATTTTAATTAAAAATAAAACAACGCTAATGAAATATTTATTAAAACAGATTGTTAATCAACCAGTGTCTTGTTTATATTCTTTAGCAAATATATATATTATATAATATATATATATACAGGGATCATGAGAAAACTAGTTTAAATTAGAAAACCAAAAAACTAACTAAAAAAGCCAAAAAAACATATCAATTTTTTTTGATTTTTTTTATAAAAAATCGCTATATATATATTATATAAAAAACTTAAAAAAATAAAATAAAAAGAATATAATGCACATGTGCAACATATACATATAATGCACATGTGTAGTACATATATAGTGCACATGTGAACTATAAGTTTTTTTTTTGAAATTTTTTTTATACATAAAATGCAACGTTTTTTATAAAAAAATTGTAAAAAAATTTTTGTATGTTTTTTATGCTTTTTTAGTTAGTTTTCTAGTTTTCTAATTTATGTCTAGTTTTCTCATATGGATAGTTTCAAATTAAAGAAATCAAATTAGTATTTTAAATCCAACAAATATGTATACGAAATAGAAATTGTCACATAAATAATCCAACTCCTTTATAAGATGATTTCACACTAATCGGGAAAACTCATTACCTTTAAAGAGACGATGATTCTCTATCTCACCAAGATCTTCGGATCAAGAAATCATGGACACAAGACGTACCTTACGTATAAAAACATAAAATAAAAATTTACTACCTTTTTATTTCTTTATTTATTTATTATTTAGTACTTTGTTCCGCATTCTTGTTTTAGGATAATCTGTATTGCTTCAAGCTCCCAAATCCCATTTATGTGTTTAGTTTTGTAAGGAATCACAAACGCAAACACTGTGAGTGAATCTTACAACTCCCCTTTTATTACATGTTTTGGGATTGGCTTCTTGTGCGCACTCCCTCATTGATGTTGCCAATGATTTGATCAGATGGATGACTTATAAGGAAGATGAGATCTCCCTTGTATGGATGATAGCATTTTGAGGTGAAAGCTGCAGATAGGAATCATCTGAGCTAACATTTGTTGGCAATTTTGAAGAGCCAACATTTGTTTGGAATGGAGGTAGAGGTATAGGAGGAATGGACGTGTGATTTTGTTGATTTTTGTTCACAGAGAACGGACTTTTATCAACAGTCGTTTGATTTTGTGAGCTGCCAGAGGTTTGAGGATCAACCACTGTTGACCTAGTTGTGGCAGAGTTTACAAAGTTGTTAACATCTGATCCTCTGATGGATGGATTGACTTTGAATTATGGAAGCACACTGTTATATCCATGATCTTGATTAGAAGATTGTGATATATCAGCATGATTAGTCTTGATAACACATATTCAAATGTAAATTTGTCTAGATCAAACAGTTCAGCAGGATTTGCTGGGATTTTCAATGAAGAAAGTTCATTGAACTTTACATTCAAGGTTTCTTAAACACACTTGGTCCTAGAGTTAAAAACTCTATAGGATTTAGCAGTGGTTGAGTATCCTAGAAAATAACCACAATCTATTTTGGCTGCAAACTTTGAAATTGAATCTTTTAAGTTTAAAATGAAGCATGGGTAGCCAAAGACTTTAAAAGATGAGATCAGAGGTTTGATTTTATAAAGAATTTCACAGGCAGTCTTTTGATGCATGGGATTGATTAAAACTCTGTTCGCCACATAGCAAGCAGTGTCTACAACCTCTGCCTAAAAAGACAAAGGTGAACCTAAGTCTGCAAGCATTGTTCTTGCAGATTCAATTAAAGTCCTGTTTTTTCCTTTCAACCACCCCATTTTGTTCTGGAGTCCTTGGGATGCTATATTGTCTAACAATCCCTTTTGACTCACAGAAGGCATCCAACTCGTTATTCATAAACTCTGTCCCATTGTCACTTTTAAAATTTTTTACTGGAATGTCAAATTGCTTTTCAACTTGTTTAACAAAATTTTGCAAAATGCCAGCAGTTTCATCTTTAGAGTGCATGAAAAATGTCCATGTGAACCATGAAAAATCATCTACAATGACAAGAAAATATATTTTCTTTCTGAGACTCATGATTTTTACAGGGCCAAACAAATCCATGTGCAGCAATTGCAAGCACTGGGTTGTTTTGGAGTCTTCCATTGACTTGTAAGAACTTTTATGTTGTGTTTCTTTTAAACAGGATACACAACTTTATTCACAAGTAAATTGCTTTGAAAGCAATCCTCTAACAAGATTTTGGTTTGAGAGAGTGGTGATAGTTTTCAGATGTGTGTGTCCAAGTCTTCTATGCCATAACTTTGTTTCTTTGTTTGAAGCAACTGAGAACAGACATGCTTTGGACATTGGATTATCTTTCAACATATCCGCCACATACATATTGCCATTCCTATGAGCAACAAGATGTGCTTTACTCTCAGCAATGATTTGATCAATCTTTTTAACAACTTCTGGTCCTACAATTTGACATGTTTTCTTTGTAAAGAAAGATCCATATCCTTTGTCACTCATTTGTGAGACACTCAGCAAGTTGAATTTTAGATTATCAATGAGATTATCATGTTCAAATTTGAGTTTTCCAGCCTGAACAGATCCTGATCCCAACACCTTCCCTTTGAATTGTTACCAAAGGATATATCACCCCCTCCATATACCATGAAATCTTTGAGAAGAGCTCTACATCCTGTCATGTGCCTGGAGCCTCCACTATCTACATACCATAAACTATCAAGGCAAGTAGAAGCTCCCTGCACATTAGTAAACAATTAGTTAGGGTGGGTCTCCAAAGCCAAAATGGCTTTGGATGGGGTCACAAATTGTCCAATCTCACATTCAGGAATATGGACAATGTTGTGGACCATTTCCTGTCAGATGTTGGTAACCATGAGGATTCCTATTGACTCTTGGCTTTGAGGGTTTTTTGTAACCCTCATAACTAAGAGGAACCTTTTGATAAATAGGTTGGCCATATCCCCTTGGATACCTGTTTGCAGGTGATGCATCTGTCACCTGTACCTCTCTGGGAACAAATGTTTTGTTCAGTGCTTTGATAACAGATGTTTCAACAGATTCAAAGGTCTGCTTAGATTCATTCTAACAGAGCTTGAATTTTGATTCTCAAGAGCTTTTGATTTAATTTCTTTTACTTTGATGTCAAAGGTTTGAG
This sequence comes from Scalesia atractyloides, assembly GCA_947069175.1. NCBI lineage: Eukaryota > Viridiplantae > Streptophyta > Magnoliopsida > Asterales > Asteraceae > Scalesia > Scalesia atractyloides. The sequence goes on along the minus strand of CAMTDV010000014.1, from coordinate 39,913,538 downwards.
GTAAACACACTCTTGAGTTTTGTAGTTTCCTTTCCCACAAATGATGCATTTTGAAGAATTAGGTATTTACACTTGTTTTGTTGATCTCATATGCTTTTAAAAGAAAAAAGTTTTGAGTGACATGATTTCTTTTCTAACAAAAATCACAAAACAGTTTTTTAACCTTTTCTTTCTTCTTTCCATTCTCAGACTTCTTTTCAGCCGATGATGTAACATTTGTTGGAAGATCTTTAATGGGAATCACTCTTGCTTTTGGTGCTTTGGCACCATCAATGGTTGAAAAGTACATTGGCTTGAAATTTTCGAGAATGTCACACTCATCAGACCATGTGGGTTTAAATTGATATTTCTCAACTTCCTCAAAAGTTGAGGATCCCTCATGTTTTTCTAAAATGATTTCATTTCCTTTTTTATCAGTGACTTTAATCTCTTCACCAGCCAAAATTGTTGGAACAATTTCAAACACCCCAAATTCATTTAACAGTAACATTTTCAGAAACTTGGTCATTTTTCCAGAAACCTATGCCAAATTTTATGTTACTTTTGATTAGGTTTTCAAGCATGACCTCATAACCTTTGCAAGATTCTACCCACTTTTCACAAGTGATTTGGGTAGATTCCAACTCCTTTTTGCAAACTTGATATTTTTCTATCATAGTTTGGAGTTGATCTTTTGTTATTCATGTTTTAGACTACTGATTTCAGAATCTTTGTTAATCAATTTTGTTTTCAACTCTTTTGTGAGTTTTTCAAAATTTAACTCATCTTCTAAAATTTTGTTTCTAAGATTTTCATTCACCTTTTTTATGTTAGCAAAAGCAATTATGTATTTCTCTGAATATAGATCTTTAAGGATCTGAGATGATACGTTAGCAGCAGCCATCATGACACAGTCATAATCACCTTCACACACACTGGTATCCCATGGATCAGACAGAGATTTTACATCTTCATCAACATTCTCTTATGTAACCACTGTTTCATCATGAACTTCAGACACATCAGATTAGACACTTCTTCCACAGATTCATCACCTTCAACTATTATGTCTAGAGCCATAAAGCAAAAGTCATTTTCTAAATCATTTTTGGCTACTAGAGCAAAGTTTTCATCAGTTAATTCCTCAAGCAAACTACTCCAATCAACAAAGCTTTATGTAAAAAATCTTTGTTAGTTAACCTCTTCCAGATCAGTGGTTTGCGTAACTTGAGTGACATGAGGTGCAGATTGCACATGCACTTGAGGAGATGGTTCTTGAACATACTGAATCTGTGGAACAGTGGTTTGAACATAGTGCACAGAACAATGACAGCAGGGTGTGCACAATAAGGAGTGCTTTCCATTTGAGGAGTAGGGGTATATTGGGAATAATCAGCAGTGCTTTGTGTGTGTTGCGGTTTAGGCCAGGGTGTGTCACAATAGGCCAGATGTTTGAGATCTGCATTCCCTAGAAAAGTGTCCTAGTCTATTACACTTATAGCACTTGATTTTTGATTTATCCAGCCCAACCTTCAACCCCCTTGCAACCCTGGGAATTTTCTACCAGTTCTCTTATAAAATTTACTAGCTCTAACAATTAATAGAGCTAGTTGGTGCAAATTGTCCATTTCTTCTAAATCAGATGGTTCAAAGTGTTGAAGATCATTCCAATCAAAGGATAAGTTGTTAGAGTTTGGCTTTCCCCACTAGCAGTAAAAGCATAGTTGGGTGAGTAAGAATTAGAGTTGAAGTTTCCTCCAGAAGTTATCATCAATAAAATGATCATAACTCTGATCCTTACCGCTGCCAGATCCCTCTTCTTGGTCTAAAAGAGTTGTGCTACCAAAATCATAGTCATCAGCCATTTTTCAGACTCTTGTAACTTCTTTTTCTTGTTCAACTCTCTCTCATATGTGAGGAGTCTGCCATGAAGTTGTGTAAGATTCATTTCTTTAAACCCAACAGATGTTCGTCTCATGAAAGCTATAGTGTCCCACTTTTTTGGTAACGATCTGAGGAAACGACTATTGACAATCGAATTTGGAAGTTCAAAGTTTACCAGCTTAAGTTCACTTATGAGACAACTAAATCGCTCGAACTGTTGGCTTAGAGACTCTCCTTTGACGTGAAAAAAAGTTTCATATTGTTGATTTAAGACTTCGCTGTTGTTTACAATTACTTCCTTAGTCCCACCGAAGTGCTGTTTCAAGGAATCCCATAACTCCTTTGCACTGTTGCAATGCAACAGGCCAGCATAGATTTCGTTAGGTAAGGCAGAAGCAACAACGCTAAAAGCCTTAGCATTTAACTCAATTTTATGGAAATCCTACTCGGAGTAATTTTCAGGACTTTTAGACACTTGTTTCGTGGGTCCTCTTTACTTGGAACCATAGGAACATGTGGTCCAAATACAACAGACCTCCAGCAACAGGTGTTTTGCTGAGCAAGAATATGACCCATCCGACGTTGCCATATGTAATACTCATTCCTGACAAGCATCGGAGGTTTAAACATGGATCCAGTGTTGTTGGAATCCTTTGTGTTTTGTGACATTCTGATTGTTTTAAACAAATTTTGTTTTAAAAACTTTGAACATAATTAAACTCTGTTTTCCAGTGAAAACAAACAAACTAATTAGCAGGGAGAGCTGATCTTTCAAATCAAGTTGATTGTTAAATCAAATTTTGATTGACCAAGCTCTGATACCAATTGTTAGGATCTGAGTTTGAATTAGTTGTGATTGTTTGGAAATGGTTTATGAAGGAAGATAAAACAAAGTGAATTTGTAGCGGAATAAAACTTTGTATCACAACTAATGGAAGATTGATCATCATGCTTTCAAACTTATAAGTTTTGCATGTGAATCACAACTCCCCATCAGCCCAATGATAGTTTGTTGGTACATAATGTAAGAAAGATGATTAGAAGGAAATGCGTAAATGATCTTTTGATAAATGATGGAACAGTACAATAAAATGTTCTATTTATAATACAAGTCAAACCTCTGAGCATCTTTGCTGATGTCAGGGTTGATAATAACAACTAACAATAAACTAACTAACTCTAAACACTGATGACCTAACCTCTGCCAATTACATAAGCACTGTTACATTGAATATAATAAGGATAATCTAAACACTGATGCAATCCACTGTTGGTCTTCATCAGAGCTTTGAATGTCTTTGTCGTTTTGCTCCAACAGATGCTTGATGGCAGAGCTTTGGCTAGTCAATCGTTATTCAACAGAGTCTGTAAACTCTGATATGCTGGATCAGATGATGTAGCATGTTTTAGCTTTCTATCATCTGTTCCTCTGCAAAGGGTTCAATCCCAACAACTGTTTTGACTAGCTGCCAATATATACCAAACAAAAGTCATATTTCAAAAAAATATTGTCCACAAATCTTTAAAATCTCTGATATCATATCAAAAGGGTATATATATATATATAGCTAAAAATTTATTATATATGAAAACAATGAAAAGGTGAAATTATCCCGTAAAAGTAAAAAAGTAGGTAAGAAATTTTTTACTTACAGTGGGTAAACAGAAAATGCTCAGCAATGTCTACCAGAAGCTTGAGCATACCTAGAGATTTGTTCACAATGGGTTGAGCAAAAGGTAACAAAAGATAAGAAAGACTTTTTTTGTTAAGAATATAAAATGAAGAACAATGGGCAAAGTAAGGGCTAGGAGGTTAGGCTAAGGAGTATCGGAGAGAACCTTTAGTGTGCCATAAGAAGTATTGAGAATGCAAGAAAGTTTTATTGAGTTCTACCATCATTTATGACATTTTATTATTCTTCCACTAGTTATGGCATTTTATACACTTACCATTTTGGCATTTTACTTTCTTAAGTGTTTATAAATTGTATCTTACTCGTATTTAACCAACATATTGGCGTTGATCATAGAATGCCAAGGCATTTAATATTATAGGAAAACAAACAAATAAAACATTATAGAAAAATACAAGAGAGCAACTAAAATTCTTCATCGTATGAGGTTATGTCCGAGAAGTCCCTATCATTCCCTTCGTCCTCTTAATCTGATTCCTCACCAAAATGCTCATTTTCATCTTCAGTTTTAACGACGTCCTCCGTCCTCAAGTGCTTAACGCCTCCATTGAAACACCCCCTACAATGAAGTCACTGTTGGAGTCATATCAGCTTTTAAACATCTTGCATTGCATATTGGTTCTATAAAAGAAAGTCCCCTATTCAGTCAGTATGTTATCAATTGTGTGGTCTTCTTCTTGTGTTGTTCTACACAACGGTTACCCCATCATATTCTTATCATAACGCCATGATTCGATGATTTGCTCTTCAAATCGAATAGCATTATTTAGAGGAAATTGTCTCCTAAACCTCCTTATGACAGATTGTGTTTGTTCCAAGAAGTTTTCCATAGGAACTCCAAGTTCTAGTATCCTCATCTGGACTTCTTCTTCCATATTCAGTATGGCGTTTACTATTTTCACCATAACCCTTCTTCTGGAGTCGGGTTTTATAAAGGACCTGTTGATTGAAGTTTTGAACCCCCAAGAGATTACAATTTCCATTTTTCTCTTTGTTGTAGAATTTTCTTGAAAGTATCATGATGTTTTGGCGTTTTTATAGAGACTAGTGTTTTTTTGTTTTTCGAGGTGATGCTACAATGAAAGTGTATGTTATAAGTTCATTTATAGATTTTATGAGTTTTTAGGTGCGGTGATTTTTTGGGCGGGATTTTTTACATTGAAAGAAGATTAAACTCTATGTTTTTTGCTTTTGTTGCTTTTTTATTAGTATACAATAATTGTTTCTGCATTTAGATGCTTTCAATTAATTTTCAAGCGAAGTGCCGTTATTTGGCAATTTTATGTTTTGTCTATTAAGTAAAATACAGTTTACCTTAATGACTCGCATCATTACCATAATCTTGATATTTACAAAACGCACCGCTTATTTAGTCGTGTATTGTTTTGATTCAAGGCGTGATCCTTCTCACACTTTGCGGCGTTTTTCCCCAGATCCTGACTAGTATATATATGCGAGAACCACTTTATTGTGGAACGCATAACCATCTTTTGCAAACAATTCAAAAAATCAATAAAGCACTCAAAAAATTGTTTTTTTATTTTTTTAATAAATCGTTATATTTCGTTACATTTTTTTTTTGAGTAAAGTTATCATGCACTTGCATATGTATCATAACTTCGACAAATTCAGTAATACGTTATCACTAGTAGACAATTGCACTTTAATTTACAATACCATCCATAATACACTCAATTTTACATTAAATGCACATGTGCATCATTATGTATAACAATTATATACCGTGTTTGGTACAAAATGTTTGTGATTTTGAATGATGAAGTAGGCTTATATATATGTTTTTTTTGTTAGTTATACCTAGTGGTTGATGGGTTCATTATAGTTGTCACTTTATGATGTAATATGTTGATTGGATGGTATAAACGGTGTTGATATACATGTAATAAAGTGAAAATATTGGTATTAGTATTGTATTATAGATGGTAGGAGGCAATGGTATTGTATTATGGATGGTAGGATGTAATGGAAGTGTATTATGGATGAGATAATAGATGAAAGAGAAAGTGTATTCAAAGTAGTGTACCAAAACACCTTATTTCATGTTGATACATATAGATGCACATGTGCATTTCTTATATTGGTAACGTAAAAAGTAGTGTATTACAAATGGTAGTGTAAATGAAAGTACAATTGTCTAATGTTTATATTGTATTACGGAATTTGTCAAAGAAATGATGAAAATGACATGTGCATGGTAGTGTATTATGTATGGTATGATAGATGAAAGAGAAAATATATTCAAATTAGTGTACCAAATCACCTTATTTCATGTTGATATATATAGATACACATGTGCATTGCTAATATTGGTAACGTAAAAAGTAGTGTGTTACACATGGTAGTGTAACACCCTAGAAAAATTTCGTAACAATACGCGTTTATAAGAAATAATCCGCCTCTTATATCATTTACACATTTTAAGCACGATGAATGTGGAGGAGAGACCTTACGTTTGTTTCCTAGTCCGTATTTCCGGAACTCAGGTCTGTAAATGAAAACCACATCTGGATGCTATCGCAACCTAATAATCAACACTACAAGAGAAAAGGTGCTATATATTTGACACTAACAAATTTTCTTATTTTAAGTTATATGTTACTATAATTTACCTTAAAAACAATTAACATGGTTTTCCGACACTCACAAATTTTAAACCTTTAGTTATATTTTACTATAATTTACCTTAAAGTCATTAAACATGGTTTTGTTTGAATCCGGTTTCATTAAATTTGCACCAACACATTCAAGATGCATTCTTCTATTCAATATATGATAAAAGTAATATGGTCATTTTTAATTAACGAACTACTAAAATACACAAAAATAAAAATAAATAAATAAAGTAAAAACACGAATCATCTTTATACAAGTCAATTTCTAGAATAATCTATGTCGTTTCGTCATAGTTACAGATGTAAGAGCATTCACATCCATTTCATCATATTTTTACCCTATTTCACACTAAGAAAAACTACATTTTTTATCTTCTTTTCAATTAAATAATAATTTTTATACCTTTATAACTACCTTTTTTCTCTCATTAACTCACAACCACTTTCAAAATATATTAAAAAAATATAAAGGGTGAACAGTGTCCGCTCAAATATACAGATGAACAGTAACATTTTCCATATTCTTCACTCACAACCATTTTTTATACTCTTTATATTACAAATATTTCACTCACACAGTTTGGTGGAACGGATATGAATGTTCTTAAGTATAAAAAAGGCAAATGTTTAGGTTATATGATTCTAACTTGTTTTAATAATAGGTAAAATAGTCATTTTATAAGATAATTTTAATGAAACTATATGTTACTCCTCAAATTTGTTAAATAAGAAAACTATATGAAACATATATCTCAAAGGTGTGATTATGTTCAAACAATATGTAATTAACTTAATTCATAAATAGTTTCAAACAACACAAATTTCATGATCTTTACTATTACTTGATTATTTTGTAATTTTAACTGAAAATTTTGAAATATATATCCATGAATGGTCAGACACTAAACCAAGAGCTTATTCAGTTATTATATCCTAAAGCATGGCCTCTTAAAAAATATAAATTATATCAACTCAATTATTAAGTATCACAGAACTAATTTGGGAACATGAATCCAAACAATCACTTAAATATGAAAACATGTATCCAAACACTCTGATTTTCAAGGGGTTTTTTTTTTTTTGAGAAAGGGAAATATGAGGTGGAGATGAAGGTTGGAGAAACTACCAAAATGGATCAGTTGTATAGAGACAAACCCAACTATATAAAGTTTTGGTTGAATGTGCCGACCTCTAAAAAGTGATAATAACTACACCTTTAAAAAAGCTATATATTATATTACTATAGGGATGAAGGCTCTTTTCATACTTTTTGTCGCAAACAAGTGTCAATATTTGAATCAGATCAATTGCTACAACTATGATCAGTAGTGTGATGTTATATATAATCTGAAAAGTATAAATTTAAATTTCTTTGTTATCGTTCAAATACATAGTCCCCTAAAAATAGGAAGTCGTAGGAATGGTATCAAACGAACTTCAATTAAGTTGATTCTAACGCATTTGAAACGTCCCATCAAACTCTACGAATGTGGCCTCTGTTCATATTCGTTCGTATATTTATTAAACAAACGAACATAAATGAACTTTCTGTCGAATAATTTATAAACTCTTCACTAAACATTCAATTGCAGCCTTGATGATGAATGCTGAAATTTAGAGATATCAAAGAGAGACCGTGCATATAACTAATCATAAATTTATTTTATTTACATTATTTACTCTTTAGAAAAAATCCTTTTACACATCCGTTTAATTTAATATATTGTGTTTTGTTAGGATCTGAATTTTAACTTTTGTTTGTTTGTGAGTGAAATGTTGTTGATGAATTATATGTATTATGGAAGTAGAAATGGTATGAATGGAGCAGAATTAAACACAAACACAAAATTTAGAAAGTTGTCAAAATGCTTCCTGAATATAATCAAAATATTACAATATTACAAATATGACTTTCACCCCCTCTTAGCTTGGTCATTCAATTTTGTTCATACAAAAGGAATGTCAAGTGATAATTAGATCTCTAATAGGTGAGATCTATATATACAAGTAGAAACATCTGTTGGCAAGTGTAGGTCCAGGTGACGTCGGGTCTAGATAGAAGTTTGGGTATATAATAGTACTAGTTTGGTAGAATGTTATTAAGAAAGGAGTAGAAACAGAATACCGAAAGAGTATACATCTTGTCAAGTTGGCGAAATTTTGGAGAAATTTCACTAGTGTTTCCTCTCTGGGAACTCCAAAACTTATCTAACCACGAACACACAACACCTATATACAGACATTGACCAACTCGTGCGAAGTGAGATATTTACTTCGTGCGAAGTGTGTTCACTTCGTACGAAGTGACTCTATAAACTCCACTATCGTACATACTTGAGTCGTGTGTTCACATCTAATCTATACAATATTCAACACACGCTCTATCTAGCCTATTCGCACAGTAACAGACATAAAATGCATCAACAGCAAGCAGGGCTGATATCACACTGAAAGCGAAAATCTAACATTCCTATCAGAAAAATGGATCTTAACATCTTGTCTTAGACTCCTAGACACTGGTTTACAAACACCGTTCTATTGGTAATTATCTGTTCTTTAAACCTATATTCGTTATTACCAAACATCTGTTCAGGCCTAAACTGATGTTTGGCCTTCTTCATTAGTGTTTTATTCTTAACAAAGGCTTTGGCCTTAAACAAACTTTTACACTTCAACAACAGAGCTTTTAGTCTTCAAACATATCTTTGAGTTCTTCAAACAGATGCTCTGTTAGTGTTCAAGAGTCACTATCTTTAGGAGGAGATGAACTTCATAACTTGTTTATTTCTTGATCAGATCAACATGTTTTAGCTTTTGCAATCATCTGTTCTTTGTAAGTCCAACATAATTTTTTCCATATTTTATTTTGTTTTATCTCATGAAATATTATATCAATACAAATTTGATTGTTTACTAAAACATAAACTAACGTAATAATTTACAAAATATAAATTAGCAACAAGTTAAGGCATTAGGTGTTGTACCTCATGTTTTGGGGGTTTTTTTTTTATAAAAAAAGTGATAATTCACTTTAAACCCAAAACTACTTGATTTTGTAGTATTTAACCTCACAACTTTTTTAATTTCAACTTTGATCCCCTTTGTTTTTCATATTTGCGAGTTAACATGCCGCAACGTACGTGTGTGGTTCAGTGTATTTACGTCGTCTATTTTTTTTCCGTTTAATAAGTTCGTCACAACGCACGAGTCCTAAATCGAGTTAGTTATTATTTTCTACATTTTACATGTCGGTCTAATTTCTCTACATTAAGACGCCGCAACTTCAATTTTGGTGGTCGTTGGCTATAGTGTGACATTGGTGCTAGTTGTCACGGTTTTACGCCCTCACCGCAACACGGGGGCCTCAATACGATAGGTTGTTTTTATGGATACAAGTCATGTAACGTAGTACTTATGATACCATTAATTGTATTAAGCTTATTTGGTGAATTACTTATTTGTATAAGATAGTAATACAAACTTAACCAACAAAAACATCTTTAACACATTGCAACGTGCGCGGGTCGATCTTCTAGTTATTATACAATACAAATTTGATTGTTTACTAAAACATAAACTAATTATTCCATAAGTTTATTTTATATCATTGGATTGATGTATCACTATTGATGTGATTTTTATTCATTATAATAGTTCTTCTTAAATTTCTATTTATTTCATTCTTTCTCATTTGAAAAATATATTTAGAGTAAGGTTAAAAACCTCGTGATTCGGAGCTTACTCGAAGCTTACTTGGATTTAGATCTGTAAAAGCTTGCTCGATATAATTCAGTTTGAAAGTGAGCCGATCCGGCTCGGTTAGAAACTAAGCCTAACTCGGTTCGGCTCGTAAGAGCCGGACTTGGCTTAGCTTGGATTATTTTTAGTTATAATATATTTTATTTTTATATACATTATAATATGTTATAGAAAAACTTATTATTTACATGTATTTAGGAGTGTAATTTGATATCTACGGCATATTGGAATGTTGATTACAATGCTAATGAACTATTATTGTTTTTCGTTCGAATTTAAAAGTTATTTTGTGTTGTTAAACTTGATTTTGGCTTGTAATATATTAGGTTGAACTTATTTTGGATATGTTCTTTTAAAGTATTGAATAATATTTTAGAATACTGAAATTTGAAAGCTATGTGTTAATATTTCTTTTTAAAATCGAGGCATACCAAGTCGAGCCGAGCTAGCTCGGTTTAAAACTAAGCTGAGCCCGAGCATAGATTTTCAGCTCGGTTTCAAATTCGAGTCGAGGCAAGCCAGCTCGGTTTATAATCGAGCCGAGCCCTAGCTTGCCCTGGCTCGGCTCGACTCGGCTCAATGAACAACCTTGACTTTAGAGCAACTGAAATATTATAGTACCAACCATCGAATAAATCTAATCTTCGTTTTGTTTGATTCATGATTTTTTGTAGTATACGAATGGTGACGCTTGCATTCTTGCTTGTTTGATTGCTTTTCCGTTAGGTCCTCCGTAGTGGGGCGTTTTGTAGTGGGGGAGGAGGCTGAAGGCGCCCCATAGCGCCCCCAACACCACTACAGGGGGCGTTATGGGGGAGATTTTTTGTTGGGGTGCGACCTCCATAGCGGCGCTACCAATTTCTTCCCACTCACACATATCCATACATACATATATATAAAGCCTCCACTCACACACGTATATATAGATACATACAATGTATGTAATGATGGGCAAGGGGCTTTATGACTACGGGCTTTAGTGATATAACGCCCCTGTATGACGTAGCGCGACATGTATCGCATAACGCCCCCCAAAAAGGCTTTATGAATACATATGACCTTAATAACATTACTTTATGTGAGAATTTCTAGTGATATTGATAATTTGTGTGCTTAATCAAAGATACGCATATGTTGTGTTTAATTATCATTGTTATCATGAGGAATTGGTAGTGCGTGCCATAGGATTAGGTTTAGGTCTTAAAGATCACTTTGAATATGAAAGTAATTATATAGAAGAACCATAGCGTAATTAATCAATACTTATGAGTATAAAATCACAGTAATCCCAATCCCAGTCATACAAAGTTATAGACATATTAAAAGAAAAGTTTGACATAGAAGAACTTGGCAATAGCTTTCCAATAGTCTTGGTTAAAAGATTTACAATTTTTTTTAAAATTTATTTTTTACAGATGTGTTTATAATATTTGCATCTACGTTTGTGTAGAATTTTTTTGATCCAACTCGCCCCGGATCAAAAAGTTCTCGCAATTCTCGCAACTCGTGGTGGTTCTCATTTAAACCTATCCCAAAATAAGAATGAGTTTACTTTATATATTAGGTTTAACTTATCACTAATGAAAAGTACCTCATAACTGTAAAACACTCACACGTTGGAAACGTAATGCGCTTCCAATGTGGGGCGTAGAATTTATAAATATCATTATATACACTTTTATAATATGTTAGGAAACCTTATATGTATGATTGAAGTATTGAAGAAAAATGAAGAAAGAAAATCTAATCAATCTGATCAGATCTGGTGAAAAAGAAGCCAAAAGATCAAGACAACAGAAGAAATAAAGATCATAGGCCATAAGAAGAAGCATTTGAGTCAGATCTGATTAGGATATCTTTGTCTAAGTGTTCGAATAAAGGATCAGAAGAGATCTGATCAAATCTGATGAAACCTCATCAGATTCCAATCAGAAGTCATCAGAAATCTGATGACCATTTATGATGTCCACTTGCAGTTGAAGATAAGGTAATTCAGTTAAAGGACATTGATGATACAAGTGGTCGTAGTAAGCATGACATATGAAATGATCTGCCATGACAAACACTTGCATGAATAAACAAATTCTGAATTCATGCCAATTGCTCTCTATAAATAGAGATCACCAAACCGAAGATCGATGGAGCTGAGCATTGCAAGTATCACTACTTACATACTCCATTGCCCTTCACTCCTACAGAATTCTTAAGCATTGTTTTGTATTAGAAAATAACTTTTCAATCATCTTTTGTAAACTTTCAAAAGTGATATAAACTTGAAAATTCTGTATCTCTATTTCTTACAAGTTGGTTTTATCCACACCTTATTTTCATATAAAGTTGAAATCAACTTGCCATTTTAAGCCAAAGCATTGTTATTTTGGATCAACAATTGGTATCAGAGCAGATTGAATAAAACATTTTCAAAACGATCAATTGCTCGAGTATCTTTGTTAATACTCTGTTTTGCAAAAGTTCAAAACTTTGGCTAAAAATGGCAAACTTTCAGTCTTGGAACATGCTTTCAACATGGGTTCTATGTCAAAGCCTCCGTCGCTAGTCAGGGAGGAGTACCCCCAATGGAAAATCAGGATGATCAATTTCCTTAATGGACATGATCGAGCTCTATTTCAATCCATTGTGTGTGGCCCACATATACCACGTGTTGAAATACCTGGGGTTCCAGCATCTGATGACTCACCAGCAATCTCTACTTCTTGGGCTCCCAACAGAGAAAAATTGGAGCCTAGAAGACAGGAAACTGGTAGAAATAGATGAAAGGGCCAAATCACTACTGATTATGGCAATTCCAAATGACATATTTTCTTATGTTGATGCATGTTCATTGCAAAGGAAATATTGGATCAACTTGAAAATCTTTGTGAAGGAAGAGACAAAATGAAAAGAAACATGAGAACAAATCATGTCTCCGCTTATGAAAGGTTTAAATGTTCACCAAATGAAACACTCATTGATGCTTACAATAGATTAACAAAATTTTGAATGAACTAAAAAAGCATGGAATTGAAAAAACCAATGATGAAAGAAATGTAAAATTTCTTGATGCATTACCCAGAGAATGGCAAAATCTTGCCATGACCATAGCCTCCACAAGAACTAGGAATTTTAAACTTACATGATCTATATAGTATCCTACTTCCAAGGGAGCGACAAATCATTGAAAACTCAAAGCAATATGGTGGACCTATAGCCTTAATATCACACTCACAAAGATCAAACACACCTGATCTACAACCCTCTAATTCACAAAACCAAGTTTTAGCATCAGAAAATTCATCAGATTTTTCTGCATTTGCTGAAGCAATAGCCTTGCTCACCAAAACTTTTGAGCAAAGATTGAAAGGAGGATGTTCCAGAATACAGAGAAGTGATAAAGGAAAGATGGAAGCAAGATCCAAAGAAAGAAGAGCAGATAGCAAATCAAAAGTGGTATGCTATAGATGCAAGCAAAAGGGTCACTATGCATCAGATTGCAAGAACAAAAAGTTAAAAGATCCAGCTTACTATGAAAAGAAGCTAGAAGAGGCCAAGAAACAACAATAACAACAAGTCAGCCTGATTGCAGGGACAGATACCTGGATAACTGATGACTCATCAGATGATGATCAAGAAGAAATGGCAAATTTTTGTCTTATGGCAAAACTTGACAATGAGACATCAGAAATCAATGTAAGTCAAAATGATCAAGAGCTTCAAAATCAAATAAACAAACTACTGGAAGATTTTCAAAAATTACAGGAAAAATACTTAACAGAAACAAAGAAATTTGATGAACTTAACAGAAACATGTTGAAACATTGTCAAGAAAATGGAAATTTTTTACATGAAGAAAGTTTGATCAAAGATACAAAATTAGTTTTTATGAAAAAGAAAGAAAATTTTTATATGCAGAAATTCATAAATATAAGGTAAATGTAAAAGGTTTTCAACAAGCAAAGGATTTCATTGACTACATTGAAACAACATCAAAAAATCAGGGTGAAGGATTGGGCTATACAAAAAATACAAAAGATAATCCTACAGTGTTTGTAAAAGCTTCAGATAAACCACAAACAGACTTTGATAGTGAATCAAATTTTTAGAAGAATTTGACATCATGTCTGTCACACCCCAACCGATGCGGAAACATTGGGGTAGTGGCACTAGGCGAATCCGATTGATCAAGAGATTCCATAACAGCTATTTCAAAGATAATAATCAACATTCAATATCCCATACTATCAAACTCATAAACCTTCAAAATTACCATTACATTTCAACAAAATCTCTTAACATAAATCCAATTCGATCTCCCCTAGATTTTATTACAAACCATTCTAAACAAACTAACAAAATGAACTAACTACGCATGCAACATCCGAGGCATCCAAGCTAAATCCTCAACCTGTTACATACGTTAAAATACAAGTCAATACAATTAAGTAAATGTGAGCATACAGGTTTAAGTACTACTAGCATAATCGAGAAAGCGTTCGCGAAATAATCTAACTACATATCATGATACACCAAAACACATCAGAAAAACATAGGCTCATTTCTCATACTAACTACCGTGAGAAGGCTTGCACGACCATCCTAACTAGACCCCATCGGGTGTTAGCCAAACTATAGTACCATACTAGCTAAGGAGGCAAGTTAACGAAAATAAGTCCTAGTCACATGTTTCTAGTATCACGTATCGAGCATATACAATCAGATTATTCGCGTGTGATAAACAGTTTTGATTTGTGAAGTGATTTTGATATAGGAACGTATGTAACACCCAAAAAGTGCATTAAAGTGATAATGGGTCAAGTATACTCACTGTAGGTGTGTTTAGGAGAGAGTAGACGACTGCCGAGAGGTGAAGAGGAGCGCCAGGATCAGCCTGCATACGTGAACGAAGTGCATCAGTCTCCGAAAAGCTGAAATGTTAAGTTTGAGTTGAGCAGTAGACAAATTCGGGCGAACTTGTGTGTAAACACACAAGTTCGAGCGAACTTGTATGGTTTTGGTGAGTTTTGAGTCAAGTTGGGTCGAACTTAATGAGTTTCCTGAGAAACTTGTCAAAGTTCGGGCGAACTTATAAGGAATTCTTACTGACAAGACAAGTTCGGGCGAACTTGCATAGTTTCTTACGAAACTAGACAAGTTCGGTCAAACTTGTAAGAAATTTGGTGAGAGTTGACAAGTTCGGTCGAACTTGGCCATATGGTCAATCGGTCGAACTGACCCTGAGCGGATTCTTGAGCCGAACTTGATGTTTTCGAGTCCAAAATCTTGCGTTTTCGCGTCGGTTGCTGAGGAAATCGAGTGTTCATCCCTCCAACCCTGTGCTACTGAGCAAACTTAGGTCGGAGAGGTCTTTTAGAGCGGTTTTAGCCGTTTTACAAAAGCGTGGGCTAATCCGGGCGAACTCGGGGTTCGTTCGGATTAGTCCGACTTGTGTAAACCAACATAAACGTCCTTGTGCTTCCAGATTTCGGATCTTGAATGATGAACGCTTCATTTCATATCAGAAAATGAACAAAACATCATCAAAAGTCCGTATTTTGTGTCAAAATCAAAGCTTAAAAGGTTTTACTCAGATCTAAACATAGATCTGAGTGAAAAACATAAGTTTTATGTAAAAAGATGAAGATTTTTCGTAAATAGAAGAGTTTTGATGAAAACGAAGGCTATGCCTTGTGCCAAAATCGTTATAAACCTTTGTAAATCGTTGATAAACGTTGTTGTAGCTGAAATTGGGTTGATTCTTACTTAGAAAACAGAGGGTTTCGGGTTTTGAGAGCTCTGGGCGAACTTACAGCAAGTTCAAGTGAGAGGAATAAGCTGAATATTTATAGGAGAAGGTAAGTTGAGGGCTGATGGGAGTCAAGTTCGGCCGAACTTGCATGTATTCATGCAAGTTCTCGCAAACTTGAGAGATTCTGAGGGAAAGAGAGCCAAGTTCGACTGAACTTGACCTCCCTGAGGTTAAGTTCGAGCGAACTTGAGGTTTGGGAGAGAGTTAGTTGGCCAGTCAAGTTCGGCCGAACTTGGTAATACCAAGTTTGAGCGAACTTGACCCAATTAATGGGGTTTCTTCTTTATTTCGCGTTAAGTGTTCGTTTTCCTATCCGGTTCGTATTTGTTAGTTTTATTAAGCGTTATAATTGATGTAATAGTAGATTTAGCGATTCGAGTGTGCGAGAGTGATGCGATAGCGATTGTAATCATAACCAAACACGTAATTATCATATAAACACATAACTAATATTACCACATAATTCCAATAAACTAAATAAGTAATTGCGTTGCGATTGCGATGAGATAGCGATGAGATTTAATAAGCGATTAGATGCGATAATAACGTACAATTCCATAATTAATTAACATAAACTTCATTAATAAGTGAATCTCAAATTTACAAGGAATAGATACAATCTATGACAAAGAAAAGATAACAACGAATTTCCTAGTTGTTACAGTCTCCCCTACTTTAGGGAATTTCGTCCCGAAATTTAAGTAGTAGCTGTAACAAATAGATGCGGGTACCTGGCCTTCATGTCACTTTCCAATTCCCAAGTAAACTCGGCGCCGCGTTTGCCTTCCCATCGGACCTTCACGATAGGGATGCGAGAGCGTCGGAGTTTCATGGTTTCTCGGTCTATGATCTCAACAGGCTTTTCCACGAAATGGAGAGTCTCGTTGATTTGCAGATCTTCGAGAGGTACATGGAGATTTTCTTCGGCGAGGCATTTCTTGAGGTTAGACACGTGGAAAGTCGGATGTACGTTGCTAAGTTCCTCCGGTAATTCGAGTCGATAGGCTACTTTACCGATTCTTTCCAGAATCTTAAAGGGTCCTACGTATCGAGGCGCTAGCTTTCCTTTCTTGCCGAAGCGACCACTCCCTTCCAAGGTACAACCTTTAGGAGAACGTGATCTCCCACTTCGAATTGCAGGGGCTTGTGGCGTTTATCGGCGTAACTCTTTTGACGACGCCGAGCTTTCAAGAGGTTGTCTCTAATCTGGAGGATCTTTTCTATCGTTTCTTGAATTAACTCGGGACTGGTGATTTGTACTTCTCCTATCTCGTGCCATGCAATAGGCGATCGACATTTTCTTCCATACAGTGCCTCAAAAGGAGCCATTTGAATGCTGGTATGATAACTATTATTGTACGAGAATTCGATTAAAGGTAAATATGCATCCCAGTTACCACCGAAATCTATGATGCATGCACGAAGCATGTCTTCGAGGGTGCGGATCGTGCGCTCAGTCTGACCGTCGGTTTGAGGGTGAAAAGCAGTACTGATATTGAGAGTAGTACCGAGAGCGGATTGAAAGGTCTCCCAGAGACGCGAGGTAAAACGACCAGTGTCGACTTATAACTTCATCGGCATAGATTCGGGCTAACCGTTCGACCTTAAAGTCTTCTCGTATAGCAATAAAGTGCGCGGATTTAGTAAGACGATCAATGATAACCCAAATGCTATCGTGACCAGATGAAGTGCGGGGAAGTTTGGTAACGAAGTCCATAGCTATACTCTCCCACTTCCACATTGGGATTTCGGGTTGTTTGAGTAAATCAGAGGGCCTTTGATGTTCGGCTGTAACTTTCGAACAAGTTAAGCACTTTGAGACGTACAAGGCGATATCCTTTTTCATGCCCGGCCACCAATACTTAGGACGAAGGTCCTGGTACATCTTGTCGGCTCTGGGGTGAATTGAATATCGGGATTTATGAGCTTCGGTCATTAGCAAGTTACGAAGATTGTCACGGGTAAGAATCCAAATGCGATCGAGATAGTAATAAATACCATTAGGCTTAGATACGAGCTGAGTTTCGGCACCACATTTCATTTCTTCCTCCAAAGTATTCTCGTTAAAGCAGACAAATTGAGTGGAGCGAATCATGATTTTGAGATCATTCAAAGCTTGAGAGTCACGAACACTAAATATAGCTTCGTCGACTTAGAGCATCGGCGACGACGTTTGCTTTGCCAGGATGGTAGCATATCTCGCAATCGTGATCGTTGAGAAGTTCAACCCATCGACGTTGTCGCATGTTTAGTTGTTTTTGATTAAAGATATGTTGTAAGATCTTATGGTCGGTGCCGTACACTTAGTACCGTAAAGGTAGTGTCGCCATATTTTTAATGCAAAAACAACTGCACCGAGTTCGAGATCGTGGGTAGTGTAGTTCTTCTCGTGGATCTTGAGTTGTCGAGATGCATACGCGATAACCTTGTCTCATTGCATGAGAACACAACCAAGACCAAGGTTTGAGGCATCCCAGTAAACAACGAAATCGTCGTTTCCGTCGGGTAAAGCGAGTACGGGAGCGTTGCATTGCATACACTTGAGAGTTTGAAAGGCTTCCTCTTGTTTGGTTTCCCAAACGAAAGGTTTGTCTTTATGAGTTAAAGCTGTAAGCGGAACAACGATTTTTGAGAAGTCGGCGATGAATCGACGGTAGTAACCCGCCAATCCAAGAAATGACCGGATTCGGAGGCATTCTTCGGTGTAATCCAATTCTTGATGGCTTCAATCTTTGCAGGGTCGACGTGAATCCCTTGACTATTAACGATGTGGCCGGGAAATTAGACTTCTTCGAGCCAGAATTCACATTTTGAAAACTTAGCATAAAGGCGATTTCCTTGAAGAAGTTCGCGGACTAAACGAAGATGACGCGCGTGCTCGTCTCTCGACTTCGAATAGATCAAGATATCATCGATGAAAACAATAACGAAACGATCTAAGAAAGCTTTACACACACGGTTCATCAAATCCATGAAGACGGTCTTGTGCATTTGTAAGACCAAAAGGCATGACCACGAATTCGAAATGGCAATAGCGAGTACGAAAGGCAGTTTTCAGAATGTCCTCTTCCAACAAACGTAACTGATGATAACCGGAATGAAGATCGATCTTGGAAAAACAAGTAGCACCTTGAAGCTGATCAAATAGGTCATCAATACGAGGGAGAGGATAGCGGTTCTTTATCGTGAGTTTGATAAGTTCACGATAATCAATGCATATTCGGAACGATCCATCCTTCTTTTTCACGAAAAGGACAGGTGCGCCCTATGGCGAAGTGCTCGGGCGTATGAAACCTTTATCAAGAAGCTCTTGAAGTTGACTTGATAGCTCGCGCATTTTGGTTGGTGCGAGACGATAAGGAGCTTTAGCAATGGGAGTAGCACCTGGAATCAAATCGATACGGAATTCAACATCTCGAGTAGGGGTAAACCGGGTAAATCGTCGGGAAAGACCTTAGGAAATTCACAAACAACGGGAACGTCTTTATAAGTCTTCCTTTCTTTCTCCGGGTTCACGATATGAGCGAGGAAAGCAACACATCGATTTTTCAAGCATTTGTGTGCTCGAGTACATGACAAAAGCATCAACTTCTTTGAGGGAGTTTCTCCATAGACATGAAGTTGATCACCGTTTGGGAGAGGGAAACGAATCATTTTATCGAAGCATACAACTTCAGCATGATTCTCACGAAGAAAATCCATGCCTTCTATGATATCGAAGCTACCTAACTGCATAGGTATGAGTTTGATCGAGAAGATGTGGTTGTTTAGATCGAAAGAACAACCACGTAAGACAATTGACGGTAACGGTTCTTCTGGTGGTGACTTCCACATCGAAAGTCTTTGAGAGTTTAGCGCGCTTACATTTTAAAACTTTTCGAATTCTAACGATACAAAACAGTTATCGGCACCGGTATCAAATAAACATGAAGCATAAATACCATTGACAAGGAACGTACCATTGACAACATTGTTTTCATTCTGAGCCTGGCGGTGGTTGAGATTGAAGGCTCTGCCATGGGCCGTGGTTGCTGCTGCTGCTGCGGCGACTGAGGCTGCTGCTGAGGCTGTGGTGCTGGCTGTTCTTGCTTGACAGGACGATTCGGACAGACATTGGCGAAATGATTCGGATCACCACACACATAGTACACACGTGCTTTTGGAGCTTGCTGCTGATTGGCTTGAGGAGGAGCGGGTAAAGCTGGAGCTATTGGAGCCTGAGGAGCTGGCTGACGAGGACCTGATTGGCAACTCACAGTAAAATGGCCGTAGATATTGCAGTTTGTGCAAAAACGGCAGTTGCCACCAACGGCATGATGATAAGTGCACTTAGGGCACAGAGGGTGAGGTCCGGTATATGCTCGCTTAGCTGGGGGTGCGTTCAGAGCGGCTGACTGAAGCGGCTGAGGGTTTGCTGGAGCGGCGAGAGCATAGTTCTTACTCGGGTTTCCTCTTTTGCATCCCTGACGCTTCCCTTTTGGTTCGCTTGATGATTCGGTAGCAGCGGTTGGTTCGACGACGGCTTGATTGGCGACTTTAGCAGAGTTCTTGAAATAACCATCCTGAACTCGCTGATCGTTGATCTCAGCGGCGAGCATGTAGGTCTCCTCGATGGTTGTAGTACGAGCAACTTTCATGAAACTTGCAACACACTCGGTAACCCATGGATGTACTTGTTGATAGCTTTCTCAGTCGTATCAACCTGGCTGGGACAGATGATGCTCAAAATTTTAAACCGAGCAGTAAAACCAGCATTGTCAGGACCATCTTGTTTGATACCCCAAAACTCATTCTCGAGCTTTTGCATTTCATGCGTAGGACAGAACTCCTTCATCATTACTTCCTTGAGTTCCTCCCAAGATAGATTGTAGGCTTCATCATTTCCATACTTGTTTCTTTCAGCTGTCCACCAGTCGAGAGCACGGGACTAGAAGACTCCGGTAGCGTTCACGGTGCGGAGGTCATCGGGGCATCCACTTTGCCTAAAAGTGACCTCAATAGCATCGAACCAGTGAAACATGGAAGTCGGTCCGTCATTGCCCGTGAAGGTGAGAGGTGCACAAGCCTTGAAGTTCTTGAAGCTGAATCGCGGCTTGGGATTCTCAGTTTTCGAGTCGACTGAGGAGTTGCTGCTCACAGCATGAATTTCCGAGACGATTTGCGGGATGACTTTTGCCACTTCCTTGGCGACTAGTGAAGCGATGCGCTTGTTGTCGCTGTGGCGCTGAGCAGTACGGCGAGTATGAGATCCGAGTGACGACATCTACAAAGAAAATATCCGATAGGATGAGATTCGATTACAATAAGTTTATGTCTAAACTATTTATTAATATTATTCATACAAGGCACGTAAACACATAAGCACGCATCCACATAAGCACATAAGCACGTAAGCACATAAGCACATAAGCATGTATTTCACGTAAGCATATACTTTGCACGTATTCACCTTCTTATAAGTAAAGCGTAGCGCGTTCGAGATGCGATATAATAGCGAGATATAAGCGATGTATATAAGCTAGATAAGAGAGATAAGCGAGATAATACCGCTTATGAGGCACACATGTCCTCATAGGCGTAAGCGAGTTAAGCGATTAGTTTGGTTGGTGTATTAATTTAGCGTTTTAGATTTTCGAGAGCTGTGCGAGTAGTGCATGCGCTTAGGGAGCGTAAAGCGAGAAATTGATAATGTGAGAAATAAATAAAGCGAGAAATCGAATAAAGCGAAAATTCTCAAAATTTTCAAACACATAAATAATAATAATAATCTCGATGATGAGTAAATCGACGATACAGGATTAAATCAATTGGGAGTGTCCGGGGTTTTGAGACGTTGACTACCCAAGTGGTTCGACTACCCTTTGTATTTGGACCCACGCTTTGGCCTAATAGATAAACGTTCTCACCGCAAGCGGCTAACGACGTTTACCCTTCCAGTTAATACGTGTTCCAAACCATCGGCATAACCGAGACTTTGGTGAGATTGAAAATCAAAGCACGGAATTAGTTATTAAGATGCGGGTTTCACCCCTAACTTAACAGCATCATTCCTACTTGTGGCCACGCTCACCGATCACATCGGGTGTTCCACTAGTAGAAAGGGAGATGTTCATCGAGGTTTGGATGTCACTCCTAACTCAACGAAGATATCTCGGGCGAGAGAATGCGTGGAGTGAATGATCTCATCGAGAGTTCTCGGCTTTCACACCTATTCTCGACTTGATCACTCGTTGGTGAGATACGAGCGTTTCATAATCGTGTATATTGTATTAGCCTTAGGAAAGGCACATTTAAGCATTTATGGCAAATAGTTTAACATTTAAGTCAAAGATAGGTCAATCGGGTACTTAAACATGCTACTAGGTCGAACATGGCAATTCTACCTATTATCCTATGGTTATGGCGCTCTGATACCAATCTGTCACACCCCAACCAATGGCGGAAACATCAGGGTAGTGGCACTAGGCGAATCAGATTGATCTAGAGATTCCATAACAGCCATTTCAAAGATAATAATCAACATTCAATATCCCATAGTATCAAACTCATAAACCTTCAAAATAACCGTTACATTTCAACAAAATCTCTTAACATAAATCCAATTCGATATCCCTTAGATTTTATTACAAACCATTCTAAACAAACTAACAAAACGAACTAAACTACGTATGCAACATCGGAGGCATCCAAGCTAAATCCTCAACCTGTTACATACGTTAAAATACAAGTCAATACAATTATGTAAAGGTGAGCATACAGGTTAAAGTACTACTATCATAATCGAGAAAGCGTTCGCGAAATAATCTAACTACATATCATGATACACCAAAACACATCAAACAACATAGGCTCATTTCTCATGCTAACGACCGTGAGAAGGCTTGCGCGACCATCCTAATTAGACCCCGTCAGGTGTTAGCCAAACTATAGTACCATACTAGCTAAGGAGGCAAGTTAACGAAAATAAGTCCTAGTCACATGTTTCTAGTATCACGTATCGAGCATATACAATCAGATTATTCGCGTGTGATAAGCAGTTTTGATTTGTGAAGTGATTTTGATATAGGAACGTATATAACACCCAAAAAGTGCATTAAAGCGATAATGGGTCAATTATACTCACTGTGGGTGCGTTTAGGAGAGAGTAGACGACTGCCGAGAGGTGTAGAGGAGCGCCGGATCAGCGTGCATACGCGAACGGAAGTGCATCAGTCTCCGAAAAGCTGAAACGGTTAAGTTTGAGTTGAGCAGTAGACAAGTTCGGGCGAACTTGTATGGTTTTGGTGAGTTTTGAGTTAATTTGGGTCGAACTTGATGAGTTTCCTGAGAAACCTGTCAAGTTCGGACGAACTTGTAAGGAATTTTTACTGACAAGACAAGTTCGGGCGGACTTGCATAGTTTCTTACGAAACTAGACAAGTTCGGTCGAACTTGTAAGAAATTTGGTGAGAATTGACCCAAGTTCGGTCGAACTTGGCCCAAATGGGTACAAGTTCGGTCGAACTTGACCAGTGAGCTGGTGATTCTTGAGCGAACTTGATGTTTTCTAGTCCAAAATTTTGCGTCGTCGTTTGCTGAGGAAATCGAGTGTTCATCCCTCCAACCCTGTGCTACTGAGCAAACTTAGGTTAGAGAGGTCTTTTAGAGCGGTTTTAGCCGTTTTAGAAAAGCGTGGGCAAATCCAGGCGAACTCGGGGTTCGTTCGGATTAGTCCGGCTTGTGTAAACCAGCATAAACGTCCTTGTGCTTCCAGATTTGAGATCTTGAATGATAAATGCTTCATTTCATATCAGAAAATGAACAAAACATCATCAAAAGTCCGTATTTTGTGTCAAAATCAAAGCTTGAAAGGTTTTACACAGATCTAAACATAGATCTGAGTGAAAAACAGAAGTTTTATGTAAAAAGATGATGATTTTCGTAAATAGAAGAGTTTTGATGAAAACGAAGGTTATGCCTTGTGCCAAAATCGTTGTAAACCTTTGTAAATCGTTGATAAATGTTGTTGTAGCTGAAATCGGGTTGATTCTTACTTAGAAAACAGAGGGTTTCAGGTTCTAAGAGCTCTGGGCGAACTTACAGCAAGTTCAAATGAGAGGAACGAGCTGAGTATTTATAGGAGAAGGTAAGTTGAGGGCTTATGGGAGTCAAGTTCGGCCGAACTTTCATGTATTCATGCAAGTTCTCGCGAACTTGAGAGATTCTGATGGAAAGAGAGCCAAGTTCGAGCATACTTGAGGTTTGGGAGAGAGTTAGCTGGCCAGTCAAGTTCGGCCGAACTTGGTAATACCAAGTTCGAGCGAACTTGACCCAATTATTGGGTTTTCTTCGTTTATTTCGCGTTAAGTGTTCGTTTGCCTATGCAGTTCGTATTAGTTAGTTATATTAAGCGTTATAATTGATGTAATAGTGCGATTTAGAGATTCGGGTGTGTGAGAGCGATGCGATAGCGATTGTAATCATAACCAAACACGTAATTATCATATAAACACGTAACTAATATTACCACATAATTCCAATAAACTAAATAAGTAATTGCGTTGCGATTGCGATGAGATAGCGATGAGATTTAATAAGCGATTAGATGCGATAATAACGTACAATACCATAATTAATTAACATAAACTTCATTAATAAGCGAATCTCGGATTTACAAGGAACAGATACAATCGATGACGAAGAAAAAGATAACAACGAATTTCCGAGTTGTTACAATGTCATCTTTTTCTGAGTCAAGACCAGAATCAAGAAGGTCTGCTCTAAAGAAAAGGCTAAAAAATTTTTTAAAGAAAGGGGTCAAAACATTTTTCAAACAAATCAGAAAAATGGGCTTTCATCAAAAACCATTCCATCAAACAAGGAGGGATGTATGTGTGTTGATATTCTGAAAATAATTCAATAGCATCTGAATAAACAATCTGTCAATGGTTCAGCATTGGACAGAAATCCTATCGGATCTGATCAGATGGGAACAGATTTGATAAAGAAAACTGATCAGTTAGAATCAACAGACTCTGAAAGATCAAGATCAACAGATGATGAAAGAAAATTATTATATGCTATGTATTCATCTGACAAAGTACCCAAGAAAGTATGGGTACCGAAAAATCACTAACCTCTTCATTACAGGAGCATCATGTGCAGCAGATTTGATACTGCGATTCAGGAAGCTCCAAGCACATGACTGGAGACAGGAGCTTACTAAGCAACTATATAGAAAAGCTAGGTAAATTTGTGAATTTTGGTAATGGAGTCAAGGGTAGGGTAAAAGGTTATGGAAGCATAACATATGGTACAATAACAATTGAGAAAGTGGCACATGTAGAAGGATTAAAATACAACCTTCTAAGTTGTGGCAAATTTTGTGACAAAGGATTTAAGGTAAGTTTTTTTACCTGATACTTGCTTATTAATAGGTCTTGAAGATGATAAAATTTATATTAAGGGAAAAAGGATAAAAGGATCAATTTATTTCTTTGACTTCAACAACAAAATTGAGGAACCCAGTTCTGTTTATTTACAAAAGAAAACAAAGGAAATAGTTGGTTATGGCATAAAAGATTGACCCAAATAAATTTTAAAACTTTAAACAAATTAGCAAGCAAGTGTCTGGTACAAGGGATACCTTTTATTGCTTCAAGAAAAGACAAACTTTGTGACGCATGTGAGCTAGGAAAGTCAAAAAAGGCTCACATAAAACTGTGATGGAATCTTCTATCTCTGAAATCTTGAACTTTTACACATGGACCTTTATGGACCAATAAGCACTGAAAGTTTTTCTGAAAAGAAATACATTTTAGTCATTGTTAATGATTATTCAAAGTACACATGGGTGGAATTTTTGAGGCAAAAGAGTGAAACACCAGATCTGATCATAAATTTTGTTAAAAGAATTGAAAATCTGTTGAAACTAACTGTAAGAAAAATCAGATCTGACAATGGGAAAAAAATTCAAAATGCAAAACTTGAGAACTTCCTAACAGAAAAAGGAATATCACATGATTTTTATGCTCCCAGAACCCCATAACAAAATGGGGTTGTTGAAAGAAGAAACAGAACTTTGGTTGAAGCAGCGAGAACAATGCTTGCATATGCTAAACTGCCAACCTATTTCTTGGCTGAAGTAGTGGCAAATGCATGTTTCACACAAAACAGAACTATCATCAACAAAAGACATCTGAAAACACATTTTCACATCATAAACAAAAGGGTACCAAGCGTCAAATTCTTACATACCTTTGGACGCAGATGTTTTAGTTTTAATGATTTTGATAGTTTAGAAAAATTTGATAGAAAGGCCGAAAAAGGAATTTTTCTTGGATACTCTTTATCTTCAAAAGCATACAGAGTATTTGTTTTAAATAGCATAACAATTAGAGAAAGTTTGTATGTGTCTTTTGATGATTCATCAGAAACAGAAATTTCTGATGACATTATAACTTTTTCACAAAAGGAAAATCCTACATATAATGAACATCTTTTAACAGAACTAGCGAATGAACTGCTTGGGTATGACTGGGAAGGAAATTATGGAAATTTACCAGAAAGCCAGTCATACTCTACATCTGCAGAAAATTTAGAGCCATCAGATGAAATACAAGGAATGACAAATCAGGCATCAGATAGTACATCAGAAAATGAAGAAAAACAAATGTCTGATAACTCAGGCTCAGACAAATCGTCCATCTGGAGGAAGTAGAAAGTTCTTCACAAAATCCATCGCCAGATTCAACAAATGATGCTGCAAGTGGAAAATGGATAAAGGGTCACTCAACAGAAAATATCACAGGAAACCCTCAAGATGGTGTTAAAACAAGATCAACAACTGCTCATGAATGTCTTCATGCTGGCTATTTAAGCTTAACTGAACCAAAAACAACACTTGAAGCACTCAAGGATCCAGATGGGTTCAAGCAATGCAAGAAGAACTTGATCACCTAGACCAAATGGCAAATCAGTCATCGGTCAAAATGGGTATTTAGAAACAAATCTGATGAACAAGGCATAGTAACAAGAAACAAAGCATGGTTAGTAGTAAAAGGGTATAGTCAACAAGAAGGAATTGACTATGATGAAACATTTGCACCAGTAGCAAGACTGGAGGCAGTCAGAATCTTCCTTGCTTATGCAGCTTCAAAAGGCTTCAAAGTCTATCAGATGGATGTCAAATCTGCTATTCTAAATGGTAAGATTGATCAAGAAGTATATATGCAGCAACCAGAAGGCTTTGTTGATCCAAAATTTCCAAAACATGTTTATAAATTGAACAAAGCCTTGTATGGGTTGAAGCAAGCTCGAAGAGCATGGTATGAAACTCTCTCAAACTTTTTAATCCAATCTGGCTTTACCAAAGGTACCATAGACACTGCTCTGTTTCTCATAACACACAAAGGACACATTTCGTTGGTACAAATAGATGTTGATGACATAATATTTGGATCAACCAACTCAAAACATTGTACAAAGTTCGAAAAATTAATGACAAGCAATTTTGAAATGAGCATGATGGGAGAACTAAACTTCTTTTTAGGACTCCAAGTAAAACAAGAATCTGATGGAATATTTTTGAATAAATCAAAATATGTTAAAACTATTTTAAAGAAATATTCATTAGAAAATTGCTCATCATAAAAAACTCCAATGGCCACAGATAACAAGTTAGACTCTGATCCTGATGGTACAAATGTAGATCTTAAAACCTACAGGGGAATGATTGGATCACTCTTATATCTAACAGCCAGCAGACCTGATATAATGTTTTCAACATATTTTCTGGCTAGATACCAGTGTAATCCAAAAGAATCTCATTTAAAAGAAGTAAAAATGGTTTTTAAGTATCTAAAAGGCACATCTGACCATGGCTTATGGTATCCTAAGGGAACCGGTTTAGAGCTAATTGCATATTTAGATGCAGATCATGCAGGTTGTAAACTGGACAGAAAAAGCACATCAGGTGCTTGTCAAATTCTTGGAGAAAAGCTTGTATGTTAGGCAAGTAAGACAAAACTGTGTTTCCACTTCTACAGCTGAAGCATAATATATAGCAGTAGCAAGCTGTTATTCACAAGTTTTGTGGATGCAAACACAACTAAAAGATTATGGAGTGAATATGACAAAAATACCAATCCTATGTGATTCTAGGAGTGCAATGCAATAACTTCAAATCCACTTCACCACTCACGAACAAAACATATTGATGTCAGGTATCATTTTATAAAAGATCATGTGGAAAAAGGAAATATAGAAATGTATTTTGTTCCAACAGAAAATCAATTCGCTGACATTTTTACAAAACCTTTAGATGAGAAAAGACATAATTACTTAATCATCAAATTGGAAATGATAAACAAGAGATATATTGAAAATACAGAATCCACAAAATTTGATAACTGAAAGGGTTCTAATGAATTGATCAGATTTTTGATGATAATTACTTAATCAGGAAATTGGGAATGATAAACAAGACATACGTTGAAAATACAAAATCCACAAAATTTGATAACTGAAAGGGTTCTAATAAATTAACCAGAAATATGATAAAAGTATTGATCAGAAATCTGATAAAAGTATTGATCAGAAATCTGATAAAAGTGTTGATCAGAAATCTGATAAAAACCTTGATCAGAATTCTGTCAA
Source organism: Scalesia atractyloides (assembly GCA_947069175.1). Lineage (NCBI taxonomy): Eukaryota > Viridiplantae > Streptophyta > Magnoliopsida > Asterales > Asteraceae > Scalesia > Scalesia atractyloides. The sequence goes on along the minus strand of CAMTDV010000014.1, from coordinate 39,885,150 downwards.
AACTTTATCTGATAATCCCATCAGAAATCTGATCAATTCATTAGAAACTAGGAAATTTTCCTTTGTTTTTCAACAGAAAGATGCCACCATCATATATCTCTTTTGTACCATATATGCAGACATAACTTGTGCATATTCTTTTTATCATCTTTTATTCTTTTTCTCTTGGGAATATCCAATGAATGAGGAAAGTATACGTCACAAAGATAACTCCCCAAGTCTTCATTTTTTCTTTCTTTATTTTTCTTACCACCATCACATCAACCCCACATGCTTACTCAGCACGGTTGACAAGAAAAGAAGGCTACACCTGTCCTCTCAACAGATAATTGAAGACCTGGGTGCCGCCTATTCATAAAAGAGGAGGGAGAATATGGTCACTTTTAGTTCTAAACGAATCTGACACCGTATCTCCAAAGTAGAGTAGAATTGGTACAATCAAGATTCAAGATCTTAACCGGTGAAAACATTTAAGGCATGTACTTGTTGTCTTTAAATAGACATACACTCACTCATCCACTTTCACATGGAAATCTTTTGAAAATTCTCACCTTCTTCACTTAACACACACAACCACTACTACCATGGAAAGCATTGAGAGCAACAGATTCCCTCTCCCTTACTTCCAAAGGCACAATGCAAGAGTAAGGATGAACGTGGATGATCCATGATATGGAAACTGCTCCACTATTTTGAACATGTTGCTTAGCAGCCCAATTGCTTTTGCCCTCTCCATGCACGTTCAAGTGTTTTCGGAAATCCTTCAAGAGTTTTGGAGGTCTGCACGACTGGTTGTAGATGATGGTAGGCTGACTACCATTGCAGGAATGGTGATGGGTGACAGGCTCATTTGTTTAAATGAGGAAACTATCAGGGAAGCACTCTTGCTAAGAGATGACTGTCCCCCAACTACCTTCTCCTTGGTAGACAAGCAGGCTACCTTGGCCATGATAGGGTACCATGATCCTCAAGGAAGGGTTACCATCTTCAAAAGTGGGTTCATTGAACCCATGGCAGTTTCTGTGACCTACTTTGCCTTTTACTTTACAAGGAAAGCCTCAAGTTGGTATGAGATCACTCAGAGGATAATGGATCCACTCCATGCCTTAGTAAACCATCTCCCATACAACTACTCAACCTATCTGTTGAATGACTTTAGGGCCAACTTAAGGGGAGGTCGTCCTTTCCTCATTCTACCCAAGTTTCTTGATGAAAGTGATAACCTCTCAGCTGGACTTTGGAGGAGTTCCTGCATCATACGTCAGAGCATAGATGCTTGTTCAGGAGGAACAACACATTGCTGCCCTCATACCAACAGACGAACACACAGGGCATGAACACCTCTCTGAGAAATGGTGTAGATCATGTATGGGGATGGAGACTTTGGAGATGATGATCCAAGTGATGAAGACATAGTTTAACTTTTCTTTGTTTTCTTTAGTTTGTTTTGTGTGTACATAGCTACTCGTGTATAAATATTAATATATATATATATAGGACAAGGATCCGTTAGGAACCACCTTTATTGCGAGAACCGCGAGAACCAGTGTGAACACAAACAGTAATACCTAAAAATAAAAAAAAAATTTTTTTTTGTTTTTTTTAATATATTGTTTTAAAAAGGTCGCTATATTTACTCAACAATAAAAAAAATTTAAAAAAAAAAATTGAGTACCAACTATCCATGCACATGTGCATTTTCGTCATTTCTTTGACAAATTCCATAATACATTACAAACATTAGACAATTGTACTTTCATTTACACTACCATGTGTAACACACTACTTTTTACCTTACCAATATTAGTATGCACATGTGTATCTATATATATCAACATGAAATAAGGTGTTTTGGTACACTAATTTGAATACGTTTTCTCTTTCATCTATCATACCATCCATAATACACTACCATGCACATATGCATTTTCATCATTTCTTTGACAAATTCCGTAATACATTACAAACATTAGACAATTGTACTTTCATTTACACTACCATGTGTAATACACTACTTTTTACGTTACCAATATAAGAATGCACATGTGCATCTATATGTATCAACACGAAATAAGGTGTTTTGGTACACTACTTTGAATACACTTTCTCTTTCATCTATCATACCATCCATAATACACGTCCATTACCTCCTTCCATCCATAATACAATACCATTACCTCCTACCATTTATAATACAATACCAATACCAATATTTTCTCTTTATTATATGAATATCAACATTGTTTATACCATCCAATCAACATATTACATCACAAAGTGACAACTATAATGAATCCATCAACCACTAGATATAACTAACCAAAAAACATATATATGAGCATACTTCATCATTCAAAATCACAAACTTTTTGTACCAAAACACAGTATATAATTGTTATACATAATAATGCCATGTGTATTTAATGTAAAATTGAGTGTATTATGGATGGTATTGTAAATTAAAGTGCAATTGTCTACTAGTGATAACGTATTACTGAATTTGTCGAAGTTATGATACATATGCACATGGGCATGTATAATTGTTACTCGAAAAAAAAAAGTTTTTTTTGGTAACGAAATATAACGATTTTTATTAAAAATATTAAAAAAATATAAAATTTTTTTTAGTGCTTTTTGGATTTTTTTAGATTTTATTTTGCAATAAAGGTGGTTCTAACAACTTACCTATATATATATATATATATATATATATATATATATTTAATATCTATTTTGTTTTGATTAAGGGGGAATTTCTGATGGGCTTGAGAAATCAAGAAAAATTTCTGATGAAATCAAGAATTCAGGGGGAATTTATGATAAAATTGGGGGTTCTTACAGAAGATCAACATTTTTCAGGAACTGCTTGTCTTAAAAGGAATCCTTGAAATTTTTGTTTCAAAAATAATGGACAAAGGAGATGATGTTAAGATAACTAAAACAAATTTCTTTCTTTCAAATGCAACATCTTTTTCTTGTTTCAAATGAAACAATTTTTTCTTGATTCAAATACTTTTTCTGATAAAAATCTGATCATGTTTATCAGAAATATGTTCAAGAACATCAGAAAATCTAATCACATTTATAAAAAATTTGGTCATCTTCAACAGAAAATCTGATCACATTTATCAAAATCTGGTCATCTTCAACAGAAATCTGATCATGTTTCAAAATCTGTCATCTTATTAGAAAATCTGCTCAAACACAAAGGAGTGGAGTTAAAACAAAGATAAATAAACTTAAGTTTTTCAAAAAGAATTTTTTTTTGACATATGAAAAGGAAGTTTCTGATATAACAAAGTTTAAAATGACTCCAAAATTTGGTTAATTAAATTTTCAAATGAATTGATAATGATGAAACACAAAATATATTCCTTGAAGTAGCACCAGAAAAGCATGTGTAGGTAAACTCTCTGAAACCATTCTATCTCATCTAAAAAAAACTCTACTTGAACAGAACTTCAACAGAAAGCCAACAGAAAGTCAACAGAATCTCACGGACAAATCTGTTGAAGCAAAAGTCAACAGAACTCAGCATATTCAAAGAGTTGAGTTTTTGTCTTACAGAAAAGGGGGAAGATAAAATTATGCAAAAGTGAAGGATTGGCAATTAGCAGCAAGAAGATAAGTGGACCACTCTTCAAAACATGGACCCACTTGCACAAGTGGACCACTCTTCTAGAACGTGGACCCACTTATGTAAAAGCAAAGATTGGCGATTACCAAGCACCAATAAAAAAACAGATTTTTTAAGATAACCCAAAGGTGTCAAGCATTAAACATATAATTTAATGGGTTATTAACATAGTTAATCACCAATCACGTGGGACAACAAAAGCCTATATATATCCGACCCAACCCACAATCTCTCTCATACACTTCCAAAAGCTTCAAACTCTCAAAATTCCAAACCCTAAAACTCACAACTTTGTTTCTGCAAGCCAAAACCTCAAATCACTACATCATGTCTTCTTCCGGCTCCATGAACCTCAACTTTCCAGCTATGGAACATGAAGTTCCTCTTGTCAAGAAATCAAAATGGCTAGACACAGAGAAAAAGAACAACCTAGTTCTCAACACTGATCATGAGCAGCATGATGAAAGGGTCAGAATTCTTATAGAATTTATGATCAATTGTCCCATAAAGTATGCTTTAACTGGTGGTTATGAAGTTCCACAACAGATCCTGCAGCAAACAGTACATACAACAGAGAAGTCAGGAACATAATTAACTGCACCACGTGTGGGGTAACATCAGAATCACTGTCAATGAAGAAAACATCAGAAGATGGTTGGAGATCCTGGAAAAACAGGAATATCACATTCCTCCAGTCAAAGAAGAACTCTTGGCGGTATTCAGAAACCTTGGGTACAAGGCCTCAATCAATCTAATTAGCCAGTTCATGAGAAAGGAACTACCAGGATTTTGGCAAGTCTTAATGGATATAATCAATAGCTGTCTCACAGGGAAGATAGGAGGTGCTGATCAAACAACCATTCCAGTACTAAATATCATCTATGGGCTGATAAAGGGTGAAGATTAGATTATGCCAAAGAAATATTCTCTCTGTTGAAAACCAGCATATTCACCCACAAAGGAAGAACAACAACATATCTACCGCATGCAAGATTTTGGTCAATCATCATAACAAAAGTCTTTGCTGAAAAAAAACATGGAAGTACCTACTCTTGACATAGTGTGGAAGCCAGTGGTAGTGACTCGATGGACTGCTGCAGCAAGTGCTTGGGCTCATCCCAGTGATCTTCCTCCCCTGCCTCAAAGTATGATGAAGGTGATCCCTGCAGACTCACCTTTTATCAAAAGGCATGAAGAGTTGATCAAACCAACAGGACCAGATGATTGTGGATCAAGAATGGTGTCTACATCAGCTGCTGGAGACAAAAAATTGCTGAGGGGTATGGAACAAATGAAGAATCTGATGAAATCTCATCCACGAAAGATGGTGCAACAGACTCAGATTCAATGCTAGCCGGAGAAGGTCAACAACATGATACTCTTGAAACAGGTGCACATCTTGAATCAAACCCTGAACATAATTTCACAAAACCAACTTCTGATGAAACCTCATCAGAATCTGTTGAGGCTGATTTTGAAATAAGAACAAGAGTACCTAATGTTGAAGCCCAACTGGGTGTGGCTGTAAGTGTCAACTCAGAATCTGATGAGGAGGTTGAAACTGAAACAAGTGGAGAACATCCACTTGATCAGGGACAACTTTTGGATACTTTGTGTTATCCCAGAACTCAAGGAGAACATTCTCAAAGAACTGTTCAAGGATCTGTGGAAAGCCAGGAAATGCCTGTGGTGCATGAATCTGGTAGGAATGCTTTTGAATTGGTCTTATGATCAAGACATGGGATTTCCTAAAACAGCAAGAAATGTGTTTTCTGCTGGTATGTTAAAAGGAACATCTGTTGTTCCAAATGACTCACTTACAACCAATCTTGAAGCAACATTGAAAAAGGCAATGGAGAATGTGATGAATCAGGAGAGAAAATCTTCTCTGGAAGAAAAACTGATGATTTGTTGAAGGAAATGAAGCAACAGAAGTCTGACATCAGAAATCTGTCAGAATCTGTTGAAACCATCAGAAAGCAATCAGAAGCAAACACAGATAAACTGAACAAACTGCAAGAATCACCAGTCACCTCTCAAGATGTAAAGAAGATCTCTCATGAATTTCAGAAACTAGCGGAGGAATTCAGAGCTATGAAAGAAGAACTTGTGAAGAAAACAGAAAGTGCTGAATTAGAAACTACAATGCAGAACTTGTCAAGTGTTGCAGAAAACTTCATAAAAATGGAAGAAAAGCTGAAGGAAGTTGAGAAGAACAGTGATCTGATGGTGCATCTATTAAAAGAACAGATGCAGAGTTGGAGCAAAGGCAAGACAGAACTGAAGGGCAGATGCCAAGCATCAAAGAAGAAAGTGCCATTAACACAAAGTTGACTGAAGTTGTAAAAGATTTATTAAAAAGACTTTGTGTTAATATTGCACAAGCAACAAAGACAAGTTTGCCAGATCTGTTGAAACAGATTCATGAAGAAAGATAAATGCCTGGTACAACCCGAAAAGATACACCCAAACACACTGCAACTGCACCAACAAAACCTCTTTTCAGAATACCAGCTCCTATACCAACTAAACCAAAAGATTCAATCCAACCACCACAAAGCACAATGAGTTCCTTCACTCCTCCACCTCATCCTACCTCCAAAGCCTTGATCATACACCCTTTAACAGAAACTCAACAACACCAACTCAATCAAAACCAACTCAACCACCACTACAACCAATCTCAGACTCAAACAAAACCATCATTAAGAACAAGAGCTCAACGCTTAACTCGGTCCTCATCCAGAGACAAAATGAAAGGGAAAGAAATTGTTGAACCCACTCTCTCAAGCCAAACTGAATTCAGCAAACAATGTATATCTGGAGAGAAAAGGAAATGGGAAGAAAGTGGTCATACTTCCTCAAAGAAGCCTGCTATGATTCCAACAGAAGATCCAAACATTACAAGAATCATACAAACAGTTGATGACCATGAAGTACTCTTTCCAGAGGTTGTTTTAAAGGAATATTTCAGAAAAGATGATGAACCTCTTCCTAGCAATATGAACCCAATCACCAGAAATGCCCTCACTATGAGAGGCAATAGAAAAGAAGGATGTCTCTAGGGGAAATACATAAATCCCATAAAGAGTGTACACATCACAGATAGATCAGTTCAAACTCCTCTCAAAGGTGTATGGCATCAAAACATGTATCATATCAGAAGAGAATATGGTAAAGAACAATCAGTTCTTGACAGCCAAATTATGGAGCGTCTAAGAAGAATGTATGCACAAGAATCTCTGAGAAGAAGAGAAAACAGAAAAGCACTTTATAGCTTCTCAGAATGTGGAGTGGAGATAACAACTACCATATGCCAAGTAGATTTTGATCTGTTTCTCCGATACAAACAGTTGGTCAATGGTAAACCTCTGATCACAGCACCAAACACGGAAATCCTTGAAGCAATGAAGGATGCCAGAACAGGTAGCATTGTTGAAACACCTGAGCTAGCAGTGATCTACAAAGATATAGAAGGGAGAAAAGTATTCAGAATTGATGAGATATGTAAGTTTTCAAACAGAACTTTAACTTACATTAAAGAGACCATGAGGAAAAAGCAGGAACAGAAGAAGGATAAGAAGAAAGAGCTCTTGGTGAAACAGATTGGAGACATCGTTGATGACTGGATTCAAGACAGGTTGTACGTAAAAACCATGTATGAGGAATGCAAGCAACCAATCTCTCAGAAGTGGAAGCCTAGCATGATAGACTTCTATTATTGAATTTGTCAAAACAATGATTGCTATGGTTGAACAAGTTTTCTTTGAATTTTTTTGTTTGAACACTGTTTAAGTGATTGTTTAAGTTTTATCCTGCAAAATTCTTGGTTGTATGTTCTTCATTTTACTTACAATACTTAGGGGGAAATTTTTAGGAAACCTTATATGTATGATTGAAGTATTGAAGAAAAATGAAGAAAGAAAGTCTGATCAATCTGATCAGATCTGGTGAAAAGAAGCCAAAAGATCAAGACAACAGAAGAAATATGATCATAGGCCATAAGAAGAAGCATTTGAGTCAGATTTGATGAGGATATCTTTGTCTAAGTGTTCGAAGAAAGGATCAGAAGAGATCTGATCAAATCTGATGAAACCTCATCAGATTCTGATTAGAAGTCATCAGAAATCTGATGACCATTTATGATGTCCACTTGCAGTTGAAGATAAGGTAATTCAATTGAAGGACATTGATGATAAAAGTGGACGTAGTAAGCATGACATATGAAATGATCTGCCATGACAAACACTTGCATGAATAAACAAATTGTGCATTCATGCCAATTGCTCTCTATAAATAGAGATCACCAAACCGAAGATCGATGGAGCTGAGCAGTGCAGGTATCACTACTTACATACTCCATTGCCTTCACTCCCACATAATTCTTAAGCATTGTTTTGTATTAGAAAATAACTTTTTAATCATCTTTTGTAAATTTTCAAAAGTGATATAAACTTGAAAATTTTGTATCTCTGTGTCTTACAAGTTGGTTTCTAATTCCGCACATTATGTTAATATAAAGTTGAAATCAACTTGCCATTTTAAGCCAAAACATTGTTATCTGGGATCAACATAATATTTACTTATTATTTAAGTTACTTAAATTTATATAATATATAATCACATTTTTAATAGAAAAGAAACGGTTTGATTTAGTTAGTTGAAAATTACAACGAAATAGAAGGTAAGCTAGTAATAAGCTGCGCCACTACCACATTCTGAATAGTAAAACTAAGTATTTAAAACTTCTACATCCATGGATCTTAGGGTACTATGCATGACCCTTTATACACGAACTAGACCATTTTATCTATTTAATTTTATTCTTTAACTTATAACGGTTTTCACTTGGTAATTATAATATTTTTCTAGTCTTTATTTATTTATTAAAATAAAAATATGATGGTAATTATTTATATAATAAACTAATAATACAATGCCCCATTGCTCTTTACCCTTTGGATATGTAAGATGTGTAAAGCAAATCTCAAACGTAATAAAGGGTACACTATTCAGATATGTATGATAAAGACTATGTTTAATTAAAGCACATATAATAAAAGAGATATAAATGACTGTTATATACTATTTAATAATGATGTAGGTGTAGAAAATGGACTCAATTTGACTTGTATTGTTAGCGTTACTTTTGATTTGATAACTATCAACAATTAACTTTTGATCGAAAATCTATAACATTGTACGTTCTTCTTTTCAAAAGCTTTTAAAATGATTGCAGATAGGTTGTAAGAATAAATTACATTACATATAATATAATTGCCTATATATTATTTATCAACTTTAGACTATGAGACCACTTTTACTATTATTTTTTTACCATTTTCATCCTTTTACTTTTTTATCTTTTATAACTTTGTCACAAACAATTTTTCTTTGTTTACAAATTATCGTTTTACGTTTCGTTCTAAATTTTGTGAATTAACATGCTGCAACGCAGGTCTGTGGTTCAATGATTTTACATTTTTTTTGCGGTTGAACGACTCCGTTGCAATACGCGGCTATCAACTTAGTTATTTTTTAATATGCGAGTTAATGTGCTGTAGCGTGCATGTGTGACTCAACGTTTATACTTCTACTTTTTTTGTCGGTTTAACGATCCTGTCGTAAAGGTGAGTCATAAATATATTATTTTATAGTAGCATGTGTAAAACTAAATAGATTTTCATATATTTTACTCGGTATTTTTTTGAACGGTGTGTAAGATAAAATTTACTAGATACTTACAATTTAATTCCTATTACAACATTCACGATTAAACCTTCTACTCCATCTCTATAATTACACTAAAAACTATATTTTCTCTGTTCTTTTCAATTAAATATTTTTTATATTTTATCATTACATTTTTCTTTCTCCTCCACTCACAACCACCTTAAAAAAATATTAAAAAAATATAGAGGTGAACTGTATCTACTCCAAATTTACTTGTAAACAATAACTTTTCTTCTTTTTCTCTCTTCTCTGCTCACAACAATTTACAACCACTTTCACAAATATAGAAGCTACACTCACACGAAAATAGAGGTTCCATTGTGACTGCTCTTAGTCAGATCATTAATTGTATATCTACAGTTAAGTTTTCGACTTCTCTAAAGTGACAAACAAAATTTAATATACATACACTTAGCATATAATCTCATTATTTTTAACTGAAATCCCATCTTCAACCTTTTTCGTGCTCTAAACCCTAGACCCTAAATGAATGCTTTTGCTTTGAAAGTCTTTCTGTTCCTAATTCAACTCCTTCATGCATTGATTGATGCAATTCTTTTTCCTTGCGTAACAGATATTCCATCAAGTTTATAGAGATCGAATGCCTATACTAGATAAATATTTAGCTAATCCTTTGCAGTTTTATCTACTTCTACTTCTCCTGGGGCATTGCGATAGGAAGGAATGCCCAGTATACTACTTGAGCCAAGAGATCACAGGTCGGCGGACAAGGTACTCAGTTGTGCAAGGTGATAAACCTGAAAAGTTATATTTTTTTTACCTCACTTTTCCCATCATTTTATGGGGTTATTCATTATAAATTAACATGATTTTGGTACTTATTTAATTATTTGATTGATTTGCAGTGTTTGATGAGAAATTGTAAGGTTTCAGAAAGGAATTCAGATCCAAAGTAGAGATGGAACAAAAAATAGAAGAAATATGAAGAATCTGTTTAACCCTCCCAAGGAGGACTCTATGGCACTATTGGACCCTGATTACAAGGCAACCCTACAATAGCTGATGTCAGCAGCCTAATTGCACCACCTCTCAAGGAGATCCTCCTAGATCTGAAGGAAGTCTGCGTTGGCCCCCTTTTTCTTATATTGCCTTAGTTTTCAAATGAGGACCTCCTACTACCACAAGAGGTCCTCCTTGGAGCCCTCGAGACAACTGTTAATTTCCATCCTTACCTAAAACTATTTTGGGTTTTCTCACTCTATAGTGGTTGGTTTTGGATGTGTTTGGGGACATTTTGTAGCTATTTCAGATCCGTTGATGATGAAATCCAAAACCCAAAGGATCCATCTTCCTTAACCTGATCAATAAGGTTTAAGCATTTATCCAAGTACCCAAAGTTCTCTCTTGAAGGCTTCACAAACAACCATCCAAAACAGCTAGAAGTAGAACTACTAGGTCAAAGATATGAAAGACAATTGAAATTGCTGATATGAGAAAGTGTTGGTCAACAAGTCAACAACTGAAGACAAAGTGCTAGTCAACATGTTAAAGCTGAAGACAGGTGCTAGTCAACAAGTGAAAGACTAAAGAATAAAGTACTGGACTCTTTCAATAGTTTTGGTTTCCCAACAGTTCCCTTTGTTATTTTAGTAGTTTTAGCCTTTTAGTTGTTTTAGTCTACTGTCTATTAGTTTTGCGAACAACTAGCAGTTACACGTTTATTAGGTTATTTTGGGTCGCTTTCATGGTGACGTCACCAACAGTTCTCTCCTCAACATATAACTTATATCAAATAAGGTATAAAACCTACCCTTTTTAGTATTAATGTTGGAAAAAGTGTGTTTCTTTGTATACTTTTGATTTTTAGGATTAAAAGAGCTTAAATATACAAAAGGAACAAATTAACGGCAAAAACCAATATAAAATACAAAAGAAGCAAAGTTGATACATCATACCGACTCTACAAGCTTCACCCTAAGACCAAAAACAACAAATCAAAAGGCAAGCATGGGGGCTGTGCCACCAAGGCATGGGGTCGTGCCCTACTCAAGATTCCAGAAAAGAAAAGACAAACAGAAGTAGAATAGAGGCACGGGGCCGTGTCCCATGGACACGGGCTTGGTCAACTCCCAGATATGAAAATCTTGGAAAGTACATGGCCACGGGCCGTGCCTTTGACACACGGTGTCATGCAAGCATCCGAACTGACATATCTCGTTAAATGAAGACAGAGAGGAAGGGGGCACGAGGCCGTGTAAAGCTTCTGTTTCCAACTATAAATATAGGTGCTTGGTTTAACTACATTAATCCATCCCTTGGCAAACTACTTCTCTCACACCTGCCACCACTCTACCTCCACAGTACCACCATCATCCAGCACAACCATTGAGTTTAGAGTACGTAGTAGTCTTGGGATCCAAGATTGATAGTAAGAGCCTTTGTCAAACTATGGTCATGCTTGGCTAATCTCTTACATCACTTGGTGAAGACAAAATCTTTTATGTATTACTTTTGATTTCCAATCTTTGTTTAGATTTCTAATTGGGTTTGTATTAATGACTTTAATAACTAGTTTTTTATATTGAAAGTGAACTTTATTCTATCATCTCTTCATGTTTTGTTGATTTACTCATTCGTATCTTTACGGTCTATATAAAGCACGTTAACTTCCCGGAAGGGGGTTAGAAGGGTGGTTTGGTTAAAGTTCTTTCCTCGTTTAGTGTATAGATCCTATGGGGACTTGATTCAAGCTTATTAGGACTTCCTTTGAGGCAGATAGCATCAAATTGGGGAAAGTAATAACAGATTGAATCCCTTATAAATAGACTACTATTAAAACTTTAAACCGGCCTTGCGGGACTGTATTCCTGCTGAATCAGACTAAGGGGCTGTTTGTTTACCTCTTAATGAGGCACTTAATGGTTCAGACCTCTTACTGGTTCAACACTTAATGGTTCAGACTTTTGGTTTCGCGAGCAAATGTCTGAATGATCCAGACGTTTGCCTCTAAATGGTTAAGCATTATACTGAGTCTGAATGGTTAAGACCTCTAATCTGAATTGGTCAGACATTTGCCTCTGAACGCTTAAGCATTATACTAGCTCTTAATGGTTTAGACCTCTTTCTGATTCAACACTTAATGGTTCAGACCTCTTACTGGTTCAGCACTTAATCATTCAGAAGTTACCAAACAGTCCCTAATATGGCCGAGGATAGTGTTGCCTCCAAAAGAGGGACATTCACATTTTGCATAAAAACTTAATTATCTTTCAATATTTCAGCCTTGCGGGACTGTATCCCTGCTAACTCAGACCGATATGGCCGAAAGTAGCGTTGCCTCCAAAAGAGGGACATGCCACTATAACTAAGATAATCTCTTAAAAATACCCGAAGTGTAGAAATCATCAAAGAACACATAAAAGATGAGTCAGAACCAAGTGATTCTTTCTTGGCTATTTGTTTCTTTTATTTCTTTAGTTTCTTTCTTTATTTTACTTATTAAAAGTCTTTTCTCAAAATTTGGTAAGACTAGACGTTGACGATATTCTGGTATTAAAAGCTCTTGTGTACTTGGACGACCTCGGTATCTTACCATCACTATACTATGCCAACGATGGGTGCACTTGCCCTAGCGTGTTGTAGAGAGTGATAGTGTTATATTGTGCTTTATAAATTTAGAGCTTGATAAACGAGAAAATGTACTTAACATATATTAAAAACATATACACCCTCGCTCACGTCAACAAGTCTAGAGTTGAATATTATAAATGTCATAAGCTAGGACACTTTGCTAGGGAATGTAGAAGTATTAAACATAACCCATCATCCTATGTGACGTATTGGTGTGCGTTAAGCATGATATAATTATGTTAATATTTTAAGTCATTTTACGCGTTAGTCAAGTTTTAAACTTATAAAACACGATATTGTACTAACACTAAACACACACTTGGGCAATTGCACCCATCGTGAGTGTAGTATAGTGTTGGTAAGATACCGAGGTCGTCCAAGGACACAAGAACTTTAATACCGGTTTATCGTCAACGTCTAATCTTTATAAATTTTTGGATAAAAGTTTTAAACATAAAAGTAAATAAAAAGGTAAATAAAATGAAATACAATAGACAAGATAGAATCACTTGGATCCAACTCCTCTTTAATGTATCCTTTGATGATTTTCGCACTTTCGGACTTTTCAAGAGATTATCTTAGTTAAAATAGTACGCCCCTCTTTTGAAGGTGACGTTACCCTCAACCCAGTGGTTTGATTCAGTAGGGATACAATCCCAAAGGGTCGGAATATTGAAAGATCATTAAATAAGTTATTAATGTGAATGGTGGTAGGCCCCTCTTTTGAATGTGACGTTACCCTCGGCTTAAGTGGTATGAGTTAGCAAGGATACAATCCCAAGAAGCCGGTTTAAAGTTTTAATAGTGGTTTACATATGTTCAAGCTATTCGCACCCCCGCCATCCAATACCCGTGGGATATTGAAGGAGGTCCTAGTAAGCTTGAACCAAGTCCTCGCAGGATCTATAAACTGAACGAGACAAGAACTTTACCAAACCATCCTTCTAACCCCCTTCCAAGTAGTTAACGCGCTTTATATAGACCGTAAAGACACAAATGAGCAAATCCATGACATCATGAAGAAATGGTTAGGAAAATTCACTTTCTACATAAGAAACTAGTTATTAAAGTCATTAATAGATACCTAACTAAAAAGTGCCGAAAGATTAAAAATCAAAAGTAATACATTAAAGACATGTCTTCACCAAGTGATGTAAGATATTAGTCAAGCATGACCTTTGTTTGACAAGAACTCTTACTATCAATCTTGGATCCCGAGACTACTACACACTCTAAAGATGATAGATGGATGATGGTGGGGGTGTTGGTGTTGTAGTGGTGGTGCAATGGTGGCAAAGTGAGAGAAAAGTTGTTTCGCCAAGGATGCCTTTGAAGTGAACCAAGCACCCCTATTTATAGTCAGAACAATAACCCGGCCACAACCTCGTGTCCAGCGGGCATAGCCCTGGCCGCTTATTCTCTTCCTTCATTAATTGCAGTTGTCAGCAGAGGGCCCCACACGACCCGTGTCTTTTGGCCATGCCCCAGTGGTGGGCGTAGAAGCTTCTGCATGTTTTGTCTTAAGTGAATTGGCTGACCACGCCCCATGCCTGGCTGGGCATGGCCCGTGGTCAAGCTTCTGTCTTCTTGTTTTTGTCTTTGGGGTGTGTTGAGGGTCAGCATGCCACGTTATTCCTTCTTGTGTATTTATGTTGGTTTGCTGCTTATTTGCTTCTTTTGTTCTTTTAAGCTCATTTGTCCTGTTGTCACACCCCGACCCGCAGCGGAAAAGGTGATCGGGGCATGATTGGGTTTTCATCAAAGCTCATGACATTTATTATAATGTTTCATATTTATTGTTACAATTTAAAAGGATTCATACAATCAAATCAAACAAATACAACATGTTCTATACATCTTTCTAGACTTCATTATTTGTCTTCTAAGGCAATTTCCTATGTTTTACTTGCTTCATCCTGTTCACCTGTATCATGTGTAAAATGGTTTTTTTGGGTCAACAAAAGTTGGCGAGTGAACCTTGTTAGAAAACATTTATTATTTATTTCTTGTTGTATTTAATATGGAAAAATTGTGCAATAATCATATGTGAGCAAACGTAAAATAATCATACAATAACAATAACAACAAACATTCAATAACATACAATAGCAAACCAACTTGCATAAATATATAACATGAATGAAACTGTATATGTTGGCAACGTCACGTTCACGCTCATAATGTAATGGGGAACGGACGGCCTATGATAAATGTCTGTGCGATCAAGGCTCAATCAAACAGAGCCGATCGTATGTTGGCAACGCCTGGTTCACGCTCATAATGTAATGGGGAACAGCTCAACGCTCATAATGTAATGGGGAGCGGCGGCCTATGATAAATGTCTGTGCGATCAAGGCTCAATCAAACGGAGCCGATCGTATGTTGGCAACGCCTGGTTCACGCTCATAATGTAATGGGGAACAGCTCAACGCTCATAATGTAATGGGGAGCGGCGGCCTATGATAATGTATTACTGAAAATGATAAATTTAATCTAAACAATAACCACACAAACAGTTGATACATGTTGAATACACATTTGATCATGGATATGATAGATGCACAATAGTTTAAATGTGGATACACCCCAAAAACGTGATTAAAACGGGTAATTTGTAGAGATTCACTCACATTGGGTGCGTTCGGTTGATGATGTTGAATGCGCACGAGTTTAGAGGATGGATCGACGAGGAATAACTAACCTAATTAATAACAAAAAGGTACGGTAAATAAGTGGATTTTATTAACAATTTTAATAGGATTTTTGGATATATTTTTGTGAGTTTAAGGCTATTTTCTAACTTTAAAAACGTTATTTTTAAGTATTTTTAATTGATTTTTAAATTAAATAAATAAATAAAAATAATAAAAAATGTTGACTTTTGACCGTTGACCTTGACTGTTGACCGTTGACCGGTTCGGTTGTGAATATTATTGCACTGAGTGAGACTCGAACCCGTGACCTCCCGTACGCGTGCACGCAGCTCTACCAACTGAGCTACGTGTCTAACCCGAATATTTGTGTTTTTAATATTATTTATACACTATTTAAGTTAATCCGAAAATCATTTATTTTAAAAAAAATTAATTGTATCGAATCGGTGCTCTCCACTGGTCTCGAACCCGGGACCTGTGGTTTAGTTTGGCACACAGTCCACCGCTAGACTGTGTGTCTAACTTGGTAATATATTCCGGTCTTTATTATACTTAACAGCTGACTGCGAGTGGATCCGGTTCAGTTTTTAAAAAAAAACATTTTTATTACAGAGCATGTGCTTGTGTCAAGGATCGAACTCGGGACGTATGTGTGTTTGTTTGCACAGCGTGATTATACCGATACACAGCGTGATTCTGGAAATTCCAGCGATTTTCCGGCGAGAACAGAATATCCGGCAACGTCGTCTGGAATTGATTCTGGGTGATGGGGTGATGTTAGCAATAGTCTAACAACGGATTGAAACAGAAAGAGTCGAGGTATTTACCGTTCTGAGGTGAGTCTCGGTTTTCCGGCGACTTGCAGAGAATTCCTGCGATGTTCAAAAAGTGATTCCGATGACCAGAAAATAGAGTAAACGTGAAATAAGAAGTTCTGGGAATGTAATTGAGTCGCGGGATGAGGATTTTGTTGAAGTAATGCAAGAAGTGAATGTTTTCGGTTATAAAAACCGAACATCACATGAATTCAAGTTCATTAACGACTGAATTGATTTAAAATGTCGGTTTATCGGTTATGATCAAGAATCCGCGAGCACTCAAACGTCTTGGACGGTTGGAAGCCGATATCGGTTTCAGTTTGGCGCAACAGGTTGATTCACGGTTGTACATATGTTTTAATTGCTTCCTAGAACTCACAAAAAACATCAAGTGGCGGAGGGGTAGGATGTGTGTGAGTTAAGACTTGGGATTTACCCGGCTGACCCGGGTTCGAAACCCACATCAGCATTTAATTTTTATTTCATTATTTTTAATACATTTTCAAATATAAACTTTATATTCTAATATACTTATTAATTATGTATCGTTTAAAATTAATTTGAGCATTAAATATGCAACGAAATTTTAAACTGGATGTTCGGTTAATAAACGAAGCGGGTTTGGTTAACCCGGTTTTTTACGGATGTTACACCTGTAAATTCAAAAGGAACAAAGAAACGTGCTTTTTCCAACATTAGTAATAAGAAGAGGTTAGTTTTATGCCTCATTTGATGTAATTTATATGTTGCATTTTGTACACATCAAATATCCCCACACTTGAATCTTTTGCTTGTCCTCAAGCAAAACTCTTTAAATGTGGCTTACACTGTCACACTCCAACCAACGGTGGAAACATCGGGGTTAGTGGCACTAGGCGACCAGATTGTCTCATGAGAATTCCATAACAATTATCTATCAACATCATTTAACATTTAATGTGCCATACCATTAAACACAATATCTCAAAAAAATCATTACAGAAACTTGTTTTTCCCACAAAACTAATCGGGTTCGATTTTCCCTAGATTTATTACATTTGGAAACTAAACAAAAGCAAACTAAACTAAGCACGCTACATCCAAAGCATCCAAGCTAAAATCCTCAACCTGTTACATACGTTAAAATACAAGTCAATACAATTAAGTAAAGGTGAGCATACAAGTTTTAGTAATACTAGCATAATAGAGAAAGCGTTCGCGAAATAGCCCAATTACATATCATGATACACCAAACACATCACACAGATAAACATAGGCTTATTTCTCATGCTAACTACCGTGAGAAGGCTTGCGCGTCCATCCTAACTAGACCCCGTTGGGTGTTAGCCACACTATAGTACCATACTAGCTAAGGAGGCAAGTTAACGAAAATAAGTCCTAGTCACATGTTTCTAGTATCACGTATTGAGCATACATGAATCAGATTATTCGCGTGTGATAAACAGTTTAAGTTGTGAAGTGATTTTGATAGAGGAACGTATGTAACACCCAAATAGTGCATTAAAGCGAAAACAGGTCAAGTATACTCACAGTCGGTGCGTTTTAGGAGAGAGTAAACGACTGTCGAGAGGTGAAGAGGAGCGCCGGATCATCCTGCATATGCGAAAGGAAGTGCATCAGTCTCCGAAAGGTGAAACGGTTAAGTTTGGGTTGGGCAGTAGGAAAGTTCGGGTGAACTTGTATGTAAACATACAAGTTCGAGCGAACTTGGAAGGATTTGGTGAGATTTGAGTCAAGTTCGGTCAAACTTGGTAAGTTTCCTGGGAAACTTGTCAACCTCGGGCGAACTTGTGAGAAAATCTTACTGAAATGACAAGTTCGGATGAACTTGTATAGTTTCTTAAGAAATTAAGCAAGTTCGGGCGAACTTGTAAGGGTTTGTGTGAGAGAGACCCAAGTTCGGTCGAATTTGATCCAGATGGGTACAAGTTCGGTCGAACTTGACCTGGTGTGCTGGTGATTCTCGAGCGAACTTGATGTTTTCGGGTCTAAAATCTTGCGTTTTCGTGTTGTTTTCCGAGCAAATCGAGTGCCCAGCCCTCCAACCTTAAGCCACTGAGTAAAACTTAGGATGGAGAGGTCTTTTGGAGCGAACTTAGCCATTTTACAGAAACTCGGGCTAATCCGGCGAACTTGATGGTTCGTACGGGTTAGTCCAGTTTGTGTAAAGTGACGATTTCGTCCTTATGCTTCCAGATCTGAAATCTAGCTTCGACAACGCTCGTTCCACTCAAAAGTGAACGAAACATACGTCATTAGTCCGAAAATGGTGTAAAAATCAAGGTTTTAAAAGATTTTGCTTAGATCTAGTATAGATCTGAGTGTAAACAGAAGTTTTGATGGAAAATAATGAAGATTTTCGTAAACAGAAAAGATTTGATAAAACGAAGGCAATGCCTTGTGCAAAATCGTTGTAGAACGTTGTTGAACATCATTGTAGTTGAAATTGGGTTGATTCTTACTTAGAAAACAAAGGGTTTCGGGTTTGAGAGCTCTAGGCGAACTTACAGCAAGTTCAAATGAGAGAATGGAGCTGAGTATTTTAGGTAAAGGCAAAAATGGAGAGCTGGGGAGTCAAGTTCAGCCGAACTTGCTGAATCTTTGAAGATTCAGGCAAGTTCGAGCGAACTTAGTGGAATAAAGGGGATTCTGAGTTGGCCAGTCAAGTTCGGCCGAACTTGGGGTCACCCAAGTTCGAGCGAATTTATCCAAAACTCTGGATTTCCCCGTTTTTTCGTTGTTTTTCGATTGTTTGGCGATTAAGGTTGTATTAGGTAGTTATATTAAGCATTATAATTGATATAATAGTGCAATTTAGCGATTTGAGTGTGCGAGAGCGATGCGATAGCGAGCGTAATCATAACCACAAACATACATAACATATAAATAACATAAAACCATATAACTAACTACAGTTGCGATGCATGAGATTAGCGACGCGATTTAATAAGCAATTAGATGCGATATAACATACATAATTGTAATTATTTAACATAAACTTTTCTTATAAACGAATCTCGAGATTGACAAAGGATAGATACAATCGATAATGAAAGAAAGATAACAACAAAATTCTGAGTTGTTACAGTCTCTCCTACTTTAGGAATTTTCGTCCCGAAATTTAAGTAGTAGCTTGTAACAAAGAAGTGCGGGTACTTGGCCTTCATATCACTTTCCAACTCCCAAGTGAATCGGCGTCGCATTTGCCTTCCCATCGGACCTTCACGATAGGGATGCGAGAGCGCCGTAATTTCTTGGTTTCTCGGTCCATGATCTTGACAGGCTTTTCCACAAAATGGAGAGTCTCGTTGATTTGTAGATCTTCGAGAGGTACATGGAGATTTTCTTTGGCTAGGCATTTTTTAAGGTTAGACACGTGGAAAGTCGGGTGTATGTTGTTGAGTTCCTCTGGTAATTCAAGTCGGTAAGCCACTTTCCCAATTCTTTCCAGAATCTTAAAGGGACCAACGTATCGAGGTGCTAGCTTTCCTTTCTTGTCGAAGCGGACAACTCCCTTCCAAGGTGCAACCTTTAGGAGAACGTGATCTCCCACTTCGAACTGCAGGGGCTTGCGGTGTTTATTGGCATAACTCTTTTGACGACTCCGAGCTTTCAAGAGATTGACTCTGATCTGGAGGATCTTGTCTGGCGTTGGATGCTCGGGACCGGTGATTTGTGCTTCTCCGATCTCGTACCATGCAATAGGCGATCGACATTTTCTCTCATACAATGCTTCAAAAGGAGCCATTTGAATGCTAGTATGATAACTATTATTGTACGAGAATTCGATTAAAGGTAAATGCGTATCCCCGTTACCACCAAAATCTATGATGCACGCACGAAGCATGTCTTCGAGGGTGCGGATCGTGCGCTCAGTCTGACTGTCGGTTTGAAGGTGAAAAGCGGTACTGAGATTGAGGGTAGTACTGAGAGCGGATTGAAAAGTCTCCTTGAGACGTGAAGTAAAGCGGCCGTCGTGGTCAGAGATGATGTCACGAGACGTCCCGTGTCGACAAATGACTTCGTCGGTATAGATTCGGGCTAACCGTTCGACCTTAAAGTCTTCTCGTATAGTAATAAAGTGCGCGGATTTAGTGATCAACGATAACCCAAATGCTTATCGTGACCGGATGAAGTGCAGGGAAGTTTCGTAATAAAGTCCATGGCTATACTTTCCCATTTCCACATTGGTATTTCGCGTTGTTCGAGCAAGCCAGGGGGCCTTTGATGTTCGGCTTTAACTTTCGAACAAGTTAAGCACTTTGAGACGTACACAACAATATCCTTTTTCATGCCCGGCCACCAGTACTTAGTACGGAGGTCCTGGTACATCTTGTCGGCACCGGGGTGAATGGAATATCGAGATTTATGAGCTTCGGTCATTAGCAAATCACGAAGATTATCACGGCTAGGAATCCAAATACGATCAAGATAGTAATAGATACCGTTAGGTTTAACAACAAGCTAAGTTTCGGCACCACATTCATTTGTTCATCCAAAGTATTCTCGTTAAAGCAGGCGAATGAGCGGAGCGAATCATGATTTCGAGATCATTCAAAGCTTGAGAGTCACGAACACTATACACATAGCTTCGTCGACTTAGAGCATCAGCGATGACGTTTGCTTGCCGGGATGGTAGCGTATCTCACAATCGTAATCGTTGAGAAGTTCAACCCATCAGCGTTGGCGCATATTTAGTTCCTTTTGATATGTTGTAAGCTCTTATGGTCGGTGAAGACTGTACACTTAGTACCGTAAAGGTAGTGTCACCATATCTTCAATTCAAAAACAACTGCACCGAATTCGAGATCGTGGGTTGTGTAGTTTTTCTCGTGGATCTTGAGTTGTCGAGACGCATACGCGTAACCTTGTCCCGTTTCATGAGAACACAACCAAGACCAAGATTAGTGGCATCACAATAAACAACGAAATCGTCGTTTCCGTCGTGTAGAGCGAGGACAGGAGCGTTGCATGCATACGCTTGAGAGTTTGAAAAGCTTCCTCTTGTTTAGAATCCCAAACAAAAGGTTTGTCCTTATGAATTAAAGCGGTAAGCGGAACGGTGATTTTTGAAAAGTCGGCGATGAATCGACGGTAGTAACCCGCCAATCCAAGAAATGAATGGATTTCAGATGTATTCTTTGGTGTAATCCAACTCTTGACGGCTTCGATCTTTGTGGGGTCGACGTGAATTCCTTGACTATTAACTATGTGGCGCGGAATTGGACTTCTTCGAGCCAGAATTCACATTTAGAGAACTTGGCATAAAGGCGATTTCCTTGAAGAAGTTCGACGACTAAACGGAGATGGCGTGCGTGTTCGTCTCTCAACTTCGAATAGATAAGGATATCATCAATGAAAACAATGACAAAACGATATAGGAAAGCTTTACACACACGGTTCATCAAATCCATGAAGACTGCGGGTGCGTTGGTAAGACCAAAAGGCATGACCACGAATTCGAAATGGCCATAACAAGTACGAAATGCGGTTTTCGGAATATCTTCTTCCAATACGCGTAACTGATGATAACCGGAACGAAGATCGATTTTGGAAAAACAAGTAGCACCTTGAAGCTGATCAAATAAGTCGTCGATTCGGGGAAGAGGATAGCGGTTCTTTATCGTGAGTTTGTTAAGTTCACGATAATTGAGGCACATTCGGAACGTCCCATCTTTCTTTTTCACAAAAAGAACGGGTGCGCCCCATGGCGAAGTGCTCGGGAGTATGAAAGCTTTATCAAGAAGCTCTTGAAGTTGGCTTGATAGCTCACACATTTCGGATGGTGTGAGGCGATAAGGAGCTTTAGCAACAGGAGTAGCACCGGGAACTAAATCGATACGGAATTCAACATCGCGGAAGGGGTAATCGGGTAAGTCGTCGGGAAAGACTTTAGGAAATTCACAAACAACGGGAACATCTTTATAAGTCTTCTTTTCTTTCTCCGGGTTTACGATATGGGCGAGGAAAGCAACACATTGCTTTCCCAGACATTTGTGTGATCGAGTACATGACAAAAGCATCAACTTCTTTGAGGGAGTTTCACCATAAACATGAAGTTTATCTCCGTTGGGGAGAGGGAAGCGAGTCATTTTATCGAAGCATACAACTTCGGCATAGTTTTCACGAAGAAAATCCATACCTACTATGATGTCGAAACTACCTAACTGCATAGGTATGAGGTTGATCGAGAAGACATGGTTGTTGAGATCGAGAGAACAACCACGTAGGACGGAGGTTACGGTAACGGATTTTCCGGTGGCGACTTCCACATCGAAAGTCTTTGGGAGTTTAGCGTGCTTACAATTTTAAAACCTTTTTGAATTCTAACGATACAAAACTGTTGGGATTGAACCCTATGAAAGGAACAGATGATACAAAGCCAAATAACACTATCCGAGCTTTGGTTACACTATCATAGGTTACAACCTCTGTTGTACAAACACTGCTTTCCCTAAAGACTACTCTTCTATCATCTGTCTTCATAAAGTTGCAAAGGTCTGCTAGAGCTACAAGGATCAGAGGATAGAGATCAGAGTTTAGTCATTAGATAGTTTATCAATGTACCATTGCTAAGCACTGATATTTAGTATTAACAGTGTTTGTAGTTAGTTACATTTAGTTTCCTGTCACTATCAACCCTGACGTCATCAAAGATTAACTAGGTAACTTGTGTAACAGATTAACTTAGTACTTGTGTACGTCATCAAGGTTAGATAGTTTAGTATAAATAGGTAACTTGTGTAACAGTTTAACTTTGTCTATTAAAAGATTAACTTTCGCATATCATCTTCTCTGCATTTTCCTACTACCAAACTTCAATTGCAAAGGCTGAGGGGGAGTTTGTGAATCACATGCGAGTTTATCAATTGAAAGCATGATGATGATGAAAACAAACGACCATTGCTTGTAGTAAAAGTTTTCCATCTATTTCTGCTGCAAATCTCTTTTAAAACTCAATCATTTTCTATTTTTGAAACAAAAACTACAAGTAATTCAAACTCAGATCCTAACAATTGGTATCAGAGCTTGATTCATCAAATTCGATCTAACAATCGATTTGATTCGAACAGATCAGCTCCCTGCTACTTAGTTTGGTTGTTTTTTGCTTGAAAAACAGAGTTTTATTTCGTTCAAAGTTTTTAAAACAGAAATCTGTGTAAAATCAACTGAAAATGTCTCAAAACACACAGGATGCCAACTCTGGATCCTTATTTAAACTGCCGATGCTCAAAAGAAATGAATATTTCATTTGGCAACGACGGATGGGTCATATCCTTGCCCAGCAAAACACCAGTTGCTGGAGATCTGTTGCTTATGGACCTCACGTTCCGATGGTTCCAAGCACAGAGGATCCAACTAAACAAGTGCCAAAAAATCCTGAAAATTTTTCGGAGCAGGATTTCTAGAAAATTGAATTCGATGCTAAGGCATTTAGCATAGTTGCTTCGGCCTTACCCAATGAGATTTACGCTGGTCTACTCCATTGCAATAGTGCAAAGGAGTTATGGGATGCACTTAAAGAGCAATTCAGTGGGACTGAGGAAGTGATAGAAAGTAATAGAAAAGTTCTAAATCAGTAGTATGAAATGTTTTGTCACTTGAAAGGAGAGTCTCTAACACAACAGTTTGAACGTTACAGCTGTCTCATTAGTGAACTTAGACTGGTTAACGTGGTTCTACCTAATTCGACTGTCAATAGTCATTTCCTTAGATCGTTACCAGATAAGTGGGAGACTGTAGCTTATGTAACTAGAAAGTCTGTTGGGTTTAAAGATATGTCGTTGATACAACTTCATGGGATACTCCTCACTTATGAGAGAGAGTTAAACCAGAAAAAGAAGTTGCAAGAATCTGGCAAAATGACTGATGATTACTCATTGGGTAATACAGCTCTTTTTTGCCAAGAAGAGGGTTCTGGCAGCATAAGGACCAAAGTTATGATCACTATATAGATATTACATCTGGTGGGAACTTTGGATCTGAAACATATGCACCCAACTATGCTTTCACTGGTAGTAGGGAAAGCCAAACCTCTGACAATCTATCCTTTGAGCTGAATGATTTGCAACACTTTGAACCTTCTGATCTTGAAGAAATGGATATCTTGCACCAACTGGCCCTATTGAGTGTTAGGGCTAGTAAATTTTATAAGAGAACTGGTAGGAAATTTTCAGGATTGCATGGGGGGTTGAAGGTTGGGCTGGATAAATCAAAAGTCAAGTGTTATAAGTTTAATAGGTTAGGACACTTTGCCAGAGAATGCAAGTTTCAAAATTCTGGACCAATAGTGACTCATCCTGGCCCTAGAACTCAACACACACAAAACATTGTTCATTATTCTCAATATACTCCTGCTCAACATGTTCAAAACACTGCCCACTTTGCACATCCTGCTACTACTGTTCCAGTGCATTATGTTCAATCCACTGCTCCACAAATTCAATATGTTCAGGCACCATCACATCCTTAAGTGCATGTACAACAAGCACCCATTGTCACACAACCTGCTCAAACCACTGCTAGTCCAGCAGAGGTTGGTCAACAGAGCTTTTTCACACAAATTTATGTTGACTAGAGTAGCTTGCCTGAGGATTTGACTGATGAGAATTTTGCTTTAATGGGCAAAAATGATGTTGAACAAGAATTTTGTTTAATGGCCTTAGAGACAATTGCTGAAGGTGTTGAATCTGTGGAGATAGTGTAAAAAACTGATGAAGTTCAAGTTTGTGATGAAACAGTGGTTTCAAGTGAAGAAAAGGAAAATGCTGCTAATGAGGAAAAAAACTCTCATGCTGACCCATGGAATGTTGATGTGTGTGAAGATGAGTGTGATTGTGCTCTCATGGATGCTACAAAGGTATCACCTCAGATCCTTAAAGATCTATGTTCTAACAAATGCATCATTGCTTTTGCAAACATTAAGTAGGTGAATGAAAACCTGAGGAACAAAATTTTAGAAGATGAACTTAATTTTGAAAAACTGATTAAAAGTTAAAATCAAAGTTAAGTGAAAAAGATTCTGAAATGAGTAGCCTGAGACATGAATCAGCATAACCAAGGACCAACTCCAAACTATGGTAAAAAATACCAAGTTTGTAAAAAGGAGTTAGAAGAAACCCAAATCACTTGTGAAAAATGGGTTGAGTCCTGTAAAGGTTATGAGATTATGCTTGATGCTCAGATCAAGAACAACATTAAGTTTGGTGTAGGTTTTAGAACCTATGACCAAAATGGAAATGTTGCTGAAATTGATTTTGAGTTGGTTGAAATAGTCCCAACAAATTTGGCTGGTGAAGAAATAAAAATCACAAATAAATCTGGAAACAAAATTGTTTTGGAAAAATCATAGGTTTCAACAAAAGATAAAGAAATTGAAAAATATCAGTTTAAACCAACCTGGTCAGATGAATGTGATATTTTAGAAAATTTTAAGCCAATGGACTTTACAACCTCTGATGGTCTTAAAGCCCCAAAAGCACTGGTGATCTCTAGTCAAAGATGTACCAGAGAGGTCACAACCACTGCTGATAAAAAGTCTGATAGGAAAAAAGGAGTAAAGATTAAAAACTTGTTTTGTGAATTTTGTGAAAAAAGAAATCATGTGGCTGCAGATTGTTTTCTTTTAAAAGCCTATGACATTAACAAATCTTGTGTTACAAAAAATTCTTCAAGATGCACCATCTGCAACAAAACAAATCATTTAACTCAAGAGTGTGCCTATCTCAAAAACTACGAGCAAAAGGTAAAAGAGATCAAGGCAAAAGCACTAGAAAGAGAAGGTTCAAGTTCTGCTGGAAATAAATCCAAGCAGAGTTTTGAACCAGTTGAAACATCATTGTTCCTAGAGAGGTGCAAGTGACAGATGCCCCACCATCAAACTCAATTCCAAGAGGGTATGGCCAACCAGCCTATAAAAGTGTTCCTCTTACTTATGAAGGATACAAAAAGCCTTCAAAGCAAAGAGTGAATAAGCATCCCTATGGATACAATCATCTGATAGGAAATGGTCAAGAGCATATGTTACAAGAAAATATCCAAACCACTGACCATTGTCCTAGACTTGAGACTGGACCATCTGTGACCCCATCCAAAGCCTTGGAGACCTATTTTAACTGATCTATTTACTTGATGTGCAGGGACCCTCTACTTGCCTTGATAGCTTATGGTATGTAGATAGTGGAGGTTCCAGGTACATGACAGGATGTAGAGCCCTTCTCAAGGACTTCATGGCTCGGGGGGGGGGGTGATATATCTTTTGGTAATAACTCAAAGGGAAAGGTTTTAGGGTCTGGGTCGGTTCTGGCTGGGAAACTCAAGTTTGAAAATGTGAACTTAATTGACAATCTGAAATTTAACCTGCTGAGTGTCTCACAAATGAGTGACAGAGGGTATGGATCCTTCTTCACCAAGAAAACTTGTCAAATTGTGGGACCAAAGGTTGTTAAAAAGATTGATCAAATAATTGCTGAGAGCAAAGCACAACTCACTGCACACAGAAGTGGGAATGTGTATGTGGTAGATATGCTAAAAGATAATCCTATGTCTAGAACATACTTATTCTCAATTGCTTCAAGCAAAGAGACTGAGTTATGGCATCGTAGACTTGGACACACAAATCTTAAAACTATCATCACACTCTCTAAACAAAGTCTTGTAAGAGGTTTGCCTCATAAGCAATTTTCTGTGAAGAACATTGTGTTTCCTGCTTAAAAGGAAAACAACATAAAAGTTCTTTCAAAACAATTGAAGAGTCCAAAACAAGCCAGTGTTTACAATTGCTTCACATGGACTTGTTTGGCCCAGTGAAATCATGAGCTTAAAACACAAAAGGTATTGCCTAGTAATAGTTGATGATTTCTCTAGGTTTACATGGACCTTCTTTCTCCACTCTAAGGATGAAACTGCAGTCATTTTGTAAAACTTTGTTAAACAAGTAGAAAAGAAATTTGATCTTCTAGTAAAAATCTTTAGGAGTGACAATGGAACAGAGTTTAAAAATAAGGTGTTGGATGCTTTTTGTGAGTCAAAAGGAATTGTTAGACAATATAGCATTCCAAGAACTCCAGAACAAAATGGGGTGGTTGAAAGGAAAAATAGAACTTTAATGAATCACAAGAACTATGCTAGCAGACTTGGTTTACCCTTGTCTTTCTGGGCAGAGGCTGTAAACACTGCTTGCTATGTTTAAAACAAAGTTTTGATTAACCCCAGGCATCAAAAGACTGCCTTGAGATTTTGTATAAAATCAAACCGCTGATTTCCTATTTTAAAGTTTTTGACTGTCCTATGCTTCATTTTGAACTTAAAAGATTCTATATCTAAGTTTGCAGCCAAAATTGATTGTGGTTATTTTCTGGGATACTCAACCACTGCTAAAGCCTACAGAGTTTTTAACTCTAGGACAAAGTGTGTTGAAGAAACTTTGAATGTGAAGTTCAATGAACTTTCATCACTGAAAATCCTAGCAAATCCTGCAGAGTTTTTTGATTTAGATAAATTCACATTTGCTGATGTTTCTATCAAGCTAGACAATGCAGGTACACCACAACCATAAGAGAATATCAAGATCAAGAATATGATTGTGTGCTTCCACAAACAAAAGTCAATTCTTCCAACAGAGGTTCAGGTGCCACAAGCTCTTGTGTAAACTCTGCCACTTCTGGGTCAACAGTGGTTGATCCTCAAACCTCTGCCAGTTCACAAAATCAAACATCTGTTGATAAAAGTCCTACATTTGGGCACCAAAATCATCAGAATGTTACATCTTTACCCCCAATACCACCACCTCCATTTACATCAAAGGCTGATACTTCAAACTCACCAGCAGAGGTTAGCTCGATGATACACATTTGCAGCCATCACCTCAAAATGCTATTGTTCCATCCAAGGTGACTTGATTTATCTCAAAAGCCATCCATCAGATCACGTTATTGGCAACATCAAATTGGGGTGCTCACACGGAGCCAATCCCAAAATATTTGTCTTTTTGCTGGCTTTCTATCACTCACACAGCCAGTCAAGTACCAAGAGGCACTGAAAGACAACAGCTGGGTAGAAGCCATGCAAGAAGAACTCCTTCAGTTCAAGAGACAACAAGTTTGGGAGCTTGTGCCACTGCCAAAAGATGTAAGTCCAATTGGCACAAAGTGGGTCTTCAAGAATAAAACTGATGAAAGGGGTATGTTGTCAAAAACAAAGCAAGGCTCGTGGTTCAAGGCTACAGACAGGAAGAAGGTATAGACTATGATGAGACTTTTGCTCCTGTAGCAAGGTTGGAAGCTATTCGCCTGTTCTTAGCTTTTGCTGCTAACCACAACATAAAGGTGTATATATAAAGAGTGCATTTTTGTATGGAAAAATCAAAGAATAGGTGTATGTCTGTCAACCTCCAGGTTTTGAAGATGCATTCCATCCTGATCATGTCTACAAGCTCAACAAAGATTGTATGGCTTGAAGCAAGCACCAAGAGCCTGGTATGAAACTCTATCCACTTTTCTCTTATCCATAGGTTTTACTAGAGGTAAAATAGATAAAACCCTATTCTTAAAATGGAAAGGAAAAGATTTGATGCTTGTCCAAATTTATGTGGATGACATCATTTTTGGATCCACAAGCACTGCTATGTGTGAAGAGTTTTGAAAACTCATGGCAGCAGAGTTTGAGATGAGTGCAATGGGTGAGCTCTAATGTTTTCTTGATCTCCAAGTTAAACAATTGCAAAATGGTACATTCATCCATCAAAACAAGTATGTGAAAGAACTGCTTAAAAAGTTTGATATGGATAATTGTAAACCATGTAGCACACCCATGGCAACCACCAAGCTAGTCAACATTGATGGTAAAGATGACCTTGTTGATTAAACTCTTTTAGAAGCATGATAGGGTCTTTATTGTACCTAACTGCATCAAGCCCTGACATCATGTTTGCAACATGTGTTTGTGCCAGATCACAGGCATTACCTAGAAAGTCTGATCTTATTGCTGTAAAAAGGATATTCAGATACATAAAAGGTGCTCCCACACTTGGTATCTGGTATCCTGCTAATGGAAATATTGAGCTTTCAGGTTTTTCAGATAGTGACTTTGCTGGGTGCAAAACTACAAGGAAGTCCACATCAGGAGGATGTCAATTCCTAGGTGATTGTCTAGTGTCTTGGCAAAGCAAAAAGCAGGTTGCAGTTTCAACATCCACTGTTGAGGCAGAGTATATTGCTGCTGCTAGCTGCACTGCTAAACTCTCGTGGCTTCAAAACCAGTTGCTGGATTTTGGTGTAGCTGCACTAAAGACTCCACTCAGATTGGACAGTCAAGCTGCTGAAAACATCATTAAAAATCAGTTTCTCACTCAACTACAAAGCACATTGACACCAGACATCACTTTGTGAGAGATTGTTATGAAAAAGGTTTGATTTCTTTGCATCATGTCCATACTTCAGATCAGTTGGCAGATGTTTTAACCAATGCATTGGATACATCTACCTTTGAAAACTGATCTCAAGAATTGGAATGCTAAACATGGATTAAAAACAAGTTTTCTTGTAAATCCATGCGTACATAGGATCATAATGTTTTTAGAAAATTAAAAACTCATCCTTAAAAATAGTTAAAATTGAATTTTCAATAAATCTTTAAAAGTCTGCTCAAAACCTCTGATAGGCTTCAAAATCTTATCCACTAATAAAGTGTATCCTCTGTCTTCCATTTTACTATTTCTTCAAAACACTGATAGCTATCCACTGATAGTGGAAAAAGTCAGTACTTTTCTCATCAGAGGTTACACGCGGCCAGATGTTAGCCATCAGTTCTTGCAACAGATGCCATGTCATCGTCACTTTTGCAAAACCCTATAAAAACCTTGTTTTATCTCTCACCAGTGTTTACCCTAAAATTGTGTCGATTTCAAAAATCTCAAAACAGTTTTTCTCTCTAACACCATGGCTCCCAAATCAAAATTTTTGAAGAAATCCACACAAGAACTTCCACCTTACACTCTCATAAGCAAAACCCCACATAATTACACCGCCATACTTGAAGCAAACGATGCAAATACTCGCTATCATCCAATGATTCGAATTTTGCAAAAGTCGTAATTCAAGCACATGTTGGAAGTCAAAGCCCCAATCTACATTGATTCTCTTCGTGACTTCTGGAATAATGCTAAGGTTCACTAAACTGCTGCTGGTGTTCCTTATACAATAATCTCAAGAGTAGGGGGAGTGTTGATGCAAATTAGCCCCCAATCGATCTCTCAAGTTTTCAAGTTAAATGACATTGAACATCCTGTGTCATTTCCCCTCAATGAGATCCAAGCAGAGTTTCTGGAAAGATGTTATGTAGGCCAGATGAAATGTATGACCATCTTTAAACCTAACTTTCCTGCTGAGATGAGATTTTTCTTTCACACAATTTTAACTTGTCTCTCAGCAAAAACCACTACTTTCAATGAAATTCCATTGAACATGCAATATCTGGGGTATGCAATTTTAACTGACACGATTTTAACTACTCATAGATCCTGTTCAATGATCTTGTGCATAATTTTCAAAATATTACAAAAAGAAAAGCTTTTTTGATTCACCCACGGTTTCTGAGTGTTTACTTACAAGATCAAATCAAAGGTCCTGAAAGTAAAAAAGGCGTTGTGACAAACCCAGGCCGCCTCAATCATGAAACCTTCACCAGAATAACAAACTAAGATAAAGTTGCGAAAACACAAGTAGATGAGGTTGAGCAAGTTTTACCTAAACAAAATGTTCAAACTCAACCTCTTGCTACTGAGCCCACTGCTCTTGGTGATCAGGGCACCACAACCGCTGCTCTGAAACCCACACCAAAAATCCTCAAAAAGAAAACCAAAACACTTCCCAAAAGGCCCACCAAACCCAAAAAGGGTCCTCTGGAAGATGAGATCCCAGAGGTTAACCCAGTGACAACACCAAAGTCACAAACCACTGCTGCTACTTCTTCACAGCAGATGGTTCAAAGATCTCCAACCGGCTTTGAAACTCCTCCTTCTTCCTCACAAAAGGGAAAGGTTGTAGACACAGGGACACCAAATTATGAAGCTCTAGATCCACTTGGTTCTATCTTCCACAGCCCCTCTCATAGGGCACTGTCGCTTTCTACACAGCCACCTTCACCAATGACTACACTTCCACCTACTATTTTACCTTTGCTGAATGCAATTGATTTAGACCAGACAAAAACCAGCACTTCTCAACAACCTATTACTGAGAATATACTTCATCAAGAGGCTGGGTCTGACTCTTTATTCATTGCTAGCCCATCAGCACTTAAAGAGGCTACATCCCTTGGGTTACATGTAACCCTTGGTGATAGTTCAACTCAAGCAGCCACTACAATTGCTGAATTCCCAAGTTCTCAGTTGGATGGTGGTTTCATTAATAAGACTTGGTTGAAGGCAACCACTATTGAGGCAACAACTGTTACCTCTATTGTGGGAAGTCCCCAGTTCCAAGACAAAGGGGCATCTACGGTTGAAGCTGGTCCTAAAACCACTGCTAATGATACCATAGATACAACTACCATGTCTGGTAGGAGTTCAGATGATCCTATTAAATTAGGTGATGATCTAAAATATCAGGATTTGACGGAGAGAGTTACTAAGATAGAACATTCTGTGGACGAGATCAAAAGTTTACTGAAGCAGATGATAGCTACAAAAAGTCAACCCTCTATTCTATCCACTGTTGATCTCAAGGAAGCTCTTAACCCTCTGTTTCAACATCAACAACATTATTTGGATCTACAACACAAGCACCAGATGAATGGTGTTAGAAACATGGTTGATTCAAGGTATCAGGACACTGCAGCAGGCATTAAAGCCATCAAAGCTCATCTACTCACAACCACTGGCCATGCACCTCCAACGGTTATCTTTGTTACAACAGATGAAGCCAAAAAAGGGGAGAAACCTTTGGGAAACAAAAAGCTAAAAATAGATGATGATAAGGCCAGACCTACTTTAAATATTCCAAGGCCTGATGGTTCAAAGAAGAAAGATTTAACTGATGAAAATTGTGGCCAAGGCAAGGGCTAGTCACAAGAAGACAGTGATTGAGGAGAGCAGAGTGTTGGTTGAGAAAAATATTGAACAAGAAAAAGAAAAAGGAGAGGTTGGTACTTCATCAAAGAAGATACCTGCTAGAAAAGCTAGACAACCAACAACCACACCTCCTAAAACTAAGCCTGAAACCAAAACCTCTGCCTCTCAAAAACCTATCACATCTTCAAAACCACAACCCACATCCACACAAGCAGATGTTACAGTATCTGTTGTATCAACATCTGTTGATACAGCAGAGGTTGCAACAGATGCAACTCTATCCACTGCCATGATCACTTTTCCCACATAAACTCATCCATTATCCACACCACCTAAGATCCCACAACCACCATCACCCACTTTAAGGTTTAAAAGGAGAAAGATCACAAAAGTGATAAATAATAATGAGATTCCTGCACCTCTTCCACTATCATCACAACCAATGACCTCCACATCAGAGCTTACAACATCTTCAACTCTTGAAGTTACTCTTGATTTACCAGCAGTCAGGGAAGAGATCCTAAGTTTCTTTTCATAGGATGACCCTGACAAAAGAAAAATCCTATCCTCTGATGGCTATCGAAGACCTGCAAATGTTGATGATTATCTGGAATTGAAACGGAAGCAAGCAGAGGATATTGCCAAAAGAGAATCAGCTGGTAAAAGTGATAGAGAGATAAAGATTGCCATGTCCTTTCAACTAAGTAAAGCCAGCATCTTAGAAGATTTTGTCAAGAACCTGAGCAATCAGTTGTCAGAAAGGGAAGATAAGCTGCTTAAGAGTGAACTCATTGAGTATATCATGGAGAAGAAGATGTATAAGGCAACAAGGGCACAGTTCAGGGATTGGAGCATAGATGAGCTAAGAGAAGAAATCAACAGAATGCAAGAAATGTTGAAAGACCCTCTCAAAAAAGCCAACTCCTCCCAACTGGGATCTATACAAGAAAGATGTGACTGAGAGAGCCTTGAAGTTGAAGAGAATGAAGAATGAACTAATTCAGAACAATTATTGGTCAAAGAATCAAGTGATGAGATGGGGTGAGGTCAGGGTGATAGACACTTACAAAAAGTTGGAAGAAAGGAGGAAAAAGGATCCATCCATGCCTCCTAAACCTGATTATTCAAAAGAAGATGCTATTCTCAAAGCCCAACTCTCTAAAAAGTCCAGTACAACATCTGCCCATTCCACACTTGCCCTGTTACACGAAAAAGGCAAGGGGAGATGTCTGAAATGACTGACAAAGAGTTTGAGGATACATTTATCAAAGAAGGTATACAGAACATGATTGATTATCCAACAGATGATTCAAGTGCCAAGCTGGCTAAAGATTTATCAAAAATAGCTCCTTCTCAAACCTCAGTAATAAAAGCTCCTTCAAGAAAACCTTCAGACCCAAAAATTCTAAAGTGGAAGGTCGACAAAGACACCCATGAATTGACACTGCTCAAGTCTGATGGTAATGCCACTAAACTATCTATGGAAGCTGCTTATGGGCTTACAGTAGAAGACTTCCAAGAATTATTATGTTTAGAGCTAGAGAAGGATGCTGATGACATAGAATCTCTTAACTTTGAACTTCAATTCAAAGGTCAAATAAGAGAATTCTTCCTGAGGAATAAAGACCAAGAATAAAGTGTTTTTGGCATCATCCGTTCCAGGGGGAGATTGTTGGGATTGAACCAACACTATCCGAGCTTTGGTTACACTATCAGAGGTTACAACCTCTGTTGTACAAACACTGCCTTCCCTAAAGACTGCTCT
Source organism: Scalesia atractyloides (assembly GCA_947069175.1). Lineage (NCBI taxonomy): Eukaryota > Viridiplantae > Streptophyta > Magnoliopsida > Asterales > Asteraceae > Scalesia > Scalesia atractyloides. The sequence continues at coordinate 39,850,883 of CAMTDV010000014.1, read as the reverse complement.
TCTATCATATGTCTTCACAAAGTTGCAAAGGTCTGCCAGAGCTACAACGATCAGAGGATAGATATCAGAGCTTAGTCATTAGATAGTTTATCAATGTAACAGTGCTAAGCACTGATATTTAGTATTAGCAGTGTTTGCAGTTAGTTACATTTAGTTTCCTGTCACTATCAACCCTGACGTCATCAAAGATGCTCAGTGGTTAGATAGTTTAGTATAAATAGGTAACTTGTGTAACAGTTTAACTTTGTCTATTAAAAGATCAACTTTCGCATATCATCTTCTCTGCATTTTCCTACCACCAAACTTCAATTGCAAAGCCTGAGGGGGAGTTTGTGAATCACATGCGGGTTTATCAACTTGAAAGCATGATGATGATGAAAACAAACGACCATTGCTTGTAGTAAAAGTTTTCCATCTATTTCCGCTGCAGATCACTTTTAAAACTCAATCATTTTCCATTTTTGAAACAAAAACTACAAGTAATTCAAACTCGGATCCTAATAAAAACAATTATCGGCACCAGTATCAAATGAACATGAAGCGTAAATACCATTAACGAGGAACGTACCATTGACAACATTGTTGTCATCCTAGGCCTGGCGGTGATTCAGGTTGAAAGCTCTTCCACGCGCAGCTTGTTGTTGCTATTGAGGTTGCGGTGGTGGCTGCTGCTGGGGCTGCTATTGCTGCAGCTCTTGCTTCACGGTACGGTTTGGGCAGACATTTGCAAAGTGGTTCGGATCACCACACACGTAACACACACGTGCTTTTGGAGCTGCTTGTTGTTGCTGGTTGTTCTGGGGAGTACGCTGAGGAGCTAGCAGTGCTGGAGCTTGACGAGCTGGCTGACGAGGGCTGGTACGGCAACAGATAATAAAGTGGCCGTAGATATTGCAGTTTGTGCAAAAACGGCAGTTTCCATCCACCACGTGATGATATGTGCACTTAGGGCACAGTGGGTGAAGATCGGTGTACGCACGTTTAGTTGGGGGTACGTCCTGAGCAGGAGCCTGATAAGGCTGAGAGTTGAGCGGTGTAGCAGCGGCGTAGTTCTTGCTAGGGTTTCCTCTTTTGCGTCCCTGATGCTTTCCCTTCGGGTCACTGGGTGGTTCGATAGCAGCAGTTGGTTCGGTAACAGCTTGATTGGCAACTTTCGCTTGGTTCTTGAAATAACCATCTTGAACTCGCTGATGATCTCAGCGGCGAGCATGTAGGTTTCCTCGATGGTTGTAGTACGAGCAACTTTCACCAAATTTGCGACACATTCAGGTAGACCATGGATATACTTGTTGATAGATTTCTCAGTAGTCTCAACTTGGCTGTGACAGATGATGCTCAAAATCTTGAATCGAGCGGTAAATCCAGCATGGTCGGGACCATCTTGCTTTATACCCCAAAACTCATTTTCGAGTTTCTGAATCTCGTGCGGAGGACAGAACTCCTTCATCATCACTTCCTTGAGTTCCTCCCAAGACAGATTATAGGCTTCATCATTACCGCGCCTATTTCTTTTGGCGGTCCACCAGTCGAGAGCACGGGACTGGAAGACTCTGGTAGCGTTCACCGTGCGAAAGTCATCAGGGCATCCACTTTTCCTAAATGTGACCTCAATGGCGTCAAACCAATGGAACATAGCAGTTGGTCCATCGTTGCCCGTGAAGGCGAGAGGTGCACAAGCCTTGAAATTTTTGAAACTGAATTGTGGCTTGGGGTTTTCAGTTTTCGAATCGACCGATGAGTTACTGCTCTCAACATGAATTTCCGAGACGATTTGCGGGATGACCTTAGCAATTTCCTTGGCTACCATTCTAGCAATACGCTTATCGGCGTTGCTGCGCTGGAGATTCCTCCACTCTACATTGAAGGATTTGATAGGATGAGATTCGTTTATAATAATGTTCATGTTTAAAATATTTATTATTTTTATTCATACAAGGCACATAAACACATAAGCACGTATCCACGTAAACACATAAACACGTAGGCACATAAACACGTAAGCACATAGGCACGTAAGCACATAATCACATTGGCACGTAAGCACACATTTTGCACTTATTCACTTCTAATTAGCCATCATGCATAGCGCGATATGAGATGCGAGATATAAGCGAGATAATACCGCGCATGAGGTACACATGACCTCATGGGCGTAAGCGAGATAAGCGATTAGTTTGGTTGGTGTATTAATTAGCGTTTTAGATTACGAGAGCTGTGCAAGTTGTGCATGCGTTTTATGGAGCATAAAGCGATAAATCCAGTAATCGATAATGCGAGAAATCGAATAAAGCGAAAATTCTCAAAATTTTAAACACATAAATAGTAATAAACTCGATGATGCGTAAATCGACGATATAGGCTTAAATCAATTGGGAGTGTCCGGGGTTTTGAGACGTTGACTACCCAAAGTGGTTCGGCTACCCTTTGAACTTGGACCCACGTTTTGGCCTAATAGATAGATGCTCTCACCGCAAGCGGCTAATGGCATTATCCTTCCGGTTACTACGTGTTCTAAATCATCGGAATAATCGAGATTTTGGTGAGATTGAAAATCGAAAGCGAAATTTGTTACTAAGATGCGGGTTTCACCCCTAACTTAGCAACGTCGGCCCTAGTTGTGGCTACGCGTACCGCTCATATCGGGCGTTCCACTAGATAGAAATGGAGATTTTCGTCGAGGTTTGGATATCACTCCTAACTCAACGAAGGTATCTCGTGCGATAGAGATTGCGCGGAGTGAATGATCTCATCGAGAGTTCTTGGTTTTCGCACATATTCTCGACTTCATCACTCGTTTTGTGTGATACGAGCATTTCCAAGCATGTATATATTGTATTAGCCTTAGGAGAGGCACATTTAAGCATTTATGGGAAGTAGTTTTAACATTTAAGTGAAAGATAGGTCAATCGGGTACTTAAACATGTTACTAGCTCGAATCATGGCAATTCGACCTATTATCCTAAGGTTATGGGCTGCTATGATACCAATCTATCACACCCCAACCGATGGCGGAAACATCGAGGTTAGTGGTGTAACACCCCGACCCGCAGCGGAATAAGAGTCGGGGCATAATTGGGTTATCACCAAAGCTCATGATATTTACTAATATGTTTCATATTTATTAAAGTCAAAATTACTTTCTCAATAATCCAAACATGTCCATACAAATACAAAGAAAAATAACCAACTAAACAATCCAAGCTCTAAACCAATTTATTCTTCTAGGCCAATCCTATGTGTTTCTTGCTGCAGCTGGTTCACCTGTATCATGTGTAAAAATGGGGGTTTAGCATAAACATAAGTGAGCAAATGTAAATAATCAATCAGTAACAATGACAACCACAAACTATAACATACAATAACATACAATGACATACAATAACATACAATAACATATAATAACATACAATAACATACAATAACAAAAATGGAGAACGAACGGCATATGATAAATGTATGTACTGAAAATGATAAATGTCTGTGCGATCAAGGCTCAATCAAACGCAGCCGATCGTATTGCATGTACTGAAAATGATAAATGTCTGTGCGATCAAGGCTCAATCAAACGGAGCCGATCGTATGTTGGCACGCCAGGTTCACGCTCATAATGTAATGGGGAACATGCTCAACGCTCATAATGTAATGGGGAGCGGCGGCCTATGAAATTACATGTACTGAAAATAATAAATTAAATCTAAACAATAACCACACAACAGTTGAAACAAGCTGAATACACATTTGTTCATGATATGATGTATGCATAATGATTTAAATATAATAAATGATAAGACACATGATACACCCCAAAAACGTGATTAAAACGGGGAATTTGTAAAGATTCACTCACATTGGGTGCGTTTGGTTGGAGATGATAAGATGCGCACGAGTTGGAAGGATTGAACAACGTGTATTAACTAACCTAAATAATAACGGAAAGATATAGTAAATGAGTGGATTTTATTAATAATTTTAATAGGATTTTTAGATATATTTTTGTGAGTTTAAGGCTATTTCCTATCTTTAAAAACATTATTTTTAAGTATTTTTAATTGATTTTTAAATTAAATTAAATAAATAAAAATATAAAAATATGTTGACTTTTGCGTTGACCGTTGACTATTGACTTTGACTTGTTGACCGGTTTTATTGTGTAACTGTATGCGCCGGGTGAGGCTCGAACCCGAGACCTCCTGTTCGCGTGCACGCAGCTCTACCAACTGAACTACGTGTCTAACCTGAAATAATTCTGTTTTTAATTATATTTATATACTAACTCAGTTTATTCAAAATTCTTTTATTTTCAAAAATGTTTTAAATCGCCGAACTGGTGTCATCAACAGGTCTCGAACCCGGGACCTGTGACTTAATGTTACACACAGTCCACCGCTGGACTGTGTGTCTAACTTGGTTAATATATAGATTTTTATTATACTTAACATCTACGGCGACAAGGATCCGGTTCAGTTAGAAAAACAAAACATTTTAATTACAGAGCATACGTGTGTCAAGGATCGAACTCGCGGCGTGTGATATGTATGTGCACACAGTCCACCGCTGGACTGTGTGTCTAACCCGTTTATAATACCGATTTTAATTAATCTTATAATGTTAACACACTTCATCTTCTTTGCTAATTTTTACAGACAGCAATTAACTCAACTGTTTCTTGTTTTAAAACGATTAACAACATTCATAAGACTAAAATGAAATGACAGAGACGGTGTTGGAAGTAAACATACCGGAGGAATGATTTATCTCAGGATTCCGGCAAGGCGTCGGCTCTGTTTTTATGAATTTATACTGAATGAATAAATTAACAGTTTTGATTAGCTAATTGTGGAATTGAAGTGCTAAACAAGAGTTAACAGAAGGTTTGAATGTCCATACCGTTTTACAGCGGAAGATAAGAACTTTCAGACGTTTTCCGGCGAGCGGGAATTATCCGATAACGACGTCTGAATTTGATTCCGATTGAAAGGTTTGGATTAGCAATAGCTTAACAATTGATTGACCACGAAAGAATTGAGAGACTCACTGATTTGGTGGAAAATACGGTTTTCCGGCGAAAGTCCGGCGAGTCCAAAAAGCTTCTCCGGCGGACTGAAAGTTGTGCGAAAATGTAATTGGAAGTTTGCAGAGTGTGTTTGAGTCGCGAGAGGGGTCTTTGATTGAAGTAATTCAAGAATTGAAGGTTTTCGGTTATTAAACCGATTCACTCCCGAATTCAAGTTTCATTCAAAGCAAAATTGATTGGAATTGTCGGTTATCGGTTAAACTCAGTAAACCGCGAGTAATCAAACGTCTTTGGACGTTTGGTGACCGATTTCGGTTACAGTTGGCGTAACCGGTTGATTATGGTTGTTTATAAGATTTATTTGTTTCCTAGAGTTGACAGAAAACAACAAGTGGCGGAGTGGTTATGTGTGTGTGTGATAAAGCTTTGAGTTCTTTTCCGGCTGACCCGGGTTCGAGTCCCGGCAGCCTCATTTTCTTTTTAATTATTTTATTTTTACTTTTTATCAAGTATAACTTTTATAGTTTAGTTTGTTTATTAATTATGCATCATAAAAATTAAAATGGACATAAATACGCGACGTGACATTTATAACTTGATATTCGGTTACAAAACGGAGCTGGTTTGGAAAACCCGTTTTTGACAAATCTTACAAGTGGCACTAGGCGACCAGATTGTCTCATGAGAATTCCATAACAATTATCTATCAACATCATTTAACATTTAACGTCCCATGCCATTAAACACAATATCTCAAAAAAATCGTTACAGAAACTTGTTTTTCCTACAAAACTAATCGGGTTTGATTTTCCCTAGATTTATTACATTTAGAAACTAAACAAAAGCAAACTAAACTAAGCATGCTACATCCAAAGCATCCAAGCTAAAATCCTCAACCTGTTACATACGGTAAAATACAAGTCAATACAATTAAGTAAAGGTGAGCATACAGGTTTTAGTAATACTAGCATAATAGAGAAAGCGTTCACGAAATAGTTCAATTACATATCATGATACACCAAACACATCACACAGATAAACATAGGCTTATTTCTCATGCTAACTACCGTGAGAAGGCTTTCGCGTCCATCCTAACTAGACCCCGTCGGGTGTTAGCCACACTATACTACCATACTAGCTAAGGAGGCGAGTTAACGAAAATAAGTCCTAGTCACATGTTTCTAGTATCACGTATTGAGCATACATAATTAGATTATCGCGTGTGATAAACAGTTTGAGTTGTGAAGTGATTTTGATAGAGGAACGTATGTAACACCCAAATAGTGCATTAAAGCGAAAACGGGTCAAGTATACTCACAATCGGTGTGTTTTAGGAGAGAGTAGATGACTGTCAAGAGGTGAAGAGGAGCGCCGGATCAGCCTGCATATGCGAACGGAAGTGCACAAGTCTCTGAAAAGCTGAAACGGTTAAGTTTGGGTTGGGCAGTAGACAAGTTCGGGCGAACTTGTAAGGATTTGGTGAGATTGAGTCAAGTTCGGTTGAACTTGGTAAGTTTCCTAGGAAACTTGTCAAGTTCGGGCGAACTTGTGAGAAAATCTTACTGAAATGACAAGTTCGGGCGAACTTGCATAGTTTCTTAAGAAATTAAGCCAGTTCGGGTGAACTTGTAAGGGTTTGTGTGAGAGAGACCCAAGTTCGGCCGAACTTGACCCAGATGGGTACAAGTTCGGTCGAAATTGACCTGGTGTGCTGGTAATTCTCGAGCGAACTTGATGTTTTCGGGTCTAAAATCTTGCGTTTTCGTGTCGTTGCCGAGGAAATCGAGTGCCCGTCCCTCCAACCTTAAGCCACTGAGTAAAACTTAGGCTGGAGAGGTCTTTTGGAGCAAACTTAGCCATTTTACAGAAACTCGGTCTAATCCGGGCGAACTTGATGGTTCGTACGTGTTAGTCCAGTTTGTGTAAAGTGACGATTTCGTCCTTGTGCTTCTGGATCTGAAATCTAGCTTCGACAACGCCTCGTTCCACTCAAAAGGGAACGAAACATACGTCATTAGTCCGAAAATGGTGTAAAAATCAAGGTTTTAAAAGGTTTTGCTCAGATCTAGTATAGATCTGAGTGAAAACAGAAGTTTTGATGGAAAAAGATGAAGATTTTCGTAAACAGAAGAGATTTGATGAAAACAAAGGCAATGCCTTGTGCAAAGTCGTTGTAAAACGTTGTTGAACATCATTGTAGTTTAAATCGGGTTGATTCTTACTTAGAAAACAAAGGGTTCCGGGTTTGAGAGCTCTGGGCGAACTTACAGCAAGTTCAAATGAGAGAATGGAGCTGAGTATTTATAGGTGAAGGCAAAAATGGAGAGCTGGGGAGTCAAGTTCGAGCGAACTTAGGGGAATAAAGGGGATTCTGAGTTGGCCAGTACAAGTTCGGCCGAGCTTGGGGTCACCCAAGTTCGAACGAACTTGTCCAAAACTCTGGATTTCCTTGTTTTTCGTTCGTTTTTTGATTGTTTGGCGACAGGTTGTATTAGATAGTTATATTAAGCATTTTAATTGATATAATAGTGCGATTTAGCGATTTGAGTGTGCGAGAGCGATGCGATAGCGAGCGTAATCATAACACAATATACATAACACATAAATAACATAAAACCATATAATTAACTGCGAGTTGTGATGCGATGAGATTAGCGATGTGATTTAATAAGCGATTAGATGCGATATAACATACATAATTGTAATTAATTAACATAAACTTTTCTTATAAACGAATCTCGAGATTGACAAAGGATAGATACAATCGATAATGAAAGAAAGATAACAACGAAATTCTGAGTTGTTACATACACACTCAAATGGAGTAGGTAGAGAAGAAGTTTTTGTGTGTTTTTTAGTGTCGGGAATCCAAGATCTTTTACTAAGCTTTTTTTATTTTATTTACAATCCTGTTCGTCATGATTTATTTAGAACTTTTTTTAAGAAAAAATATTTATATGGGCATAACTTGCCTTTTTAAAATTCTATTTATTTACATACAAGTTCACGTACCTCACAAGAGATCACTCAACACTTGGCCGAAGGTGTATTTTTGTGATGACACTCGATTCCGGTATAGAGCTTACTTCTACCATATGCTTGCCAAGAGATCAAACCTCCTCCTTTTTAACTATAAACCTTTATAAATATCAAGAGGACTTGGGGAAGGGTTAGGCTTGGGCTAAGGGTCGATGGTTTTTGGGTTAGTAGTTAGTAAAATGGCAAAAAGTGTAAAAAGCGTCGGTTGTCGTAATACTTTTTACATTTATTCAAACTAAATTCTTTCAAACAAGTTTCTTAAAGAACTTGTTTGGTTATTGAAAGAACTATGTTTTTTTAGTCACAAGATAACCGAGCTTTTTATTAAAACAAATGGGTTTGAAACAAAAAGGTTTTGGTGGAGTAATGGTTGTTTGTTTTGCGGGTTTTTGAAACGAAAAGGTTTAGGCTCAAAAGGGGTTAATCTAGGGGGATTAATGGAAGTGGGGAAAGAAGAAAATTAATGGTGTTGAATGAAAAATGGTTTAGTTCTAATGCCTCTATCATTTACTTACTTGAGCTTAAGTTGGTAAGGACCGGGAATGTATCATTTACTTACTTGAGCATTTAGTTTAAATATGTATGCATGTATGCTCGATAAAGGCTCAAAACTTACTTATTATGGGAATGGTTTTATAATGTGAACAAGTATATATAGTCAAATTTTAAAAAGATTTGTCATGCCTTTTTATAATTTTCTTGTTTGGTTCTTTTTATCATGACGCTATCGGTTGTAGATTTGTAAAAACTTAACTTTTTAGCATTTGTTATTCCCAATTTAAACCAAGACAAGTAAAAAATTGAAGATTTTTGAAAAGATTTGGGGTCATTAGCGGTTCCAATACGAGTTTTATGTAAGGCTTGTTATTAGGACTTGCAAAGTTCAAGATTTTAGCTTCCCCCCACACTTAAATTACACATTTTCCTCAATGTGTCCAAAATTAAGTTTGTCAATTTATTCGAATGCATAAAGTGCATTTAAAAACAAGTTTTTATGATTCTGGGCACCTGGCCATGGGCCCGTGTTGTCCGGGCACGGCCCCGTGGTCAGGGTGCCAGTAACAAAGTTTACAGAAGGCCGGCCACGGGCGTGTCAAGTGGACACGACCCGTGGTCAGTTACCTGGAAAAATGATTTTTCTACAGAAGCCTGAGCACGGGGCGTGTTGGGCTAGGCACGGCCCCGTGTTGCAAATTCTGGGAAGCTAGAAAAGTTGTCGGGAGGCAATGTTTACGTACGTGGGGTGTGGTTTTAACATCCCTTTAGCAAATTTCATCTTTTCTCGTTTGTTAGGTTATAAAACAGGATCCAAACACTACAACAATAGCGTAAACCATCATATATTAGAATGCGAGATACAAAAGGTCCTAAGATAATTCCAACAAAATAAAAATTACAGAAGTCCTAGAATTAGATAGGTACAAGAAATTAAAACCATCATGAAGTTCTACCCTAGATGCTTGCGTGTTTAAAACGACAATAACCCGGAAATGATTTCCCGGTGAATGAGGGCTCTTAGAACTTCAACCCGGAGGGAGCGCCCCTTAAAAGTCATTGAGCATTTCCTCAATCTCCCGAGGGAGGAAGAGGAATGGCTCATCCTCCGTATATTCGTAGGGGGAGTCGCGGGCGTGCAACTTCCACCGGAACCTCGTGTAATGCGTCTAGAGGAGGTTCCGGAGGAACGTCATCCATCCGGTGGGATAATGATTTCTTGTGCGAGGTTCCAATCTTCTTGTGGGAAGATTGGTTCCATGGGAGGCATTGCAAGAATGTTCAACCTTTAGTGCAAAAGGTTGATCTCTTGGAAGAATTATCCAACTCCACCGTCAAATAGTTAATACGGTCGATAAGGATCTCCTCCAGTGATGTCATTTCATCAATGGCTTCCCTTAATGCATACACATAGCGGACTAAGGTGGCTTCAATCGATGGTCTTCTTCCTCTCCTGTTGTTACTTGAGTTTGTCGACGACATTCCACTGTTCTGACTAGACATACTAAGAAAACATGGGTGGAATTTTAAAAGAACGAAACTTAAACCTTCACCATGGCCCGTGTTTAGCGGACATGGGCCCGTGTCCATCCTTCTGCAAAAGTTTTGAACTCAAGATCGCACTGTTTTAACTTATTTTTTTCTTTGGTGTTGGTCAGTTTTGAACAAAAATAACTTAAAGTAGTGTAATAAAACATTTGTTTACTAAGAGCTTCTTTGAAAAAAAACTTTTATATTGCATGAATAAAGCATGAAGTCATGGAGCTTCAAGCTTTAATGGAGATTTTGAATTCTTTGGAGAAGAAGGGAAAGTGACAATAGTGGTAAAGACAAGATGGTTTAAGGAAACCTTTTCAAGAACATACCTTTTAAGGTATATGTGAAAAATCCCAGGGGATCTCTGTCTTTGGAATGGGACCAAACATGCAGCATCAAGGCTGACTTTATAGAAAACGACAACACACTAACCACGGCCCCGTGCCAGTTGAGCATGGCCTCGTGGTCAGATAAAGTTCTGACACGTTTTTCCGTATTAGAGACACGGGGCGTGTTGGCCTGAACACGACCCCTTGGTTATGTTTCTGGTGAGCACGGGGTGTGTCCGCTGGGCACGGCCCATGGATGGAGTTTTTATGAAGTGTTGTCTTGTTTATTTTAAGGATTTCTTATTATCGGGAGGTTCCTTGCTGGAGGGAACAACAACGAAGTGCCTAAGGTAACGTAACTGGTCTTGGTGTATGCACGAACACAAGAGGTTATGGGAAAGGGTAAAAACTATGGTACTTACCTGTGGGCAAAACCAACCTTTATTCCCCTTACCCAGGCTCTTGTTAAAGAAGGTGTATGTTGAATTGCTCAAGTCTATGAGCGTGTCAGTGGGAGACGATGTAACACTACGTGTTTTTACATCCAATATTTTTCCATCACGTGTCCCAGTAATCCGTATGTGTATTTTACGCTAAAACGGGAGGGACCAAGGTTTGTCGAATTGCTTATCCTATCCTTGTTATATTTTAGAATGAAGTAGAGGGGCCAAAAGTGCAAGAAATAAATGTATAACGTAGTTTAAAGGTGCAGGGACTAAATTTGCCAAGTTGTAAACTTGGCTGGCTGACCCAAAACCGGTCGCAGGCCGCGACCGGCCAGGTTTAAACCCACAGAAAAGTGATTCTGGTTGCCAGCAATGCACTTGGACACCTATTTCACGAACTCATGCCACCTTGCTCGCATTTTTGCCACCTTTTTCCATATCAAGGACACTTGTGGACTCCTGGATTCATACCACAACACCTGGCATATCTTACACTCCATAAATGACTCATATGTGAGTGCACCCTTGTGTTGCAACAAGTTCATCATACTTGAAGTTGTCAACACACCTTGGAAGAGTTCCTACAAATTTGGAGCTTCCATTCTGTTCTTAGCAACTATTGGACCTTATGTAAGTGTTCAATCTAGTGCTAAGTCGATTCTTCATAGTTCTTAGCCTAGAACAAAGTGTCATCGTAATTACGCCTTGACTTTGCTATAAATCCGTGTATACTCCACCATTGTGCGTAACGAAAGTTCCTACGTGCTCGTAATGATGGAGGTAATAAACCCTCAAAAGGGCATTTTCAGATTTTCACGATTCATGGCCAATTGACAAGTAACCGAAAAGTCAATAAAAGTCAAACTGAGCAGTTTTTGTAAAATTCATAACTAACAATCCGGATGTTATAAAATATGTTTTAAAGAATTAATAACCTTAAAATAAGTATTTGAACATATGTCAACAGGTTCGGTTCGTCAATTTTTGGTCTAGGCTCGGTTTGTAACCGAAAGTCTCAAACAGTTGACTTTCATGTTCTGACCCGTTTTGAGCCATTCTTGATACTAAGTGTTAGGTCATAGATTTTTATAACTATGGATCCTGTATCCTGAAGCTTTTCCTGGATCACATATCCTTAGTGGACGGTGCAAGACTCGGAGGATCAAGGATCCTTAACGTTACTTATGATTTCTAACAATTATCCACGTTTTTAATGCTTATACGCAGGTAATGGACGACGTGACTTAGTCTTTGCTAGAATTTTGTCGAATATGCTTCATGGAGCACGTGCTTGATGAAGAATATCCGTTATGGAGAACATGGGAGGACTTGCACATTTTTTCGGATAGTTAGTTACATGATATTTTATGAAATATATATGGGGATAATGAGCTCATTAGGGACAATCAATCAGCCACTTGTACACCTGCAACTCTCGAAATCTCTCTCTCAAACACACTAGAAAACACTTGTATTGAGCTTCATTATCATCCGAAGTTGTATTAATCTTAACATTATTGTTCATTATAGTTGGTGATCGGTAGTTGCCATCACCCGAGGTTTTTTATGCCGGAGATCTTCATCGATCAAGGGCTTTTTCCTCGTATAAATCTATGTGTTCATCGTCGTTTATATTTCATATTTGTTCACACAATTTTCATCATTCAAGCACTCAACCTCACAAAATCAGATTTGGTTACATTATCCTTATTGTGATTTTTGACCAAAACAGTTTGGCGCCCACCGTGAGGCAATTGGTGCTTCAATTCTAAAAATTCCGTTCATTTCATTCAGTTCTATCCATCTCCATTAACCACATGACTTCTCAGGGAAAATCACTTCAAATGCCATGCCGCCGGTTACCTCATCTCAAGCTAGTGCACCGTTGCCTCCTATTCCCCCTGCATTCCAGAAGAATGCTGAAAATTCTTAGAAAAAGACATCATCTGTCTTCAAAGGATCAAAAACCTCTGTTGTTTCTTCATCTAAAACTACTAACAGTGATGTTTCTACTTTGATTTTGCAGATGAAAGGCTACATGGAACAACAAGAGAAAACCAACCAAAGGATCCTTCGTGAGATTGATGAAATAAAGAAGCAAAAGAGACCAGTGGAAAATCAGTCTCCACTCATTCCTAGAGCATTGGATTTTGCTACTCCATCATCAACAATCCAGCAATCCAAAGGATCCACGACTCAACCCCAAGGATCCTATATCCTTCAGTAAGGATCACTAGCAATGATACCATGCCCTCAAGGATCCTCGTCTCAGGTTCAAGGATCCATGGATTACCCTCCAAGGCCTTCAGCACCAATGTATCCAGGATCTAACATCTTTCAGGATCAAGGATCCTCAAGGAGTCATCCATTCAGAAGTTCCGAAGTACATGAAGGGGATCTCATCCCTATGCAGACCATAGCTTCATCTGGTCCTACCATTGCACCAGACATGTCTTACCCTAGATATACTTTTGGGATACCATTTCCAAATCAATCGGGAAGTAACAATTTCAATACATATTTCGATACTAACTTTACTTACATGCAGGACGCATGTATCAACCAAGCTATGGCCACGGAGTTACAAAAACTCAAGGATATGAGATCCAGTGTTCCCGGAGTGGTCAAACCCATTCCTGAAATCCCGGATGGAAGTCATAGAGTGTCACGCTTTGCACCTCACATAAGTAATGCCGAGATACCAAAACGTTTTCAGACTCCGATTATGAAGCTCTACGATGGTACAACTGATCCAGAGGAGCATGTAGCACAATACCGGGAAAGAATGGAGATCAACCCCATTCCAGAAAGGTTAAAGGAAGCCTGCCTTTGCAAGGGCTTCGGATCCACACTCACTGGATCAACACTCAAATGGCTGCTAAGTCTTCCTCCTTACTCAACTACTTCGTTTTCTCATTTAGTTAATTTGTTCAATAATCAATTCTCGTGTAGTAGAACTTTTGAACGACTAACTAGTGACTTATATAGGATCACCCAAGGTCGTGATGAATCACTTAGAGATTACATCACTAGATTTAGTAGGGAATCCTTAGAAATCCCTAGTTTAAATATTGCCACTGCTGTAGAAGCCTTTAAAATGGGATTGCTTAAAGATTCTCCATTCTATGTATGATCTTGTTATGACACCTTGCAGGAATCAAGACGAAGTAAGAAACAGGGCCTTGAGATTCATCCGATTAGAGGATGACAAGAGGATCCAGGATAGGTTGTCAGGATCCTCAAAATAGGAGAATCAAGGATCCTTTCACAAGAATAATCGATCCAAGCCATACTCTAAGCATGACAATCAGAATGTTCATGCGGATTAACAAGAGGAAGACGATGAAGATTATCCTCATATTTCTGAATATTGTTTTGCTGCTGATAACACTGAACTAATCCTTGCTTTGCAGAATTTAGGTGACAAGGCTAGATGAATGTATAGCACTAAGGGAAAGATAAGTTGAAATGGTGTGCTTATCATAAGGATTTCGGTCACCTCACTGATGAATGTATAGCACTAAGGAAGGAAATTGGCTACTTTTGAGCAAAGGTTACGGGAAGAAGCTGCTCGGAAGGAAGAAGCCAAGGATCTAGGATCCTGAAAAGAAGGCTCCTCCACCGCCAGCAGATGCTCAGATCATTAACTTCATCTCTGGAGGCTCTGATATTTGTGGAACCTCATTTTCTGCAACTAAAAGGCACGCCAAGGAAACAAAGATGGAGAATGGAGATAGACCTCTTTGAACGACCACCATAACCCAACAGAAAGTGATATCCTTTGATGAGGATGACCGCGTTGACATACATGATCCTCATCACGACGGTTTAGTCATTACGTTGTTTATTTCTAACAATTTTGTTCACAGGACCATTATTGACGGAGGAAGCTCTGTGAACACAATCCAGTCGGATGTCCTCAAAAGAATGAATATTCCTAAATCCGAAATTGTCCGAAGTTTGTCGGTGCTCGTAGGATTCAGTGGAAAAAATACATTGGGGGACATCAAACTCCCGATCTACATAGAGGGAGTAAACTTTATTCGGATATTATGTGTTATTGATTGCTTATATGTTGCAATGTTACTCTTGGCAGGTCTTGGATACACGACATGAAGGCAGTCCCCTTAACATACCATCAATGTGTAAAGCTACAAACCCCATGGGGAGTGGTAAAGATAGAGAGTGATCAACAGGAGGCGAAGAACTGCTACACTTCTTCAATGAAGCCAGCTTCGAAGCCAAGGGAAGCATAGAAATTAAGGTATCCACCATGGGATGTCATGGAGGCAAGAGAGCAAGACGTCAAGGATATACTGCTAGACCCTGAGGATCCTGAATCCAAAGTTTTTATAGGATCCAGGATCCTGGATAGCATAGAGCAGGATCTGGTATCCTTCTTAAAGAGTAGAAAGTCTACTTTCGCTTGGAAGCATGAAGCTGCACTCAAAACCCTAAAGGATTACTTATCCTCTACACCAGCCCTGATGAAATCAGAAGATGGAGAACCATTATCCATATGTTTAGCTGTTTCAGGTAAAGCGGTAAGTGTGGTCCTGGTTAAGGATCATGAAGGCCAACAATATCCGGTATACTATGTAAGTAAAAGTTTACTTGATGCCGAGGCCAGGTATTCTCATTTAGAGAAGCTTATTCTTGCTTTAATCATGGCTTCTATTAAACTTAGACATTATTTTGAAACTCATACTATTGTTGTTAAGACTAACTTTCCTATTAAGAATGTCCTCAGGAAGCCTGAGATGTCTAGGCAGGTTGGCAAAATGGGCAGTTAAGCTTAGTGCATATGACATTAAGTATGAACCAAGAACTGCCATTAAGTCCCAAGCTTTAGTTGACTTTGTGGCTAATTTTAGTAGTGATCTACAAAGAGAAGCTGAATTGGAGGTACAACAACTTGAGGAGACCAAGGATCCTTGGACACTCTTAACAGATGGAGCTTCAAATATTAAGGGAACTGGACTAGGCTTACTACTAAAATCGCCACGGGGGGAAATTATACCCCAATCCATTGCATCTGAATTCCAAACTGCCAATAATGGATCAGGTACCTTCAAGTGCATTTAGCTAAGCAAAGGATCAGGTATCTTCAAGTGTATGTAGATTCATTATTAATTACTAATTATTATAATGGTTCATATACTGTCAAAGGAGAAAAGCTAATCAAATATTTAAAGATAGTCAGGAAACTGACATATTCTTTTGGGCTTGTCCCCAGTTTGTTAGGCTTGTCCCCAGTTTGTTGGGCTTGTCCCCGGTCTATTTGCTTTTTTCAGTTTGACAAAGGTACCTAGAGAAGAGAATGCAGAAGCAGATGCTTAAGCTAACCTTTGATCATCCCTAAAGATGCCAGAGGATGTCAAGATACCTATCATCCATGTTTTGTCTCCTGCAATTGAAGAAAATGAAGCAATGGAGATAGTGGAGGACGCTGCAATTGTACCTAGTAATGATGCAGTCAAATTCAGGATCCTGGATCCTTCCAATTTTACATCTTGAAATGGGAAATTCCCACAGGGGAAAAACCTAAAGCCTTCAAGATTAAGGTATCCCAATTCACCATATTAAATAACATGTTATATAAGATATCTCTTGCAGGTCCCTATCTACTATGCATTGAGGATCCTGAGATCCAAGAAGTCTTGAAGGATTTTCATGAAGGAGAATATGGAAATCACACCGGGGGGCAGAGCACTATTTTCAAGGATCCTCAGAACAGGATATTACTGGCCTACAATGAAGAAGAATGCTATGGAATATGCAACGAAATGTGATGCTTGCCAAAGACATAGTAACATTTTTACATCAACCAACGGAACCTCTGCATCCTATATCCTCCTTTTAGCCATTCATGAGATGGGGAATAGATATAGTATGCAAGCTTCCCAAGGCACCAGGAGGAAAGGTGCTCATGCTAGCCATGATAGACTATTTCTCTAAATGGATAGAAGCAGAAGCTTTTACTCAATTCTGAGAAAAGGAAGTTATATCCTTCATTAAGCGAAACATTATTACTAGATTTGGAATTCCTTCTGAAATTATTTGTGATAATGGATCCCAATTTATTGGGAGTAGAACTACTAACTTTTGTGACAGATGGCAAGTTATCAACAAAGAATGGCTGTAGGATATAAGAAGAATGGCAGGATCAGAAGATTTCAAGTTGGTGATTTTGTGCTAAGGAAAGCATTACAGAATACCACGAATCCTGCTGATGGCAAGTTAGCACCAAAGTGGGAAGGTCCCTATCTCATTAATGTCACACCCCGACCCGCAGCGGAATAAGAGTCGGGGCATAATTGGGTTATCACCAAAGCTCATGATATTTACTAATATGTTTCATATTTATTAAAGTCAAAGTTACATTTCCAAATATCCAAACATGTCCTTACAATACAAAGAAAATAAACCAAACATAACAATCCCAAACTCTAAATCATTTTATTCTTCTAGTCCAATCCTAAGTGTTTCTTGCTGCAGCTGGTTCACCTGTATCATGTGTAAAAAATGGGGGTTTTGGGGTCAACATAAGTTGGCGAGTGAACCTTGTTAGATAAACATTTGTTATTGATTTTCTTGTTAGTTTATCAATGAAAAATTGTGCATAATCATAAATGAGCAAATGTAAATAACCAAGCAGTAGCAATAGCAATCACAACTATAACATACAATAACACATGATAGCATACATTAACATACCAACATCATACGATAAATAACATGAATGAAACTGTGTGATCAAGGCTCAATCAAACGGAGCCGATCGTATTGCATGTACTGAAAATGATAAATGTCTGTGCGATCAAGGCTCAATCAAACGGAGCCGATCGTATGTGGGCACGCCAGGTTCACGCTCATAATGTATTGGGGAACATGCTCAACGCTCATAATGTAATGGGGAGCGGCGGCCTATGAAATTGCATGTACTGAAATAATAAATTGAATCTAACAATAACCACACAAACAGTTGTAACAAGCTGAATACACAAGTTCATGATATGATGTATGCACAAGGTTTAAATATAATATATAGTAAGACACAAGATACACCCCAAAACGTGATTAAAACGGGGAATTTGTAAAGAGTCACTCACATTGGG
This sequence comes from Scalesia atractyloides, assembly GCA_947069175.1. NCBI lineage: Eukaryota > Viridiplantae > Streptophyta > Magnoliopsida > Asterales > Asteraceae > Scalesia > Scalesia atractyloides. The sequence continues at coordinate 39,832,906 of CAMTDV010000014.1, read as the reverse complement.
TGCGTTTGATTGGAGATGATGAGATGCGTACGAGTCGGGAGAGTTGAACAACGAGAATTACTAACCGAAATAATAACGGAAAAATATAGTAAATGAGTGGATTTTTATTAAGGATTTTAATGGAATTTTTAGATATATTTTTGTGAGTTTAAGGCTATTTTCTATCTTTATAAATATTACTTTTAAGTATTTTTAATTGATTTTTAAATTAAAATAAATAATAAATAAAAAAAATTGTTTATTTTTGCGTTGACCGTTGACTTGTTGACCTGTTGACCGGTTTCGGTCAGTGTGCATGTATGCGCTGGGTGAGACTCGAACCCGAGACCTCCCGTTCGCGTGCACGCAGCTCTACCAACTGAGCTACGTGTCTAACCCGAAATAATCTTGTTTTTAATTATATTTATATACTAATTCGATTTATTCAAAATTCAATTTGTTTTTTAAAAAAGATTTTAAATCATCGAACCGGTGCCGTTAACCAGACTCGAACGCGTGACGTGCGACTTAGTGTTGCACACAGTCCACCGCTGGACTGTGTGTCTAACCTGGTTAATATTTCGGTTTTTATTATACTTAACAACTAACGGAGTTAACCCGGTTCAGCTTTAAACAAAAAGGCATTTTATTACATAGAGGGTGGTGTATCAGGGATCGAACTCGTGACGTGTGCGTATTATTTGCACACAGTCCACCGCTGGACTGTGTGTCTAACCCGTTTAAAAATTCCAATTTTAATTATACTTATAGTGTTATCACAGTTCATCTTCTTCGTTGGATTTTACCGACAGCAGATTACACCATTAAATCTTGTTAATTCGATTGTTAAACATTGCACAGACTAATATGAGATAGCAGAGATGATAATTAGAGGAAAACATACCGGTGAACGATTGAGTACAGAGTTCCGGCAAGGCGTCGGTCTCTGTTTTTAAGAACTTCAACTGAGCAAATCAATTAATCGTTTTGATTAGCTAATCATGAAATTGAAGTGCTAAACAAACGTTAACGGTGTGTTTAAAGGTCCTTACCGTTTCACAGACGAAGACAAAGATTTCCAGAAATTTTCCGGCGAACTGGAATTATCTGATAACAGTGTCTGAATTCGATCTCAAGTGAAAGGTTTGAGTTAGAAATAGCTTAACAACTGTTATACTACGACGGTATTGAAGAACTTACCGATTTGAGGAAAAATACGGTTTTCCGGCGAACTTGCAGAATTTTCCGGCGAGTTGATTTAAGCTTTCTGATGGACCGAATGTGTGACGAAAGTGAAATGGAATGTTTGTATGATGTTTCTGAGTCGCGAGAGGGGTCTTGATTGAAGTAATTCAGACATTGATTATTTTCGGTTATAAAAGCCGATCATGATCAAAATTGAAGTTCATTCAAATCCGAATTGATTAAAATCGTCGGTGCATCGGTTATAAACCTGAAATCGCGATTATTCAAACGTTTAGACGGTTGAATAGCCGATTTCAGTTTTTCAGTTGGCGCAAACCGGTTTATCTGGGTTTGTATATAAGAATCATTTGTTTCCTAGAGTTGACAGAAAACAAACAAGTGGCGGAGTGGTGATGTGTGTGTGTGTGTTAAGTCTTTAGATTTCCAATTTCTGGCTGACCCGGGTTCGAGCCCCGGCAGCAACATTTTATTTTTATTTATTTTGTTTTCACTTTTTATCAAATATAATTTTTATAGTTTAGTTTGTTTATTAATTATGTATCATTAAAAATCAAAATAACCATAAATATACAACGTGACATTTATAACTTGATATTCGATTACAAAACGAAGCGGGTTTTGGAAACCCGTTTTTGACAAATGTTACAGTATCCCCTACTTTTAGGAATTTCGTCCCGAAATTTAAATAGTTGAAGTAGTAGGAAAAAGATGCGGGTATTTTTCACGCATTGAGTCTTCACGTTCCCAAGTAAACTCAGGTCCCCGTTTCGACTCCCAGCGAACCCTAACAATTGGAATGCGACTTCGTCATAAACGTTTCTCCCCGAAGTCCATGATCTCTACTGGTCTTTCAATAAAATGCATAGATTCGTCAATCTGAATATCTTCCAGAGGAATGTGGAGGTTTTCATCAGCGAGGCACTTCTTCAAGTTCGACACGTGGAATGTGGGATGAATCCTATTGAGTTCTTCTGGTAGATCAAGCTTGTATGCTACAGTTTCGAGTATCTTGAAAGGTCCTACGTAGCGTGGTGCTAGCTTGCCTTTTTGACCAAAACGAACTACTCCCTTCCACGGTGATACTTTTAGAAGTACATGATCACCAATGTTAAACTCTAAAGGCTTCCGTCGTTTATCTGCATAACTCTTTTGACGACTTTGAGCCGCTAGAAGATTGTTTCGGATCTGATGGATCTTGTCTGTGGTTTCTTGGATCAATTCTGGACCAGTGATTTGAGCTTCCCCAATTTCGTGCCAACATACTGGAGATCGGCACTTACGACCATATAAGGCTTCAAAAGGTGCCATGCCGATGCTTGAATGATAGCTGTTGTTGTACGAAAATTCGACTAATGGTAGATGAGCGTCCCAATTTCCCTTGAAGTCTATAACACATGCTCGAAGCATATCTTCCAGAGTTTGAATGGTGCGTTCAGATTGACCATCAGTTTGAGGATGATAGGGCGGTACTGAGATCTAATCGCGTACCCATAGCGGCTTGTACTGCTTGCCATGTTCGTGAAGTGAAACGACCATCACGATCAGAAATAATGCTTAACGGTACCCCATGTCGGCTTACGATTTCGCTGATATAAATACGAGCAAGCTTTTCGTTCTTGAAATCTTCGCGGATAGGAATAAAGTGAGCTGATTTTGTAAGTCGGTCAATTATTACCCATATAGTGTTATACCCACCAGAAGTGCGAGGTAACCCGGTAATGAAGTCTATGGTTATATTTTCCCACTTCCATACAGGTATTTCAGGTTGGACCAGAAGTCCTGAGGGTCTTTGGTGTTCAGCTTTCACCTTGGAACATGTAAGGCACTTAGAAACAAAAACAGCAATATCCTTTTTCATTCCAGGCCACCAATAGGTATATCGTAGGTCTTGATACATCTTATCGGCTCCTGGGTGTATAGAGTATCGCGTTTTGTTAGCTTCCTTCATAAGAATTTCACGAAGATTGTTGTGGCTAGGAATCCAGATACGATCAGGTAGTACAGAATACCGTCAGATTTAGTTTCAATTTTAAGTTCAGCTTCACAGGACATCTCCTTTCGTACAGCATCTTCCGTTACTGAAACATGTTGGGCTTCTCGAATTTGATCTTTAATGTCAGTTATGATTTGCGAACATAGAAGACGAATGGAGTTCGCATAACCCTTTCGACTAAGTGCATCGGCCACCACATTTGCTTTGCCAGGGTGGTATCGAATTTCACAGTCGTAGTCATTTAGAAGTTCGACCCATCTTCGTTGCCTCATGTTTAACTCCTTTTGATTGAAGATATGTTGAAGACTCTTGTGGTCAGTGTATATTTCACACTTAGTACCATAGAGATAATGTCTCCATATCTTAAGAGCGAACACAACGGTTCCAAGTTCTAGGTCATGGGTGGTGTAGTTCTTCTCATGCGTCTTGAGTTGTCTCGAAGCATAAGCTATAACTTTTCCTCTTTGCATCAGAACGCAGCCTAATCCTTGCCCTGACGCGTCGCAATAGACCACGAAATCATCACAACCTTCAGGAAGAGTAAGGATTGGTGCATCACAAAGTTTTTGTTTAAGAGTTTCGAAGGCTTCTTCTTGCTTGGGTCCCCATATGAAAGGTTTTCCCTTATGAGTTAAAGCCGTGAGTGGTACAGCAATGCGTGAGAAGTTTGAGATGAATCGACGATAATAACCAGCCAAACCCAGAAAAGATCTTACTTCAGTTGGTGTACGTGGCGCTTGCCATTCTTGTACCGCTTTGATCTTTGAGGGGTCGACATGTATTCCCTTGTCATTGACTACATGTCCGAGGAATTGCACCTCTTTTAACCAGAATTCGCTTTTGGAGAATTTGGCGTAAAGCTTTTCCTTCTCTAGAAGTGTAAGGATGAGTTGAAGATGACGCTCATGATCAGACTTAGACTTTGAATAAATAAGAATGTCGTCGATGAAAACTATAACAAATCGATCAAGATAAGGTTTGCAGACTCTGTTCATTAGGTCCATGAAGACTGCTGGAGCGTTGGTTAAACCAAATAGACCATAACGAGTTCGGAATGCGGTCTTTGGGACGTCTTCTTCATGTACTCTAAGTTGATGATAACCAGATCGAAGGTCGATTTTGGAAAAGTAGCTGGCACCTTGAAGTTGGTCAAGAAGATCATCAATGCGAGGTAATGGATAGCGATTCTTGATTGTTAATTTGTTGATCTCTCTGTAGTCGATGCACATACGAAACGATCCATCTTTCTTCTTTACAAAAAGGACAGGTGCACCCCAAGGCGATGAGCTAGGACGTACGAATCCCTTGTCAGTCAACTCTTGTAATTGACTGGCTAGCTCTTGCATTTTAGAGGGGGCTAACCTATAAGGAGACTTTGCAACTGGTGTAGCACCAGGTATAAGATCAATACGGAATTCGACTTCTCTAACTGGAGGAAGTCCTGAAATGTCATCAGGAAAAACTTGCGGGAAATCTTTTACTACTGGGATGTCTTCAAGTTTCTTCTCCATGGTTTCCCTTGTTGATGATATGAGCTAAAAACGTGACATAATTTTTGCGAAGATATTTTTGGGCTTGAAGACAAGACATTAAGCTAAGCCCCTTCGACGAGGTTTCTCCAAGGATTCGAAGAGTCTGACCGTTTGAAAGAGGAATACGTATAAATTTTTCGCGACATACAAACTTCTGCCTGATGTTGACTGAGCCAGTACATACCAATTATGATATCAAAACTTCCCAGCTTCATAGGAATAAGGTCGACTGAGAAATCGTGGTCGTTTAAGGTGAGTGTACAGTTGCGTATAATAGAGTTTAATGAAACTGGTTTCCCGTCAGCAACTTCTACTGTTATGGATTCCATGAGCTTATCCCGATTTTGGTTTAAGACAGGTTCAAATTCTAAGGACACAAAACTTCTATCCGCACCAGTATCAAATAACATAGACGCATATCTACCATTTATAAGGAACGTACCGTTAACCACATTGCCGTCAGCTCTAGCCTGATTAGCGTTGATATTGAAAGCTCTTCCTCTTGCAGGTGGAGGAGCTTGGTCGCTTGATTCACCGGGTTGGCTTGGGCCTGAGCATGGATAATGTTTACCAACCTTGGACAAGTGTTTCTGAAATGGCTTGGGTCTCCGCAGTTGTAGCAAGCCCGCATAGGTTGACCCATAGGATAATTGGGTTGGTAATATGTTTGGGCTACATGTTGGGCGGGTGGATATTGTAGGGGTTGTTGGGTTGACCCATTAATTGTTGGTGGGTTTGGGTTGAAGGCTGGTGGCGGTTCGTTCGCTGAGGCATGCAGCAGGTTTGAACAGTATGACCCTCGCGACCACAGCCGGTGCAATGTTGGCAAGGATAATCAGGAGAATGGTGATATTGGCAACGGTTGCATTTTGGTAACGGGCCAGAGTATGGTCTTTTGTATGGTGCAGGTGAAGGAGCGACCTGGGTAATGGGTGCAGCAGGAATTGGGAGGTTGGTTTGTGTAACGGCGAAGTTTCTGGTGTTGCGCTTCCTCTTGTTAGCAAACTTAGAGGAGGAGATGGAATGGTTTGAAGTTTGACCCTCAACAGGGGCTTTCTTTTTCTCTTCTTTAAACTTCCCGTTGCGAATTTGATTCTCGGTCAGTTCAGTTGCTAGCTCCATAGCAGCTTCAAGTGTTACCGGTGAAATGCTGAGAACTGAATCTTGAATTTTCGAGGAAGTCCTCGAATATAATGCTCGATCAGACGATAAGTTGGGGTAAACAAATTTGGAACTATTTGGTTCAACTCCAAGAACCTCTTGTTGTAGGTGGTGTGATCTCCCTCCTTCTGCTTTAAAGAATGAAATTCGTCCTCCAACTTTTAATTTCACTCCTAGGACAGAAACGCCTAGTCATGATTTCTCTTAACTCTCCCAAGTTAAGGCCATTGCATCATCAATTCCCTCTCTTCCCTTTTTCAGTATTCCACCAAGTGAGAGCTACCCCAAATAGTCTCCCGGTGGCGTATCGAACCTTGCGATCCTCAGGACAATCGCAGTTGAGGAAGGTGTTTTCCATTTCCTCGAACCAATGGAGGAGAGCAGTGACACCTTTGGTCCCTTCAAATTTAGGAGGATCACAAGATTTGAAATTTTTGTATGAGCACTTGCTGGTAGGAGGGTTGTCGATGTTCTGGTCATTCTGTTGGGGAGGATTAGTGGGATTTGTGGCGAGGCTTGTTGTACTTGGACCACAATGTCAGGCAGTATCGTGGCCATTTGTTTCGCGATGTGTGTGGCCAAGCGTTCCTGAGACCTTCCTGATCTTATACCTCCTCGTTGTTGTCTGGACGACATCTACAGGAACATACATAAGAAGATTGTGAGTTTATGGAGTCTTTTTAGGTGTCATGTGTCTTTAAGAAAAATGAAAATAACATAAATATCAATAATGCAACTACATCCATAGGATGTCTTGGGTTTGCTCATGTTGGCCTCAAATGTCCCCCATACCTTCACCTGTATAGTCATGTGGGCCCCCATGGCTATTGGCTTGGTAAGATTCACATTAGTATTAGCAATTTAACACTCGCATCACCCGAATGCAAACCACAAAATATGTTTACGAGATGTATAGTCAGAATGTGTCCAGGTGTAGACACAATGACAACTCAAAGTGGGGTTAGCTCACACGACGTTTGGTATAGCATGCTTTGGCCTAATAGGCACTTCGTACTCTCATCGTTAGTCCCCAGGTAGGCAAACTGGTCCTTTATTTTGGATTTATACGAATGCCAGCCTAGACAGGACGTTCCGACTACGGTATTGGTACCCTTCCAGTTACTACATGCCCGTCATGAGAACTCACTTTGATGAGATTTGAAAACACAAAAATCATTGGAAAAGCAATCATGATGTGGTGTGTGCTTTCATGGATGTGATATGTTATGAGAATATGATTCATGATAGGCATTATATGATAATATATACTTATGAACATGCTTGCATAACATTGAATGTAACACTTAACATGAAACATATAAACATCATGAAATTTGGCATGTAACACACAAAAATCTTAAAAATTTCTAATCAACTATAGTATAGGCTCTAAGGGTCTAATAACCTATCCTATATCCCTATAGTCATGGCTCTGATACCAATCTGTCACACCCCGACCCGCAGCGGAATAAGAGTCGGGGCATAATTGGGTTATCACCAAAGCTCATGATATTTACTAATATGTTTCATATTTATTAAAGTCAAAGTTACATTTCCAAATATCCAACATGTCCATACAATACAAAGAAAATAAACCAAACAAAACAATCCCAAACTCTAAATCATTTTATTCTTCTAGTCCAATCCTAAGTGTTTCTTGCTGCAGCTGGTTCACCTGTATCATGTGTAAAAAATGGGGGTTTTGGGGTCAACATAAGTTGGCGAGTGAACCTTGTTAGATAAACATTTGTTATTGATTTTCTTGTTAGTTTATCAATGAAAAATTGTGCATAATCATAAATGAGCAAATGTAAATAACCAAGCAGTAGCAATAGCAATCACAACTATAACATACAATAACACATGATAGCATACATTAACATACCAACATCATACGATAAATAACATGAATGAAACTGTGCGATCAAGGCTCAATCAAACGGAGCCGATCGTATTGCATGTACTGAAAATGATAAATGTCTGTGCGATCAAGGCTCAATCAAACGGAGCCGATCGTATGTGGGCACGCCAGGTTCACGCTCATAATGTAATGGGGAACATGCTCAACGCTCATAATGTAATGGGGAGCGGCGGCCTATGAAATTGCATGTACTGAAATAATAAATTGAATCTAACAATAACCACACAAACAATTGTAACAAGCTGAATACACAAGTTCATGATATGATGTATGCACAATGGTTTAAATATAATATATAGTAAGACACAAGATACACCCCAAAACGTGATTAAAACGGGGAATTTGTAAAGATTCACTCACATTGGGTGCGTTTGATTGGAGATGATGAGATGCGCACGAGTCGGGAGAGTTAAACAACGAGAATTACTAACCTAAATAATAACGGAAAAATATAGTAAATAAGTGGATTCTTATTAAGGATTTTAATGGAATTTTTAGATATATTTTTGTGAGTTTAAGGCTATTTTCTATCTTTATAAATATTATTTTAAGTATTTTTAATTGATTTTTAAATTAAAATAAATAATAAATAAAAAAATTTGTTTATTTTTGCGTTGACCGTTGACCGTTGACCGTTGACTTGTTGACCTGTTGACCGGCTCGGTCAGTGTGCATGTATGCGCTGGGTGAGACTCGAACCCGAGACCTCCCGTTCGCGTGCACGCAGCTCTACCAACTGAGCTACGTGTCTAACCCGAAATAATCTTGTTTTTAATTAAATTTATATACTAATTCGATTTATTCAAAATTCATTTGTTTTTTAAAAAAGATTTTAAATCATAGAACCGGTGCCGTTAACCAGACTCGAACGCGTGACGTGCGACTTAGTGTTGCACACAGTCCACCGCTGGACTGTGTGTCTAACCTGGTTAATATTTCGGTTTTTATTATACTTAACAACTAACGGAGTTAATCCGGTTCAGCTTTAAACAAAAAGGCATTTTATTACATAGAGGATGGGTGTATCAGGGATCGAACTCATGACGTGTGCGTATTATTTGCACACAGTCCACCGCTGGACTGTGTGTCTAACCCGTTTAAAATACCAATTTTAATTATACTTATAGTGTTATCACAGTTCATCTTCTTCGTTGGATTTTACCGACAGCAGATTACACCATTAAATCTTGTTAATTCGATTGTTAAACATTGCACAGACTAATATGAGATAGCAGAGATGATAATTAGAGGAAAACATACCGGTGAATGATTGATTACAGAGTTCCGGCAAGGTTTCAGTCTCTGTTTTTAAGAACTTCAACTGAGCAAATCAATTAATCGTTTTGATTAGCTAATCATGAAATTGAAGTGCTAAACAAACGTTAACCGTGTGTTTGAAGGTCCTTACCGTTTCACAGACGAAGATAAAGATTTCCAGAAATTTTCCGGCGAACTGGAATTATCTGATAACAGTGTCTGAATTCGATCTCAAGTGAAAGGTTTGAGTTAGAAATAGCTTAACAACTGTTATACTACGACGGTATTGAAGAACTTACCGATTTGAGGAAAAATACGGTTTTCCGGCGAACTTGCAGAATTTTCCGGCGAGTTGATTTAAGCTTTCTGATGGACCGAATGTGTGACGAAAGTGAAATGGAATGTTCGTATGATGTTTCTGAGTCGCGAGAGGGGTCTTGATTGAAGTAATTCAGACATTGATTATGTTCGGTTATAAAAGCCGATCATGATCAAAATTGAAGTTCATTCAAATCCGAATTGATTAAAATCGTCGGTGCATCGGTTATAAACCTGAAATCGCGATTATTCAAACGTTTAGACGGTTGAATAGCCGATTTCAGTTTTTCAGTTGGCGTAGCCGGTTTATCTGGGTTTGTATATAAGAATCATTTGTTTCCTAGAGTTGACAGAAAACAAACAAGTGGCGGAGTGGTGATGTGTGTGTGTGTTAAGTCTTTGGATTTCCAATTTCTGGCTGACCCGGGTTCGAGCCCCGGCAGCAACATTTTATTTTTATTTATTTTGTTTTCACTTTTTATCAAATATAATTTTTATAGTTTAGTTTGTTTATTAATTATGTATCATTAAAAATCAAAATAACCATAAATATACAACGTGACATTTATAACTTGATATTCCATTACAAAACGGAGCGGGTTTTGGAAACCCGTTTTTGACAAATGTTACAATTAAAGCTGAAGATGGAAAGGGGGCATATCGTTTGCTGACCATGGATGGTGATCTCCTGCCAAGAGCGTCGAATGCTATTCATTAAAAGAAGTACTTTATATAGCAAGGATCAAGGATCCTTAGAGATTCTGATATCTAGTCCAGATCGAAGAATCCTAAAAGGATATATGATCCTTTCTTTGGTAACATTCTTCTAATGCTTTTATTCTTATTATACTTTTTACTTATTATAAAGTAAGGGTGTTGAATTTTCAACATTCGATCTTATCAAGCTTCAAGTTTTGCAGAATTTTCACAAAGATTCAAGTGGTTGGCCAACCCTCCAAAGTTTTTGGGTTTATCCCCAGTTTTTGGGCTTGTCCCCAGCTTAAGGTATCCAATACCTTCTACGGTTTAAAGGTTTTCACCTTTCACACGAATTAGGTTTTGACACCCCGCCAGTAGCACACACTATCCAAGTATAGTTCGAGGCAATGGGACCAGTACCCGCTTTAGGGGTGACAATTTCATTGTTGTTGGCTATATGTAGGATCTCAAGTATAATGATAGACGTACCATACATCCATTCCTAAGGTTTCTAACGTTTTTACGTTAGCTAAGGTTTTGGCATTTTCATGTCACTTACGATGGGCTAGTCGCCAGTTTGAGCCATACGCCAGTATCCTAAGGTTTCTAACGTTTTCACGTTAGCTTAAGCTTTGGGCTTGTCCCCAGTTTGTTGGGCTTGTCCCCAGTTTATTGGGCTTGTCCCCAATTATCATGGGCTTGTCCCCAGTTGTTTGGGCTTGTCCCCGGTTGTTTAGGCTAGTCCCCAGTTTGTTTGGCTTAGTCCCAAGTTGATTTCAACAGGTTTTGGAGCCTCGAAGATTCACAAGTTGATTCAAAAAGGATCCTGGATCCTTAAAGTTTATCCAACGGTGGCTTATTTGTTTATACAAAGGTAGTTCCTAAGGATTCAAAATCCTAACTTGGATTTTCTGGTATGCTTTATTCTCATACTTGTTTATCTTATTGACTTCACCCAAAACCTTGCAATTAAGGGTATATGACTTATTTATTTGTATCTAATCAGATTTTGTCTATGATTATTTAATACCAGAATTGACAAATGTTTAACAACATGAATTTTTCTAAATTCTTATAATGTCAAACTTATGATTTTTCATATACAATCTATTTGAATGTGGAAACACAAGCATATCAAGTAACCTTTACCAAACAAATGAACAACACCAAGTATAGTTAAAAGGTTAAAATTTCTATCAAAACCCTGTTAAGGTTACTAAAATGCTCAAAACCGGGCTTCTACTAGCTCTGTGGCTGGTCCATTCGGGTTTATACAGGGTATTACTAATTGTTTTAAGTGCAGGAAGGTTAAGAACGAAGGGTCAAAAAGGCTTCATCCTCCACAAACAGAAGGATTTTCTGATCCTTAAAGAGAAGGGAGTATTCTTTAATCCTATATTTCGCAATGATGAGTGTAGCAGGTTTTAGCAGTGGCATCAGGCAGTGTAACGGCTAGTCCGCATCCAATGGAAATATGAAAGACTTGATTCACATCTTATCTGCCATATTTGGGGGCAATTGTTAGGGCATAGATTTTTATAACTATGGATCATGTATCCTGAAGCGTTGCCTGGATCACATATCCTTAGCGGACGGTGCAGGGACTCGGAGGATCAAGGATCCTTAACGTTACTTATGATTTCTAACAATTATCAATGTTTTTAATGCTTATACGCAGGTAATGGACGACGTGGACTTAGTCTTTGCTAGAATTTCGTCGAATATGCTTCATGGAGCACGTGCTTGATGAAGAATATCCGTTATGGAGAACATGGGAGGACTTGCACATTTTTCGGATAGTTAGTTACATGATATTTTATGAAATATATATGGGGATAATGAGCTCATTAGGGACAATCAATCAGCCACTTGTACACCTGCAACTCTCGAAATCTCTCTCTCAAACACACTAGCAAACACTTGTATTGAGCTTCATTATCATCCGAAGTTGTATTAATCTTAACATTATTGTTCAATATAGTTGGTGATCGATAGTTTCCATCAGACGAGGTTTTTATGTCGGAGATCTTCATCGATCAAGGGCTTTTTCCTCGTATAAATCTCTGTGTTCATCGTCGTTTATATTTCATATTTGTTCACACAATTGTTCATCATTGCACTCAACCTCACAAAATCAGATTTGGTTACATTATCCTTATTGTGATTTTTGACCAAAACACTAAGTTATGGTCATTTTATGACCATGATTATGTTTAGAATATTGCCTAAAGTTTCGTGACTCGATTCCTAAGAAATCCGAGTTTTTACATAAGTTCCATAAAAGTCTTTAAAACCTTGCAAAAAGGTCCTTTTGTGCAAGATTAAGATTTTAAACACTTATAAACCTACATTTGAAGTTGTTACTGATTTGTAATTTTAAACTAATTTTATTAATGTTTATAATCTGATCAAAACTTAATTTTTATAAAGAAATGTGTTTACGACACATAAAGGACTAAAATGCCCTTTTCGGCATTTTAGAAAGATTAAACTTGATGTTATGAAAAAGATGAAATATTTTCTGATGTAATATGGTAAGTATGACCAATTGGGATATTTATTCAGTTTAATACCTGGATAAAAGTCTAAAGATCAGCTAATCGCCGCAAAATGACGAAACTACCCTTTCTACGGAAAATCACTTAAATCCATTCTTTTGTAATCAAAATTTGAACTTACTAATATAATAAGTTATACGGCATGATTTTGATATATATAAAACAGGTCCTAACTTCTGTTTAATTCAAATTATCGGTTTAACGGGTATTAGCGACTTTTACGCTTTGTGGCACATAGTATGGTTTAAAACCCTAACTATGAACCGAGACTTGTTACCTATAGATTTATAAACTTATTTTCATCATAAAAACAGTAAGCACAAGTCCCGAACTCAGAATCCCAAATTTGGCTTCAAAGCTATGTCTGAAATGACTAAAATGCCCTACGGGACATAGTATGTTTCAAAATCATCAAACACATATATATTTGACATCCTACTGTTATAACATGATAAAATATATGTTTTTACAAAATATTTAAGGTCATATCATCAGATTCACTTTAAACATCTTTTATAAGCCTAAAAATGACCAAAATGCCCTTGTAGGGCATAAATCGGTTTTAAATATAACTCGGGCCTATCCTTACAAATGTTACTGATTTTATAATATATTTTAAACATATCTCATTATGGAACTTATATACAACTCCTACGGTTACCCAGTTTCGCTTATACGCGTTCGGTTAAACATACGTAGCTAGTTTACGTATTTAAACCAAGACGGGTTTAACTTTGTCCATTCCTTATCAAAATCCAGAATGTTATTGGTCTTCCCATATTATACAAGTCTATGACTTGTCGGGTCCAATTAATATTCTATTCCGGTCACCGCTTAATCTAGCGTATCGTACCTTATCACAATTTAGCGTAAGACTAACCGGTCCAAGTCTAGGACTTAACTAAGGACCCGTTAGCATTCTAATATTGGTTATAAATTACCATCACTCCAGACTGAATGCCTCTCAGTAGATTGCTCCTATACTTGCTTTGGAATACGGCTGAATTTGGATTACTTGCGAACTTCAATTCAGGTAAATACTCTTAACTTATTTTCCCTATACGGGCTTGGGATACAGTAGACTACTACCGCTTGGTCGGGTATGGGATAATGTTTTATCCAGTTGTGATAATTAACTGAAATCTTACATACCCGGTTTTGATCTGTTTTGACTAAAACTAAAACATTGAGGGTGGCTTGATCGTGTCTGGGATATCCTTGGCTCACTAAATTGGTAGTGACCACGACAATATAGCATGGCGTGTAGGCATACACTGGGTAATTGCTATCCTGCTTTCTGTGTGAAAATTCAGAGTGGTGTGTCAGTCGATCATGTCTTGGTTTTTGTACCGGGCCTCATATGTAAAAGCCAGCATGTAAAACTGTATACAAGGTCCTTTGTACTATCCCAAGTTATTTAAGAAATGCACTACGTGTGACAAAAACCATTTTCGAAAAGGTTTTCAAAATGAGTCGGTTGAGCGTATTTAACATGTAAACTAACGTATTTTCAAAAGCTTAAGTTACAGGTTGCAAGTACGGAATAGGCCGGGAGCTGCGGGGCGAATAACCAAGGAGTTGCGACCTTAGGAAATTGCCTGTTTATAGTCTGTTATCTTTTTGTATGTATTTCGATCCGCTTGTGGATCTAGTTACAACCATGTCTGTATATATTTATTTTGGACACTAGACATTATCGGTTGTAATAGTTTATTTACTCCAGACTTCTGTTGTGTTATGCTTATTTGGTTATGATGATATCAACTGTACGTCACGATACTCCCCACCGGGCCCACCGGTAGACACGTGGATGTCGGGGTGTGACAGACGATGGAGAGTCCTTCACGGCACAATCGACATAGGGACGACTATAGCTAATGCTAACGTAAGAGTTTTAAAGGTACTTTTGATGGCTTTGGTGTTGCTAGATTCTGAGTGCGAACTCAACGATTCTTTTTGCTTTTTGTCTTGTGATGAATACTTCGTTTTCATCACAAGCTCTATTTCTTTTAATTTTTGAAGAATTCTCTCTTCTAGTTGACATATTTCGAAGGAGACAATGTTGTGTAGAAGAGGAGGTTGAGAGCATTCGGTTGGATAGTAATGATTGTTTTTACTTTCGCCCATCTTAAGGTGATTATCACAGGAAAACGATGGGTCTGCTAAATAGTGGGGTTCAGAATTCAGGGTGCAACATTCTAAATCTTGATGGAACCCTCCACATAGTTGACACCATTCACCATAAGAGTGGCGAAAGCAAAAGTAATCGATATCATTTGTCACAGATTACCAACCGTTGGGATCAGACGGCCCTGTTTTCAGTAGTTGGGTGTCGAGCACGGCCCCATGTTTGTGTGACACGGCCCCGTGGTTAGCTACTGTCTAACTAAAAACAGATTTTGTTTCTGCTGTTATTGGATACAGGGGCGTGTTGATTGGACACGACCCTGTGCTGCAGCCTGCAGAAATTGCAGATTTTGCTAAAAAACTGTAAAAATCCTAAAAGAAAGAAAAAATGTTAAAAATAATTAGGCCGCTGATTTTAAACTTTCTTAAAATCCTTGTGTCCCCGACAACGGCGCCAAAAACTCAGTGTACGTTAAGCGTGATATAATTTTATTAATATTTTAAGTCCATTTTATGCATTAGTCAAGTTTTGAATTTATAAAAATGATATTGTACTAACACTAAACACACACTTAGGCAAGTGCCCCATCGTGAGCGTGGTATAGTGTTGGTAAGATACCGAGGTCGACCAAGGAAACAAAAAGCTTTTAATACCGGTTTATCATCAACGTCTAATCGTTACGAATATTTGGATAAAAGTTTAAACATAAAAGTAAATAAAAAGTAAATAAAATGAAATACAAATAGATAAGATAGAATCACTTGGATCCAACTCCTCTTTAATGTATCTTTTGATGATTTTTGCACTTTCGGACTTTTCAAGAGCTTATCTTAGTTAAAGTAGCTGGCCCATCTTTTGAAGGCGACGTTACCCTCAACCCAGTGGTTTGAGTCAGCAGGGATACAATCCCAAAGGGTCAGAATATTGAAAGATAATTAAATAAGTTATTAATGCGAAAGTGGTAGGCCTCTCTTTTGAAGGAGAAGTTACCCTCGGCTAAAGTGGTTTGAGTCAGCAAGGACACAATCCCAAGAAGCCGGTCTAAAGTTTTAATATGAGGGGTTCAAGCTATTCGTACCCCCGCCATCCAATACCGTGGGATATTGAAGGAGGTCCTAGTAAGGTTGAACCAAGTCCTCGCAGGATCTTTACACTGAACGAGACAAGAACTTTACCAAACCACCCTTCTAACCCCCTTCCAAGTAGTTAACGTGCTTTATATAGACCATAAAGATACGAATGAGCAAATCAATGACATCATGAAGAAATTGTTAGGAAAATTCACTTTCAACATAAGAAACTAGTTATTAAAGTCATTAAACATACCTAATTAAAAAGTGCTGAAAGATTAAAAATCAAAAGTAATACATTAAAGACTTGTCTTCACCAAGTGATGTAAGAGATTAGCCAAGTATGACCTTTGTTTGACAAGAACTCTTACTATCAATCTTGGATCCCGAGACTACTACACACTCTAAAGATGATAGATGGATGTTGGTGGTGGATGTTGGTGTTGTAGTGGTGGTGGAATGGTGGCAAAGTGAGAGAGAAGTGGTTTGCCAAGGGATGCCTTTGAAGAACCAAGCACCCCTATTTATAGTCAGAACAGTACCCCGGCCATGGCCCCGTGTCTAGTGGGCACGGCCCGTGAACGGCTTCTTCTCTTCCTTCATTAATTGCAGCTGTCAGCAGAGGGCCCCACACAACCCCGTGTCTTCTGGGCACGGCCCCGTTGTCAACTCTTCATTATACTATCAAGATTCTGCAAATTGAGAGTTGACCACGCCCCATGGTGAGCTGGGCACGGCCCCGTGGTGGGCGTAGAAGCTTCTGCAGGTTTTGTCTTTAAGTGCATTGGTTGACCATGCCCCATGCCTGGCTGGGCACGACCCCGTGGCAGCTTCTGTCTTCTTGTTTTTGTCTTTGGGGTGTTGCTGAGGGGTCGGGCATGCCACGTTATTCCTTCTTTGTGTATTTATGTTGATTTTGGCTGCTTATTTGCTTCTTTTGTTCTTTTAAGCTCATTTGGTCCTGTAAATTCAAAAGGAACAAAGAAACGTGTTTTTTCCAACATTAGTACTAAAAAGGGTTAGTTTTACGACTCATTTGATGTAATTTAGATGTTGCATTTTGTACACATCACGTATCCTTGTCAAACGAATCAATCAAATTCTACCACTAGACCACACTAAATTTTTCAAAATGCACATCAATATTCTTCCCAAAATGTCGTTGGTCCATATACACAGTCTACTACTCACTTTGTACGTGGACCACCTCAAATGCCATATCAAATAGTAATGGGACACCAAAGCATCAAATTGCACATGTTAACATGCCACAAGCACATGTTCAAACACCCTCACAATCACAAGTTCAATCCTTGACACATGCAGCAGTAGTTTCCCAAACTACTGGAGGCCCTACACTAGAACTACTTACAGAGCTTTTTCACTCAAAGCTTAGTAGATAGAGTAGTTTGCCCAAGGATTTGAATGACGAGAACTTTGGAATGATTGCTATGGATCAAGGAAACAAAAACCTTGCATTATTAGCATTTGAGATCTTAAGTGAAAATTCAGATCAGAGTACCAATGAGCTTTCAAAGAAACTGCTGGTTCTTGCATTAAGTCACATGTTGAATCAATAACTGAGAATCAAACTTAGAATATTCATATATCTCCTAAAATCTTAAAAGAACTTTGTTCTGAACAATGCATCAAAGTATTCGGGGATATCAAAGCAGAGAAGGATTTGGTGTTAAACCATGAACTCTCATAAAGAAACTCTAAAAAAGATCAAATGATCTCAAACCTAAATCATGAAGCCACAGTTCATGCTGCATAGTTAGGGTCACTTCTCAAAAAATGTCAAACATGTCAAAAGAAGCCAACTCTACCCAGGTGAACTGTCAAAAATGCATAGAATCATGCAAAGGTTTTGAGATTCTCTTAAACCAACAAACATAAAGCAATGTAAAATTTGGTGTAGGGTATCATCACACACAAGGACCCAGTAATCATACTCATCAAACTTAGATTAAGGATGAAACTGAGTTTGTACCCTCAAATGGGGAGAATATTGTTATCACAAATCCCAATGGGATAGAAACCACTCTTAACAAATCAAAATGTTATTTGAGTGCAAATTATTGTCCTTCACACAAATACAACTCAAAATAGTGTAATAAAACATGTGTTGATAAGAACTTTAAACTAATGAACTTTATGAGCTCAGAAGGGAAAATAGCACAAACTGTTATCCCTCACGTAGTTTCATCTCAAAGCTACTGGCCCGAAACAAGCCACTAAAACCAAATCAAAGCCTTGTTCTAAAAGGATTAAAGGGAAAGGCACATTGTTTAGTGACCTTGTTAACCATAACTAAATAGGTTTTATAACCTTAAATCTTGCGTTGATAGATTGCCAAAATCTAAGGTTTTAGGTCTTTGTACTGTTATTTCATACGGGATATCAAGGTTGTCCTTTTGCTGCATCCAGATATATGCTGACCTAGGCACAACCAAGATATCTTAAAAGAGCTAAAATGCCAAAAACCCAGAAATTGAAGAAGCTCTCTGTAGAGAGTCATTTAAATGTGCAAAATGCATAAATCGTACCAAACTTTGGTATTTGACTAACCCTCGTTGGATATTGGTTTCTTTGCTATACGTAAGTACTGACTTAATCACCAATTACCTAATGTTGTAAAACAAAAAGGATGAATTCTGTATACTCACTTACTACGAGGAAGTTTCGTGCATACCTTGATCGCGTGGGTATGTCCTGAAGTGGGACACACTAGTGCGTTAGTATAATATTACCTTCGCGTATCACTTGGTAAAGGTACTTGAAATTTTCATGTGTGTTTTTAAGTGGATAAACAATACTGGTAATTGTCTTGAACTGCTTTTCACGAAATAAAGAATTAACTGACAGTGTGAAAATAGTTTGAATTGGCTGATATGATCTTCTTAACCAGTGATTCTCACAAAAAACAGAGTGTTTATTTTCTTTGTTATTTAAATTTGTGTTATTTCTTTGCTTTAGAAAAAATATAAAAATCCAAAAAGATTTTCTTTTTCTTTAAAATTCTTAACATACCGAAAATGGCTGTTCATGGAGGAATTGTTACCGATAAGGGAAGACGGTGCTAGAATTTAAGTTCTGAATTTTTATAACTTGCAGGTTCTGGTGTGTTGGACAGACATAAAAGTTAATGGACTTAGAAGTCATTTTCAAATGAAAATATTTTGATTTGGTCTGACAAGTTGGATGATGCGCTTTGGGCACTCAGAACTGCCTACAAAACACCGTTAGGAACACGCCCTTTATGTTTGTTTACGGTAAAGCGTGTCACCTCCCCGTAGAGTTAGAGCATTGAGCTCTGTGGGCCCCTAAGATGGACAACCTTGATCTTACCGAAGCAGCGAAAAAGACGATACTTTTAGATCCATGAGTTTGAAGAGCTTGGAGATGCAGCTTATACATGTTCTTTGAGTATCAAGGAGAAGATGAAAGCGCTGCACGAGAGGAGGTTGAAGGGAGTTAAGGAGTTTAAGAAGGGGGAAAAGTTTCCTTTGTATGATTACAGCTTGCAACGATTTGGGGGAAGCTCAAATCAAAGTGGGCAGGACCGTACTTAGTGAAGGAGGTGTTTTCGTATGGTATTATCGAGTTGTAGAATGATGACAATGGAAACACGTGCAAGGTTAATGGTCATAGGTTAAAATATTACATCGGAGCACCGTTAGATTCGACCAAGAAGGAGGAGACTCCTCTCGAAACTCCCCCGAAATGAGTGATAAGAGGTCTTGGTTGAGAACCCGAGTATAGAGTTTGTGTCATTTTGTATTGGTTGTAGTCTCATGTTTTCGGTCATTTTCGGTAGATTTCCGTGGTTTTAGTTTTGAGTTTTGAGTCTTTTGCAGGGAATCATCATTATCATGGAGAGTAAAACGACGAGAAAACTGAGTTCCAGGTAAGTCCCACTGAAAAATTTGGTTTACATTGGGTTTTGTTAAATTGAGATTTTTTTCTAAGGCATGAAAGGCAATAAATGGACGAAACTTTTTTTGTAAAAAAGGCCCTCTCGTGTCATGCGAGAGGGAGCTGGTTATATGGCCGCATCGCGTGAGACCTTAATCAGCAATTCAGTTCAAAAGGCTCTCACGTCACGCGAGAAGAACTTTCACACATGGTCGCGTCATGCGAGGACCCTTTGAATTAAAAAATTGAAATAAGCCCCTCGCGTCGCGCGAGAGATAAACTTAGTATGGGTCGCGTCACATGAGGAGTTAAGAAATCGAATCAAATCTGGTTTTTCCCCAGATTTGGTTTCATTTTTCAAAAACACTCGACTCTTTTCTTCTCTAGCGAAACACCATCAACCACCACCATATACCCACCGATTCACCATTTATCACCCCCTAAAACCACCCTACACCATCTATACAATATACCACTCAATACCCACCATCTATATCCCGATTTTCACCACAAAATAACCTTCACACCGGGTTTCGTATAAAAAGCAGATCTTTATTTCTTCTAGTTCTCCACGGACATTTAGGTATGATTTTCTGGGAACTTTTGTGTTGTGTAGATTACATTTGAGTCATTATTTATGTTCGTAGTGAGTCAAGATTAGTTGTTTATGTGTTCGGATCATGTTCGATTCGTAGTCAGTTGAAGTTTCTAGTTGATTTGGGTTTCAATTAAGGTTGCGGTTGGTTAGTTTGGGTACAAGCCGCTCACCCATACTCAATCTCCATTCAGCTAAGTTTTGGTCCAAAAACACACTTTCGTAAAAGGTAAGCCAATTTTTTTTTGTAAATTATGTTTTCGGTCATTACCGCGAATGAAATGCTATACGGTCGTTTCCATTTTGAAAAAAAATAAAAATAAAAAATACAATAAAACTGAAAAATTCTTAAAAAGATAAAAAAATTAAAAATATCAAAAAAAGTTTATAATTACTAATATTTTCCTTGTTTGCTTGTTTTGGCTTAATATTGTTTTGCAGTCATGCCAGGCGAAGGATGATCGACTGGTGCAGGAGGTAGCAAAGACGAGGACCTATCCCACTTAGCACAGAGATCTGGTTGAGCAAGTTAATGTAATGAATCCGCGTCGTCGGAAGATTAAGTATCATATGAAGGATTTTTTTGCCATTGTGTTGTAGTACGAGGCTTAGAGATAGTCCGTCGTTAGAGTTTGAGTAGGGTACAGGCGAAGCTTGGAAGTTGGATGCTTTATTCGACATTGAGATGTTGCAATGTAGGACGATTGATTGGACGTACTTAAATTAGGTTGGTCAGTAGGACAAGATTGAAGCATTGTTAGGAAATAAGTTTAGAGCTGCGGTTGACTGTTGTTGGACACTGTGTGGGGAGCTTACACTTGAGTTCCACTCGACCTTCAAGCGTAAGGAAGGTGCTTTGATGAGCATGATATAGTCTCGTTTTCATTGGGACGAAGAGTGCATGAGATGACCATGGCACAGTTTGCAGTGGCTAGTTTTACACTTAGGAGTAAGTTGAGGCTCCGGAGTTACGTTTGAGTTTGAGAGGTGTATATCAGAAGCAGAAGGATTGTAGTTTGCTGGCTCTTGATTTGGCCAAGTTTTGGGCCACTATTGCTAGCACACCATTTCCAGGCAACATGTCAGGGACACATATATGAGACCCGGTGTACAAGTATTTGCAAAAGATCTTGTCAACTACATTGTGATAGGAAATCGGGTGAAAACAAGGTCAACCGGTTGGACCTTTTCTGTTTGTAATGTATGGATGAGCGGAGGCCTGTGAACCTGGCACATGTTTTAGTTTGGTCGTTTACAAGGGTTCGGAGAGGGGGACAACGGGCTGCGTTGGATATGGGTCCGTAGATTACTAGGTTGGTCGATATTTAGATGTTTTCAATAGGTATAAAGTGGAGCATCTGAGGAAAAGGTCGGTGATGGCCTATTTACGATGATCGAGCCTATCATGTGGGAACCGGTTAAGGCCGGACCGCAGGTGCAGCCCTTAGAGGGATCAGCAGGAGCAGAAGCCTTGCAGTCTGGGATCCCTACGCATTTTCAGAGGCCTTTACATAGATCAGAGATGTATGCGCCTCATTACCCTCTCCGAAAGCCACCTCCAGTGCCGCTTACTTTAGAGACTTTGTACGAGAGGATGAATATAGTTGTCAGGCAAATACAGGGTATGGTGAA
Source organism: Scalesia atractyloides (assembly GCA_947069175.1). Taxonomy (NCBI): domain Eukaryota; kingdom Viridiplantae; phylum Streptophyta; class Magnoliopsida; order Asterales; family Asteraceae; genus Scalesia; species Scalesia atractyloides. The sequence continues at coordinate 39,810,939 of CAMTDV010000014.1, read as the reverse complement.
TCAATAGTATGGAGATATGCGGAAATTGATTCGTACTAGTCATAGGGGGCAAGAGGATACACTTCGGTTCATGATGGGGAGTATGAACATCGGTATTCCGAGCTTCTTTGCAGCCCCAGGTTCGAGTGGTCAGGATAGTGGGAAGGTGTATGATATTGATAGTGATGATGAAGAATAGTGTGGGATTGATGGCATTGCAAAAATACGAGGATGGAGTAGTATCTTTTATCTTTATTTTCTTTTTATGTTGTTTCTGTTTTTCCCGGTCTGTACTAATATTTGTACACTTGATGCTTTGGGTTTGGGATGGTCGGTTGGTATGTTTGTTTTGTGATGTTTATGATATTATCTATGATGGTTGGTTATGATGTTTACTTTGAAGGACCGACGTGAGAGAGATAGTCGCTTTTCATGTGTGAGGATCATGAATTGTTTGCTAATCATGTTCAAATGAAGAGCATTTGTGGAATTGACTGGCATATTGACAGTCTCACAATTTACCAGCTAAGGCTTTCCATTGTATATTTTGTATTATATATTTAGTTTACTTTTGTATTCGGTCTTTATTTTTCTTTTTGAGTCATGTTTCATTCCTGCATTAGGGACAATGCAAATTTTAAGTGTGGGGATGAGACACTTGAGTCGTAGGGTAGTTAGCCAGTAGTTGAGTCGTTTGAGTCAGAAAAATTTTGAAAAAAAATAAAAAAGAAAACTGTGAAAATCCAAAAAAAGAAAAAAAAATAAAAAAAGTGTAAAAATCTCCCTAATTTTGAAGTTTGCATGTAATAAAAAATGGAAGATGATAGATAAAATTAGGTGTCTAGTTTTCAAATAATAATTTGACATCTTTAAATGCTAAGGATTGTTTTGCTAAAATAATGCATGGTTTCGGTATTGATGAAGCACAAGTAATGTTTCGGTATCACCGAAAGGTTACTTTAAAATTTTGGAATAGAGATTTGGGTAATGCCGAAAAAGGGAATGGTTTTGGTATTGCCGATAACGGATGGTTTCGGTATTGCCAAACGGTTACTATCAAAAAATTATGGTACAGAGATTTCGGTTTTGTCGAAAAGGGAATAGTTTCAGTACTGCCAAAAATGGCTTGGTTTCGGTACTGCCAAAACGTTACTTTTGGAAATTTATGAACAATTTTAGTAAAACAGTGTTTGCCGAAATGTCTGAGTTTCAATAAAACAGTAACTTCAAAATTTCCTAAACTTTTAAAAAATTAGTTTTGCTAAAACAATAATATCGAAATTAGTTTTCGGTAAAACAATGGATTTCTAAAAAGCTTAAACTACTGAAAGTAGATATCGGTATTTCCAAAACACCGAAAGTTAGTTTCTGCTAAACAGTTTTATATAAATCTCATTTTTGTAAAAGTTACTATACCGAAATAGTCATAGTTAGAAAAAGGTACTATAATGAAATTCCAGATTGCCTAAAGCAAGTTTGGGAAACCGAGATACCTATGTCGAAAGAAGAGTTTCGGGTGTCTTTTTCTCCAATCTTCAACCCAAATGCATGTACAACATCCGAAAATCTCGAAAAACCCAAAAACCTTGCAAATAACCCCGAATCTAGTTAAAGCCAACAAATAGGAACGTGAAGAAACCGTCTCTACACAATCTAAACCAAGCAAAACTCCCAAATCCACTGAACATGATTAAAAACACCCAAAATCCTCAAGAAACCATGTTTTTCAAGAAAACTTGAAAAGCTCACAAAACACACAGAACCCAACGAATCCAACCTGAAATTGACTCCTAATTATGCAAAAAAACTGCTACAACTTGTAAGTCCCTCTAGCACTTGGATCTAATACTAATTTCGGATTAAAGGTAAGCTAATGAGCGGAAATGGTCCCAACGTTTAAGTCCTTAATGGGATTTAGTCGTCATTACGGCCCTAATTCAATTTGGAACCCAATAAGATTATTACAAAATATTAACGTCCAACTATTGTCATCAAAACGTGCATCTACAAAGTTAATCATATATATATATATATGGGATCGTTTTTTTTTACTCACACAAACCACTGAGTTATGAGAAACGACCCTAGAGATCATCTAATGACAATAGTGAAAATCCTAATAAGGGTGATAGTGAACCCGGAAGTTCAATCAAGCTTACTGAATGCCTACAAGATGAGTAGGTGGACATTTGAACTCAATGTATGCTATGATGATTTGGCAATATATGAATTGCCAAAACCGTTGACATGTAGGTAATTCCATTATTTGTTTTAAAGTTATATATATATATAATATATATATGGGAGGGTTTAAATGAGAACGCTAAATATCGCGAGAACCGTGAAAACGAATGAAAAAACCACGAAAACTCGGTCAAAAACAATTCAAATTTAAAATTTATTTTTTCACTTATCATTATTATTCGAATACAATGTTAGAAATTTAATTTACACATTTAAATTAACATGAATTCGTAAATAATTTTTTTTACACATGTGTAAGTTCGTCATTTACACATGTGTAAATTTGTTATATTTACACATGTGTAAAATATCTAATAAGAGTGATTTTGAGGGAAGAAATAAATTATTTGATGTTGTAAATTCTTATTTTTGATGTTGTATTTTAGTTAAAATGAGGTTTGTAATAAAAAATGGTTTTGATTGGTTTTCTCATTCGTTCTCACAGTTCTCGCGATAATTATATATATATATATTATTTATATCATGATTCAGAAAAATTCTTACATGAAAAATCGAACATTTTTTTATTTTTAATTCAAGTATAATATTTTTATATTTAATTTTTAAGGCGTGTTAAACTAAAAGTGCTTACAATGATGCGTTGAGATTTTTTTCCCATGGTGTGTCTAAATTCAATCACGACCAAGAATAATATGCGTTTGACCCTTATAACAGTTCATCAACCCATGTACATGTTACGCCTATGATGCTTTATTACCATTTACAAGATTTTGATTTTTTAAGTATATAATCCGTCGACATTTATACATGCAATGCATTGTTTTTTTGTAAATACAAATTTTAAATAAACTTAACAATAAAAAGATAGGATAATGGATGATAAGTGTGACGTAATGGATATATGAATGGAAACTCGTCTTGAGCATTACTTTTTATCACTATATAAAGAGCAAAGAGAGTAGATAAGGAGATAGAGAACTCATATAGGATTTATTTATTTATTAATGATATTAATAATTATATGCATTATCTTGAAAATCATCAACGTTTACATCAACATTCTTTATTTACAAGAATAAACACAATTTACAACTTTTTCCTACATTCAAGTGTTAAATAAACTAGAACTGATTCGTTACATTACAAGGTTGGTTTTTTAATGTGACTTAAACGTACGGTTCTGTGTGTGTTTTTTTATAATTGTCTTCGAAAGAAAATAATGAGTGATGCATTCCTAACCTTTTAGACAATTTCAAAGTTGTTTGAAGAATCAACTGTAGTCGAATCATATGGTGTGTTGATATGGTTGAACCCTTATCTTACTGTAATTTTGTAGTTATTAATCGAAGTTTGATCTCAAGGACTGTTTCAATTCGAACTTTTCAATTAATTAGACTTTTAGTAAATATACACACAACACAAATACTAAACCGATATGATTTACAAAATTGAATTCTATTTATTATTCATTTTAATTTTTTTTATAAAATAAGCATGTTACCTCAAAAATGAAATTAATTAAATAAGTATAAAAGTCATGAAACTTACAACAATATCACATGTATGAGTTTATGAGATGACATCACATTCTCTAATATATATATATATATATATATATATATAATGATTGTCTTTATAAGTCACCTACATGTTTGATATAGTTTTCACTGTAGCTAACAATTTCTCTAATTATATATATATGACTAGTTTTAAGCCCCCCGCGTTGCGGGTGGGGGCGTATCGTGCTACCAACGTCGTGGGCAGGGTAGAACAGTGCTAAAAGCAAGCCATCAACAACAAAAATCAGGTAAAAGGAAAAAAATTCGAATTTATAGCACTTATTAACTCACGTGACATAAAATATAGTCTGACTTAAGTTTTTTTTTTGGGAAAATGAGGAGAAAAACGACAACCTTGAAACTCAAAGGGAAGTAACTGAAAGACAAATAAAAGGAAGATGGAAAAATCGGCTTGGTCTTGGCAAAGAAAATCTTGTGACATGAATATTCCAATAATGCCCAATTAACATATTGTAGCTAAGAACCTACAGAAAATGTTTTATTTAGTAATAATGGCAATATGTATATCTTATCTTATCTATATAAGATTGTGGGGTATGGTGGGGCGGGGGTTTGGGGCATGGGTTGATACGTGGGCTAGGTGGGCTTCACTGGCAAGACCCAAAAAGTTGGGGTATGGTGGGGCTTGGGTTTGGGTTTGGGGTGGCTTGGCCAATTTCCTTTTATTTTTTTATTTTTTTAATTAATGGATAATATAGGGTGGTGCACCCAATGTCCACCCGCCAGCCCAGATGGGTAGCCCCGCCCAACGCTCGGGCTGAAACCCCGCCCAAATGGTCACGCCCAATCCCAAACACACCCGAGGTGGTCACATGGGAAATTCCAATGAATAAAGAAAACAACACCGAGTCTTGATTTTGATATCTAATTTAAGTACTATGAACAAACCAAGATCCTAGCTAAATCTTGTACCAAAAAACATGTTAGAAAACTGTCAACTACAAGAGTGGATGTGATACATGTACAATTCATAACAACATAGCCATATAACATGCTATGTAAGATGTCACACATGATCGATGTGATGATGTGGCACAACTCTCATGGTTGCCCAAAGACGTGTGTTAGTTTCTAATCTATAGGCCCATAATCATACTATTGATTGATATCGATATCAATATTGATATTGATTTTGATATAATGATGATATGTATCATGTGTCCATAATTTAAAGTAACATGCATATATGAAAACTATTTGTTATGTTTGAATTGTAAGAAAAAGGTTTGTTTGTACGATTACATGTTTCTACCCAAAAATAAAGGTAGAAAAGGGACTATGATCTCACCTTGTGTTTTGATGAAGTTCTTGAGCGTGTTCAACGAATAGTTATAGACCCTAATGTATTAAAATTGCTGATTTAGGGTCTAAATGTGGTGTGGTGATGATAATTGGTCATGTTGATTAAATGATTAAAGGAAAAGTTAATAGATTCATTGTTTTTAGAAACACAAATTCGTAGCAGCCTTTTGTGTGGATCTTTAATCGTCTAAAAAAAAAAGCAAACGTTATTGAAAAGTTATAAAAATTTGCTTGGGGGAGGGGTATCAGTACCTCCAATGAGGTGTAGATGTTTAGGGTTTTAGTTAAGTATTTAAAAAGAGTTCCCTAATAGTTAGGTTTATTGTATAAAGGTTTAAAGTATAAAATCTTATAATTCTAGTCCCACTAATGTTATGATTAAATTGCCATAAATCTTATTGTCTAATTAAATTACATATGTTACAAGATTAAGAATTCATGTATAAGCACCAAGTAATGATTAAGCATTTCACATGTGAAATTGAATTGATTCTAGATGTTTTCCATTAATGTGTTGCAAGATCAATAAGTGTGAAGGTTAGGAATATATCACAACACAACTGGTTTCTATTAGTTTGCTCTTAATTTCAAGCTTTGTACAAAGGTTTAAACTATACAATCTTATAATTTTAGTCCCACTAATGTTTTGATTAAATTGCCATAAATCTTATTCGTCTAATTAAATTACATATGTTACGAGATAAGAATTCATGTATAAGCACCAAGTAGTGATTAAGCATTTCACATGTGAAATTGAATTGATTTCTAAGATGTTTCCTATTGATGTGTTGCAAGATCAAATAAGCATGAAATTTAGGAATATATCACAATACAACTGGTTTTATTAGTTTCTGCTCTTAATTTCAAGCTTTGTACAAAGGTTTAAACTATACAATCTTATAATTTTAGTCCCACTAATGTTTTGATTAAATTGCCATAAATCTTATTCGTCTAATTAAATTACATATGTTACAAGATAAGAATTCATGTATAAGCACCAAGTAGTGATTAAGCATTTCACATGTGAAATTGAATTGATTTCTAAGATGTTTCCTATTGATGTGTTGCAAGATCAAATAAGCATGAAATTTAGGAATATATCACAATACAACTGGTTTTATTAGTGTATGCTCTTAATTTCATGCTTAAACTTAAGATTCAGGATTTTGGTTTCTGGTTAGGATCTTAAGATCTTTTATTTAATAAAGCGAATAACTTCTAAAATAATTAAGTTATTGGATAAACAAAACAAATCCTCTTTTGATGTTACCTCGCGCATCTCTAGAGTTGTGATCTCTTTTCTGGTCACAAAGACATAAATACTTAGTAGCAATCTCACCAGTTTCACCATTTTGTCAAACTACCCGACCCCATTATTTTACCCTTCTTAAATTTTACCCCAGTCGGATCCAACGCATTACTAGTAGCCTCCCTAAGGATCTTGATGTAATATCATAAGCCTTTTTACCGCAAGATCTATTTCAATACTAGAAACGTGTCACTCAAATTTTGGTTCAAACTAGATGACCCTTCGTAATATCTGGTTTGATACCAGAAAATTATGCACACCTGATTTTATTTTGTTAAGATGGATTAATTAGCTTAAATTAGTTATTAGTTTAATTTGTTTTAGGAACCAAATAATGTTGTGACAATACCTTCAGCTGATATTGTTTGTTGGGTTATATGCAAAGTCTATATAATATGCCTGAAAATGCCTAAATGCCTTTGGCGCAAAGAATGCTTCTAAAACATAATGAACCCATCATTTGAGTTTGAAACTGATGTGGTAACATAATAAAATATATTTTGGCATATTGGACTTGTCATGAACCATTCGACCACCCGGTGCCGCATGTGCGCGTATGGTTGACTTGTATAGCATAATAGATATAAGTTAGTCGAATCGTGTCAAAACCTTTCCAAATCAGTTCTAATCAGAATGCATGGTTGTTTGACCCATATTATACGAGTCCTTGTACTCGGAACGGTATAAACCACATTCTATCTGGTCTCCGCTAAATCTAGCGAACTGTACACATTTATTTTAGTTAACCGGTCAAAGTCAAATTACTTGCATAAGACCTGTTAACGTTTTAACGGATCATAGTTCCATTCATCCCAGACTAGGAGCCTCCAGTAAATTGCCCTGTATTTTGGTTGTTTTGATTACAGTTGTGCTTAAGCCTCTTGGATTTGTAAAGATAAGTGCATGTAAATACTCTAGCCTATTTTCCCTATACGGGCTTGGGATATGGCTTTAGCCACTTGGTCGGGTATTAAATCAATGACGAATATTGTCCAAAATTTAAATAACCCTAATCCGTTTTGCTTAATAACTTAAACATTGGGTTAATACGACCGTGTCCTGGATATCCACGGCTCACTTACTTGCAAGTGGTCCACGACCTAAGCACGGGGTGTAGGCATACACCTGACAGACGCTAATACCATATACATATTTTTCTGAAAATGTGGTATGTCGGTTAATCATGTATCGATTTTCATCTCCTGTCCCTATATGTATTGACAATCATGTAAACTGGTAACAAGAAACATTATCTTATCTCAAGTTATTTATAAAAATGATATACCAATTTGTATCCAAACATTTTTTAAAAGGTTTTTCAAAATGTGTCGGTTATTGTATTTACAAGTGAAAACTGACGTATTTTCAAAAGACTAAGCACATGTTAAATAGCAAATACGAATAGGCCAGAGCTGCTCGGTCTAGGCATTTTGGAATCTGCAACTCCACGAAAGACCTATTAGTCTCAAGTTTCATTTTGTTATATTCGGTCAGCCTGTGGATCGTTTTTAGTACAGTTCCGTCTGTATATTATTTTGAACTTTCGGACAATATTTGTACTTTATAATAATTTAATTTAAAATCCCATCTTCTGTTGTGCTATGTGATTACTGGCATCAATCGTCACGCATAAACCCAAGTCCGGGTCCACCGGGAAATCAGGGTGTGAAAGAACACACTTAGGAACCCTTAGTTTACTTGTTAAAAACTTGAAAAATGAAAGAAGATTGAGGTGGTGGTGAGCTCCGGTTTATCATAGGAGGAGAAAGAGAGTTTTGGGTGTTGTGAGTGTGGAATGAGCAATCTTCACCCAGCGTTATCAGGAGGAGAAGAGAGTTTTGGGTGTTGTTGTGAAGTGTGGAAATGAGCAATCTTTCCATCCCAAGCGACAGTGGTATTGGCCTATCTGATACTTTTAGATGAAAGTTTAGAAACCAGGCAATAACTTGAAGAAATTTATTCTGCATTTGATTCCTATAAGGCTTTTGGGTTATGGTGGGACGGGGTTTGGGGCATGGCTCGACATGTGAAGTTTGAGGGGTACCACCGGTTCATGCATCCATGCGGTGGGTATGGTGGGGCGTGGCTAGTCCGCGTGGCTAGGCCACGTGTTAATTTATTTTTTTTCAATTTTTTTATAAATAAACACAATATTAAAAAAGCCTAAAAATATTATTAAAAATTCCTAAAAATTACAAAAAATACAAATATAAAAAGAACATAGTTAAACATAAAAAAAACCTAAAGCGTTAGGTAGATCTCGAAGAGGGCGAGCTTGTCGAACGCCTTCCTCTCCTTGCACCGGTACTCGATGTTGGCCACCGCCACCGGTCGTCGTGGCTTATGTCCCTGCCCGGGACGTTTTCGTAGTAGGCTTTGAACCGATCGGAGTTTCGGCCGTAGTTCGCGCCACTTGTGTTGCACACATTTAGGTTGTGCCGGTCGTTCCCGACGTTATGCCGATAGCTCGCGAAAGCCGCCGGCCAGTAATGAAAGGTGGCTAGGCTATATCCACAAGCGGTGGGGGTTAGCCGTTTGGTTAGCGAAAGGTGAGGAGGTGGGGTTTTATTAACCGGTTGGGTTAGCCGTTTGGCCAAGCCAAACGGTTTATTTTCAAAATTCAAATAGGTGTTAGCCACCTAGCCAAACCGCCAATCAGCCTCCGCCATGTCATCTTGGTAGCGCCGCCCAACGCCCGGTCTGAAAGCCCCGCCCAACAGGCCACGCTGAAACCCAAGCCCACCCAGGGTGATGCCTTGGGCGTTTCCCCCAACCACGCTGAAACCTCCGCTCCATACCCCATAACCTAAGCCCATGGTTCATTTTTCTACTCAAATAAATCTAACAAAGTTATGCAATCGTTAAGTGTGGTGAATTCTAAACCATCTAATCATTAATCATGCTAATCCATGTAGTTTGTCATTAGTTGTATCCAATGTTAGTTCCTCAAAATATGTTTCAAGAAGATTCTGTTTGAATTCATCGTGATCCTTATTGTCTCCCAATTCTTCTAATAAACATTCCTTATGTTTTTCAGAACCAAAGAACCAATCATATGATGTGGAGCTAACATAATAGATTCATGCTTAAACATGTGAGACCACAAATCCTTGTTGTCTTAATTGGTTAGGACTTTATATGTTTTTGTCTATATCAGGGAATAATATACGCTTGAAATCATAACACAATCTTGTAAATTTTGTTTAATCATCCCAATCCCTCTAATAAATAAAATATTTATGGATTGTATAGTTTCGACCCAAAAGATTTTTGATCATATGAAAGTGACTTAGAATACCCGCGAAATTTTTTTGAAACTTAGTGTTAACATACCAGACATCGTTCTAATAACCTTGTTTGGTTTCGCTAACCATGTATTCTTCTACATAATCATCACTTTCTCACACTCACCTTGTTCCGGTGTTTGGCCTGTCGGATTAATACGGTCGTCTCATCTCTCTCTTTCACTTTGAAAAACTGTATTATATGCTCTAGATCTCCATAGTAGTGGCATATTCGAAGATCGTGATTCTAGTGTTTAAATTCTTTGTTTCCCTCCATATTGTATACAATTTTGTAGAAGATTGATGTGTGGTGTATTGAATGTTTTAACCCCGCTCTGATACCAAATGAAGTCCCATAACTCGAATCAAACAAGAACAAAAGAGATTGTATATGGAAATAGTAATGGTAATCGATAAGAATTTCAGAGAACGATTATGGATTAAACAATAATAAGATTAATCTTGGTGATTTGGTAAAGTAATTGAAGCACCTATATATACCATATGAGCCTTTACCGTTATTCAAACAGTTATATGGCGGGAAACACTAACTCCCAGACGGCGTCAATAACCTTCAACGACTAACCTGATATACGACCATAATTACAACAATTATAATTAACATAATAATAGGTTCTAGGTCGAATATATACAAATATAATTAATGAACATAAGTTTAGTTTATAATCTAGATAGCGACTATATTGATAGAATGTTTTACATCAGCCCTATTTATACTTAGGAACTAGTGTGTTTTCTAAATGACATGTCATTTAGATGATGGCATAACTGCCTATCTAAACGTGGCCCTTCTAACTACTGGTCCTAACACTTAGGATATGTCTAATATTTACAATATAATGTCAAATATTTAATACGCCATACATATATACATAATTCTAAACGTATGTTATTATTTGATGTTTAGATTAAGGCCAACATAAGTATGAAACTTATCAAAGCTATTATCTATACTCTGGTAGTTAGACCAATAATTTGGTATATAAAAGTAAAGATGTTAACTTTGACCCATTAAGGGTGAAATAAGATTAATGCAGAGAAAAAACTACCAAAGCTCATCTTGTTAGAATTACATAATATCACTCAAATCGCGGTACTTCTCTTTATTGTTCAAATGTAAGATGTTGACACCTACTGAATAATTCTAAATGCATACAGGGTATCGGGCATTGCCCTGAATAAATCCTTGATATCAAGAGATATGTTTCTCCTGCAAATATGTTTTTTTTATATTTCTTTCTAATTCTATAGGTCTAATTACATAAAATCCTAACAAAGTTCAATTTTTTTAATTAGGGAATTAAAGTTTTTGTTTGTATAGTTAGGGTCAATGAATAATTAGGAAAATGTGTTTACTTTTTATAATTTATGTATATATCTCAAAATGTGATGTCTTCTTCATTTTAAACATCAAATGTTTTACATACAGTAGCTTCACCTACTAAATAGTAAATATGTTTTGGGACATAGGTAGGTGCCAAAGTCGATATTATTGGGTTTTCTTCATAATGCATATTTATCTCAATTGATTAGTAAGTAAATTAAATTGAAGACTGGAATTTTATATATTTAATTGGAAGGAATGCAGTAATATTACATGTTTCTAAATAGTTTAGAAACATTCAAACATAATGTATTTGAAAGAAGACAGTGTATTTTTGTGACAACACTTTGTTATTGTTACACATGAGAATTGCTTATACATATATCTTAAAGCCATGTTTGTTTTTTTGTTTATGTGTGTTTTATAAATAAAGGACTTCCCGACTGCTCAGCTTATCCCTCAATTTGCAAGCTATTTATAATTTGAAATGAAACCAAATGTCCATATTACCAACAACTGCGAAGATACCTCAATTAACAACTTCAATTGAGCTTTTTTTTAAATAAACTTTTTTTTTCGTTTTTATAGAGGTTTGTACCACTAAACCAATTAATAGTATGTAAAGTTATATATAAAAAATGAATCAAATCAATTAGTATCATTATCTCTTTATCAGTTATTTTGTTTCCTAGTTTGGCTCCTAAGCCTTAGAATCTTGATTGTATTTATTCATCGCTTCTTGCGTTTTCTAAACCTAATTTCTCATGCTCTTAGAGCGGGTTCTTGAGAACCATCGCTCCTGATTCAACATGACCGGAGAAAAACTTAGTGGTAGTGGAAAGAATGATGCCATTAACGCCAACTCGCCTTATTACATACACCCTTCTAATTTACCCAAACATATGCACTTGAACAAGGCTTTAACAGATGAAAACTATAATGATTGGGCCACGAAGATGGCAAATTTCCTGTTTGCAAAGAACAAGATGGGGTTAGTGGACGGAATGGTTCCCAAACCAGAGAAGATAGTGGAAAATTATATGCAGTGGATGCGTTGTGATGTCATGATCATCGAAGGGCTCACGACGGTGATGGATAAAGACATGAGGGGGGCGTAAAATATGTTAATGCCTCCTCTGAAGTATGAAAGGATTTGAAGGAAACGTTCGGGAGGGAGAGTATTACTCGATCCTATGAACTAAAAGAATCTCTTTCGGTTACTCATCAGGATGGTTCATCTGTCTCAGCCTATTATACCAAACTTGGTGGTATCTCGGATAAGATACAGTCAGTGCTTTCAGTCCCCACAATGCACCTGTGGAAACTGTACTTGCAACCTTGGAAAAGGCTAAGTGAATTCAAGGAAAAGGAGCAGTTGTACGAGTTTTTGATGGAGCTCGATGGGGATTTCTCCACAATAAGGACCCATGTTCTGTCAATCAAGCCGACCCGCACACTTGGAGAAGCCTATCGCCTTGCTTCGGAGGAGGAGCAATAGAGGCAAATGGAGCCGGCTGCTTTCAAGACCCAAGGATGACGAGAAGGACCCCTCACCTTCCAACCGAACAACAAAGGGGTATCAAAAGAACCCAAGCGAACTACGACAGATGAAATCATTCATTGCACTCATTCTGGGAGAGATGGCCACAAACGTGATGGTTGTTTCAAGTTGATAGGCTATCCTGAATGGATGCCTGGAAAAGCAAAAGTTGATAAAGTAAAGCCGAAGGCAGCCCACATCAAGACCGAGCCCAGTTTAGGAGGCCTGATTGAAGCCCAATATCAAGTGCTCATGAAGCATTTTACTGCCAACGAGCAGAACATTGAAGGTGACCATGTTCATAAGGCAAATATGGTTGGTAAGCATAATGAAAATAGTGACTGGATCGTGGATTCAGGTTTGACCGAACACATCATTCATAACCTGGAGTCTCTTGAAAATGGTACTCAAACAATATAAAAGGCGCATGTTATGATACTGCATTGTGACAACATACCGGCAGAAGCAAAAGGGGATTGTACCTTGATTGGTGACAACATACCAGCAACAAGCAGAACAATGGTGGAAAATCAATAAAGTTTTATATGTTCCAGACTTCAATTGCAATTTGCTTTCAGTTAGTAGATTATCAAAGGAATTTCAATGTTTAGTAAGTTTTTTTTTCTGGATTTTTGTGTAATCATGGCTTACACTCGAAGAAGTTTATTGTCATGGGTAAATGCATTCAAGGTATATATCGAATGGGTGTGGTGGCTCAAGAACGGAAGGCTGTGGCGATCAAAGTTAACTTAAAGTTTGGAATTCAAGACTAGGTCACACTTATGGTTCCAAGTTATCATATATTGATTTTTTAAGGGATGTTTATTTTAATTTTAAAGACAATGTGTGTGATTCATGTGTTAAAGTTAAGTACACACGAACTCTATTTCCTAATAGCTTTATTAAGACTAATGGATGTTTTGAGTTGATTCACTGACATTTGGGGTAAATATTGTAAACCATCAACAAGCCATGCAACTTTTTTTCTAACCATTATCGACGACTTTAGTAGGGCACTTTGGGTTTTCCCATCAAACATAAGAGTGAAACGAGTGACTGCTTGATAAGCTTTCACAATATGGTCAAAACTCAGTTTTCAAAACCAATCAGACGGATTAGAAGTGACAATGGATGTGGGTTCATTTCTATCGCATGAAGGAGTTTTATGCTCGTGAGGGCATTTTACTAGAAACTAACTATCCTCACAGACCCTAAAAAACAAGGTGGTGGAACGAAAACACCGACATCTCCTCGAAACCGCACGGGCCCTCATGTTCAATAGAGCATTCTAAAGCGATTCTAGGGAGAGTGTATAGAAACGACAACATATATCATTAATCACCTCCCGTCCAAAGTCTTTAAAAACTAAACACCTAATGAAATAGTTTTTGGACAAAACTAGATTATGATGACATGAGGACTTTGGGTTGTTTACTATAGCAGTATGAATGATGACAAGTTAGAATTCAGGGGAGACCAGGGGTGTTCATGGGTTATCCACAAGGAATAAAGGGTTTCAATATTCTTGACATCGAACATGGTAAAATGGCCATATCTCGTGATGTGAAGTTTGTTGAAACTAATTTTCCGTTTGCCCATTTCAAGTGTAAAAACCCAATTTCTGAAATATTTGAGGTACCCACATGGTATGAAGATGACTATGTTAAACAAACAGAGGACGAGAATGATGAAGGGAATGTTAAGGCAGATTTAATCCCACAAACTGAACCCACTCAGTCTACTACTACCACCCATGTACCAACTGATTTTGTTTATTTTAGAGGTGAAATACGAGTAGAGAGTGACAAAGCCATTGAGCAACCCCATAATGAATCTGAAGCACAAGAAGCAGACTTCTGTTGTCTCGATGCAAGATTATCAAGTGACGCTACCACCCTCCATTGACCATGCAAGACCCGTGCCCGATCGAACTTTTTCTACGGTACACCCTCTTTCAAATAATGTTTCTGATAACAATTTCCCAGCTTCCCACAAGGTTTTTCTAGTGGCCATTACGTCTGTTAATGAGCCCAAATCCTTCAAAGAAGCCATGCAAGATAAGATTAGCGTGATGCCATGCAACGTGAAATTAAGGCTCTCAAAGATAATGAAATGTGGACGTTGGAAACCTTGTCGGAAGGGAAACATGCAATTAATTCAAAATGGGTTTACAAAATTAAATATAAACCCAATGGGCAGATCGATAGGTACAAGGACCGTCTTGTGGCAAGAGGGTTTACACAAACTGAAGGAGTCAGCTATCATGACACATTTGCTCTAGTTGCAAAACTGGTAACCATTCGAACGCTCATCATCGTTGCCTTTAAGAGAAATTTGGTTGTTGCACCAACTAGATGTGAACAATGCTTCTCGCTAGGAGATTTGAAAGAGGAAGTTTCTATGAAAGTACCACAAGGATTCTACAACAACGAAGAAACCAGGGTTTGTCGACTAAGGAAGTCTTTGTGCGGTTTGAAATAAGCCTCTCATACTTGGTATCAAAAGTTCACGGTTTCCCAGCTGAAGATTGGGTACAAACAATCGAATGCTGACCACTCTCTCTTTACATACCAAGAGGAAGACAAATTTGTTGCAATTTTGATTTACGTTGATAATGTAGCCATAATCGGCGATCATGTCGAAATGATTCAAAGAACCAAGGATCACTTGAATACTAGTTTCAGTATCAAAGATCTAGGCCCCTTGAAGTATTTTTGGGCATAGAAGTCGCCTGTACCGAATATGGGATGGTCCTGAGTCAACACAAGTATTCTATGGATATTCTATCTAATTGTGGGCAACTTGGATGTCGACCTACTACTTTCCCCATGGAGCAAAACTTAAAACTTTATCAGTGTCATGAGATTCACAAAATGGATGCCTACTTTTATCGACGTCTTATTGGGAGATTATTGTATCTTCAAGCCATGCTCTTTGATATTGATTATGCGGTAAATATCCTTAGCCAATTTTTCTCAGATCCTAGAGTTAATCACATGAATGTTGTTCTTCGTGTGCTCCGGTACATAAACTCTACTCTTGGTCAAGGCATTTTCATACCCAAGAGTGGTGGTTTTAATCTTGTTGCTTATTGTGATGCCAATTGGTTGGGATTTCCTTACACAAGACGCTCGAGGACAGGTTATTTGTTACGCTTGGGTGGTGCTCCAATGTCCTGGAAAACAAAGAAGCAGTGTCACACCCAAACCGATGGCGGAATCATCGGGGCGCGACACTAGGTGAACCAGATTGCTAAAGAGAATCCATAACGACTATTTTAATGACAATACTTTATAACGCTTAATTTCCCATACAATCAAACTAGCATTCATAAACAGTCAATACAGATTACAATCCCTCAAACAAACATAGTTCGATAATCTAGATTTCTATTATGCAAGTTTCTAAAGATAAGCCCTAAATCCATTTGCTGCAAGTAGAACATCCTCAACCTGTTACATACGTTAAAATACAAGTCAATGCAATAAAATATAGGTGAGCATACAGGTTTGATAGCATAATAATAGAGAATACGTGTTTACGCATAACCAACATGTAATACATAGAGAAAGTGAATGTAAGCAAGCTAACAATAATGATACAAGCTAACCAACACGACTGCAATGTAAGTATGCGCGATACGTATTCACGATAGCGAACACGCACGTAAAGTAAGTATGCGAGCCTTAACAACCCCCGAACCAATCGGGTGCCGAGTCCAAACTATAGTACTATCGTTGCTAAGGGTGGTTTACAAGTCCTCATTATTCACACATAGCAAACAAACATTCAGCGATTCACGTATAACATGCGAGAGCGATTAGCGTTAAAAGAGTTTAGCGTTGTGTGTAGCGTGTTTTGATATAGAGACGTATGTGTTGGGATTGAACCCTACAAAAGAACAGATGATAGAAAGCCAAAACAGGCCTGCTCTATATGATCCAGAATAAACAGAGTTTAGATTTTCTCCTTTCAAAGACCGGCTACGAAACCGCTGCTAGTTCTAACAACTGCTCTATGCCAAAGCTCTGCCAGTTAAAAAGTCTGTTGATTCACCAAACCTCTGACGGGTCAAAGGTCTGCTTAAAAGTCAAAGGTCTGCTGGAAGTCAAAGTCTGATCATCCTTTAAAGAACATCTGCCAATACTTCATCAGAGGTTATGCTTATCAGTGGTTAGGTTTATCAGTGCTTTGCTATCAGTGTTTAGGTTAGGCAGTGGTTAGAGTTTTTGTTGTTGTTAGATGTCATTATCAAGATGATGTCAGCATAGACTATCAGTGGTTAGGTTAGTACTATAAATAGACAGTGCCTGTACTGTTTTATGTAGCTTTTCACACTTACACTGTATTGAACAACTTTTCTGTGTGTAGCTCGGTCTGAGGGGGAGTTTAGTGATTCATACATGTAAGTTACTTTGTAATCATTTCATTCGTTTGAGTAATGAAAACATGTCATGATGAAAACTATTCTCTCGTTGATTGTGTTATAAAGTTTTAACTGTTCTTCCGTTGCAAAGTTCTCTATGATTTATCATTCTGTTATCAAATTGGTTAAAACAATACAATCAATCCAAACTCAGATCTTAACAATTGGTATCAGAGCTTGGTCAGTCAAATTGATCCAACCGTCAATTTGAGTTAAAAGGACCAGCTCGATCTCATTAATATTGTGCTATTCTTATTTGTTGAAAACGGAGTCGAAATTGTGTGGAAATTCACGATTCATGTGGTTCCATTATTTGTGTTCGATTCTATGTTGATTTCGGAGTTAATTGATGAAGTGGATCCATATCAGACTCATAAAAGCGACTGAGATGGACTCTTAATTCATAAATTTTTCAAAAGGATTGCTGGAAATCTATCAGATCTAATTGTCACGTATCACGAAATTTTCTACAAGTTTTATAATAGAAATTTCATGTTTATATCAGGACCTGTATTTCTCGTCTGATTTCTTTTGGAGATAATACACCTTGAGTTATGCTTGTTTTTTGATAGACATAACTTAAGTACCTGCCTGAAGTAGAACCCTATTTTTAGAAAGGGGAATACTTCCTCTGATAATGAATCAAGAGGACTCTGGATGATTACCATTTCAAATCAGATTTAAATGTCCTTGAAAGCCTGTCCCTACAGACAAAATAGTTGTACCACCTGGGATATTCAACCTCTGCCAAGGCCTGTAAAGTGTTTGTACACAAGCACGAGCATGTGAATGAAGCTTTGACTGAAAAGGTTTAAAAACTTATGTCATTGAAAACAAATTTTCTTGTGATTCATATGTAAATAGCAATAAAATGTTTTTAGAAATTCAGAATTTATCCTTAAAAATAGTTAAAATTGAATTTTCTCAATAAATCCTTAAAGTCTGTTCAAAGCTCTGATAGCCTAAAAACACTGTTGGATAGAAAAACCTATCCACTGATGTGGAACCTCTGATAGTGTTAACTTTTTGTCACAACCACTGATAGGCCACTCTATCAGCGGTTAGCCAAACAACTGTCTTCCATTGTCAATCAGAGGTTACACGTGGACAGATGTTATTCGACAGTCGTTGCATCAAATGCCACGTCATCATCACTTTTTGGAAACCCTATTTCCTCCACAAACAAAGTCTTTACTTCTACTGTGCCATTTCAAAATTTCTCTAAAATACTTCCTCTGATAATCATGGCACCCAAAGCGAAATCAACATAGGAACCACCGAAACACACTCTTAACATCAAAAATCCACATAATTATCTCTGTACTCTTGAGAAGACAAAGAAGAATACAGAGTTTCATGAAATCATTGATATATTGTCTTCCTCGAAGTACAAGACTATGTTAACCTGTAACGCACAGATATATCAGAATGCCCTTCGAGATTTCTAGGCAAATGATGCGATTGAAAGTCTGAATAAAAAACCTTGGGCAATCACGTCAAAAGTGGGAGGGATCTTGGTTCCAATAACCCCACAAACCATCTCAGAGGTTTTTCAGATGAACGATCTAGAAGGTAAAACTTCTTTCCCTAAATGTGAGTATCAAATTGTTTTGAAAAACAAAGGGTATACAGGAGATTTATCAAAAGCTACCATGAAAAAGGGAAAATTCTCACCTCCTATGAAATTTTTGTTTCATACCCTGCTCACATGTGTTTCCAATAAGACCACTGGGTTTGATGAAATACCATTGAAAACTCAATACTTGGGGTATGCCATTTTGTCTAAATCTGATTACAATTACTCCTAAGTATTATTTAATGATTTGGTAACAAATCTAGAAAATATAGAAAACAAAAGGGAAAATGCTTTTCTGCTATTTTCTAGATTCCTAAGTTATTATTTAAAAGAGAAAATCCCAAAAGAAAGTGCACATGCTCTTGTTCAAGGTGTGCCTTTTCAAATAAACAGTTTATCATCTGAAACATATACTCGCCTTATGGCCAAAGAGTCAAAAGTTTCAAAAACACAAGCAGGGGAGTCTGAGCAAAATATAGATGAGTCCACATCTGCTCCTCAGATCTTAGCTGTTGAGCCCACTGCTCTTGGTGACCACAACTGCACAACCACTGCTATGCAACCCACACCAAAAACCACTAAAAAGACCAAAAAGAAACTTTCAAAATCCACCAAACCTATCAAAAAGGACCTTCGGAAGATGAGATCCCAGAGGTTAATCCAGTGACAACACAAAAGTCACATGAAGCCACTGCTGCTACTTCCTCACAGTAGATGGTAGAAAGATCTCCACCCAAAACCATAACTCCTCATGATTCCTCACAAAAGGAACATGTTGTAAGCATAGGGATCCCACAACTCATAACATCACCCTCATTTAAGAGTATGTTAAAATGTCCATCTCCCAGGACAAAACCTGTTTTCCACACCACTCTCCACATTTCAAATCACAACAACCACAACATCACTGTTTGAAGCCTTTGATAGTCAGTCACAAAAGGGCCACTCTCACCAACACATTACTGAGAGCAAAACTCCACAATGGCTGTGTCTGATAAAAATCAACTGGTTATCCCACAAACAGTTAAGGAGGCTACATCACTTGGATTTCACGAAATCCTTGTTGATAGATCAATTAGAGCAGCTACTACAGATGTTGAATCCACTGATTTACATCAGGACAGTAGTTTCATATATAAGTCTCCTTTGAAGGCAACCACTGTTGAGGCTACCCAGGTAACCTCTGCTGTAGTGAGAAGACCCCAGTACCAAGAAAAAGGGGCATCTAAGGTTGAAGCAAGTGATAAATCACATGCTCATGATACCCTAGATAAAACTACCACCTCTGGTAGGAGCTTAGATGATCCTATTAACTTAGGAGATGAGCTAAGACATAAGGAATTGACGGATAAAGTAACAAAGGTTGAGGCATCAGTGAGAGATATCAAAGATGTGCTGCAACAGATGTTACATTCTGCAAAATCTCAAAACACTGCCCAATCCTCTGCTCAAGCCACCAGAATTGCATCACAAGTGTATCCTCTGCTTCAACAACAAATTCAGCATGCTAATCAGTTATATGATTCAAAAGTGCAGACATTCAAAGAAGAAGTTGAGGCAAGGTATAAAGACACACAGGAAGAGCTTAAAGTGATCAAGAAAATTCTCATTCCTGGCACTACCCCTGCACCTATCTTCGAAAAAGTTGATGATGCCAAAAAGGGGGAGAAAAATGACTCTGAGAAAAATCTCTCATTAACTTCTGCTGAAATGTCTGTCAAAGAAAAAGAAAAGGGAGGTGATGAAACCCTGAAAATTCTAGCAGATGATGAAGATACACAAATGAGGATCGTTCAAAGTCATGACAGGATAAAAGAGAAGGAGATGAAGGATACCACTGCTGGTCCCAAAACCACTGCTGGTATTAAAAGGCCAACCACTGACATCTTGCTGCCTTCCTCATCTTAGCAACCACCTGTCAAAGTAACAGATGTTACGACATAGTGGTTTGCATAAATGCCCCTGCACCAAAACTGGTTTATGCTAGAAAAAGAAGAAGAATGGGTACAGTGAAAAATGATGACATACCATCTTTACTTGTTATCCAAAAAATCCAAAACCAGTTATCACCCATTCACCATCACTACAAATCAGCCTTGCTGAGTCACTCAAAGTCAAAATCCAAAAAGAAATATCCCAATGGAGACATCATATCCTTTAGAGTTGGCTGCAGTAAAAGGAGAGATGCTACAATTCTATACAGAAGCTGATCCATCCAAAAGAACCTTCCCATCTCTTCTTGGTTATAGAAATCCCAAAACCCTTGAGGATTATCTAAAACTAAAGACTAGACAAGCCAAAAACATAGCAAAAGAAGAAAGCAAAGGGAAAGGTATTACTTACTTAACAAGATTGGAGCAGCATGAGCTAAGCAAAGTTAAGAAATTAGAAGAATATGCAAAAGAGCTTAATGAGAAAATGACAAAAGAATCTTCAAAAGATGATCCTCAAAGGAAGCTAAGGGAAAACCTCATAAGATTTATCATGAAAGAAAAACCCTATCAAGCAGAGGAGAACCAGTTGAAAGAGTGGTCCATCCAAGCTCTCAAACAAGAAGCAGATAGAATTGATAGGATGAAGAAATGCCCTCAAATAAGACAGAATGCACCAGATTGGAAAGATGTTAAGAACCTCATTGCAGATCTAGTCTTAGAAACAACCATCCAAGCCCTCAACCAAAAGAAGAGGCAGCTGCAGATGGATAAGCAAGATCAGCAAAGAGATGCTAACAAAAGTAAGCAGGCTATCACATTAATGTATAATTTGTATTTATGCATGTTTAGAAGCTCTAGTAGAGTTATCACAAATTTGGGTGACAAATGTGCATTATGCAAACAACCCAACTAACAGAAAAACAAATTATATATTATCAACTGTCTTCGGGCAGAGACACTTATTGATATTATTTCTTGTGTTAGTAGCATATCAAATGCTCCATAAGAGCACCAATATCTTACCCATAGATTCTAGTAAATTATGAAGAAAGTTAGTAAGTTTCATTTATATTCAGATAAATACTTATAACTTTGAAATGGCCAGAAGACCGTATTAGAATAAACCACATGATATTAAATATGGTGAGTAACCAGAAGTTATGAGACAAATAAATGTTTACCATACGACATGACCAAATAGCATCCAGGTAACATCATGGTATGATAAACAATCAAAAGTGCTAACTAGCACCTCTAAGTAATCTAAAAGCATTGCTCCCAAAATGTCTTATCATATGTGTAGTTAGTTTTTTTTTTGTGGCAAATAAATGTTGATGCCCTTCCAAAAACAAACTCCTACAACAATCCCTCTTATATGGGGACATTCTACATGGTTACATGTGAGTTTTCAACTACCCATATGTAGCATATGCCCAACACTATGGAACGTTGTTCTTTGACATGGTTTAACGTTGCTCTTTGACAACCCAGTTGTAGAGACCAATGTTGGGCACAATGTGAAATATAGCGAGAGGCATACGTAGTCAAGGCGGAATTCATTTTTTTTAATTATATCAATTCAAAACCAACTACTTATCACAAATACTCCCTATTACAGCTCGTCTCCTGAAGAGAACCAAGTTTCCATTCTTTATATTTGGTTGTGTAGCCTATGTACCAGTAGCACAACCATATCACATAAAATGGGATATGTACATCGTATTCCCAGTCTTAGGAGGAGACAAGAAAATGAAAGACTGGCAACATAAGAAAATGCATCATTTTGAATTTAGACCCCTGAAGTGGTCAATATAAATCTGAAGTCCAAAAGAACGTGAATTTGCAAATAATAGCAAATGAAATACGAGATGCATTCACAAACACAAACAGAGTGATAAAGTCACATATACCAGCACTTAACTCACCTGCTCGAATTCAAGTAATCAGAGTGCTATATTAGAAAAAGTGGGAAGTAAACTCGGTTCCAATATACAAAACCACAAATACGAAGAGAGCAAAGTAACACAGTTGGTGTACTCCAGAAGAGGTTACGTACAAAAACCTCAAGAGAGGTTGCTCATAAAATCCTAGAAGAGATTAACAAAATCCTAGAAGATATTAATGAAGCCCGGGGAAAGGATAATAGAGGTTCAGAATAACTCAGTTACCAAACAAGTATGAGATCTCAATAAATTATGTACAAAATAGTACAATATGGAACCGTAATGAAACACGTGTAAAATGATATATTTGAATATGCTATAGCAATAGATGTAATCGATGAAAAAAGATTATGTATATAAAAAGTGTGCAAGAGTGTACGCACACAAATAGTCAAAATGGCTATATGACTTAAGGTTGAACTAAATTTGCTCGACAAACTAAACGTTTTCGAACCATCAGTTCGAACACCCATAGATGTCAAACCAGTAGGATATAAATGGGTGTCTTTAAATAAAAAGAAACGTAAAGAATGAGTTTTGCGATGTAAGGCATGATTTTTAACATAAAGATTTTTGCCAAATCCCAGTAGTTGATTATGAGGAAACGCATACGCCTGTAGTGGATGCGATAATCTTTAGATGTTCAAGCGGCCTTGCAATCTCAAAATGACTTCAGATAAAACTTATGGATGTCATCAATGTATACATGTACGAGACAATACAAATGACATCTGCATGAAATCCCTGAAGGATTAAAAATGCTCAAAGCATTATTAAACAATAACTCCATACGTCTTATATAAATCTTAAAGGGACTGGTCCTATGTGGTACAATTGACTTGGTTGATACTTTGAAAAGAGGGGTATAAGTTTGATAAAATGAGCTACATATACTTATCAAGATTTCGCTCTTAATGTTCAGTATAATTTGAGTTTAAGAGATGATTTAAACACTATCGAAAGGAACTGTCAAACTATAGAGGGACAATTTTAAAAGACCTTTATACAGTGTAGTTATTCTCATCCCACAGTTCGAGTATATATATATACTATTTTTGCTCATCCATCAAACTACCATCCATAAGATGTTATATGGATAAAATTCATTTGTTGAGTATGCTAATGGTTGTCGAATTGCTTGACATATGGAAAGGATTTTATTGTCCCTAAGAGGAGGATGGATAAATATTGGTACAAAAGTACCATACTTAATTGCGATCGGAACATTGATGTATCTTGTAAAGAAGAAGATACATGATATTGCGTTCTTGATAGATGTATCGACAAGATTACAGTTCTAATTTAATATGTTGCACTCTTTTTCCCTTTACTACGTTTTTCTATTAGATTTTCTTAGTAAGGTTTTTGATGAAGCAACATAACTGATCCAGTAGCATCAGTTTATCTTATAGGTACTGAAGTACCGACTTAACGTGATCTTGGAGTATGTTAATTATGTATAATGCGCAGTGCACTCTTTTTCCCTTAGCTACGTTTTGTCCCATTGGGTTTTCCTGGCAAGGGTTTTAACGAGGCAGAATTATAAAGCGCATTAAATAATTATTGACATATTTACAAACTCACACAGAGTTCGATCTCAATCCAGATACAATTTATGAAGGTCGAAGATTTCAACATATTTAATAAGTATGTAGATTAGAGGTGTCAAGAGAAGCTCAAGTTATACTGTATAAAGACAATGTAGACAACAACACTCAAATCAAAGAAGACTACGCCAAATATCAAGTCAAGCAACTGTCACAGAAGATTGGATTCAACATCATCAAGATAAACATGTAAAACTGAGGGGGATAATGTACCCACAATATCACAGTATATGTACTCTTTTTCCTTGACTAAGTTTTGTCCCACTAGGTTTTCTTACTAGGGTTTTAATGAGGCATCATAACTGGTCCCGCAGTATCAATTAACATCGGTTCTGAAGAATCGTGCAAACATTATCCAGTAGTGTAATGTTAACAGTGTATGTGTAATTCTAAATGTCTGAGGGGGAGTGTATGAATATAGACATTCAGGCCCATAGGCCAAGCCTGACCTAATGTTAATGGCTTTAGGGTTGTTGTTGTATTGATCTATATATATATGATATATGTACATGAAATACGGATGAATAAATCATTTTCTTATATTTGCTTGTTTATGACACGTTATCAGCACATTGCTCCACCAAATTTCCACTGCTTCTTCTCTAATATTTACTCTTCTCTAATATTTACTCCAACTTTAAACCCCGTCTGATCGCCTCACCACGTAATTCTCTTCGCTTCTTGCAAAAGAGTCTGCTATAACAAAAACAGCCGTCGCCACCACCATTCAGTGCCTTCTTGCGATCTACGACGGGATCGTCATTCGAACAAACACACGAAAGGCCCGAGTTTCGTATAGGCAACGTTAAAAGCAGTTTGCTATCTTACCTTTACAGTTTTACGAGCTCCGTAGGTGCAACGTTAGAAGCTTACATGTTATCGTTTTATGTTTGATAATAAGGATCTGATGATGTCTGAACATTCAATTCGATTAGATCGAACCCAGGTAACACATTATACCTTTACTTATTTATTTATTTTACTTCATATCTTTAAGTATGGTAATCAGAGGATAGGATTGTAGTTAAGGGTTAATTGGATTTTGGGTTCCATCGGAACTATTAGCATCGATTACCAACCAGAGCCTTGCTAATCCATGGGTGGTTTCAGTTTTTTTTCTTGAGAAACGGCAGGAATATTGCGGGTTCTTCGACGTTGGACTGGGACGAAAAATAATTTGAATCGGTCTTGAGTAAACCTTTTATTATTTTAAGATATCCTTCGTAAGTGCTAAAATGTTAATAATTATTTAAGTGGCATAGGTTTATAATTATTTGAATTATTATATAAAAAAATGTTACTTAAAACATATATATACCGCATCAGTATCGGTATCTTTTATGTACATTATATTTCTTAAATATCAATATGTGATTGATTCTCACGAACTTATACAAATGTTTTAATCTAATTGCATTGAAGGTAAATTATCATTTGTTTTGAAATCCATGACTAAAACTATTTTATCTGTATTGCAAAACTTATGCATCCTAAATGAATATTTTGCAATCCCAGTTTCACATGTTAAACCGTTCCGCGATTAAAGCGACAAACGTCTCGATTAGTCGGTTACAGAAGCAAATTAACTTAATTACCTGATCCTGGTCAACGTTTTCATACATCTGTTTTATATAATTATATCTTTTTTTTTCTCTCTCTCATTTTTCTATTTAAATATATGGTATTAGGGGAAAGGAGGGTTAAACCAATTTACTTCAAAATCAACCAATAAGAGTGTGACATGTCAATTCACCTAAAGTTAAACTTTTAGTCAAAAGTGTTGGCAATGGTTAGACACCTATAATTGCTTTTTTTTCCAAAATCCATCACCCTTTTGTTGATTACCTTTTTTTTTGTCTAAGGTGCAATGAACCCAAGCCTTTGCCAACGCCTTTCTTGTTTTGGCGTCCAATTTTCACGTTTTGCTTTAGTCTTCTTTCCTTTCGGGTCGTTTGCCGGTTCATAACTTGTACGGCAACCTCTTCATCGTCATCATCATTGTGTTGCTCTTTAGTGTCGGGTACGACCTCTTCTTCAGAGTCGTCTACTAAATCTCTAGGTGATTGTGTGGGTGGGCTTGGAAGACCAAACGGGTCAAAAGCGTTTTGCGCGTCGAGGGGATAATCATAAACACCGGGTGCAACCAACGTCGGACCGTGTGGATAATACTGTTTTGTGACGGATAATTTGTATGCGGTTGGGTATTGTAACCGAAATTCGGTTGCATGGTTTGGTTAAAAAAAAGGATGGTTGTGTTTGAGTAGCAAAGCCGAGTTGGGGATGTAACGGTGTACGCGAACCACCCACATCGCCACGTTTTTTTTGCGCCTTTTACTTCGAACCGGACCCCAAATATTTTTTCTTGCCATCACCTTTGTTCGAGTCTTCCATTTTCAAAGATTGTTTGAATAAATTTGGGTTTTTGTTTGAAGAAGAGTAGGAGTAGAGGAGAGTTTATAAAAAAAATGGGGTAAATGTGGGTTTAAATAATGAAAATTTTGTTTTTTTATCTCAAACGGCATTATAGCCGTTACAAAACAACCCCCAACGGTCATATCCTCACTTTTGTCGATCGGCAAGGATTTACCGCGGTTCCTACTTTATCGATCGGCAAAAGTAGTTGGCGGCGGTGTAACCACGCGGCAAACTACTTTGCCCACTCCCTTCCCCCTTATATATAATAAACCTCTTATTTTAAAATTGTTCAATTTAGTTTTTTTTTTTTTGGATATGTTAATGATAGGCTAGCTTTTGATGTGGCCTGGACTAAGCCTCCTAAGTTAAATCAAAATCCATATGTTTACAATTGTATTATTATTAACTGTAAACTCTTTTACTTAGTTGTGATTAGCATATATGCATATTAAGAAAATCCGATTTCAAATATTGATCTCAAGCTAGTCTGTTTGACAAGTTAGTTACTTATGGAAAAAAAACTACGCTTACACAAATATTATTATGCTTTAGTGATTTGATAATTTAGTTTGTACAATGCGATACATAGTCAACATAATTAGTTGTATGGTTTTTTTTAACTGTTTGTTGTTGCTAAACAAATATTAATAGACAATGATATAGTCCTTAGAAAAATGCTTTCCCATGAAAATGATGAAAAATAGCTAGTGAATTCTAGCTGAAACAAACTACTCTTGATGCTAGTTACTTAAATGGATAGTTGAGGAATCATATTTTGAAGTCATTGTATTTTCTCATTTATAGTACAGGAATGTGGTTATACATGTTAAGATACAATTTAACTCTATTTAAATGGTAAAGATACAATTTAACTCTATTTAAATTGTAAGGCAATGTTTTTAATCGGGATTAAAAACGCTTCATCACCAAAAGATCCTTCTTTTGATCATAACTATAACACTTCCGTAAAGCAATACTAATTTTCACATGAATCCTAAATTAGTGTTGAGACCTGAAGTTCTCTATGATGTATACATAGTCCCGGTTGTTTCCATAACGAAATTTTCAATGTTTAACCTACACTCGAGTTCTTCGCACTCGACGTCTTTGGATTAACATATAGTCTTATAGTGGAAAATCCATCGACAACTACATGATTTCCCTACAAACAATTGCTAATATCATAATCTTTCTCTTCCACACACACCCAAATATTTATATATAGAATCGCTCACCTGATTTAAAGACATAATTGACCACCAGAAGTTGATCGTCCTCTCAAAAGCATGCTATAGATTTTCTCTTTTTCGTGAGTGTACAAATTTTAAGGTAGTTTACAATACAACTCTGATACATTTTGGATAACAACAAATCAAAATTATGTGGAGAAAAGAGCACTAATGTTAACATATTGCTTGGTAATATAACAAGCTCCCACTTATTTCCCTGAAGCCAACTCGGACATTTTTATGTGCCAATGGATGAGAAAGAGGATTATTCGGCCCCTGTAGAGGCCATATGTGTGGATGATTATGATTACAATCCGACATGAGGAACTCCAATCAACTCATTCGTCACAGAAATAGAGGTATGTAAAGGGCTAGTGAAATTCCCTTTTACATATGCGGATTGACCATGCCACTTAGGTTATAGCCTAGTGGTCAAGATGATTTATCTCTTGTGGGGAGACCAAGGTTCAATCCTTAGGAGGTGTAAGTATTTATAGGAAAAAATTAGCCGTTTAAAAAAATGCAGATTAACCAGCAATTAATACACTAAAATGTAATGAAACTCACATTAATGCATAAATTGTATTTATGCATGTTTACAAGCTCTAGTAGAGCTATCACAAATTTGGGTGACAAATGTGCATTATGCAAACAACCCAACTAACAGAAAAACGAAATATATATTATCAACTGTCTTCGGGCAAAGACACTTAATGATATTATTTTTTATGTTAGTAGCATATCAAATGCTCCGCACCAATATCTTACCCATAGATTCTAGTAAATTATGAAGAAAGTTGGTAAGTTTCATTTATATTTGGATAAATTTAAAGAAAAGGGGTATAGAAATTTTGTACATGTGACATTTTTATGTAACCCGTAAAAGCATAAAAAAAAACATTTAAAGAAATTAGTTTTAATTTTTTATGTAAATAAACACACACGCACGCACATATATATATAGAGAGAGAGAAATGGGATTAGAAGAAAACGTCTAGAAGTGTGAAAACGGTAAGAACGATTTTCAGTCACAAGATCTTTGTAATTTGTGGCTAAGATTGACGCGGCCGCATTTTTGTAAATAATAAGAACTTTAGAACTACCAAGAGGGGATAATATAGGAAGATCCAAACAAGGATGCACATGCTAATCAGATGCCGTTTCCCCCCGTCATATTTAAACGCCAAAAACTTTTTTATACGTGATTATTTTTATATAAAAATTACACCATAAAATTCAACATTTTTTTTATCTTTTCAACGAGTATACTATTAATATATTTTTCGAAAAAAAAATAAACTGGGTTTTATGGCGTTTTAAGTTTTTTTTTGGCGTTTTAACTTTGTTTTTTTATGACGTCTTTAAACTTTGTTTTTTATGGCGTTTTGAACTGGGTTTTCATATTATTTATGGCGTTTTCAACTAGTTTTTATGGTTTTTTTATGAACTGAGTGTTTTTATGGCGTTTTCAACTGTGTATTTTCATGGCGTTTTTTTCTGAACGAGGTTTTATGGCGTTTTTACTTGAACACCCAGTTCATGTCATTTTTTTTTATTTCAAAAGTATAGCAATAGTATATTCGTTGGAAAAATAATAAAACACTCGATTTTATGGTGAATTTTTTCTAAAAAAAATAATCACGTATAAAAAAGTTACGTGAGTTTAAAAAATTGGTGGATGTGCATCTGACTTGCATGTGGGTGGTCTTTGGCATGTGAGTGGCATGTGCATGGACCTTTTGACAATATTACCCCTTAAGTAAGTTAGCACCAACACCACATGTTAACACCAAAATCGTTCTCACCATTTTCACACTTTTGGGTGTTTCCCCAAACCCGACCCTATTAATTATATATTATTATATCTGTTGGGGTTCTAGAGTGAACACTAGTGTATTTGTGAACTGAGTGAACAAATCTTGGCCATTGATTTACACACGTGTATGGACATGATTAGTTCGCTCAATTCACAAATATAGTGGTGTTCACTCTTGAACCTAATATATATATATATATATATATATTATATATTAATAAAAAATATGAACCACGGATTGTAAAATAATTTTTTTGTTAATGTAATAATTTAGTATTTTGTGGTTAACCTCAATATATTTAGAGAGATAAATTGTGGTTTTCTTATTCAATGATAAAGATTGTGGCAGCTTAAAATTGTAAATAAGAAAAGATCCCCAATTGTTAAGACACAAAGATAAACTTAAAAGAAATCTATGTCCCACGAAAATCCATAATCTTTGTCCTATGTCTTCAAGAAACTCTACAAGTGTTTATCTCCTCAAAGAAGGGCAAGTCAGATAAAATATTCTAGCTCAACTAATGTTAATTTGGGCTTGTCTCAGCTTCTCCACTCCAATTTGAGGACTCCCTCGGTTGTTATGTTTGTATCATATGTCTCCTCTATTTATGCTCAAACATCTTTATCTCTCATTCTATTATCTTACCTGAAATTCGACCATAACCAAATTGTCTTGAAAACCTTATTTCTTATCTAGTTTAACCTTTTGTTTCCATGCTTCTGTCACACCTCGCCCAAAAAGGAAACGCAAGGAGCGACCATCAGGGCATGAGTGAATAGATGATTGCTCAAAGCATCATAACAATTGAAAATGACAATATTTAAATAAACCTTTTTTTATATTTCATAAACTCAAATTCGTACATTGTCAAGAGAAAATAAATTACATAAATTTAAATATTCAAAAAAAAGAAAGCTAATTTATTCGTACGTTTCTAAATCCACCTAAGTAGATTTCTTAAACATAATCATCAATTTCCTACAATTATGAATAATAAAGGTCAACAAAATTGTTGGTGAGTATACAAGTTTGGTCTACATAATATAGAATAAAAGGTCTCAAACTAACATGACAATTTGTATACTACTAGCATGTGTAAACTATCAATCAAATCAAGTGTCCACTAGCATATCCTATGCCGTATAAGATTGAATACTTAATAATACCACATAAGGGCGGTGTGCTACTCTTATAGCGCTCTAATCGTTAAGGTAGGCGATTGAGTACACAAAATTGACTTCTAGCATGTATGTATGACAAATAGCATGTATTCATAGATTGAGAGTTTGAATAATATGATTGATTCTGTGTATGTGAGTTTTTATAATTTCATATATTACAACCCAAAGTGTGTTTAAAGGAAAAAGGGTTCGAGTATACTCACTGTTCGCAAGTGGTTTCCACAAACATGAGATGATCGTCTTGAGAGGTTGAAGCACCAATTTATCCTAACAAAGATGAACAATGTGTGTAAGTAGAAGAATTTAGAAGTTAGAATGTAAATGAGATTTGAATAAGAAATAAATATAATAATAATAATAATTAATAATAATAATAATATAAATAATAATATACATAAACATATTATCTTGACTAAACACTCACTTTGGACACTCTTAGTTTATATGTATTTCGTGGGTACTATTTCAACAAGTGTGAGAAATTTAGTCTAAGATAAATGTGTACCTTTGCATACAACTTTCCACCATAAATTGGTTGGTGTCATGGCTAGGTTTAATATATATATATAT
This sequence comes from Scalesia atractyloides, assembly GCA_947069175.1. Classification (NCBI taxonomy): domain Eukaryota; kingdom Viridiplantae; phylum Streptophyta; class Magnoliopsida; order Asterales; family Asteraceae; genus Scalesia; species Scalesia atractyloides. The sequence continues at coordinate 39,779,697 of CAMTDV010000014.1, read as the reverse complement.
ATATATATATATATATCTTTAGTCTATAATGATTTTGGTATAATAATAATAATAATAATAAATAATAATAATAATAATAATAATATGGAAAGTTAGGCATAATAATAATTAGACAATATAATAAATAGTTAGACAATACTAAGTTAGGCATAATAATAATTGATCATAGTTAGTAATGTAAGATGGAAATGACATAATTAAAGGTTAAGAAATAACTTGTAAAAGAAAACCCAAGATTGGTCCTTATTTTGGTGATGCGCATCTTTGCTTACCATGGCATACATAAGGATTTCTCCAAGATGCGAAGTATGAAAACACAAAGAAAAACAAGAAGAAGAGAAGAAGTTGAAAGGAGATAGAAGTCACTTTCAAGAGGGAAGAATTCTTTGAGAAATGGAAAGAAAAGTATTGAAATAAGTCTGGTATTTATAAGTGATAGATTAGGGTTAGAGGAGGTGAAAAATATGGAAAGTTGAAAATTGGTCTATTAACATATTTTTTTTTTTGTTTTTAGGTCTGATGTCATGGATTTATTTGTTTTATGCATTTCTTTGTTATTATTTGTATAAATTTGAGTTGCTAACATAATTTATAAACATATTTTGACACCTAGTTGATTGATTGGGTCTCGAAAATATCGAATTTACACAACATATGTTTGATTGAACAATTATTGGGAGAGAAAAAAATAAAATAAATAAATGAAATCCGTTATGATCATAAGTCTCAGGATTACAATGGTTGAATTCGAAAAAACACGGAAATAGATAATACAATAATTGCGGAATGTTACATTTTGTTTTTTTCTTGAATGGATCTTAGTTTTGTTTTGTTTTGTTTTGTTTGGTTAATTTTGTTTTTTCTTGCGGAATGTTTAGAGTTATATACTTTTGAGTTTGATATCAATTGTAACTTTTAGGATAGAGTTTTTTTATACGGTTAAGGTTTTTCAAAGAAAAATAGTTAAAGAAATGCCATAGTTAGTGAAGAAAGCTTAATAGATATTTTTTAGTGGTAACCCTATCACCCTTTCGTTTAGGTGAGTGTTAAGCCTTTGTATATATTTTTGTTTGCTGAGAGATACTAGTGTAGCTTTTCATTAGAAAATTTGTGCATGTTATGCAATTTTCTACTTGATACGGTAATTACTATACATATATGATTAAGGCAAAAGTAGGATAATTATCACCCTTTGTTACACCTTTTCGTTTCATATTCTTACTTTATACTTTTCCATTAGAAGCCCTGTTGAGCCTTAGCCTTATTCGTTGTTTACCTTATAATAAGCCAATATTACCTTTTGTTAGCCTATTCATTTGATTACCCTTTGAAGTATGATTCAATGAAGAAATGTGAAGAAAAGACAATTAATCAGAAGAAAGAATGAGATAAAAAAAGAAATAAGTGTGGGGATCAAAGATCCAAATGAAGAAAATATGAAAGAAAGATCTAAAGCCACTAAAGAAAGTTGAAGATTGTCAGAAGTGCTTAAATGAAGTTGAATTATTACTGATTAGCTCTTATTGTTAACCTTTTAGTTTGTTTATTTATTTACTACCTTTTACCCTAAAGCCAAAAGCCCATAAAGTCCATATGATTGTTAGTATTATTTGTTGATACAGGTAGTTGATTTCTGTACAAGCTTATGATAATGATAGTTATGTCTAGATGGTGAGGTTTAGTAGTTTTCTAACACACTTTTTGCTAGTTTTCATAAATTAACTGAGAGGAGTGAAAAATTGTGAGGGGTATATGCTAGGTAGATATTCTATTTAAAAGTGGACTAATCAAAACTTCTATTTTCTTGTTTTTTAAAATGTATAACTAACATGACTTGTAGAGGTTGTCAATCTCTTGCCTTTGTTAGTCTTCCGAGTTGGGCCGGGGGCATGTGATTTGGAAATAGCATTGGTCTTGGTTTAAGTCTTATGCAGATGGAAGTCAAGTTGATCTATTAGTAAATGAATTGTTTAGGGACAAGCAATGTTCAAGTGTGTGGATATTGGATGTGTCTGAAAGAAAACATATTATTATATAGTGTAAAAACCTGCATTTTGATAGTTATTTGAGGTAACATTATAATAACTTAAAAGGGAAGAACGCGAAAAAAGGGTTGTTGAAGTTCAAGGATTCAAGATCAGAGATTCGGGAGAAGATTCAAGAAAGAAGAATGTACATGTGGGCAAGAGATCATCCCTTACTTAGTTAGCACCCTGTGTATTATCTATTCCTGTTAATTTCTATCATGTATTCATTGAATTCACTTGCTTTGTTTGTGACTATGAGTAACTAACCGCGCAATAGCCGATTAGGTTAGGATGAATATTCTTGATGTTTACTGTCACACCCCGACCCGCAGCGGAATAAGAGTCGGGGCATAATTGGGTTATCACCAAAGCTCATGATGTTTACTAAAATGTTTCATATTTATTAAATTTAAATTACAACTTAAATGTTCAAGCCAAATTCATACAATACAAGGAAAGGAAAATTAAATAAACAATCCAAAATCTAAACTGATTTATTCTTCTAGGTCGTCCTATATGTTTCTTGCTTCAACTGGATCACCTGTATCATGTGTAAAAATGGGGAATTTTGGGTCAACAAAAGTTGGCGAGTGAACCTTGTTAAAAACCTTTGCTATTGATTTCTTGTTGTATTTATATGGAAAAATTGTGCAATAATCATATGTGAGCAAACGTAAATAAACAAACAATCACAAACCACCTTGCATGAGTATATGACATGAATGATAATGTATATGTTGGCAACGTCACGTTCCGCTCATAGGTAATGGGGAAACATACGAGCCTATGAAGATGTATGTGAGATCAAGGCTCAATCAAACGGAGCCGATTGTATGTTGGCAACGTCACGTTCCGCTCATAGGTAATGGGGAACAGACGAGCCTATGATGATGTATGTACTGAAAATGATAAATTTAATCTAAACATTAACCACATAAACAATTGATACAAATTGGATACACATTTGATCATGGATATGATGGATGCACAAGTGTTTAAATGAAATAAATAATAAGCGACACATGATACACCCCAAAATGTGATTAAAACGGGGAATTGGTAGAGATTCACTCACATTGGGTGCGTTCTTTTGATGATGTTGGATGCGCACGAGTTTTGGGATTTGATCGACGAGGGAAAACTAACCTAAAATATTAACGAAATGGTTCGGTAAATAAGTGGATTTTATTAACAATTTTAATAGGATTTTTAGATTTATTTTTGTGAATTTAAGATCATTTTCTAACTTTAAAAATATTAGTTTTAAGTATTTTTAATTGATTTTAAATTAAATAAATAATAAAAATATAAAAAAAATGTTGACTTTTTGTTGACCGTTGACCGGACCGTTGACCGGTCGGACAGTGGTAGTTGGTGCGCTGAGTGAGGTTCGAACCCGGGACCTCTCGTACGCGTGCACGCAGCTCTACCAACTGAGCTACGTGTCTAACCCGAAATAATCTGTGTTTTAATTATATATATATATACAAATTAAATGTTAATTTATTTGGTTTATATTAAAAGGTTTTAAAATGGTCGAACTGGTTTGCAGGGAGCCGGATCGAACTCGGGTCCTTCGGTTTGTAAGCGCACAGCCCAACCAGTTAGGCTGTGTGTCTTCTCTGTTTAACTTACGGCTTATATTAATCTTATAAACAAACTGGAATCTGTTCTGATTCAGTTTTAAAAAGAATGGTTTTAATTCGGAAAATCGGTGCGTTTGTATGGTTCGAACTCGTGACGTGCGCTATGTGTTTGCACACAGTCCACCGCTGGACTGTGTGTCTAACCCGGTTTAATATTCAATTTATATTATACTTAAACACAACGTCGACTTCGTCTTCTTCATTCAAAGACACAGAACAACGATATTCGACTGTTCTTGTTAAAATCGTTCGTCGAACATTTTATTGATTGAATTGTAATGGATAAAAAGAGTTAAGGAATCGAATGTACCGAACAGACTGATTTTCTCAGAACTCCGGCAATGGTCGTCGGCTCTGATTTGTGAATTCCGTCTGGATGAATCAATTAACAGTTTTGATTGATGAGTTGTGAAATTGAGTTATTAAACAAGGATTATCAGAGGGTTTAGATGATTGTACCGATTCACAGCGTGATTTCGGAAATTTCCAGAAATTATCCGGCGAGTGCAGAATATCCGGCAACTTCGTCTGGGATTGATTCTGGTTGATGGATTGGAGTTAGTATAAGTCTAACAATGGATTGAAAACGAAAGAGTCGAGAATTTTACCGAATTGATGTAAGTCTCGGTTTTCCGGCGAATGTCCGGCAATTGCAGAATATCTCCGGCGAGTGTAATTGCTTCGAGAAATTGTGCGATTTTGAGCGAAAAGATTACCAGAGACTTGGGTGTGAATTTATAGGGAAAAATCAAGATGAATTGGGTCTGAATATGGTCTTGATTCGTGGTCAAGACTTTCTCTGGCGGTTATGACTGAGATCGCAGAATTTGACATTGGTTATAACCGATGTCGATGTTAATACATGCGTTTAGTCAAAGGAAACCGTCGGAGTCACGCGAAATCGTCGAGATTTCCGGTGACTGCGGATTGGGCGCGCTGATTCACTGGGTTTGATTTAGAGTTTCAACATAAATGTTATTTGTTTTAATACTTATCACAAATGAGTCAAGTGGCGGAGTGGTTGAGTGTTGTTTGTTTCATCCGGCTGACCCGGGTTCGAAACCCGGCAGCCTCCTTTTTTTTTATTTAATTTATTTTTACTTTTTAATCATTATAGTTTTTAAATTCTAAAATGTTTATTAATTATGTATTGTTTAAAATTAAATTAATCATAAATACGCAACGAAATTTTATAACTTGATATTCGATTAATAAACGAAGCGGGTTTTGGAAAACCCGTTTTTCGACGGATGTTACAGTATCCCCTACTTTTAGAAATTTCGTCCCGAAATTTAAGTAGTAGTGGTAACAGGAAAAAGATGTGGGTATTTCTCGTGCATTGAGTCTTCACGTTCCCAAGTAAACTCGGGTCCTCGTTTCGACTCCCAGCGTACCCTGACGATTGGAATACGGCTTCGTCTTAAACGTTTCTCTCAGAAGTCCATAATTTCTACTGGTCTTTCAGTGAAATGCATAGATTCATCAACTTGAATGTCTTCTAGGGGAATATGGAGGTTTTCATCGGCGAGGCACTTCTTCAAGTTTGATACGTGGAATGTGGGATGAATTCTGTTGAGCTCTTCTGGTAGGTCAAGCTTGTATGCTACAGGTCCTACTCTTTCGAGTATCTTGAAAGGTCCTACGTAGCGTGGTGCTAGCTTGCCCTTCTGGCCAAAACGAACCACTCCCTTCCACGGTTATACTTTTAAAAGAACTTGGTCACAAATGTTAAACTCCAAGGGCTTTCGTCGTTTGTCTGCATAACTCTTTTGACGACTCTGTGCCGCTAGAAGATTGTTTTGAATTTGCTGGATCTTGTCTGTTGTTTCTTGAATTAATTCTGGACCGGTGATTTGTGCTTCTCCAATTTCGTGCCAACATATTGGTGATCGGCACTTACGACCATATAAAGCTTCGAAAGGTGCCATGCCGATACTTGAATGATAGCTGTTGTTGTACGAAAATTCAACTAATGGTAGATGAGCGTCCCAATTCCCTTTGAAGTCTATGACACATGCTCGAAGCATGTCTTCAAGAGTTTGGATGGTGCGTTCAGATTGTCCATCAGTTTGAGGATGAAAAGCGGTACTGAGGTCTAATCGTGTACCCAAAGCGGCTTGTACGGCTTGCCATGTTCGTGAAGTGAAACGACCATCGCGGTCTGAAATGATGCTTAAAGGTACTCCATGACGGCTTACGATCTCGCTGATGTAGATACGAGCTAACTTCTCGTTCTTGAAGTCCTCGCGAATCGGAATGAAGTGAGCTGATTTGGTAAGACGATCAATGATTACCCATATAGTGTCATACCCACTGTAGGTGCGAGGTAACCCGGTAATGAAGTCCATAGTTATGTTTTCCCACTTCCATACAGGTATTTCAGGTTGGGTTAGAAGTCCTGAAGGTCTTTGATGTTCTGCTTTTACTTTGGAACAGGTAAGGCACTTGGAAACAAAAACAACAATATCCTTTTTCATGCCAGGCCACCAGTAGGTGTATCGAAGGTCTTGATACATCTTGTCGGCTCCTGGGTGTACAGAGTACCGTGTTTTGTGTGCCTCAGTCATAAGGAAATCACGAAGGTTATTGTGATCGGGAATCCATATGCGATCTAGATAGTACAGAATACCGTCGAATTTGGTTTCGATTTTAAGTTCTGCTCCACAAGACAGCTCATTGCGTACGTTGTTTTCTGTTACAGAAACATGTTGAGCTTCTCGAATTTGATCTTTGATGTCGGTTATGATTTGCGAACATAGAAGACGAATGGAGTTCGCATAACCTTTTCGACTGAGCGCATCGGCCACCACGTTTGCCTTGCCAGGATGATACCGAATTTCACAGTCGTAGTCGTTAAGAAGTTCGACCCATCTTCTTTGCCTCATATTCAACTCCTTTTGATTGAAGATATGTTGGAGACTCTTGTGGTCAGTGTATATTTCACACTTGGTACCGTAGAGGTAATGTCTCCATATCTTGAGAGCGAACACAACGGCTCCAACTTCCAGGTCGTGGGTGGTGTAGTTCTTCTCATGAACTTTGAGTTGTCTAGAAGCGTAGGCTATCACTTTTCCTCTTTGCATTAATACACAGCCTAGCCCTTGCCCTGATGCGTCGCAATATACTACAAAGTCGTCGCAACCTTCGGGGAGTGTGAGGATAGATGCATCACAAAGCTTTTGCTTAAGGGTTTGGAAGGCTTCTTCTTGTTTAGGTCCCCATATGAAGGGTTTTTCTTTATGTGTCAAAGCCGTGAGTGGTACAGCAATACGGGAGAAATTTGCAATGAAACGGCGATAGTAACCCGCCAAACCAAGAAACGATCTTACCTCGGTAGGGGTACGTGGCGCTTGCCATTCCTGTACTGCTTTGATCTTTGAGGGGTCGACATGTATTCCCTTGTCATTGACAACATGTCCAAGGAATTGTACTTCTCTTAACCAGAATTCGCATTTGGAGAATTTAGCGTAGAGCTTTTCGGTTCTTAAGAGTGTAAGGATGAGTCGAAGGTGTCGTTCATGATCGGATTTAGACTTTGAATAGATGAGGATGTCGTCGATAAAGACTATGAAAAAACGGTCGAGATAGGGTTTGCATACCCTATTCATTAGATCCATGAATACAGCTAGGGCGTTGGTCAATCCAAATGGCATGACCATGAATTTATAATGACCATAACGAGTTCGGAAGGCGGTCTTTGGGACGTCTTCTTCATGTACTCTGAGTTGATGACAACCTGAACGAAGGTCGATTTTTTAAAACAGGTGGCGCCTTGAAGTTGGTCTAGAAGGTCATCGATGCGAGGTAATGGGTAGCGGTTCTTGACCGTTAACTTGTTGAGTTCTCTGTAGTCGATACACATGCGAAACGTTCCATCTTTCTTCTTCACAAACAGAACAGGTGCACCCCATGGCGATGAGCTAGGACGTATGAATCCTTTTTCAGTCAGCTCTTGCAGTTGACTGGCCAGCTATTGCATTTCTGATGGGGCTAACCTGTAAGGAGATTTTGCGACTGGAGTAGCGCCAGGTATAAGATCAATGCGGAATTCGACTTCTCTCATGGGAGGAAGTCCTGAGATGTCGTCGGGAAAGACTTGTGGGAATTCTTTCACTAAAGGTATATCTTCTAGTTTCTTCTCCTTGTTTCCCTTCTTGACGACGTGAGTTAAGAATGTGACATAGTTCTTGCGGAGATACTTTCGGGCTTGAAGGCAGGACATCAATTTGAGTCCTTTCGAAGGGGTTGCTCCAAAGATTCGTAGGGTTTGACCGTCTGCGAGAGGAACACGAATGAACTTTTCGCGGCATACCACTTCAGCATGATGTTGGCTGAGCCAGTCCATACCGATTATATTGTCGAAACTTCCCAACTTCATAGGAATGAGGTCAACTGGAAAATCGTGATCGTTTAGAGTGAGGGTACAATTTCGTATAATAGAGTTTAATGAGACCGGTTTCCCGTCAGCAACTTCCACCGTTATGGATTCCAAGAGATTATCAAGAGTTTGGTTGAGGATGGGTTCAAATTCTAAGGACACAAAACTCTTATCTGCGCCAGTATCAAATAACATGGATGCATAACTACCATTGATGAGAAACGTACCGTTAACCACGTTGTTGTCGGCCCTAGCTTGATTGGCGTTGATGTTGAAAGCTCTTCCTCTAGCAGGTGAAGGAGCTTAGTTAGCTTGGTTCACCGGATTTGCTTGAGCTTGGGCATGAATGATGTTCACCAAGCGTGGACAAGTGTTTCTATAATGGTTTGGGTCACCACAGTTGTAACAAGCCCGCATGGGTTGCATCATGGGGTAATTGGGTTGGTAGTAGGTTTGGGCCGTATGTTGTGTAGGTGGTAGAAGTAAGGGTTGTTGGGCTTGACCCACTCTCTGATGGTGGGTTTGGGTTGAAGGTTGGTTGCGGTTCATTCGCTGAAGTGTGCGACAGGTTTGGATGGTGTGACCTGCACGGCCACAGCTGGTGCAATATTGGCAGGGATGTTCAGGAAAGTGATGGTATTGGCAACGGGTGTATTTCGGGTATGGGCCGGAGTATGGCTTTTTGTATGGTGCAGCTGAGGGAGCAACTTGGGTGATTGGTGCAGCAGTGATAGGAGGGTTTGTTTGAATGACAGCAAAGTTTCTGGTGTTTCGCTTCCTTTTACCAGTAAACTTCGAAGAGGAGCCAGAATGGTTTGAAGTGTGAGCCTCATGGGGGCTTTCTTTTTCTCCTCCTTGAATTTACCGTTTCGGATGCGATTCTCGGTAAGTTCGGTAGCTAGTTCCATTGCAGCTTCCAGTGTTGCAGGTGAAGTGCTTAGAACCGAGTCTGAATTTTCGAGGGGAGGCCTCGAATGTAGTGTTCCACCAAGCGGTACACTGGGGTGAACAAGTTGGGGATCATTTGGTTCAGCTCGAGAATTCTTTTATTGTTAGGAAGTATGATCTCCTTCCTTTTGTTTTAGGGAGTGGAATTCTTCTTCTAACTTCTTGATTTCGCTTCTTGGACAGAAGCGTCTTGTCATTATTTCCCTTAACTCTTCCCATGTTAAGGCCATGGCGTCTTCGACTCCTCTCTTACCCTTCTCTGTGTTCCGCCAGGTCAGGGCTACCCCAAACAGTCTCCCGGTTGCGTAACGTACCTTGCGATCCTCGGGACAATCGCAATTGAGGAAGGTGTTCTCCATTTCCTCAAACCAGTGGAGGAGAGCAGTGAGACCTTCGGTCCCTTCATACTTTGGGGGATCGCAAGACTTGAAGTGTTTGTAGGAGTACTTCTTGGAGGGAGGGTTGTCGACGTTTTGGTCTTCTTGATTGGGAGGGTTGATGGGATTTGCAGTGAGAGCTTGCTGGACTTGAATTACGATGTCAGGAAGCACCGCGGCCATTTGTTTTGCAATTTGGGTGGCCAAGCGTTCGTTTGACCTTCCTGACTTTCTACCTCCACGTAGCTGTCTAGCCGACATCTACAGGGACATACATAGGAAGATTGTGAGTTTAAGAAGTTTGCAGGTGTCATGTGTCGTTAAAAATAATAAAATAACATAATCATTAATAATGCAACTACATCCATAGGATGTCTTGGGTTTGCTCATGTTTGGGCCTCCAATGTCCCCCATACCATCGCCTGTGTAGTCATGTGGGCCCCCACGACTATTGGCTTAGTAGGATTCACATTGGTGTTGGCGGTTTAACACTCGCATCACCCGAATGAAAATCATGAAATATGTTTGCGAGATGTATGGTCGGAGGGTGTCCAGGTATAGACACAATGACAACTCAAAGTGGGGTTAGCTCACACGACGTTTAGTATAGCATGCTTTGGCCTAATAGGTCCTTCGTACTCTCATCGTTAGTCCCCAGGTAGGCAAACTGGTCCTTTATTTTGGATTTATACGAATGCCAAGCGTAGACAGGACGTTCCGACTACCGGTACTCGTACCCTTCCAGTTACTACATGCCCGTCATGAGAACTCACTTTGATGTGATTTGAAAATACAAAAATCGTTGCAAAAATCATAGGAATTGTGAGGTGTGTGCTCTCATGGATATGGTATGTTATGAGGATATGATTTATGATGAGCATTGTATAATAATATGTACTTATGAACATGCTTGCATAACATTGAATGTAACAATAAACATAAAGCATATAAACATCATGAATTTTGCATGCAACACACAAACGATTTAAAAATTCTAATCAACTATAGTATAGGCTCTAAGGGTCTAATAACCTATCCTATATCCCTATAGTCATGGCTCTGATACCAATCTGTCACACCCCGACCCGCAGCGGAATAAGAGTCAGGGCATAATTGGGTTATCACCAAAGCTCATGATGTTTACTAAAATGTTTCATATTTATTAAATTCAAATTACAACTTAAATGTTCAAGCCAATTCATACAATACAAGGAAAGGAAAATTAAATAAACAATCCAAAATCTAAACTGATTTATTCTTCTAGGCCGTCCTATATGTTTCTTGCTTCAACTAGATCACCTGTATCATGTGTAAAAATGGGGAATTTTGGGTCAACAAAAGTAGGCGAGTGAACCTTGTTAAAAACCTTTGCTATTGATTTCTTGTTGTATTTATATGGAAAATTTGTGCAATCATATGTGAGCAAACGTAAATAAACAAACAATCACAAACCACCTTGCATGAGTATATGACATGAATGATAATGTATATGTTGGCAACGTCACGTTCCGCTCATAGGTAATGGGGAAACATACGAGCCTATGAAGATGTATGTGAGATCAAGGCTCAATCAAACGGAGCCGATCGTATGTTGGCAACGTCACGTTCCGCTCATAGGTAATGGGGAACAGACGAGCCTATGATGATGTATGTACTGAAAAAGAAAAATTTAATCTAAACATTAACCACACAAACAATTGATACATATTGGATACACATTTGATCATGGATATGATGGATGCACAAGTGTTTAAATGAAATAAATAATAAGCGACACATGATACACCCCAAAATTTGATTAAAGCGGGGAATTGGTAGAGATGCACTCACATTAGGTGCGTTCTTTTGATGATGTTGGATGCGCACGAGTTTTGGGATTTGATCGACGAGGGAAAACTAACCTAAAATATTAACGAAATGGTTCGGTAAATAAGTGGATTTTAATAACAATTTTAATAGGATTTTTAGATTTATTTTTGTGAGTTTAAGGTCATTTTCTAACTTTCAAAATATTATTTTTAAGTATTTTTAATTGATTTTTAAAGTAAATAAATAAATAAAAATATAAAAAAAATGTTGACTTTTTGTTGACCGTTGACCGTTGACCGGTCCGTTGTCATGGATTTATTTGTTTTATGCATTTCTTTGTTATTATTTGTATAAATTTGAGTTGCTAACATAATTTATAAACATATTTTGACACCTAGTTGATTGATTGGGTCTCGAAAATATCGAATTTACACAACATATGTTTGATTGAACAATTATTGGGAGAGAAAAAAATAAAATAAATAAATGAAATCCGTTATGATCATAAGTCTCGGATTACAATGGTTGAATTCGAAAAAACACGGAAATAGATAATACAATAATTGCGGAATGTTACATTTTGTTTTTTTCTTGAATGGATCTTAGTTTTGTTTTGTTTTGTTTGGTTAATTTTGTTTTTTCTTGCGGAATGTTTAGAGTTATATACTTTTGAGTTTGATATCGATTGTAACTTTTAGGATAGAGTTTTTTTATACGGTTAAGGTTTTTCAAAGAAAAATAGTTAAAGAAATGCCATAGTTAGTGAAGAAAGCTTAATAGATATTTTTTAGTGGTAACCCTATCACCCTTTCGTTTAGGTGAGTGTTAAGCCTTTGTATATATTTTTGTTTGCTGAGAGATACTAGTGTAGCTTTTCATTAGAAAATTTGTGCATGTTATGCAATTTTCTACTTGATACGGTAATTACTATACATATATGATTAAGGCAAAAGTAGGATAATTATCACCCTTTGTTACACCTTTTCGTTTCATATTCTTACTTTATACTTTTCCATTAGAAGCCCTGTTGAGCCTTAGCCTTATTTGTTGTTTACCTTATAATAAGCCAATATTACCTTTTGTTAGCCTATTCATTTGATTACCCTTTGAAGTATGATTCAATGAAGAAATGTGAAGAAAAGACAATTAATCAGAAGAAAGAATGAGATAAAAAAAGAAATAAGTGTGGGGATCAAAGATCCAAATGAAGAAAATATGAAAGAAAGATCTAAAGCCACTAAAGAAAGTTGAAGATTGTCAGAAGTGCTTAAATGAAGTTGAATTATTACTGATTAGCTCTTATTGTTAACCTTTTAGTTTGTTTATTTATTTACTACCTTTTACCCTAAAGCCAAAAGCCCATAAAGTCCATATGATTGTTAGTATTATTTGTTGATACAGGTAGTTGATTTCTGTACAAGCTTATGATAACGATAGTTATGTCTAGATGGTGAGGTTTAGTAGTTTTCTAACACACGTTTTGCTAGTTTTCATAAATTAACTGAGAGGAGTGAATAATTGTGAGGGGTATATGCTAGGTAGATAGTCTATTTAAAAGTGGACTAACCAAAACTTCTATTTTCTTGTTTTTTAAAATGTATAACTAACATGACTTGTAGAGGTTGTCAATATCTTGCCTTTGTTAGTCTTCCGAGTTGGGCCGGGGGCATGTGATTTAGAAATAGCATTGGTCTTGGTTTAAGTCTTATGCAGATGGAAGTCAAGTTGATCTATTAGTAAATGAATTGTTTAGGGACAAGCAATGTTCAAGTGTGTGGATATTAGATGTGTCTGAAAGAAAACATATTATTATATAGTGTAAAAAACCTGCATTTTGATAGTTATTTGAGGTAACATTATAATAATTTAAAAGGGAAGAACGTGAAAAAAGGGTTGTTGAAGTTCAAGGATTCAAGATCAGAGATTCGGGAGAAGATTCAAGAAAGAAGAATGTACATGTGGGCAAGAGATCATCCCTTACTTAGTTAGCACCCTTTGTATTATCTATTCCTGTTAATTTCTATCATGTATTCATTGAATTCACTTGCTTTGTCTGTGACTATGAGTAACTAACCGCGCAATAGCCGATTAGGTTAGGATGAATATTCTTGATGTTTACTGTCACACCCCGACCCGCAGCGGAATAAGAGTCGGGGCATAATTGGGTTATCACCAAAGCTCATGATGTTTACTAAAATGTTTCATATGTATTAAATTCAAATTACAACTTAAATGTTCAAGCCAAATTCATACAATACAAGGAAAGGAAAATTAAATAAACAATCCAAAATCTAAACTGATTTATTCTTCTAGGTCGTCCTATATGTTTCTTGCTTCAACTGGATCACCTGTATCATGTGTAAAAATGGGGAATTTTGGGTCAACAAAAGTTGGCGAGTGAACCTTGTTAAAAACCTTTGCTATTGATTTCTTGTTGTATTTATATGGAAAAATTGTGCAATAATCATATGTGAGCAAACGTAAATAAACAAACAATCACAAACCACCTTGCATGAGTATATGACATGAATGATAATGTATATGTTGGCAACGTCACGTTCCGCTCATAGGTAATGGGGAAACATACGAGCCTATGAAGATGTATGTGAGATCAAGGCTCAATCAAACGGAGCCGATCGTATGTTGGCAACGTCACGTTCCGCTCATAGGTAATGGGGAACAGACGAGCCTATGATGATGTATGTACTGAAAATGATAAATTTAATCTAAACATTAACCACATAAACAATTGATACAAATTGGATACACATTTGATCATGGATATGATAGATGCACAAGTGTTTAAATGAAATAAATAATAAGCGACACATGATACACCCCAAAATGTGATTAAAACGGGGAATTGGTAGAGATTCACTCACATTGGGTGCGTTCTTTTGATGATGTTGGATGCGCACGAGTTTTGGGATTTGATCGACGAGGGAAAACTAACCTAAAATATTAACGAAATGGTTCGGTAAATAAGTGGATTTTATTAACAATTTTAATAGGATTTTTAGATTTATTTTTGTGAATTTAAGGTCATTTTCTAACTTTAAAAATATTAGTTTTAAGTATTTTTAATTGATTTTAAATTAAATAAATAATAAAAATATAAAAAAAATGTTGACTTTTTGTTGACCGTTGACTGGACCGTTGACCGGTCAGACAGTGGTAGTTGGTGCGCTGAGTGAGGTTCGAACCCGGGACCTCTCGTACGCGTGCACGCAGCTCTACCAACTGAGCTACGTGTCTAACCCGAAATAATCTGTGTTTTAATTATATATATATATACAAATTAAATGTTAATTTATTTGGTTTATATTAAAAGGTTTTAAAATGGTCGAACTGGTTTGCAGGGAGCCGGATCGAACTCGGGTCCTTCGGTTTGTAAGCGCACAGCCCAACCAGTTAGGCTGTGTGTCTTATCTGTTTAACTTACGGCTTATATTAATCTTATAAACAAACTGGAATCTGTTCTGATTCAGTTTTAAAAAGAATGGTTTTAATTCGGAAAATCGGTGCGTTTGTATGGTTCGAACTCGTGAAGTGCGCTATGTGTTTGCACACAGTCCACCGCTGGACTGTGTGTCTAACCCGGTTTAATATTCAATTTATATTATACTTAAACACAACGTCGACTTCGTCTTCTTCATTCAAAGACACAGAACAACGATATTCGACTGTTCTTGTTAAAATCGTTCGTCGAACATTTTATTGATTGAATTGTAATGGATAAAAAGAGTTAAGGAATCGAATGTACCGAACAGACTGATTTTCTCAGAACTCCGGCAATGGTCGTCGGCTCTGATTTGTGAATTCCGTCTGGATGAATCAATTAACAATTTTGATTGATGAGTTGTGAAATTGAGTTATTAAACAAGGATTATCAGAGGGTTTAGATGATTGTACCGATTCACAGCGTGATTTCGGAAATTTCCAGAAATTATCCGGCCAGTGCAGAATATCTGGCAACGTCGTCTGGGATTGATTCTGGTTGATGGATTGGAGTTAGTATAAGTCTAACAATGGATTGAAAACGAAAGAGTCGAGAATTTTACCGAATTGATGTAAGTCTCGGTTTTCCGGCGAATGTCCGGCAATTGCAGAATATCTCCGGCGAGGGTAATTGCTTCGAGAAATTGTGCGATTTTGAGCGAAAAGATTACCAGAGACTTGGGTGTGAATTTATAGGGAAAAATCAAGATGAATTGGGTCTGAATATGGTCTTGATTCGTGGTCAAGACTTTCTCTGGCGGTTATGACTGAGATCGCAGAATTTGACATTGGTTATAACCGATGTCGATGTTAATACATGCGTTTAGTCAAAGGAAACCGTCGGAGTCACGCGAAATCGTCGAGATTTCCGGTGACTGCGGATTGGGCGCGCTGATTCACTGGGTTTGATTTAGAGTTTCAACATAAATGTTATTTGTTTTAATACTTATCACAAATGAGTCAAGTGGCGGAGTGGTTGAGTGTTGTTTGTTTCATCCGGCTGACCCGGGTTCGAAACCCGGCAGCCTCCTTTTTTTTTATTTAATTTATTTTTACTTTTTAATCATTATAGTTTTTAAATTCTAAAATGTTTATTAATTATGTATTGTTTAAAATTAAATTAATCATAAATACGCAACGAAATTTTATAACTTGATATTCGATTAATAAACGAAGCGGGTTTTGGAAAACCCGTTTTTCGACGGATGTTACAGTATCCCCTACTTTTAGAAATTTCGTCCCGAAATTTAAGTAGTAGTGGTAACAGGAAAAAGATGTGGGTATTTCTCGCGCATTGAGTCTTCACGTTCCCAAGTAAACTCGGGTCCTCGTTTCGACTCCCAGCGTACCCTGACGATTGGAATACGGCTTCGTCTTAAACGTTTCTCTCAGAAGTCCATAATTTCTACTGGTCTTTCAGTGAAATGCATAGATTCATCAACTTGAATGTCTTCTAGGGGAATATGAAGGTTTTCATCGGCGAGGCACTTCTTCAAGTTTGATACGTGGAATGTGGGATGAATTCTGTTGAGCTCTTCTGGTAGGTCAAGCTTGTATGCTACAGGTCCTACTCTTTCGAGTATCTTGAAAGGTCCTACGTAGCGTGGTGCTAGCTTGCCCTTCTGGCCAAAACGAACCACTCCCTTCAACGGTTATACTTTTAAAAGAACTTGGTCACAAATGTTAAACTCCAAGGGCTTTCGTCGTTTGTCTGCATAACTCTTTTGACGACTCTGTGCCGCTAGAAGATTGTTTCGAATTTGCTGGATCTTGTCTGTTGTTTCTTGAATTAATTCTGGACCGGTGATTTGTGCTTCTCCAATTTCGTGCCAACATATTGGTGATCGGCACTTACGACCATATAAAGCTTCGAAAGGTGCCATGCCGATACTTGAATGATAGCTGTTGTTGTACGAAAATTCAACTAATGGTAGATGAGCGTCCCAATTCCCTTTGAAGTCTATGACACATGCTCGAAGCATGTCTTCAAGAGTTTGGATGGTGCGTTCAGATTGTCCATCAGTTTGAGGATGAAAAGCGGTACTGAGGTCTAATCGTGTACCCAAAGCGGCTTGTACGGCTTGCCATGTTCGTGAAGTGAAACGACCATCGCGGTCTGAAATGATGCTTAAAGGTACTCCATGACGGCTTACGATCTCGCTGATGTAGATACGAGCTAACTTCTCGTTCTTGAAGTCCTCGCGAATCGGAATGAAGTGAGCTGATTTGGTAAGACGATCAATGATTACCCATATAGTGTCATACCCACTGGAGGTGCAAGGTAACCCGGTAATGAAGTCCATGGTTATGTTTTCCCACTTCCATACAGGTATTTCAGGTTGGGTTAGAAGTCCTAAAGGTCTTTGATGTTCTGCTTTTACTTTGGAACAGGTAAGGCACTTGGAAACAAAAACAACAATATCCTTTTTCATGCCAGGCCACCAGTAGGTGTATCGAAGGTCTTGATACATCTTGTCGGCTCCTGGGTGTACAGAGTACCGTGTTTTGTGTGCCTCAGTCATAAGAAAATCACGAAGGTTATTGTGATCGGGAATCCATATGCGATCTAGATAGTACAGAATACCCTCGAATTTGGTTTCGATTTTAAGTTCTGCTCCACAAGACAGCCCATTGCGTACGTTGTTTTCTGTTACAGAAACATGTTGAGCTTCTCGAATTTGATCTTTGATGTCGGTTATGATTTGCGAACATAGAAGACGAATGGAGTTCGCATAACCTTTTCGACTGAGCGCATCGGCCACCACGTTTGCCTTGCCAGGATGATACCGAATTTCACAGTCGTAGTCGTTAAGAAGTTCGACCCATCTTCTTTATACTTAAACACAACGTCGACTTCGTCTTCTTCATTCAAAGACACAGAACAACGATATTCAACTGTTCTTGTTAAAATCGTTTGTCGAACATTTTATTGATTGAATTGTAATGGATAAAAAGAGTTAAGGAATCGAATGTACCGAACAGACTGATTTTCTCAGAACTCCGGCAATGGTCGTCGGCTCTGATTTGTGAATTCCGTCTGGATGAATCAATTAACAGTTTTGATTGATGAGTTGTGAAATTGAGTTATTAAACAAGGATTATCAGAGGGTTTAGATGATTGTACCGATTCACAGCGTGATTTCGGAAATTTCCAGAAATTATCCGGCGAGTGCAGAATATCCGGCAACGTCGTCTGGGATTGATTCTGGTTGATGGATTGGAGTTAGTATAAGTCTAACAATGGATTGAAAACGAAAGAGTCGAGAATTTTACCGAATTGATGTAAGTCTCGGTTTTCCGGCGAATGTCCGGCAATTGCAGAATATCTCCGGCGAGGGTAATTGCTTCGAGAAATTGTGCGATTTTGAGCGAAAAGATTACCAGAGACTTGGGTGTGAATTTATAGGGAAAAATCAAGATGAATTGGGTCTGAATATGGTCTTGATTCGTGGTCAAGACTTTCTCCGGCGGTTATGACTGAGATCGCAGAATTTGACATTGGTTATAACCGATGTCGATGTTAATACATGCGTTTAGTCAAAGGAAACCATCGGAGTCACGCGAAATCGTCGAGATTTCCAGTGACTGCAGATTGGGCGCGCTGATTCACTGGGTTTGATTTAGAGTTTCAACATAAATGTTATTTGTTTTAATACTTATCACAAATGAGCAAGTGGCGGAGTGGTTGAGTGTTGTTTGTTTCATCCGGCTGACCCGGGTTCGAAACCCGGCAGCCTCCTTTTTTTTATTTAATTTATTTTTACTTTTTAATCATTATAGTTTTTAAATTCTAAAATGTTTATTAATTATGTATTGTTTAAAATTAAAATTAATCATAAATACGCAACGAAATTTCATAACTTGATATTCGATTAATAAACGAAGCGGGTTTTGGAAAACCCGTTTTTCGACGGATGTTACATTTACGGAAAGATTATGAATATTTTACGATGTCAAAATAAAAACATATTTTTTCCCGAAAAACGGTTATCAAAGTCGTTTTGAGATATTATTTACAAGTCAGCGATCCGAATATAAAGATCGATTATTTGGCTAAGATTTTGCGTATAAAGATGTGTAGAATCTATTTCAATAAAAAATCATTTTTGTAGAAAAAAATACTATTTTAAGTATTTTTTTAGCTTTTGAATTTTTTTTATTAAAAAGGCTTTTATATGTATTCATATACAAAGGCTACAAAAGAAAATCTGAGAATTTTTTTAACATGTTAAATTGAATTATATATGATATATTTAACATGTTAAATACATTGTTCCACGTTTCTCCACTTATTATTATTCTCCATTGAACCCAACCCATATTTATATATAGTAGAGTTCCTGCGGAAAGTGTTTTTCCTACAAAGTGTAGGAAGCGATCTGGGTCATCCGATGGGTGTGTTTAATGGTTGAGATCATCTTAGTGGCATTTTGGTAATATGTGTATGATAATAATTAATTGATATAATAGATTAGGGGTATTTTGGTCATTCAACGTGTTTTAGATCACTTAACAATCTGTCAAACATTAACCCACGTCCTACATTCACGCGATTTTCTCTCTCTTTAAAACACCCACTTTCGAAAACCCTAATCCATACCAAAATTTGCAAGTTTCATGAATGAAGATAACAAAACTCGAACAAAAGTACAAGCGTAAGTTGCTCTTTAACTTGTTGATAATGTTCTAGAACTTGAATATTCATCATCTGCGTGTTTTTTCTAGTGATTTTGATTGTAGGAAAGATATTCAAGAAGATTGAAACAATGGAGAAGATTGATACTCTGATCTGTTCCAAAAAAAAAAAACGTTCCAATCAGTCGTCGTCGGCCAAAGGTGTTTTTTTCTGTATTTTTGAAGACTAGGGTTTCAAAATTGTGTTGATTGTAATCAATCATGGCTGGTTGTTGATACCAGTGTGTTATATGGAAATATGAATTGTCTGTTTGAAAATAAATGTTAGTTAAATAGGATGGTCTTTTTTACATTATTGATTTATGGAATGTTGTCTTAGGGGTTACCATATGATGAGTTCCTTAGTTCTAATAACATAGTTTTCAGCTTGGGTAGTATGTGGTATGTGACAACACTCTTTATTATTTAGATTATTTAACACTAAAACATAATTGTTCATATTCAGGTGCACATGACACAGAAAAAAATCTTTGTAATACCTCACAATGTAACACAGTAGGATAAAATTGTAGATTGAATACATATTAGTGTAAAACACAGCTAGCTAAAACTGTATGTAAACTTCTTGTTTAGTCAACATGTATGGTGGGTGAAACATTGTTTACATGGTAAAACGCATTGTGTGAACACAATTGGGTAACATGAAGAATAAAACAACTATGGGCAGCATGTATGTGTAAAACACATTCTACCCCTACATGAGAAACAAATAAATCTAACATGAAGAATAAAACACATTGGGCCAGCATGTATTGATATTTACTTTATTGCCTTGTCTACTTATTTGGAGTATGCTAATCATCCAGCCGCGGAAATGATCAAACAGACAGTTCCAATAAGATTGGAGATGTCTTGCCATACAAAACATAATGTCATTGATTGCGGCGTCTTCTTGATGCGCCATATGGAAACGTACAAAGGCACGAGTGTGAAAACTTGGGAATGTGGTATGTCGAAAGAATGTAATGATGTTGGTGACATAATCGAAAATTAACTAACATAAATATATCGCGAAGATCTTACTCCGTGATGAAAATAAGGTAAAGTCTTTTGTGGAGGCTGATGTGGCAAGGTATAAGAAGTTAGCCGACAACGAAAAGAAGAGGCTAGATGCGGCTGCATTTGAAGCTATCCTTGCGAGGTTGGACTCCAAGAGAGGTGTTTCATGAACGCCTTGAATGTGGGTTTTAGATTTTAAGGTGTTTTGGATAGTTTTTTTTTGTGTTTGGTTATGTTTGAACATTATTCGTAGATGGTTGACGTATTGTCAATTTGAACGATTACAATCTTAGGTAACCTTTGACAAGGTTTGTAAGGAACATCTGGTACGATGGAAACTCGTTGATTATATAGTGTGTGATATAAGTTTTATGAACACACTAAATGTATTTTTTAATAGGAAAATATACTTGTTTTTTTTTTTGGAAAAAGCTGATGAACATGTACATGGAAAGAGGTTGCATACACATTTAATTTTTAAAATCCAATAAAACAATTTAATGGATAAAACGCATTCTACCCTGCATTAAAATGAATAAAAGGTAACACGACGAATAAATCACATTTGGCTAAAATTCTAAAATGAAATAGATGCTCATGAAATAGATATAGATTTATGTATGTCTGCGTAAAACACATTTTACACTCATAAAAAGGCTAATATGAAATAAATGGACATTTGGGCAATAGTTTAACATAGAAAAAATATAACACTTTAATCCTAAGATCCTCCAACAAACCGAAAAATAAAAGACTTTAATCCTAAAAGATCCTCCAACAAACAAAATAAAAAAAAAACAAAAATGAGAAACATAAAACAATCATGTTCAGTAAACCAAAGATATTCAACTATAAAACTCAGCTACTCTGACATCTCTTCATCGTCAGCGTCATCTACTATTTCATAACTATAAAACACATCACCCTCGTCCGCTGACCCATGACCATTGTCTTAATTCATCATCAACACACCATCATCCTTCTTTGAACTGCATGCATCCTTCAGTATCAGATTGTATTTTACACAAGTACGATGATGAATTTGGGGTATATTTCTTAGTCCAACCATCCGCAAGTGCATATGTTTTATAGAAGTTGTACGGATCATCTACTGTGTCAAATAACATGCCAACAACTAGAGTCATCGAAGATGATGAGTTTGGAGTGTATGTTTTTTTTTGCCCGAAATGGGAGAAACATGTTCTACACCCCGTGGTTGGTATGTGGGGCCATCTAAAAAAAACCACAAATTTAAAACAAAAAAAAACACCACATTCATTACTTCATTATTGACCAACAAAAATGATTAAAACACACATTGAACGTAATGTGACTATAAAACACACCATAAGTAATGAAAAAAATACACCTGCTGTAACAATACACGTGAACCTGTTAAAACACGTAATTGATATAAACACGAATGTTAAACAAAACCTAACACTATACGTATGAGGGAAAATCTACAAACACACAATAGCATAAAACACATGCCATAACAGTACATTACACGAGATACATATTTAAAACACAAACCATAAATTCAATTCGATGTTAATTGTATTCGAATAAGAAAAACACAACATGTTACGGTGTGAATGTTTAAAACAAAACGACAAAAATCCTCGAATTAATCCAATGATAAACTACTAAAACACAATGGTTTTAGTCTGTTTGCTAGTAAAACACAATGTCAAGAAATTCTCCAGCAAACAGAAAATAAAGTTTAAAACACAATGGTATTAGTCGCTTTGTTGGTAAAACACAATATCAAGAAATCCTCCAGCAAAAATCATTGTTAGATAAATCATACAATCACTACAACAAATCAAACAAAAAATCAAGTTTATGAAATATCATAAAAACATTACCATCACGCAATCAACTATAGCATTTGACTCCATGATTTTGATCAGTAAAAGATGTGAAAGACCAAATGAAATACGGATTCTCTGTGAGTAAATCATACAATCGTTACCACAAATAAAACAAAAAATCAAGTTTATGTAATATCATAAAAACATTACCATCACCACAATCAACCATAGCATTTGACGCCATGATTTTGATCAGTAAAAGATGCTGTAAAAAACCAGATGAAATACGAATTCTCTGTGAATATGTTGTATTGATTGTATAATTTAAATTAAAACTATCAATTTGAATTAAATGAGATATTTAGTTTCCATAATTATCTGGTTAGTTAGTTATTCTAATAATATAATCCATAATTAAAATAGTAATCAAATTACCTGAATACACATTTTGATTAAAAACTTCAATTGCCACATGTCACATATAGGAGGCTTTCTACACTTTGTAGGAAAAAATGGCTTTGTAGCCAACTCCTACTCTTTCCCTCTCTCTCTATATTTATACATAGAGAGAGACTATGAACTTAGCAATCATAATAAATTGAATATTTGTTTTTTTTTCGTTTTCGCTCTCGTCTTACAAGAAATAAAATCAAGAAATTAGTAAAGGATATTAAAACATAATCAACCCATAATATCAGGTGACAGCCCGATGCCAAAATCTCTAAAGGGTACAAAATTCTTTCAAAAACATCTATATTATATATTCATCGAAAAACATAACATAAAATGTGATTTTGACTGATGATTAGAGTTGCATTCATACTTTCAAATTCTTTAAATCCACTCTATTTATTTCTACTTTTTTTACTAAGTTGTTTGTTTTAGAATTCAATAAAGTCAAATTCAAACTTTCTAAAGCTTTTTTTATTTATTTAATCTAATAACAGTTAATAAATTAAGTTTCTAAAATAATAAAATTATAAAGATTTTACAATTAAGCCCAAAAAAACTATTTACCTATATATTTACCAAGGTTGTAAAAAGTGTTAGGCACTAATCGGCCGATAAGGTACCGACGGACGATAAATTGGGGTTAGTCAGGATTAATCAGATTGAGATTTTTACATGTAATTTTTAATTTTATGTACATTTTTTTAGGTAAATTTTTTAAGTAAATGGGTGTTAACCCTTCCTCAACTCATTTTTTTATTGTAGTATACAAGATAAATTGTGGAATTCACATAGTCTGGTTGGAAAATGGCCGGAATGTACAGAATTTTGGCTAGAATCGCCTATTTTAGCCAGAGTATTAGGTCCAACTAGGCCTGACTAGAGCCGACTACCGATTAACAGATCGATTAACAAAAAATTACTCATTTCTGGCCGACTAGCGATTAATCGCCGATTAGTCGTGATTTTTACAACACTAATATTTACCATATCTCCATTTAGAAAGCCTAAATATAAAACCACACACACAAAAAAAAATCCATTGGCGCTGGTGGGGTGCTAGGAGAGGCTCACGATTCGCTTAAGTAAGTAAGTTTAATCACTTTGCTACAAAACTTTTGTTTATTTTATAACAATTATCGTCATATCATTGTTTTTTAATATATGATTGATGAGTTTTTCCTATAGCGAGGGTCCAATCTTTTTTTTTGTCTCCCTCGAGGCCTAGAAACTTTTTATAATTTCTGAGGATGGCATTGCCTATAGATATTAAGAACTATTAAATATATATATAGAGAGAGAGGATCATAAGAAAACTATATATAAAAAAAATTAGTTTACGTTTAAGGTTTAGTTTTAATTTTTTTGGGGGATGGGTGGTGAGGGGTTAGATTTTTGGGTGTGGTGGGGGTGGGTTATGGTGGTTTAGATTTTTCCGTATTAAGGCATATGTGCAGTACAACTTTTTTTTGAAAAAAAAAATTTGTACATTAAATATAGCGATTTTATCAATAAATTCAATAAAAATTAGTATGTTTTTAGATTTTTTTAGTTAGTTTTTTTGTTATCTCATTTAAACTAGTTTTTTTGATAATCTGTCACACACACACACATTGATTTTGTAGATGTAGAGTTTTTCTTTAGCAGCAAGATTGTAATTATTTTTTGTAACTTACATGTATTTTAATGGACACAAGGGCATAATTGTATTTCTCTCTCTCTATTTAATTAATTGATTTTTTCTCTCCTGATTTCTCTTTCCAATTAAGAGAATATTTAATACATTCTCTATACTTTTTCCTCTCACAAATTACCTAACTTAATATTTGACCATTCAAAAAAATACAAAGATTATGAAATATTATTCCATCTACAACACGATTAAAGTATTTAATTATATTCTCTATACATATATATATTAGATTAGACGAAAAAATACATAATGGAAACAAGATGTAATAATACACAAGTGTGTAAGTCTGGTAAATACCGACCTGTATACACTTGTACTTGAATAAAACACAAGTGTATACGTCTGCTATATACCAACCTGTATACACAAGTGTATAAATCTGGTTTATACCGACCCGTGGGAACAAAGATGTAATAATACACAAGTGTGGAAATACTGACTTGTATACACATATGTTAAAAACATAATTTAATTAGGTTTAATATTTAATTTTAAAAATAACATAAGAGTTCATTTAAAAAACATTAGCCATTCAATCTCTTATAATTAAAATAAGGGTTATTGGATTTTATCACTCCCAACTATTGCTATTGGTCGCTGCCACTCCAAACTTTCACTTTAACTTCCATCACTTCCAGCTTAACACTTTGCGTATTGTGTCACTCCGGTGGAATGGTTTTTGAGTCTCCTTTTGTCTTTTAGGAGCAGATTCACCTATAGTCATTAGTAATTCACAAAGTGTTATCCTAATATCACCAAAAACACAAGTAAAACACCAAGAAAGGTTCGCCTGCGGGGTAACACAACACACAAAGTGTTAAGTTGGGAGTGGTGAGAGTTAAAGTGATAGTGGCCAATACCCAATAGTTGAAAGTGATAAAATCCAATAACCCTTAAAATAATGATGAAATAATTAAAATGAGAGAGAAAGAGAAGAGAAAGAGAGAAGAGAGAGAGAGCGAGAGTTAAGATGAGAAATTTAAGGGATTTTAATTAACAATACTTGGTTAATATCAATCTTACCCTTTTAATCTAAAAAAGTGATCAAGGACCAAAATTAGTTTACTCAGTTTCACTTAGTTTATATATATATATATATATATATATATATATAAATATATATATATTGGGAACTGAGGGAACCACTATTTTTATATGTAAAAAAATATTTTTTACATAATTTCATATAAACAGAGGTAAAACCCCTTTAAATAAAAAAAAATATCTTTTTTGCAAACAAATTTTCTTTTACTTTTTTAAACATTTTTTGCGTTTTTTTATTTTTCAACTTTTTTTAAATGGCTATACGTGTGTTTATAAGCAAAAGCTTTAAAATATATTATATAAATTTAATTTTTATATGTACAAATATATTAATTATGGTTTTTTTATGTTTTTTTAATAATTTCCCATTGAACCTCACACTGCAAAGGCTTAGTTAATTTGTGGTACTAAAAAAGAAGATCTAAAAGATATGGAAGAGGATCCTGTAAAAAAGATTAAAAGTGTGATAAGGATAAGAAAGACTATGGTTATGACACATGTCTCTATCTATTTTATTAGTTTAAGGGTAAGATGGTAATTTAACCTATAATCCTAATTAATAATATAATCTTGTATCTGAATTCATCAGTTATTTTATGAATTAATCATTAGTTATTTTAGGAATTTATCATTAATTCGTATAAAACACCATACGAATTGCAGAATACATCACAACTTGAATCATAATACAGCCATGTGTTCTAACATCTGTAATGACTTTTGTTATTTTTGTAGGTATAAAACACAATGCAGATTCCAAAAACACCATGAATTGAATCATAATACAATCGTGGTGTTTTAACATTTTGAATGATTCTATTGCTATTCCAGATAGTAAAACACCATGATTGTAATCACAATACAACGTTACATACTCTAGATGTTAAAACACCATAACCTAAATCATAATTCATTATTTGCAATGCTATGGTGTCTTATTTACGTTCATAGTGTTTTACAGTAAAACACAACACCTTGAATCACAATACAATTAAAACACCATTGTATGAAGATAGAAAAACACCATGAACTAAAACATCCAATCGAAACGTAATTTTTTTTCTCTACATAAGTATAACAATATGGTACCCATATTAAAGATAAAAAACGTTCGTTATTATAGTGTATTTTTTTAAAAAGAGTTACGTATAAAAGTTATTAACGTTTAAAATAAGGGGGAACTTGCATGTGCATTGCATGTGATTTTCTAAATTTAAAAATATTAAATTTACCTTTATACATTTAATTTAGAAAATTAATTATTTAATGGTAAACACTATTTACAAGATTGCCATCAATATCTCAACCATTAGATTAAAGATCTAATAGTTTAGATTCTTTCTTACCTTTCTCACACAAAACATCCTTTTTACAATAATCTCATCCTAAAAGATATTATGAGTAAGTTAGCAAAACACACTTTATTAGGTTCGTATTGTGCGTCGCTTCGTTACGGTATCAAGGTAACAAAAATCGATATAGTTTATTATACGTACAAAGTACTCTATTTTAAATATAGTTAAAAATCAAATTACCTACATATTCACATATTTTATAAATCAAATTATTAGAGAAAATCAATTATATATAATATTAAAGAAAATAAGATGAATAGTGTTGTACAACATATAATGCATATTTTACAAGTTTATCAATTATTATGTCATTTATTCTATTTCGTTATATAACGTAAACTTTTTCATTTATAACTCATTTTGTTTAACTATTGCATTTTTCTTTTACTTTAACTAAATTACTTTTCTAACCCAAAATAATTTTTTTAACGAACAAGTTAGTACCGTTTTAGACATATTTTAAAAATTTTTCTTTTTAGTTGCTATAACGAGTGTGACAAATTTTCTTTTACTTTAATATTTTTTAACGAATACGCCGATACTTTTTTTAACATATTTTTTAATTTTTTTTGCTATAACGAGTGTGCCGAAACCGACCAAGTTTCTATCGTTTACCTTATTCTTAATTTTGTATTTACTATATCGTTATACCTTTGGTTATTATTTTGACACTCAGAGCCGATTTACGACACGAATAACATACCCATTAATATATTATTTTAATTAATTTTATAAATTTATTTATCGATTGTCATGTTGTGTTATACGTTTTGAATTCCAACTGTGTCCCGGCGCAACGCGAGGGTTACTACGACCCTGGTTTAACTTAAAATTAAGAGATATTGGATTTAAATAAACTAAACTTTCATTAGTTGGCTGATATGACTCCAACTTTCAATTTGTACCACAACACTCTCAACTTTTAACTTATTTTCTTTTGCCACTCCCAAACTAAGTGAACCATAACACAGTTAGTTAGCTGATGTGAGATGTCACATCATCGAAAATGCCATGTCAGCCGCCACATCACCTGCCACAATCTTAAAAATGTCATGTCAGCTACCACATCATAAAAATTGACACGCTAGCTACCACATCAGCCGTCACATCATCAAATTTGTCATGTCACTAAACAAAGTGTCACATCAGCAAAAAAACTAATTGGGTTTGCGTCCTGTTAGTTTGGGAGTGCTATCGGCCAATAAGTTGAAAGTTATGAGTGATGTGGTACCACTACAAGAAACCACCAGTTTTAGCGGCGACAGGCCAAGTGTCGTCGCTATTGGTCGATCCGTGTCCCGGCCCCTCAGACTAAACCCCAGCCGTTGATCATTTTCTAGATCTGACATTTAGGGATTCAACAGGCAATAGCGGCGACAAATATTAGACCATCAGCGGCGACGCCGTCTCCGCTAAAGGTCCTTAAACCACAATAAACCCTAGCCACACAAATGTTATCCAGGTTCAACCAGTAGCAGCGACGGTAGTACCAATAGCGGCGACAGGGTGTCGCCGATAATGGTCTTAACGTACAGACGCAATATTAGTGCCTTTCTTCCCTCCTTCTTCATTTTTCCCTCGAAAAAACGCCTGAGCTCCGTCGGAGATACCCATCTTTTGCCCAAATCGGTTAGTTTAACTCTATTTATGTTAAATTTATTCATTTATTATATACATGTTATAGGCTTTAATTTTTGCTCGTTTTTGTGTATTTTTGTGTTTGTTGAATATAACTCAGATCACCACCACTCTTCTCCGATCACCACCATCATTTCTCCGGCACCACCTCTTCTCTGCGGTCTTCGTATCCTTGAAACTTTAAAAAAAGGTTATGTAACATCCGTCAAAACCGGATTTACCAAACCCGCTTTGTTTGATAACCGAACAATCAGTTAAAAATTTCGTTGCGTATTTAATGCTCAAATTAATTTTAAACGATACATAATTAATAAGTATATTGGAATATATCATTTATATTTGAAAATTCATTAAAAATAATGAAATAAAAATATATTGCTGCTGCCGGGAATCGAACCCGGGTCAGCCGGGTTAAGCTCCAAATCTTAACTCCCACACGCTCAACCACTCCGCCACTTGTGTTGTTTGTGTTCATATTAAAACAATTAATACATAACATAAATCTCGAATTCAAACTGACGCGCCCAAATCGCAGTCGTCGAAAATCCCGACGATTTCGCCGAGATTGGACGGTTTCTTCTGATTTAACCGAAGCATTAACCTTAACATCGGTTATAACCGATGTCCAGTCCGCGACTTTGGTCATAACCGCCGGAAAACTTATTGACCGACGAATCAAGACTGAAATCAGACCACATGCATCTCGATTCTTTCCTATAAATGCACCCTCTAACCTCTGATAGCCTTTTCGCTCACAATCACACCCATTCTCGACGTAATTTCACTCGCCGGAAACTTTCTGCAACTCGCCGGAAAACCGAACCCCTTCACCTCTGTGCCTTACTCTAAAAACAGAACACCTAGAGCTCATACCGAAGCCACCCACACTCACCTCAAGCTTCCTGAAGACCCTCTGCCGCAAGACACACGTCGCCGAAACAACCTGCTGTAATCGGAAACTCGCCGGCGAAACAGGGGATCTCTGTCGGTATATCTTATACCTAATCTCTCTCATTCTTTTTATTAATCTCATATGTAATTAATCACAACACACTAAAGAACTTGATTAAATCGTCGAACCAGTCGGACATTGGTTCTGGATTAAGCTTAACGAAGAAGATGAAGTTTTCAGTAATATATATATAATTTACATCAAGTTATATCTCGGGTTAGACACACACTCCAGCGGTGGACTGTGTGCAAATAAACACGCATACGTCCCGAGTTCAATTCTTGTCACACGCACACTCGCCTTAATAAAAATGTTCCTTTTTTAAACTGAACCGGATTCACTCGCAAATAGATTTTAAGTTTAATGAAAACCGGAATAATAACCAAGATAGACACACAGTCCAGTGGTGGACTGTGTGCGCTTTTAAATCATACGTCGCGGGTTCGAGTCCAGACTACCGCACCGATTCTGGCAATTATCAAACTTTTTATATAAGGACAGAAATGAATTTATCTAGTTAGTATATAAGTATAATAAAAACCAGATTATTTACCAAGTTAGACACACAGTCCAGCGGTGGACTGTGTGTCAACCTAAACCACAGGTCCCGGGTTCGAGACCTGTGGCGAGCACCGAGTCATGCAATTAAATCGTTTTTAAATAAATGATTTTCGGATTAATCTAATTAGTATATAAATATAATTAAAAACAGAAATATTTCGGGTTAGACACGTAGCTCAGTTGGTAGAGCTGCGTGCACGCGTACGGGAGGTCACCGGTTCGAGTCCCACCCAGCGCATATCACATACACGACCGAACCGGTCAACAAGTCAACGGTCAAACAAGTCAATGGTCAACAGTAAAAAATAAACATTTTTTTTATTACTTTTATTTATTTATTTAAATTAAAAATACTTAAAAATAACATTTTTAAAGTTAGAAAATAGCCTTAAACTCACAAAAATATATCCAATAATCCTACTAAAATTGATTAATAAAATCCGCTTATTTACCGAACCATTATGTTATTATCTAGGTTAGTTTCACTCATGGTTAAATCAAACTTCGTGCGCATTCAACATCATCAACCGAACGCACCCAATGTGAGTGAATCTTACAACTCCCCTTTTTAATTACACATTTTGGGGTGTGTCATGTGTCACTAAAATTAACTCGT
This sequence comes from Scalesia atractyloides, assembly GCA_947069175.1. NCBI lineage: Eukaryota > Viridiplantae > Streptophyta > Magnoliopsida > Asterales > Asteraceae > Scalesia > Scalesia atractyloides. Next base: position 39,749,194 of record CAMTDV010000014.1, on the reverse strand, counting down.
TTATTTAAACTTGTGCCATACCATATTGTGATCTAAACTTAGAATGTATATATTGTTTGTAGTTATGTATTTCATATTGTCAAGTTGTATGCAAATCATTCATTAGGCCCATCAGTTCGTAGAACAACGCGTGCCTCAAAACTCATTCATTAGGCCCATCAGTTCCTCGTGGGAGACGAGTTGAGCAACGCGTGCCTCAAAACAATCTATTATTGTATGTGTGTGCATTATTTAATATTAAGTGATTTGTGAATAAGTTTACATCTATATTTACTCATATGTGGTTGTGCACTTTATTTTATAATCAATTCAATAAACTTGTTCAAATGTTTTCATAGGATTCACTCTCGCCAACTTTTTGTTGATCCAAAAACCATTTTTACACATGATACAGGTGAACAGGATGAAGCAAGGAAAACATAGGAAATGCCTTAGAAGAAAATAATGAAGTCTAGAATGATGTGTAGGACATGATGTAATTATGATTGTATGTTTCCCTTTAAATTGTAATAATAAATATGAAACGTTATAATAAATGTCATGAGCTTTGATGATAACCCAATCATGCCCCGATCACCTTTTCCGCTGCGGGTCGGGGTGTGACAGATTGGTATCAGAGCCATGACTATAGGGATATAGGATAGGTTATTAGACCATTGGAGCCTATACTATAGTTGACTAGATTATAATTGTTTATGTGGTTACATGCAAACTTATGATATTTATTTGTTTCATATTTGTTTATACTTACAGTCAAACATACATACTTACATACACATTCATCATACATATTTCAATGTCCACATATTCAAATCATCTTCATAGATTTTGTCGCATTTTTCATTTTTCAAATCTCATCAAAGTGAGTTCTGCGACGGGCATGTAGTAACTATAAGGGTACAAGTACCGGTAGTCGGAACGTCCTGTCTAGGTTGGCATTCGTATAAATCCAATATAACGGACCAGTTTGCCTACCTGGGGACTGACGATGAGAGTACAAAGGACCTATTAGGCCAAAGCATGCCACACCAAACGTCGTTCGAACTAACCCCACTTTGAGGTGTCACCGTGTCCACACCTGGACACATTCCGAATATCCTACGTTACATATTTCTCGATTTTCTCCGGGTTTTAGTGTACGTAACCAGGCTAACACATGCGAACCATATGAAAAACCCGGTATTCATGGGGGCCCACATGATTAAGAAGGTGAAGTATGGCGGCATGCAAGGCCCAATTACGAGCAAAGCCCAAGACATCCTATGGATGTAGTAGATTTATTATTTTATATTTATTTTATAAATGTTCATTCCTAAATACGACCCATGACCCCAAAAACATCCAACTCATACTCTTGATATGTATTCCTTGTAGATGTCTTCTAGCCTCGCTCGTAGGAAGATGAGAGCAGGAAAAGCCCGCGAGCGCATGGCTGCCCTAATCACTCAACAAATGGCTGTCGTAATACCCAACATTGTAGTTCAAATCCAACAAGCCCTTACCGCTAATCCTGTCAACCAAGAAGATCAAAATGTTATCAACCCTCCCCCAAATACCACTAAATGCACCTACAAGCATTTCAAATCCTGCGACCCTCCAAAATACGAAGGGACTGAAGGTGTCACCGCTCTCCTAAAATTGGTTTGAAGAAATGGAGAACACTTTTCTAAATTGCGATTGCCCCGATGATCGCAAAGTGCGATATGCTACTGGTCGTTTATTTGGAATAGCACTTACTTGGTGGAATACAGAGAAGGCCAAATGAGGTGTTGAAGATGCTATGACTTTGACTTGGGAAGAGTTGAAGGAAATCATGACCAGACGGTTTTGCCCAAGGAGCGAAATCAAGAAATTAAAGGATGAGTTCTATTCGTTGAAGCAAAAGGAAGGCGACCACACCACATACAACAAAAGATTCCTCGAGTTAAATCAAATGGTTCCCAACTTATTCACTCCCCTCTACCGTTTGATCGAGCACTACATTCGAGGTCTTCCGTCAAAAATTCAATACTCTGTAATAAGTACCACACCTGTAACCTTGGAAGCCGCAATGGAGTTAGCTACAGAGCTCACCGAGAACTGCATCCGGAATAAAGACTTCAAGGAGGAGAAGAAGAAGGATAAAGCATCAACTGAAACTTCAAACTCCACCCAAACCGAATCCCCTTCTCAACCCATTTTTAAGAGAAAACGAGATGGGCAACTTTTCGCTGTCACTCAACGTATACAACCAGCCTCACAAGCCGTACCCCTCCAAGCCATCCCAATCACTCAAATAGCACCCGACTCAACTTACCCAAATAAGAAACCTTACCTTGGACCTCACCCTAAATGTAACACCTGTTTTTATCACCATCCATCTACCTTACCTTGTCGATTATGTGCTAACTGTGGACGCTATGGTCATTTGAGCAAAGTTTGCCACACCCCTCAAAACCAAACCTCACCCCTTACTCAAAACTTGATCCAAACATATCAACAACCCCAATACCCCATTTTCCCATATGTTCGAGCTTGTTTAATTGTGGCGACCATATCCACTTTAGAAACACGTGCCCTCGATTGGTTAACATCATAAATGCTCAAGCTCAAGCAAACCCAGTTAACCAAGCAAATCAAAGAAACCTAATCACTAGGCCACCAGCAAGAGGAAGAGTTTTCAACATTAACGCCAATCCTGTTTAAGATAATGACGGCCCAAACGAAACCACCCAACTAGTCCCCTTCACCGAAAATCAAGATTCAACTCCAACCGCTTAGTTTTTATGTTTTTCTTTATGTTATCTCAAGCTTTGGTTGATTGTGTTTGTTTATGTTTTAGAGTCACATAGAACCAATCATAACTTGCGGATAAAGCCAATGAAAATTTGACAAGAATATGGTGGATACGCCGCTGGTACTTCCTATATATAAGTATTCTTGCCAAAGGATCAAAGGCATTGTCAGGCGGTTATGAGAAGTTCCATGTAGACTTTAGTATTGTCTTGATTGAAGTTTGTTTTGTACTCACTGATTTAACATTCATATGATCTCATCATTCAAAGAAATTGGATTGTGTTCCATTTCTACATAGACTAACCTCTCCATCATAACAAACGAGAGAGGTATTGTCATCATTCAAACATGTATGCTATCGGAATTAAGACTCAAGCTATGGTTGATTGTGTTTATTTATGTATTAGAGTCACATAGAACTAATCATAACTTGCGGATAAAGCCAATGAAAATTTGACAAGAATATGGTGGATACGCCGCTGGTACTTCCTACATATAAGTATTCTTGTCAAAGGATCAGAGGCATTATCAGGCGGTTATGAGAAGTTCCATGTAGGATTTAGTATTGTTCTGGTTGAAGTTTGTGTTATACTCACTGATTTAGCATTCATATCATCTCATTATTTAAAGAAATTGGATTGTGTTCCATTTCTACATAGACTAACCTCTCCATCACAACAAACGAGAGAGGTACTGTCATCATTCAAACATGTATACTATCAGAATTAAAACTCAAGCTTTGGTTGTTGTGTTTGTTTATGTTTTAGAGTCACATAGGACTAATCATAACTTACTGATAAAACCAATGAGAATTTGACGAGAATATGGTGGATACGCCGCTGGTACTTCCTATATATAAGTATTCTTGTCAAAAGATCAGAGGCATTATCAGGTGGTTATGAGAAGTTCCATGTAGGATTTAGTATTGTCTTGGTTGAAAATTTGTGTTACATTCATTGATTTAACATTCATATCACATCATCATCTAAAGAAATTGGATTGTGTTCCATTTCTACATAGACTAACCTCTCCATCACAATAAACGAGAGAGGTACTATCATCATTCAAACATGTATACTATCAGAATTAAGACTCAAGCTTTGGTTGTTGTGTTTGTTTATGTTTTAGAGTCACATAGGACTAATCATAACTTACTGATAAAACCAATGAGAATTTGACGAGAATATGGTGGATACGCCGCTGGTACTTCCTATATATAAGTATTCTTGCCAAATGATCAAAGGCATTGTCAGGCGGTTATGAGAAGTTCCATGTAGACTTTAGTATTGTCTTGATTGAAGTTTGTTTTAACTCACTGATTTAACATTTATATCATCTCATCATTTAAATAAATTGGATTGTGTTCCATTTCTACATAGACTAACCTCTCCATCATAACAAACGAGAGAGGTATTGTCATCATTCAAACATGTATGCTATCAGAATTAAGACTCAAGCTTTGGTTGATTGTGTTTATTTATGTATTAGAGTCACATAGAACTAACCATAACTTGCGGATAAAGCCAATGAAAATTTGACAAGAATATGGTGGATACGCCGCTGGTACTTCCTACATATAAGTATTCTTGTCAAAGGATCAGAGGCATTATCAGGCGGTTATGAGAAGTTCCATGTAGGATTTAGTATTGTTCTGGTTGAAGTTTGTGTTATACTCACTGATTTAGCATTCATATCATCTCATTATTTAAAGAAATTGGATTGTGTTCCATTTCTACATAGACTAACCTCTCCATCACAACAAACGAGAGAGGTACTGTCATCATTCAAACATGTATACTATCAGAATTAAAAATCAAGCTTTGGTTGTTGTGTTTGTTTATGTTTTAGAGTCACATAGGACTAATCATAACTTACTGATAAAACCAATGAGAATTTGACGAGAATATGGTGGATACGCCGCTGGTACTTCCTATATATAAGTATTCTTGCTAAAGGATCGGAGGCATTGTCAGGCGGTTATGAGAAGTTCCATGTAGGATTAGTAATTTCTTGGTTGAAGTTCGTTTTATACTCACTGATCTAGCATTTATATCATCTCATCATTTAAAGAAATGGGATTATGTCACCAATCAAACATGTATACTATCAGAATTAGGACTCAGACATTGGTTGTGGTGTTTATTTATGTTCTAGAGTCACATCATAGAACCAATCATAACTTACTGATAAAACCAATGAAAATTTGACAAGAATATGGTGGATACGCCGCTGGTACTTCCTATATATAAGTATTCTTGTCAAAGGATCAGAGGCATTGTCAGGCGGTTATGAGAAGTTCCATGTAGGTTGTAGTATTAGAAGTTTTTGTTTTAGGATATAACCTTATCTTTCCAAATATATCAAAACTCTTGCGCATGAAATCATATTTAGTCAATCAACTCTGCTTATCAATATTCTTACCGTAGGCAACAAAAAGCGATTCCTGTAGCAGGGTACTCAACCCTTACAAGGAACGTTACCGCCTCAAACAAAAAAATTTAAACTCTTACTCTTTTTCTAAGTATGTAACTGTCAAACTAAACACCATCCTTTTTAGACAAATATGTCACTACTTAAATTTCGGGACGAAATTTCTAAAAAGTAGGGGATACTGTAACATCCGTCAAAACCGGATTTACCAAACCCGCTTTGTTTAATAACCGAACAATCAGTTAAAAATTTCGTTGCGTATTTAATGCTCAAATTAATTTTAAACGATACATAATTAATAAGTATATTGGAATATATCATTTATATTTGAAAATTCATTAAAAATAATGAAATAAAAATATATTGCTGCTGCCGGGAATCGAACCCGGGTCAGCGGGTTAAGCTCCAAGTCTTAACTCCCATACGCTCAACCACTCCGCCACTTGTGTTGTTTGTGTTCATATTAAAACAATTAATACATAACATAAATCTCGAATTCAAACTGACGCGCCCAAATCGCAGTCGTCGGAAATCCCGACGATTTCGCCGAGATTGGACGGTTTCTTCTGATTTAACCGAAGCATTAACCTTAACATCGGTTATAACCGATGTCCAGTCCGCGACTTTGGTCATAACCGCCGGAAAACTTATTGACCGACGAATCAAGACTGAAATCAGACCACATGCATCTCGATTCTTTCCTATAAATGCACCCTCTAACCTCTGATAGCCTTTTCGCTCACAATCACACCCATTCTAGACGTAATTTCACTCGACGGAAACTTTCTGCAACTCGCTGGAAAACCGAACCCCTTCACCTCTGTGCCTTACTCTAAAAACAGAACACCTAGAGCTCATACCGAAGCCACCCACACTCACCTCAAGCTTCCTGAAGACCCTCTGCCGCAAGACACACGTCGCCGGAATAACCTACTGTAATCGGAAACTCGCCGGCGGAACAGGGGATCTCTGTCGGTATATCTTATACCTAATCTCTCTCATTCTTTTTATTAATCTCATATGTAATTAATCACAACACACTAAAGAACTTGATTAAATCGTCGAACCAGTCGGACATTGGTTCTAGATTAAGCTTAACGAAGAAGAGGAAGTTTTCAGTAATATACATATAATTTAAATCAAGTTATATCTCGGGTTAGACACACAATCCAGCGGTGGACTGTGTGCAAATAAACACGCATACGTCCCGAGTTCGATTCTTGTCACACGCACACTCGCCTTAATAAAAATGTTCCTTTTTTAAACTGAACCGGATTCACTCGCAAATAGATTTTAAGTTTAATGAAAACCGGAATAATAACCAAGATTGACACACAGTCCAGTGGTGGACTGTGTGCGCGTTTAAATCATACGTCTCGGGTTCGAGTCCAGACTACCGCACCGGTTCTGGCAATTATCAAACTTTTTATGTAAGGACAGAAATGAATTTATCTAGTTAGTATATAAGTATAATAAAAACCAGATTATTTACCAAGTTAGACACACAGTCCAGCGGTGGACTGTGTGTCAACCTAAACCACAGGTCCCGGGTTCGAGACCTGTGGCGAGCACCGAGTCATGCAATTAAATCGTTTTTAAATAAATGATTTTCGGATTAATCTAATTAGTATATAAATATAATTAAAAACAGAAATATTTCGGGTTAGACACGTAGCTCAGTTGGTAGAGCTGCGTGCACGAGTACGGGAGGTCACCGGTTCGAGTCCCACCCAGCGCATATCACATACACGACCGAACCGGTCAACAAGTCAACGATCAAACAAGTCAATGGTCAACAGTCAAAAATAAACATTTTTTTTATTACTTTTATTTATTTATTTAAATTAAAAATACTTAAAAATAACATTTTTAAAGTTAGAAAATAGCCTTAAACTCACAAAAATATATCCAATAATCCTACTAAAATTGATTAATAAAATCCGCTTATTTACCGAACCATTATGTTATTATCTAGGTTAGTTTCACTCGTGGTTAAATCAAACTTCGTGCGCATTCAACATCATCAACCGAACGCACCCAATGTGAGTGAATCTTACAACTCCCCTTTTTAATTACACGTTTTGGGGTGTGTCATGTGTCACTAAAATTAACTCGTTTATTTAAACTTGTGCCATACCATATTGTGATCTAAACTTAGAATGTATATATTGTTTGTAGTTATGTATTTCATATTGTCAAGTTGTATGCAAATCATTCATTAGGCCCATCAGTTCGTAGAACAACGCGTGCCTCAAAACTCATTCATTAGACCCATCAGTTCCTCGTGGGAGACGAGTTGAGCAACGCGTGCCTCAAAACAATCTATTATTGTATGTGTGTGCATTATTTAATATTAAGTGATTTGTGAATAAGTTTACATCTATATTTACTCATATGTGGTTGTGCACTTTATTTTATAATCAATTCAATAAACTTGTTCAAATGTTTTCATAGGATTCACTCGCCAACTTTTTGTTGATCCAAAAACCATTTTTACACATGATACAGGTGAACAGGATGAAGCAAGGAAAACATAGGAAATGCCTTAGAAGAAAATAATGAAGTCTAGAATGATGTGTAGGACATGATGTAATTATGATTGTATGTTTCCCTTTAAATTGTAATAATAAATATGAAACGTTATAATAAATGTCATGAGCTTTGATGATAACCCAATCATGCCCCGATCACCTTTTCCGCTGCGGGTCGGGGTGTGACAGGTTAGTTTTATATGTATTTTTTAAGTTTAGAAATTGTATAATTTTTTGTTTAGGTACGTAAATGTGTATGTAAGGATGAATGTTTGTATGTAAAATGTATAATGTAGGTGTGGTTGGTAAAAAAATGTGTATATGGAAATCTATGTATTTGTTGATGTAGGTATATGTAAGGATGAATGTTTGTATGTAAAATGTATAATGTAAGTGTGTTTGGTGAAAATGTGTATAGGGAAATCTATGTATTTGTTGATGTAGGTGTATGTAAGCATGTATGTGTGTATGTAAGTCTATGAATGAATGTATCAAGTTGTATGTTAGTATGTAGGTGTATATAAATGATGAACAATTGTGCATCTAAATGTTTGCAATTGGTGAAAAATGTTTATGCTAGTATGTATGTTTATATAAAGTATGCAAATGTGTATGTAAGTATGTATAAATCTTGTGTTTTTGTTCAAAATATTTGTTTATAAGTATGTATATGTGTTGGTAGTATAAATTATGTTTAAGTTTCATGATTTCTATGTTTATGGTTATGTTTGAAAAAAATATGTTTAACTTGATAATTTCTATGTTTATGTTTAGGTTTGAGAAAAAAAGAATATTTAACTTGATAATTTGAATGTTTATGTGTAGGTTTGAAAAAAAAGTTTAACTTTGATAAACACTTGTTGAAATATTTATCTGAATATGAGTTACACTTGTTGTACTTATCATTAATTTCTATTAGATACACATGCTGTAACATTTTCAACTTTTTAGGAATCATGATTTCGATACTGTTGATATTTGCTTATTTGATGGCCGATCTGACCCCATGGGGACATGGGGGAGACGGCGCCGGTTATCCACCGCCTCCAAATCATTTTTTTAGAGGCATGCACGAGCTTGATGGTAAGTCTTTTAATTATTTATGTTTTAATTATTTTTTTAGTTGTTATGTTTCATATATTATAAATGTTGTTACTAATTATTTACGTTTTAATTACAGCTGATCCCCGAAGAGGGTTAGGGGGAAAGCCAAAAACCAAAAACTCCGTCGTATGGTTAAGGGGGGGGGGGGGGGAGGGGGGGCGTATCCTTAACATTTGAAAGGGATGTCACGTTTACCCCCGTTGGCGAAGGAAGAGATATGTTTTCAAGAGAGGCCGGTTCATTTATGTGGCGGTCCATCCCGTTCGATAAAGTTGGATGGGATAATGTGGTACAACCGTACAAGGAAGCGCTCATGAACCACTTGAGGGTAAATAAGTTATATGCATATAATTTGCCGTCGTTTAAAGGCCGTTTGCAGCCGTTTCACGGGTCGTTAGACTTAATTTATAATAGTATTTTACCTTTTTTATTGAATTTGTAGGAAATGTTTAACTTTGACGAAGTTGAACAGGATCTACAAGCAAAAAATTTAAAGGGTGGAATCAAGAGTTTGCTTATGAAGAGGTACTCTGACCGCAAACACGATGCAAAAAAATTATTTGAGCAACACGGAGGGTACCAGGATGTTGAACAAGCAAGGGCATACCATCCCGTTAATATGCCCTATGATAACTGGTTGAAAGCCGTCGACGGATTTTTAAACGAAAAATATATCAAATGATGCGAGGCCACAAGGGTGTCCGCGCGAAACAACAATTCCCATTCCGCGGGGGGACGGCGTCATACGGTAGCACAGCCTACAAAAATGTAATGTTTTATATATGTGTTTTTGTAAGCTTTTGTTTATTTAATACCTAATCTAAGTTTAATGTTCAACAGGATATAGATTGGGTACCTACGTACGCAAAAACCCACCAGGATAAGGAGGGGCATTGGGTTGACCCGGTTGCCGAACAGAACTTCGTAGGTATTTCTTTTAAGTATATTTTTCTATAACAAATATATATATATATATATATATTATATATATATTTAATCATCTTTGTAATATACAGCGGAACTTACAACAGCCACAAACGAGTGGCACAGTGACGGTCCTCCACTTGCCCCATTTCAGGAAGCCTTGGGAGAGCGGAGAGGATGGTACCGGGGGATGGGGCATAAACCTTCAAATACGCCCCGAGCATGTCGGCTTCCCAACCTGAGACTCAAGAACCCTTTTCTAAGGTAAACTACACAATTTATAAAATGATAAACGAACGCGTGTTTCCTTGTTAAATATATGTTGGTAGCGTCCGCTAATATGCTAACATACGTTTTGATATTAATTATTGTAGGGATTTGTTGACAACTTGTTCCAAAGCCCGGCTTTCCTGAATCGACTTGACAGCTACTTAAGTTCAAAAGGAAAAGAACCGGCAGACGACGACGATTGTTTTAACCCTTATTTCGATAACGAAGAAGAGGATGATGAAGATTAGGATGATTTCGAAGTATGGGTAGTTATTTTTAACGTTTTTACGCATGTAGGATGATAATGTAGGACGTAACTGTTGTTTGAAACTGTATTACGTTTTGTATATGGTTTTGGTGTTTAATATATTTGAATGTAGCTGTATTCAGGTTGCATTTTGAAACAGGTTGCATTTTTTCGACCCGAAACAGGTTCGGTAGCTGTATATAGCTATTGTATTAAAAAAATGATCTTTAGCGGCGACACATGTCGCCGCTATTGATTGTCCGCCAAAACCACTAAAGACAAAATAGGACAATAGCGGCGACGGTAACCTTTAGCGGCGACACGAAGAGCAATAACGTCCCAGCAATAGTGGCGACGCTTTAGCGGCCACGTGTCGCCGCTAAAGGTCAATAGCGGCGACAAAAGGGACTAATAGCGGCGACAAAGGTCGCCACTAAAAATAGCGCTTTCTTGTAGTGTACAAATCGAAAATTGGGAGTGATATCAATCAATTATTGAAAGTTAGGGTTATTTAAATCGAATATCTCTAAAAATTAAATAAGTTACATACAAATAAAATTTATACAAGGTGAGGGATTAAAAAATCTGTATAATAAAATTACTAATTTGTATGTGCTCGCGTGACATAATACACTTCTTTGCAAATTGTTAATGTGAAATTATGTATTCCTGCATATATAGATACAATCTATGATCCGGTTTAAAAAAGACTAGTAGAACATTCACATCTTTAAGCAAATGAAGGCTACCTATCCTTCAGGTATCATATGCTTACAAGGACCCGAATTTTCATGTGGATTTTAGCCTTTAGATCATTGTACAATTGAAGGCTACCTATCCTTCAGGTATCATATGCTAACAAGAACCCAAATTTTCATGTCGATTTACGTCCAAATGCTTTGTTTTCAGGCCAAATTTCAAAATTGTATCATTTTTCTTCCTGACATTCTCGAAACGTGTCATTTCAGTCCAAAAAACTAACTCCAGTTAAAAAAAAAAACTCAGTTAGCTTTGGGACGAAAATGACATTCTATTCTAGATTTTTTAGACTGAAATGACACGTTTCAAGAATATCAAGGGGAAAATGGTACAATTTTGAAATTTGGTCTAAAATGGCAAAAGTGGACAAACCTAGGGACGCAACTGACACTTCACTCGTTATGAAAGGTTGAGTCTTTCTTACAAATCCTACCATCATCAGGATCTCGAGTAACAGGCTAGACAGTGGCGAATCCAAGATTTTATTCTAATGAGTTTGTTTTGGTAAATTCTCTTTAATTCTCACTGATTCTTTCTAAATCCTATAACGTCCTCATTAATTTTTTTCCAAACGCACTGGACTCCTATGAACCCACGAGTGTGGGTTGGATCCGCCCCTGAGTTACGAGTTTTTAATTAGCCATGTCAAGCTTGTTTCTAAGTAGCGTGTATTCAAAACCGATTTAATCAGCGGTCTGTGTATTTCATACTTTTATAATTTTTTTAGCAACAACTAAGAACAGAAATGATAACAGTTTACTTTGTTACTATCATTCACCACCAACATTACTATGTATACAAACATAGAGGCATAGAGCGAAGCTGGAGAAGAGCGAAGCTGCGGGAGACTGATGTAAAAGAGACTACATTTTGGTGGATGTCTAAAATAGCGAAGCTGCGGGAGATGTCGTACGAAGACTGGAGAAGATTTGATAGAATTAGTTTTTAAAAAAGTTATTTTGTGTTGGCGGTTCTGTTGATTTTTAGTTTGTTTGTTTCTTGGTGGTCTGCTGTATCTCAGCAGCTTGCTTAGCTTGGCTCTTGGTGGTTTAATATAACTTTCTTGTGGTTGTTAAAAAAAAAACAAACAAACATAGTAAACATTTAAGGTTTACAGTTTAAGTGGATATACTAATTATGAAAGTGTACATTTTAAGTAATTCAAAGGTGTAGACAGAGAGAGAAGGAGATAAAAGACAAAACAAACAGGAGGAACCACATTCTTAGAGGTGTTTCATCAAACTTTAAAGACACCATGAACACATTATGTGGGCAGTGGGTAGATGCAGAGAACGAATTATGCACATAAAGACGAATCGTACTTATGTCCCTGACTCTTCCCACTGTTGGTTTGTCTTCTTTTTCCTTTGAAGTATCAACACTTGACCAAAAATTTAATACGGTTTGACCAGTATTGCAGCACATATGAGTTTTCTAAAATGCATGCATAAAATCATAAATGATGCCCATGATACAGTCCATGTTAAAATTAATATAACACTCCTACATTCATATGATAAAACATTGGGTCTTTCTTCAATTTGCATATATTTGGGTAAATGGCACTTCCACACGTAACACGACTAAGGGGTTGTTTGTTTAGCTCTTAATAGGGTTTTAATGGTTCAGTCTTTTACTGGTTTAGTACTTAACGATTCAGGTTGTTTGTTTCGCGAGCAAATTTCTGAATGGTACAAACATTTGTCTCTGAATGGTTAAGCATTATACTAATCTGAGGTTAAGACCTCTAATCCTAATTGGTCAGACATTTGCATCTAAACATTAACCATTATACTGGTTCTTAATGGTTCAGAGCTCTTACTGATTCAGCACTTAACCATTTAGAAGTTGTCAAACAGCCCCTAAGGTATATGATATACCTTGATAATTATTTGCGGTTGTCACACACAATTTTAATTAGGTAAAGGACCATATACCTTATCACACAGAGGTCTTAAGTTATATCATTTATATGGTTGTAAAATCAGGTTTACAATCGGGTTTCATCAGTCACACTGTAACTTGGTTCTTAATCAAACACTTGGGTCTCAAATTATGGTTTCTTATGAGACAACTGTTTAACTTGGTCTTCATCAAACGATTGGGTCTTGAATTATGGTTTCTTATGAAACAACTTACCGCGTTTCTTTCTTTTTATAACAAGTTTGATAGCTGAAAACTTTGGTATGAACCGCCTTATATCTAATTAAAAGAGCGTCCACAAGGAATCTAGATGCAAATATCATAAAACAAATCACAACCATCGAAAGGTTAGAGAACGTGTACCTTTACATTTTGTAAAAATTGAACAAAAACAGAAACACCATTATGTAACGACTTGGTCATTAGATTCAGTACATGAAAACTTACCAATCAAAAAAAGATAACTTAACCCGGTTCAGCTAGACCTCGATTGTGACGAGATGCGCAGGTGCTAGCGACACAGTAATTGGTCGTAGGTGAGATAACTTTACCCGGTTCAGGCTAGTACACCACGACAACTGTGAAAGTCGTCGTGGTGTGGGGGTTTTTTCTCAAAAACTTTTCACAGTTGTCGTGTGTGGGTTTTTTCTCAAAACTTTAATACCTTAAAAAACGCTAGGGCTTATTTTAACATACCAATTCTAATACAATAAAAATAGTTTAAATTTTGAAATAATATAACCATTAAAACTATATCATAAATTTTATTATATATTTAGTTTGGTAATATCATATTATATAGAATTATAGGGTGAGGTTCAGCTATAAAGTTTAAATCTCTTAAAAAGTGTACAAAGTCGTAAAAAACCATAAATTTAACTAGAAGTACACCTAAACCCACAAATAACAGAGTGAAGATTAGTAAAATGCTATATTCATCCTAGTAGTCCATAAAAATTCAAACACACACCATCGTAGAACTATAATTATGACATGACATTTATAAATTCTTTTAAGTTAAGTTTTAAAATATGTTTGTAATTGGTATTAACTTTTTATATAATTGATAAATGTTAATTATATGTAGTGAATTACTAGAGCTACCAAACTGCTCTACCCTGCGCCAAATAGAATAATTGAAAACCGATATACAAACAAGGATTGAATGTGCCCTTCTATCATATTTGTACAAATAGAATAGACTATTTATACAGAATGATAGAGAAAGCCGTCTGTGATCATCGATCATAGAAATGAAATAAAGAGATATTTTAATCCTTACCAACTCGATCTTGTCATCCCTGGCAACAAACATGCATGAACCATTTCACGAAGTATGTGTCCAGATAGTCCAAAGTCTCGTAGTTAACTCAGCGGCCTTCCAGTTGAAAAACAACATCGATGAAGACTATTCCCCGATAGGGATTGTAACTTTCCATAAATTTCCCATTTGTCACTCAATGATTGAAATTTGCTTTTTTAGGATCAACAAATCAAATGATATTATGTTCCAAGCTTTGCATCTTTTTTCTCTCTTAATCAAACTTTTTTTCCATACGATACAAGTCAAATCCCAAATGTGCAAATATAGGATAAGAAGGTGGATATCTTCTTCATAGAAAGAAATGAGTTATCGCATATACAAACATTCAATGAAAAAAATAACCAAATTTCCCTGATGTAAAGGCAATTGTAAATGCACCTATGGTGATGAAATGCTGAAGATCACAACATTTAGAAGTATAGGGTTCCAAATGTAACTTTGTATAGTTTTTGGAATAGTTTCGGATTATATGTAAACTTCAAAGGATTTTATAACCCTGAAGTAGTTTTGGGATTTCTATGATTAGTGTGTATGTGTTTAGGGAAAGTGATGTTTCCCTTACACCATGTAAGTTTCATATTTGTGGGAGTTATCCGGAACTTATTATAAGTTCCGGATGTGCTAATTCTTCTTATAAATAAGTGAACCAAGTGTTTTGTAATAGACTTTTAGCATTTTGTAAGTGTGAAACTATGTGTTTCACGGTGTTCTAGTACAAAGTGCATATTTTAGTGATAATCTATGTTTCTACACCTTCTTACGTGATTGTTTACAATATATATGTGTTATTATGGATTCCAGGCATCACAACACGCTCTAGATTGATTTTGATCCTGATTCGTGAGATTTAGGTTTCCTTACATGTTGGTGATAAGGGCAAAGGTGTGGTGCAGGAACAAGAATAACAGATTGATGCTTTAATTGGTTTAGAAGTTCAAGTGTCTGATACCGAGTTGAGAATTATTTTGGGAATGATAATCTAGAAGAATGTGAGATTGTTGAAGATGTAGTGGTTGATTGGAAGTCAGAGTATCACAGAGATAAAGATAAAAAGAGTAAAGAAGGTATTGTGTATACATGTGAGGTTGCAAAGATTGAATAGGAGTCTTTTAGGGAGAAGATTTACAAAAAAAATAAAGTTAGGATATTCCCCATCTAGAAAAGCTTCCAAAAGAAACAACTACCAAGTTTAAGAAGTCGTTTAAAGATCCAGCACCAGTGTTAACTCAAATGAAGAAATACGTGAATTCACATGGTGAGTATGCGAGTCAAATTATCAGCTGGGATTATGATGAAGAACACAAGTTGGTTATGATTAAGAGGATAGACGGTGTACAATACTTCAAATGCAGTGCTAAAAAGTTAAGTTCTTTTCCAGCACATGATTTACATCATTTAGCACAAATCGATTTAAACACTAGAACTTCTGTTGGAAACATGCACTTTGAGGTTTCTTTTGAGGCTCTTTATGGTCGAAAATGTCGTTTACCTGTTTATTGGAATGAAGTTGGTGAAGCTCAAATCACCGGACTTGAACTCATTCAAGAAACAATAGACAGAATCATGAAAATCTGCAATAACCTTTTGGCAACTAGAAGTCGTCAAAAGAGTTATGCTGACAAACAACGCAAACCTTTGGAATTCCAAATTGTTGATCATGTTCTTCTCAAGGTATCCCCTTGGAAGGGTATGATTAGATTTGTAAAGAAAGTAAACCGGCTCCTCGTTATGTGATGACTGTCGTTAGTGTCATGCAAAAACCAAAATAAACTAGGTAGCTAGAGTAAGTTAGGTATCGAACCAGAGGAGGATTGTGGAAAATGTAATAATGTTGAGTATTATCTAATAGCTATGAAAACTTAACTTGTGTTTGATTGATCTGAAAATTAACTAAATTATGAACTAAGAAAGTAAGTTTTTATCAATAAAAGGAATAATGGTTCATCCGGTATTCAAGTTTGCAGTTAAATTCCATTACGTGTTTAACTTAACATTCACATAGACATGAATGTAAACAAACCCTAACTCATCAATCGTGATAATTGCAGACTAAGTACTGTGGTCAATACGTAACGGGAGGTTATCAAACAACTATCAGTTACAATTACCAACCCTAATCCCACGTCAAATAAATCCCAATTACTAGAACTCTCGGGAACTGAATGATTAAGAATTAAAGCTAAGTAAAATACCAACTGTTTACAATCGATGAATCAAGTTACCGGAAAAAAGCATCGAATGCTTAGATTGCCGGATTCAAATGAGTTATAAACACATAATCGAATAAACATACAAAAACCTTCCAACCGAAGGAAACCAAAAAGAGTTTAGCCGCTCATCTCACTCGAGAAGTCAACAAAAGTCTTGGATGATGAATTCATGATCTTGATCCTTGGATGTGCGGATGTTAATGATGATGGAGAAGTGAAAAAGCCTTGATCTTGATGCTCTTGGATGGTGAAATTCGTCTCTAGGGATGTTGGGTATGATAGCATACCCCTTGAAACCCTAATATATCTAAAATACCAAAAAGTCACGCTTTTCCGGGTCAACCAGGCCGTCACCGACGGTCCCATACCGTCAGTGACAGTAGCGACTTGCTGTTCACATTAAAATACCCAACCGTCAGTGACGGTCCCCCCCACCGTCACCGACGGTTCCGTGTTTCTGTTGATTGCGAGCCAAAACCCCCTCACTTTCAGTTACGGTGAGGTAACCGTCGGCGATGGTCGCGGATGATTTGCTCTATTCCTCTTTGTTCTCAACTATCAACAAATGACCACAAAGCCCCTGAACTTTGAATCTTCAATTCCTTTCATAAATAAGTGCAAACCACTTCCATCTAAGACCCTAATGGTCCCTAGACTTCATCTATTCACTCATCTCGCACTCATACGACTCGTAATTAACCGAACAACTTCCGAATTACACTTCAAGTTGCACATATCATCTTCAAACATTCCACTTGCACTTTAACTCCCGTAACTTCACCAAGTTACACGTTTTACCTGTAAAACAACTAAATCTCATAGTCAACATATTCTAGGCAAGGAAACACAAACGACATACATAAAATTCATCATTTAACCACTTTAATACTCGGCTTTCACCCTCTACATCACTATGTGGGAACATTTAAGATCATAGAAATGATCAGAAAGGTAGCCTACAAACTCAAACTACATCCTGAACTTGGGAATGTTTATACAACTTTCCACATGTCCAACTTGAAAAAGTGTTTAGCCGATTAAAACCTCCACATCCCTCTTGATGCAATCCACATCACTGACACATTGCATTTTATTGAGAAACCTGTGGAAATTACGGACCATGAAGTAAAGAAACTCAAGCTAGTAGAATACTAATTGTTAAAATTCGCTAGGAATTAAAACATGGCCCAGAGTTTACCTGGGGACGAGAGGATAAAATGAAAGCGAAGCACCCCTCATCTTTTCTGATAAGTCTCCTCTAATTCAATTTTGGGACAAAATTCCCCAAATTAGGGGAGACTGTGTCATTAGCAACATTTCAAAGGTTGTACACTTTCGATCGTTTCCATGTTTAATAAAATTTCATATTTTATTTTCGAAATACGTAATCGTACGATCGAGAAAAACGATATTCACGACATTTCCGAAAAAAATACAAGTTACATATGCCTTAATACCCTTTACATGACCTAAACAATGTGTTAGAAGGGTTAAAAATGGCAAACAAGTGATAATACAAGTCCAAGGGTCAAAACTGTCAAAAAAAGCAAAAAGTTTTGCATCAGGGGCCTTACGGACCATAAGGCAGTGGTTACGGTCCATAAGGGGTGCCCAGATGT
This sequence comes from Scalesia atractyloides, assembly GCA_947069175.1. NCBI lineage: Eukaryota > Viridiplantae > Streptophyta > Magnoliopsida > Asterales > Asteraceae > Scalesia > Scalesia atractyloides. The sequence goes on along the minus strand of CAMTDV010000014.1, from coordinate 39,731,078 downwards.
AGCAAATTTTCTTGATTACCAAGTTTGGCCACCTATCTTCAATGTTTGACACCTAGCACGAATTTTCACATTCAATCTGGTTTGGACACTTGTTAGGACACTAAGCAACACTCTAACACCTTATCAAACATTTGCCATCATCTCCTTGATCCTTGATTAGTATAAATAGGCTTGAAATCTTGAGTTTCAAGCACATCATTCTTTTCTTTCTCACTCAAGAACTCTCTTGGAGCTTGCTTCAACAATTGAGGCCTCCTTCTCCGAGCTCTAAGAATCTTTATTCCAAACACAAGTAAATGTTTCTCTAGTCTATTTCATTTATTTGGCAAGTTATGAGCTAAATGTTTCTCCTAGTCTATTTCATTTATTTGGCAAGTTATGAGCTAAAAGTCAAGCAAATTAACTTTTGCTTTGACTTTCGGTTATGATCTTTCTGGTCAAGTCAAAGTTCAAATTGAAGTTTGCTACGTGATCGTAGTATTGAAGGTGTTAATCCCTTGTGATTACACTCTTTGATCATCATGTTTAGTAGGCGAAATGACGAGTCAAGTGTGTTTTAAATAAAAGTAAAAAACGCATAAAATGCATTTTACGACGAATAAGTTTTTAAGTATTAAAATTAAAAGTTCTGATACCAAATCAGTTTGTATAACATTATAAAACATGTTGTAACATGTCTAGCTCGTCATTTCTAGTTTAACGCTTATTCCTTAGTCAAAAGTCAAGCAGTTTGACTTCTGCTTTAACTTTCGAATCTGACCCGTTTTGTCGACCTTAGGACCCGGCCAAACTCAATAATATGACTATAATAATATAGGGAATAATCTAATGAGATTATAGCTTATGGTCATTCCGTTTGATAAGTCAAATGACGAGTCAACTCCATATACTTTTACAATGTCAGAAATACCCTTTTGTGTAAAATGGTTTTAAACGTATATGTTCAATATTTTTTACATTTAAATGGATCATACAACATCAATAAAGATGTTTTGACATATTGGACTCTTCATAAGACCCATTTGACCATCCGGACCTGTATTTGCACATACGGCCCGTTAAAATGGCGTAAATCGTTTTAACAAGTCGTAACTGGTCAAAACACTTCAAAACCCTTTTTTCCAATCAGAATGTAAGGTTTAACAAACCATATTACACGAGATCCTTCGCTCGTGTGGTTAAATAGACCGCATGCTATCCTATCTTCTGTTTAAACCGCAATATACACTAACTTGTAATTATCTGAATTATTAGGAAACACTTGAAACCCTTGAGCTTTGCTAACACAATTAAGCAAGTCATCCACAATCCAAGTGAGTGCATAGTTCCCCACTTTTCAGTTTTTAAATTGTTTTGGAGTGATTCATATGTGCCTATTACTTTTCAAAGTTTACAAAACTTATTACATATGATTTATATACACAACATGCTTTACCTTGTACGAAAATTGATGGTGCGTTGAACATGACAATGATACATTCATTAACTTTGGCCAAGCCGATCGATAGTATGTTATGGCACCATAACATTGACAACCTCGTTCCCGCTTCCTAGGTCTGTTTGTAAGTTACCTCTAGGAAAGACAAAAACTGTGAAACACATTTGATAAACCCTTTTTAGGGATTATCGGACATCCAACAAGGCTTGAATGTATGTGGCGACAAACCACACTCATTTTATACAAAAAGGCAATTTTTTTACACAAATAAGACAAATTTGTTTAAACAAGACATTTTGATTATACAAGCATTTGGTAAACAATACATTTGGTTATACAAAGACACTTTGTTTATATAAGAGATTTGGTTATACAAGACATTTTGTTTATACCATACATTTGTTTATACAAAGACATTTTGATTAAACAAGACATTTTGTTTATACAAGAACATTTTGTTTATACAAGAACATTTTATTTATACAAGACATTTGGTTTACACAAGACAATTTGGTTTATACAATGTGCAACGCCTCGCGTTTCGATACTTTCTATTTATAGCAAGCTAGCGTTGTAGTTCTATTTTTGGAAACCATTGTATTCGTATTCGTCATTTCTGAAATCGTTGTAATCGAGACTTGAATCGTAATGGAATAAACATGTCCATACAATGCATACACATGATATACATACTCGAATACGTGACATACTTGCTAATGCGCGTGTTTATACTTGATACGTACTTTATACGCAATGTGGATACTCGATCTCGATCATTTTATACATACATATACCATGTGACATGTTTTATGTTATCATACCTTAAATATTTATAAAACACCTTAGTTAAACGTTAAAACCCGTTTTTTTCGCTAATAAAACTCTAACTTATAAGGTTCATACTCCCGAAATAACTTGTCACACGATAATACATGTTATGTACATAATATATAACATCTATTAACCTAATATATAACATTAAATAAAAAATAAGAAAAAAATAAAAAATGGCAGCCCTATAATTCAGCTTTGGGTTGGGTTTAGTGAACTAGTTTCAAGTCTAAATTCCCCCAAATCTTGTCCAAAACCCAACCCAATGAAACCCTAATCCATCCCCTATATAACATAAGCCTCCTCTAAGCATTTTTCCACTTTACAAAGCCTCCAAGCCTCCCAAAACACTCCAAGTTCGTAGCTGAATCCAATTTTTGGGCAGATTTGTACCTCTACACTAAAGTGAGCATAACTCACTCAATACTCAACGAAATTGCCCCATTCTTTTTCCTACATGCTTAGTTTTCCTTTGGGCATGATTCCATGGTCTCTCCTTGGAGAATTCAGACCTGGAAATGCCCCGAAAATGTCCAAAACTTTCTGTTGTTTTCAAAATCTTTCAAAACTTGTTTATGTTCATCCAACTTGGGTTTATCCCATCTCAAACCTATGTACGAATGCTTACAACACTTCTTGTGGTTGGTTAGGCTTAAAAACAAGGTTGAGACATTCAAAATAGAGGATTTATCCTCACAAACTTTCTTTTCTCATAAAGCTTTAAGCTCACAAGTGATGCAAGTTCTTGAACTTGTTCATATGTGTCCACCATGGTTAGCTTGGGCTATCCTTAAACTTGAGACCACACATTACTTGATGATTTCACTATTAATGTAAGTTATTATTCTTGTCATTCTTGTTAATGTTATTGTTCTTGTACCCTCCTTGTTACCAATGGTAACTTGTGTAACGGTGAACACTACTCGAGGTCTCAAAATGGATGGTTAATCCTCCCACCTCCTATTTGACTTACATGACATCAAGAGGTTCCAAAGTGGATGGTTCATCCTCCCACCTCCTACATGATTATATAACTATAATTATGAACTACTATAATAAACCCTAGAAACCAAAATCTTGATAATGACTAAAGAATCATCCGTCAAGTTAGTAAGTTTCATCACTAATGTATGTAGTTCCTTGTCACGATTCTAATAGGTCTTGAACCTATAAAAACACATTCAATCCTTAAGGATTTGCTATAGTGTCGTTGACAAGTGCTATGTCTAGTGATTATTTTCATGCTACAATACTTTCTCATACTTTTATCCTTTACATTTTCCCGAATACTCTCAATCCTCCGTTAAAACTCGTTACTTATACGCCCTCGTTTCCTCTTGTAGGATAACTTGGCGTTCATCCCGCAATCAACCTCTTTCACGGACTTGACTTGTAGAAAAGACCCAACTAAAATCGTGAGTACACTCGACCCACTTACCGTTTTAAATCACTTTTGGGTTGTAACATGTTTATCTATCAAAATGCACATACCACAAACTCATGCTTTAAATGCTCAATCCTTATACATGAATACTTGTTATGCCTAGATACATGCACGTTTATACTTGCTTGATCATTAGCTTAGCTAGCCCAAGTTATCATATATAGCGCTATAGGAGTAGCACACCACCCGTCGGGGTTATGTTAAGATTATCATACTCATTCTAGTCTTGTCGCTTTTGTGACAAGGGAAGCTCGATCTCGTAAAACTTTTGTGGAAACTCGGGCTTGATCAAGTATTGCATGATTAGTATGAACCTTACTTACAATTACCATGTGGATTCGAGTTACACTTTTATACTTATGCTAAAACTTGTGTAGTCGCCTTTGCCTTTGCATTGAACTCGTATTTTTAACATGTTAAAGGTTGATGAAGCTTTGCCATGAAATTGGAGTAGAGATGATGCTTAGATACACATATAGACGTTAGGTTTATAAAATGTTTTATCAAATTTTGCCTTTGTTATTGTTGTATTTGAAAATTCTTGTATTGTATGACAAAGTTACTATGAATGAAATATGGATTTTATTTAAATATTGTCACCAATTAGAATTTATGAGCAATGAGCAATCTCGTTCGTCTCACTCCGATGTTTCCGCCATCGGTTGGGGTGTGACACAATGACACAAAGGTTTTCAGTCATATTTGTGCTTACCAAAATGATTAAGATTCATGCCTACAAAATTTATTCACTCATCAACTCTGGTAGTCGCAGAAACTACTGCAATGCAAACCATGAATTCTAACCACAAAACCTATATTACTCACCAACATTCATTGTTGACCATTATTTTCACATACGTTTCAGGTACAAATGTTTGATGAATATTCAAGTATGCTACACAAAGGATGGATTCGGGCCTTAGTGTTACTTTAAAATCTTAAGACAATTGTTTGTGTTTTGTTTTGTTCCAAAAGACAATGTAATTCAATTAACCAATACAAATAAACTTTAAATACCTTGTGTTTGAAACAATTTGTAAAATGACCCCCCGACATTTCCATCACGGGTTGTTTTTTACGCGATTGGGGTGTTACAACAATCATCCTATCACTGTTAGCACCCACCACAAAAAAAAAAACACTTAATCGTGACTAAACACATTACTTGACCCTTCCAACTTGCGATTCCAAAATAGATAGTCAGCTCTAAGGGTTTAGTTTGCGGATCCCAACCACCGACAACAAACAAAACCCTAAACGATCGAACCTTCGGATGAACAGGTAACAACCCTTCCGCAAATCGTATATCAGTGTGAAACCGTTTGTATAATGAGTCTATGTTGTGATACTACTGGTTAGGAATCAAGTGACACAACAGAACCAACACACAATGCACAAACGATTAAAATACGAAGACACAGAAAATAAGAACACCACAATTTAACGTGGTTTGGATCTGATATGAATCCTACGCCCACAAGCTATAATGCTCTTTACAAAGATCACGATACATGACATGAGGTTTTTAGAATACGAGAACTATGGTTAGTTACTTGGGTAACCAGAAAAACTAATTAGGTCACCTTAACTGACCAACAAAGCACCAAAAGGCCTTAAACCCAACAGTTTATAATAATAATATATTAGTGAGATGAAGCGTATACTAAGTTTGATATAATTCAATTCTTTAAAGGATGAAGACAACAAAATAAAATCAAATGTAAAACAACAACTGTGGTATTATTTTAGCATAAAAAAAATACAAAAAGACAAACATTATAAACCGGATATAAAATTTGTTCTTGGAAATTGAGTTGTCAGTTCTGATATATCATTCATTCACATATGAGTAAGTTGTATTTATTTTCTCCGTCTCATATCCAAAGGCTGCCAATAACAACATTAAAGTCAATGCCCATTACTCGTACAATTACATCATAAATAAGTCCACGAATGGTATAAGACAAGGAAAACATACCTTATATGAGACAGTTTCACAGAATGGGCTCAGAATTACATCATAGCTCATGTCAATAACAAAAACAAAAATGTACTTTACTCAAACAATTTAATTAACTTTACAAAATTTTGTCAAAAGGGCCGACGAAATCATCGTTGCCAAGGAATCCTCATAAAATGCAAATAGAAAGCACATATCTGTTATAAAATAGTAAGGTATATATGCAAAAAATGTGAACTAACGAAATGACGATGAGCCTCAGACATTGACCAAGAAAACAGGTTGTCACACTTGTGAGTATTCTTTTGCTTTGGTAACATACAAAACGTCTATTATCATTGCCTCCTAAAAAAATTGATGTTCAGACTAAAAACTAAAAATGCAAAATACGCAGCAACCAAGGGGCAAAAAGTCATGAAAATAAGGGAAACACATCAATATTTCAGTCGTTAACCAACAATGTAAAGCAAAGGAAAGTACCAGGAATGAATTGAACATAAACAGAAGGAAACCGAAACATGCAATGCAATAACAAACCTAATATCAAACATATGCAAAGAATCTAAAACTCAGACATGCAAACCAAAAAAAGAGACTCATAAGGAAACACCGATAACCAATAAATCAAAAAACAACTACCACCACTTAAGCAACATACGAGGTCGATAATGTAGTAAAAAAGATTAAAATAACAATCGCATAAGAAGACATTACCGTAAATACCATATAAATCGTAGTTGCTAGCCTTAAAACAACAACACCAGGCTGCATAATAACAAACATACCAAATACCAACTTCTCAATTGTTTAGTAATACAAATGTCACTAATACCAAATGTTAGTAACATCCCCTGCCAAGATACTTTTTGTTAAGACAACTACACCATGTCCAAGTCAAAAGACGTATGGACCCTAGTTGGCAAATCCAACAAAATAAAGGATTTCAATGTAAATAACAAATGAGTGACCAAACTTGTTCAATGGAAACTTGAAAGACCAAATTTGGGAGAGACACTCCCCACCGACTTACAATTGCATACATCAGTGTATATGAATGATCTCTATAAGAAACCATTCAATTGGTAATTTTAACTGCATGTCGTTCTAACACCACCCGAAATAGGGTTTAGATGCAATCCATTGTACTTAACGTGGTTTGGATCTGATGTGAATCCTACGTCCACAAGCTATAATGCTCTTTACAAAGATTACGATACATGACATGATGTTCTTATAATATGAGAACTATGGTTAGTTACTTGGGTAACAAGAACAACTAATTAGGCCACCTTAACTGACCCACAAAGCGCCAAAAGGCCTTAAACCCAACAATTTTTAATAATGCATTTGTTTATGTACGTTCTTTTACATATTCATTTAAATACCTTAGTGATGTTCCTTCATTTATGTTCAATTACATTTGTTGATGAAGTGGTTCTTTCTTTTACATATTCATTTAAATACCTTAGTCATGTTACTTCATCTATGTTCAATTATATTTGTTTATGAAGGGTTCGTTTATGCTAATAACGAATCAAGATAAATAACCATGAACATACCCATTTTCTTAACGATCAAATACGAACAAGAAAAACATGTCTGTTTAATTGCTCATATTCGATTGCTTGTTCAACTAGAGTTAAACGAACAAAAACGAACATGGCGTACTTTTGTTCGTTCGTTAAGATGCCAATATTTGATTTCTATTATGAATATGATTGATATGCGTAAATTAAACATGTGCTTGAGTAATTGAGTGATACGCGCTTTTACAATAGATCTATCGACTCCATCTTGTGTGCTTCTTATGTTTAATCTTACAACAACTTGAGGTGGTGACAACAATATCATAATTGATAGTTGGAATCATTTGTTAAATATCATAAATATAACTATATTATATTTAAAAACAAAAAATATATGGAGATATTTTTTCACGAGGTAAAACTATAGACGACATGACCTTTTGGAATCCCCAAGAGATATTGAAAAGTTTATATATACATACAAACATACATACTAGTGAAAATTCTCCCATCTTGTGCGATACAACAGAATACATACATGGGGTTTGAGTTATTCTACAAATAAATATAAAAATAAAAAGTGTAAGAAGAAATCATAAAATAACAAGTGTCCATATATTATCTATAAAAGAAAAAGAACATGTAAATGCAAAAACCCTCCCCCCCCCCCCCCCCAAAAAAAAAAAAAAAAAGATACCTCATCAAAAAAACCCCCCAAAAAACCTAACCCCCACCCCCTAAAAACCCCTATAAAAATCAATGAAGTGTTAACAAGACGGAAAACCATAAAAAGGAATACTAGCATAAATCACAAAAATGAATACTAGTACCAGAATTTTTTGATCGGTATTGTTTCGATTTGGTGCGATACTGGTACTATGTATAATTTTGATACTATATATAATTACATCTTTAATTAAGTTAATTTTTTACTAATTTGGTTTTTCTCTGAGCGTTCATTTGCTTTTAATGAGAAATCGAATACGAAGTTGTGTTTAGTTTTTTACTCGACATTATGGTATATTTTTTTTGTTGAAAACGGAGTTTTGTTCTAAATAGTGTATTTTTAGTATCCTAGGCTATATCCATTGTCGTATTGATACCATGACGAACGGAATCGATCCGAAAAATATCAGTATCGGTGTCGATATCATCAAATTTGTTTCGGTATTCGTTTTTATAGTTTCGACCAATGTAAACATGATTTTACATTTTGAGTGGCTTTTTAATCGACGCAACATTTTTTGGTTTCTGATCGACGCAACATATTTTATTCCATTTTAAAGATAGTGTTTTAAAAGTATATGTACATACTATCATAATGAGCTTAGTTTTACCTATTTTTCAATATAAATTTTGTTTAAATCAAACTGGTGTAACGCACATATATAACCCACTCGTTTAATTTATTGTAACACTTGTGTGAATTTGAAAGTCATTTCAACAACTCAAAAAATGCACATGTTTGATTTAGCGGTGATGTATCCACCACATCAAAAAGGTTCTAAACTCACTCTAACATTATAACCTAGTAACATATTATTGGGAATAAGCTTTAGAAACTATTAGGTTTTGGGTTTGATTTTTATAAGTTTTTTTTGTTTCCTCAAATTTGTTGGGTTTACTCCTGAATTGGTGTATAAATATTATTGTCTAGTAGAGATGGATATGATCGGGTGGTTCCGTTCGTGACACGATAATATACTCCAGTGGTCCGTCAGTGATCTAAATTTACCGTTAAAAAGGTAAAACTAATAAATATTGTAAAAAGTAGTTATACTTTAGGTGTTTTAATATTTGGTTTTAATTTCAATTGAATTGTCTGATAAATCCATAAACCTATTAAAAATGAATATGCCTTAAAATTTCAATCATAAATATAGTTTTTAAAATGAGATACAATTATGTTAACTCTCGGAAACAAGAGGAATGTAGCAGCTGGTTTTGAGTGCAAGAGCTACTAGTTTTGATGGGTCCTAAATTTGTTCGAAGGGGCCTCGCCTATTTTCCTTAAGAGGTAAGGGTTTTTTCTTTTTTTTGGAAACCACATTTTTATTTCGGCAAATTTGCAAATTTGAAGGATTTGCTGTCATTATTAATATAAAGTGACTATTCATTTAATGGCTCCATTCTAAGGTATGAATTAAGAGTATGAGTGAAAGTATATTATTTAGATTAAATCAAGTTTAAAGGCGGGCAAACTTTTATTAATAACCGGCACTCCTAGCAACATGCTAAAGGACCCGAAGATAGACGTTGGCGGAGGTTATTGATGTCGTGGGGGTGTCCCGACCCCCGACCCCCACTGATTTTCCCTCGTAGTATTTTCAAAAAAAATAGTGTAATACATTGGTTTTTTAAGATTCCGGCCCTCCACAGATTTGGATTTTCAGTACCACTTGTCACTATGATCGAATGATTCCGCCCACTTAACAACATTTCTCCAATATATACATAACGCTAACATGACATGTTCATTTCAAAACTAATAATTACGTTAACAATTGTGAGAATTACATATCTACTTTTAACTTTTGCTTTAGATGTAGTACACAACGTGATAACATAACCGTATACACAACTATCTTTCTATCTTCCGTTAAACAATCAATACTATCGGTGCATAAATTGGTTTGTAGCAATAAATCTGTTCGAGTTGTTCAACAAAAAAAAGCCAAAAAACTGATTACCGGTTGTGTTGGTTTGTTGCCTAGGTTTTTGACCCACTTTGACTTTCGGTTGATTTTCAAACCGGTTTAGTGTTATACCTCTAACCAATACATAACCCACAAATGTATTTGTGATTAGTGATTTTCAAGTCAAAATAAAAGTTTAATAAATAAATATATATATGGTTTTTGATTTGACTGAATAGAAGAGACAGGCTGAATTTGGGTCGGTAGGAGAAAGTGTGTGGAAGATGAATGGGTTCAGGATCCATGAGATGTTTCCACGTGTAATAAACGTATGCCAGCTGTCAAGAGAGAGGTGCAGAGGTTAGTTAGAGGTTGACGGCTTAGACGGCGGCAAGCGTGAGGCAGAGATATGATTCGACGGTGGGGTTATGTCCGACGTGGTTCAATCCCTGTTAAGAATATCGGTTAATGTAGTGGGCCCCACTTCACCTCTTTGAACAACAATAATGTCTAATTTCCAACCTTATTTTAACATTTTTTAATTTAAAATAAATAAAAAAAAGGAATTACGGGGGCCCCCACTCTGTTCGTCTATGAGTGTCCCCTTGCAACTATAAAGCAAACCAAACTACCAATCCTATCCTCCACACCCAAACAGAGTCTTTCTCTCTTTCTCTCTCTCTCTCTCTCTCATTGAAATCTGATTCTGAATTTGATTCCTTCATTGGGGTTTGAATATTGATCGAATCAGACTGCAAATACAGTGATTGATAGCTTTGTGAATTAAAACAAGAAAAAAAAATATATAATTAAGAAAATGACGAAACAGAAGGTGGTGGTTGCCGATGGCATCGATATGGCGGTGGTGGTGCCGCCGGCGTTATTCTCGTCGGAGGTGAAAAAGCCTCCGTTGATGCCGGGCGGATATATCACCATAAACAAGAAGAAGCTTCTTCAGAACCTTGAAATCAACGGTGGAACAAGGGTTAACGCGTGGGTGGAATCCATGAGGGCTTCTTCTCCGACATCGAATCGTAAGCGTACTCAAGATCAGTCCACGTGGATGGTTAGTTATTCTGTTGTATACAATTCGGTAATTATTCAGTTGTGATTCGGTTTGGTTGTATAATAATGTATGTGTGGATGAAACAGGACCGCCATCCGTCTGCTTTGAATATGTTTGATGAGATTACGAATGCGTCCAAAGGGAAACAGATCGTCATGTTTCTCGACTATGATGGCACCCTCTCCCCCATTGTTGATGACCCTGATCGTGCTTATATGTCTGATGCGGTAAGTTTAACGTAGCACTCGTTTTATAACGTCTGCTATCTAGGTGTAAATTAATGTTATATACCATAAAATATAGAGTAAAAAACTTTTTGAGTCTATGTATTTTAGTAATTTTAACCGCCTAAGTTCAAAACTAAAAAGTTTAATGTCTCAAGTCCTTAACCGCTCATTTTATAACGTTTTTGATCCAATTTTTTAACACTTGTACTTTTGATTTGATGGTTAAAACCACTGAAACAACACAAGGACTCAACTCTAAAATATATTTAAAAACTTGTGTTATGTAGATGCGGGCGACGGTGAGGAAACTTGCGGGGTGTTTTCCGACAGCGATCGTGAGCGGACGGCGTCGAGACAAGGTGTACAACTTTGTGAAACTAGCCGAGCTGTACTATGCAGGAAGCCATGGGATGGACATTAGAGGTCCATCCAAAGGGTCCAAACACAAGAAAGTGAGTCATTTTCACAAATACAATGAAATTATTTTGACTCGTAGGTTGATTATATTGAATGATTTTTTAAGAGTATAATACAAAACTTTAAAACCAAATAATAGTAGACAAAACCCCACCCGGACCCGTGTGTCGTGGGGTTGGAAAATGATTAGTTTTTTTTTAATGTTTTCATTATTATTAATGTTTGAAAAACCCGAAACTCGATTTTGAACCGAATACTCACTGTATCTATTTCTTCAGAGTCCTCCGAGTGTTCTTTGCCAACCCGCGAGTGAATATTTACCCATGATTGACGAGGTGCGTCTTTCTTCATGGTTTCTTGGATTTTTTAAAATTAAAATATATATTTATGTGAAACAAATCTTGATGTTTTTAGGTGTATGGAGTACTCATGGAGAAAACAAAATCGACACCAGGGGCAAAAGTGGAAAACAATAAGTTTTGTTTGTCTGTGCATTTCCGATGCGTTGAAGAGAAGAAATGGAGCGAGTTGGCTGCACAAGTGAGATCAGTGCTCAAAGACTACCCGAAGCTCCGGTTATCTCAAGGAAGGAAGGTTAGATCCGTCATTTCACAAATTAATTTTTAATTTTTTTTAATTTAAATATTTGAAGACAAAAATCTTACTATTGTTTTTGCTAAATTTAAATGTTGTAGGTGTTGGAGATCAGGCCCACAATCAAGTGGGACAAAGGCAAGGCGCTTGAGTTTTTGTTAGAGTCACTTGGTACGTCGTCGTTTTCTATATTTGGTACTTTTTAATAATTTGTAAAGTTGGTAAAATAAAATAAATAGAATGCAAGTTTAACTGACACGCTTAGTGGGTACCTATTTGTGTTGTAGGTTATGCCAACTGTACTGATGTGTTTCCTATTTACATTGGAGACGATCGTACTGATGAAGACGCCTTCACGGTTAGTTTACGTTCAAGTTTCATTAGTTTTAACAGAATGTATAGTTAATATATCATATTTTAGTAATTTAAAACTGATAAATAAGAGTGTTAAGCGGCCTTTAACTCGATTTCTTGGAGTTAAATCTAATCATAAAAATCTCAAACCAACGAAACGACCCGTTTGCTTAATTAGATGGTTTAATGGATTTGAACTTTTGTATATGAGATTTCATAAATTTTCCATCAAACACTAAGTGGTGTTTATTTTTGGAACAAATTTAGGTGCTAAAAGAGAGGGGACAAGGTTTTGGCATTCTTGTATCCAAAATTCCAAAGGACACAAGTGCATCTTATTCTTTGCAGGAACCATCAGAGGCAAGTGTTCACAAGGATTATGTTCCATTTTGTCTCTTTATCCTACACATATTTGAACGGTTCAGATATTAGTAATAAGTTATACTACACGGTTGTTATAATTTTATTAAAATTGACTTGGACCGTTCAAATCTATGCATGATTTTTCATGATTAACACAAAAGAACTGCTATTGTATAACATAATTTTTACTTATGTTCGTTTTCGGTTAATACAGGTGATGGACTTTTTACAACGACTAGTTGATTGGAAACGGCATTCGCTGTGACGACTTTGAACAAGAGAAGGGTGAAGGGTGACTGAAGTAGATGCTAAACGATATCTATATAAGTATGTAGTGAATATAAGTATATTTAATCTTGTCCAAGAAAAATACGAGGGGACAAGACGAAGGAAGGATAAAGAAATATGTAGGGTAGGTTTGGGTTATGGGTGTTTCCTCTTCGGCGTTTGTAACAAACACCATGCCATAGTGATGAATATTTGTATTTTGTTGGATATATTTGATGAAAAAAATATCATGTTTGTGTTCTATGGATTCTCTTAATAGAAAAATGATATAAAGGTCAAATCATTTTTATAAATTTTAATACATAATTCAATTCAAGTATGCGAAAGCTTGTGAGAATAATCAGCATGCCTTTGTCCCCCTGGCGTTTAACACGTTCGGCTCCTTGGCGCCGGAGGCGGTTCAGTTCTTGGCTAGAGTTCAGCGTGTGGTCCACAACAACTTTACGACCCCTTAAGGGCGACGCTTTGTTTTTAGTAGATTAGGGTTCTCCATTCAGAAGGGGATGGCGGCGCAGTTTGTTGCGCGTCTACCTGCTATCCTTACGTAATTTGCCTTATTGATTGAAAAAAAAATAAAACTGGAATGTAAAAAGAAATAAAAAAGTAAAAAAAAAATCTAGTATATACAATATAAAACATTGGCAGATTACAACCATCCGTGGGGCGGCCGGCAAGTATTTTAGTATATTATTTAAGTCAGTCGTCCCTTTGAAAGTATGGTTAAATTATCTGATCATAATAAATCATGGATCAACATTGATTATATAACCCAGAATAAGTCATTTGTATTTCACTAAATAAACCATGATAGGCTTATATAATTTTATATCATACAATTATGAAATTAATATCATCGTAATGAGTTGGAATAATTATATAACAATGTAAATACCTATAAAATAGAATAATTCTATCTCAATCAAAATACGTATAAGAATTGTTAAATGGGAATATATGTAACGAATGAGGACCAGGCACATCCCGTAGGTCCGAAGGGATCTTATGTGCAACTACTTAATATGAAAGATATATTGGTATTAAATTCATTAGAGCATCTATCATAGTGTCTTTGACATACGAATGGGGACCAACACCCAACTATCGACTTTTGGGTCACTGTCTCCAAAGAAGTGAAATAGGAAAGGCACAAGTGTATAAAATTTCTTAGAGCCTCGCTAATAGTTTTTTTTTTCTTTTTTTTTCGAAAGGTAAACTTCATTAACACCAAACCGGCACGCCAACAAACGAGCACGACACAACAAAACTACATGGGATCAAACAAAATCAAACCTACACCAATCATTCCAAGATATAGATTTATATTTTGATCTATTCTTGATACATAAGAAACCAAACGCTTTAATATTATGTGAGATGTCTTCCATTTTCCAATCCCTATGAGAAAATATCTTTTCATTCCTAGCCTTCCACATGCTCCAACAAGCTAGAATAATGATACCGTGAACGACTTTCTTTTTTTGATCTCCGGCTCCTATATAATTATAGAACTCCAGCAAATCCCTCACCAAGAAGCAAAAAATGTTTGGGATTTTGCACCAGCTAGAGACCCATTGCCAGACATTGGCGGCGACAATGCAACCCGTAAAAATGTGGTCAACGGACTCCTGAGGACAGCCACAAAAACGCACCCTACCGAATTGATATTTATGTTCCTTTTTTTTAAGGCTTCAACCGTCAGAAGCCTATCCAATTCCGCCCTCCAAGCGAAGATATTACACTTTTTTGGGATCCAGCGGCTCCACTCCATGACGTATCTAGAGCCTCGCTAATAGTAACTCTGAGGAATGGGTACACATTGGTTACCACAAAGGACGCCCCTCTCTTTGGTGGACGTACGTTACCATGAGAAACCTCCTTCTGTTTCTTCTTCTTTGATACACCACTTCATCGTCGGCCGCATAAGTAGTCACGTGGGTCACAAACGGATATACAAGTTGGAGATGCTCTTATATCAAGCTTCCTGGCCTTTATGAATTAATTACCAAATTATTAAATAATATGTAAATATCAAGCTTCCTGCCTTTCTGAATTAGTTACCAAATTTTTAAATAATATGTAAATATTTAAATTGATAACTCGAGACTATGGTATGATTATTTGTTTACGGTTACCAATAAATAAATCTAATGGTTAACGTAGTCGACAATCAATTAACCAGCAAAGCGAATTATGTAACCGAATTATAATAAATCTAATTTAGGATGTAATGAGATTATAGGTTCAAATGACAAAAAGAAAGATGTAGTCCATAGGGTACATAGGGCTGTTTGGCAATCTCTGAATGGTTAAGTGCTGAACCAGTAAGAGGTCTGAACCATTAAGTGCTGAACCAGTAAGATGTCTTAACCATTAAGAGTCAGTATAATGCTTAACCATTCAGAGGCAAATGTCTGCCAAATTCAGATGAGAGGTCTTAACCATTCAGACTCAGTATAATGCTTAACCATTCAGACGCAAATGTCTGAACCATTCAGACATTTGGTCGCAAAACAAACAGTCTGAACCATTAAGTGCTGAACCAGTAAGAGGCCTGAACCATTCAGAGCCTCATTAAGAGGTAAACAAACAACCCCATAGTATGGTATGGGGATGGTCGAATCGAGAAACTTGGGGGTCACACGGGAAGATGCCCCCTCCTGTTCATGGTCAATCAAAAGCTCCAAAATCGCAGAGCGCACCACGATTTGTAGAAGATCTGGGCCAAAACAAAGAAAGGAATGGGATGGTGGAATCGGGGTCATGTAGGAACACTGCCCCGTCCAAATCGGGGCCACCGGTGCAGTTTTCTTCCCTTGAATCATACTATGTACCCTTGTAAGTTAAGGTATGAATTCCAATCCTCTACTTGTACCACACTGATTTATTCTAATTTACTCTCGAAATGTTATTTTGGAAACCTCTTTCTATTTTATTTTTCTTTTCCGTTGGACATTCTTAAAATACTTCTACTATTCAATTGAACATGTTAATTTTCTCGATCAAATTGAATCAGGACTCAATACCTATTGAATAAGTTGAACTTTTGGAGGATTACATGTGATATTAACTTCTACTATAGATGTAAAAAAAAAAGAAAAAGAAAAACTGATCTTAAACCGACCAGGAACAGGTTCCTACCCTACCCGGAATATCCAATTTGTGCAATGGAAAATCCATTGCACATATTGTTGCTTTTTTTATTATAAGTAATTCCACTACAATAAAATGTAGTAGTTGTTATTACAATGACCCGTGGCGCTCACTTTACTACCAAAGTGTAGGCATATGTGTTATAGTGAGATTTTAGGCATATGTGCCCCTTTGTTTACTATCAACCTATAGACATATGTGCCCCTTCGTTGCGATAAGATATATGCCTACGTACCCTTTAGTTTATTTCCAGATTCTTGTCCTATATGCCCCTAGATTTACTTTCAAATTATATGCTTATATGCCATGGCTAAAGCTATTAGCCTAATATAAGAAGTTACCCCGAATATCAGCTCAATTTATAGGCCTATGTATCCCTCAATTTACTATCAGATTTAGTCGTGTAGTTTACTATTAGATTTAGTCGTGTTTATCGCTTAGTTTACTTTCAAAATATATGCTTATATGCTCCGAATTTACTTATTGGATTGTATAGATAGTGACACTAATATGATTATCATGTTGTATTAATTGTGACACTAAGAAGTTAATTCGATTGCATTGTGCTCACTAAGAGCATGAGCAATAAGAGTGTTCTTGATGTATGTTTTATTTGCCACATGACAATTGCCCCCATCAATCAAATTGTTTCTCTTTTTTACCTTGCACACAACACAAAAACATCGGTTTTCTCTCATCGATCTCTTCTCTCTCCTAACCACACTCATATACATGTTTCTTCTTGTTTTAGTGGAAGAACAAAATCTCTTCCTCTCCTACACGTCAACGCTATCTCTCATCCATGTCAACAAAAACATCTTTATTGTGGATTCTCTAAGTATTATCGTAAAATATGAAAAGCCTAGGAGTTCCATTCCTTAGCTATGCTTTAAGCTCAATGTGTATCTGGTGTGTGCGAAATAGTATGTTTAAAACAATGGATTCACACAGTAAAATTTTAAACGTATACATAGGCAACTCTACTTATCATTTCTCTATTATATAATAGAAGCAAGAACCAGATGTTCATCCACAGGACACAGGACACGATGTATTGCTTCTAATACAAACTTTTATCAATATTAGTCTTAAAATTAAAATTGGCTTTCGAAAAGTTGAAACAAAGGAAAGCAAAAGAACTAACAGTTAAATTGAGATTTAATCAAATGTAAGAAAAAATGTATCACCTTGATGTCGAATCCTTTGACCATGAATGCCTATCCTCACGACTTAGATTATGAAGCTTGTTCCTATAGGGCTAGAATCTCGCTAAAACAACCTAGACAAGTTGAGACTTGAGGTTGCGAAATCTTTGCGGTACCCTAATACCTATTACAATGAAGAGCCAACAACCCTAAATTGAAGTGCTAGAGGAGAAAACTACCATGATAAGGGCATGGAATCCTATGATAGAAGGAATGCTAATCCTATAACCAAGTCACAACCTTAAACCAAAAAGCAAGAATTGATATCACCTACTTATAACTTAGAATATCCTAAACATGCCAAGACAGTGGATCACTCTCTAACGATTTTAAAATCAACTCTATTTTTATCCAAGTTAAATTTTAAGGTAGCATACTTATTCCACCAACTATCTGAATTCATCTTGCACTCACTAGAGAAGATAAACTTTACATGTATTCATAAATAAAGAAAATTTACATGTCTTCGTAAATAAAGAAAATTTACACATGCGTAAGTTTGCCATTTACACATGTGTAAAAAATTATTAAGGGTGATTTTAAAAAGAGAGATGAATTATTTAAAGAGTAAATTATCTTTTTAATGCAGTATTTTAATTATAATGAGGTTTGTGTTAAACAAAAACTAATTTTAGTTAGTCTTTTCATTTGTTCTTATGGTTCTCGCAATATATAGCGTTCTCAAGATGACTCTCCATATATGTATATATATACACACATACATAGAGAGAGAGAGAGAACGTGTAAAATACAAGAGTGGTTATCGTGCGAAGCGCACGCGAGTAGGAGATTGCGCCGTGTGTCATCTCTTATTTTTTTGTAACATGCGTGATTATGTAAATAACATGTGTAATTATGGTTTGAAACAACGCATGCGTAATTTTGAGTTTAACATGCGTAATTTTCATGTTTGGTGGCATGCGGGTTTTGATTTTTTTATAGCGTGCATAATTGTGCAAAGAACGTGCATGATTAAGGTTTAACACCACCCATGCATAATTATGCATTTATAACGTGTGTACTTATGTTAAGTTAATTACTATTGTTCCGCCGTGTTCAATTGAAGCCAGGTCAGATGTGCGATTGAAATGCTCGGGTATGCTTCACATGATAAGCACTCTAGTACATTAAAAACCAACTTAAACAAACTCCGATTGGACTCGTTCCAACGGTAGTGAACCGAATACATAGTCACCACAACTACATGAATCAAATACATAACCAATATGAATTAGCATCCATACACATCATAAAAGTAAAATCAAAACTTTTATATTAACTCAACAAATGTTCATAATCAAATCATAAATTCAAGTTAGAAAGTCAAAATCAAAACACGGACCCGAGCACACGTGGGAATTTGAAGATCTCATGAAATGAAATTACCCTTCCCCGTTCGAGAACACTCTTGTTAGTGATTACCCGAACTAAATTTCTATAACATCTGTAAAAAACGGACCTCCGAAACCCTACCCGGATTGTAAAACCGGATCCTACGCAATAAAATATAAAAGGAGAATTTTTAATATCTTGTTAGTTTATTATTTGCATTTGATTAAAACCGGATAAAAACGTTAATTATATAAGCAAACAAAGGTTAGTTTCGTTAGTTCGGTTATAATATATAAAAGAAATAAAGAAACAAAGTTAGATACTAAGTTAGTGTAGTTAAGTTACTTAAGGGGTTGCATTGTTAAGTATTGGAAAGCTGTTTTAAAGGAATGAACGCATGAAAACCAAATGAGCAACCTACTGATTTGTGATAAAACCCAGTACTTAAAATCCTTAAACGTGTGATACGCTGAAGCTGGACTCGTCTCCTTCGCATAACCCCATCCAAACGCGAAAACCCAATCAACATGATGTGACCCAACATTAAAACTTGATTTTTGAACGACGTTTGATGTATCGATTGAAACCTAAATGACGTGGGATGCTATGAAGTTGAAGTATTGTTTAATTCGGTCATTAAAACCCTAATTAACGCGAATTATCTCCATTAAAATCCTCATTATCTCCATTAAAAATCATAACAAGAACATAAAACGATTTTCATACAACTTGACCTCTTCAAGTTACTATTTTGATAAAATTTAATTTCTGGAAACTCACTTTATCTTTACCTACACCCAAAACTCATTGATCATCATCCAAGCTTGTGAATTTGGATCTAGAACGTAATTAGGGCTCATAACTTCAAGTTGTGATATCTCATTCATTTGTGCACCAATTAAGGTAATTCAAAAGCCTAATCTTATTAATTTTTGGTGCTTTACAAAACCCCGTTGTCAATTTTTACATTTAAGAGCCTCTAGAGTCCGAATTGAATTGTTAGATGAACTAGGGTTCTTAGTGACCAACATTTGGAGCTTTTGATTTAGGATACCTAGGATATTATTTATGTTCATGTTAGGATAGTTTGTATAAATTTTGATAATTTTTGGACTTCAACCAAATTATTTATGGATTGTATGTAACCCCCCACCGCGTATACAACCCGCAGCGGAATCGTCGGGGAGTCACATTACAAAGTGCTTACAACAAATGGTACTAAAGTTTCATTATATTGATTACATTGTTTACAAACACAAAGGAACACAATTATTTATTCTTAAATTTAGAAGCAATCTAAGGCCCGAGTGCATTCCTATGAGTAGCATACTTGAAATGTCGATACCTGAAACAGATGTGAAAATAGACGGTCAACAATAAAGTTGGTGAGTAACATAGGTTTTGTTGGCCAAACTTATGGCAAAAGGTTTGATATTGCAATACATTGTCCAACTACACGCGTTAATGAAAACATATTTTTGTAGCCAATATATGACAAAAAGTTTAGTATTGCAATACATTGTTTTGATAATAAAACTTGTGAAAAAAATGTTTTGTAAACGGCAATGTGTATAAAACCAAGTTATTTTTTGTGTTAATGAAAATTGTACTTTGTTCTTTGTTTCACTTGTACTTTGTCTCGTTATAACACATAATCATCAAGTGATTTTGGATAAAGTTGCGAAGGGTAATACTATAAGAGCACTTATATATAAGAAGTATCAGCGGCGTATCCAATATGCCCTTATCGTATTATGCTCGCCTCGTTATCTTAGATCACTCTGGATTCTATGTTATAACACCACACCACACATTAACACTAGCATAGAAATGGACCAAAAACTTAAGGATTCACACCTGAACCGATGGCGGACGTAAATAGATTGCTCAAGACTTCATATCGCTAAATTGTGACAAGTATTTAAAGAAACAGTATTTCATTTCATTTCTAAGATTTGGTCACAAGGTTTTGGAAACAAAATACAACAACAAGAATTTGAAATACATGTACAATTCCTTAATTAAGAAACATGATACAACAAAACTAAGTTAAAAGTGGGTATCTAGTTCATCCTACTAGATTCCATGCATCCTCATCATCATCATTAACCAGCAACATACATAAAGTATAGTTCAACACACAAGGCATTGGCGAGCATTCAACATGGCATAAACGTTTACTTAAAATTATCATACAATACTAGCAATGATACTACACATGTAGCCCAAAGTTTACCGCTACCGTAATCTAATCATAGCAATGAAAAGATCGTTTTGTTTACTTAACATGACCTCATGACTACGGACGGTGCGTTACTCCTATAGCGCTATACATGTCAAGGGAGGCTTGTACACAGTTAATGACGTAGTAGAAAGCATTCTATTCTAGCATAAATAAGTCTACAAGTATTCGAATTAAGCATGTATGATTGAATGTTGTATTGTGATTTAGCATAAGGTATTGTGAATTTGTGGGTTAATAAGCATATATGTTGCACCCCAAAAGTGTAAAGATAGAAATGGGGGATCGAGTATGCTCACAGTTTTGCAAAGCTTCCTTAGAAAACCGTGAGTTAATGAGTTGAAGTGATGAACACAGAAGTACCCCACATGGGTAAACAGAGGCGTATGAATATTTTGTTTTTTGGTAGTTCGGATTCAGGACAAAAATTGCAAAAAAGTATGAAAACGTAGGAAAATGCCACTTCGTACGAAGTGACCACTTCATGCGTAGTGACCGTCCGCTTCGTGCGAAGTGACCGTCCACTTCGTACGAACTGACCGTCCACTTCATGCGAAGTGAGTGATCACTTCGTGCGAAGGGACTGTTCCTTGAAAATCTAGCTCGTTTAGGCTTTCGTTTCGATAATGAGTTCTGTGGAACGATATTTTAGGGACGAGGCATAATAGTCCAGGGTCTTAACACTTAATTAGAATGAGATTAATATCAAGTCCCGACCAGTTTTTGTAGGAAATCATATATATTACGTATAGTTTAATTCTGTAGATAGTCAACTTTGTCATAGATGTCAAGCATGGAGGTATGGAATCCTTGTTATATGATTCACCAAATCATTAAGTTTATCAACAAAGTTGATAAACCCGGTTGGTCATGAATGTACAGAACTGGAATACAACATAAAAACATGTACAAGTGGTGGTGGAACTTAATTCGGATAGCCCAAGCTTTCAACATTCTCATATTAACTGAAACACAAGTCCATTAGAACTTGGTTAGCTCACACACGTGGTACAAAAGAAAAGAAAAGTAGGAGAATGAAATTAAGAGACTAAAAGTTTATGGTGAGTTAACACTCACTTAATCAGCTGAGAACAGACTCCCAAACTTCGGGAAATTCAGGGTGAGTGAGTGAAGATTCAAAAAGGTGGAAGTGGTGAAGTGAGCTGATATTTATAGGAACAAGCTGATGCCAGCTCCACTTGGTGCGAAGTGTACTACACTTCGTTCGAAGCGTGTTCAACTCGCACAAAAGGGATGGGTTAGGTTGTTTCAACGTGTTTTGACCAGTTTTTGAGTATTTCCAGTATGAAGTTGTAACGTATGAGTGTTGCATGTATAATAAGCATTGTTTGCATGTAAAACACATATTTGAATGATTGATGTATGTATAACAAGTATGAATGAAGTATGAATTTTCATTATGATCAACGTCTCGGATTACAAAGTTAGGAATGAAGTACGAATAAGATATGAATACAAGTTTCCATAAATAGAAATACTATTAGACTTTCTAAATAAGGCATTACAGTGTCCCCTACTTTAGGAAATTTGGTCCTGAAATTTATTTAAGAGGAATACTTAACGAAAAGATGCGACTGCGCCTCAGTTGCTTGGTTCCTCGGTCCATGATTTTCGACCGGGTTTTCCACAAAGTCTAAGGACTCATTGATTTGAAGATCACTGAGTTGTACATGAAGTCCTTCTTCAGCTAGGCACTTCTTCAGATTTGAAATGTGAAATGTTGAATGTACATTGCTGAGTTCTTGAGGTAGGTCTAGTTGATACGCTACCTTGCCAATCCTTTTGAGAATCTTGAAAGGACCTACGAAACGAGGAGCGAGTTTGCCTTTCTTACCAAATCGACCCACGCCCTTCCAAGGGGATACATTAAGAAGTACATGATCACCAACATTAAATTCCAAAGGCTTGTACCTTTTTTTCAGCGTAACTTTTTTGTCGACTTCTAGCATTGAGCAAGTTGTCACGAATTTGTAGCATCTTGTTCGTTGTCTCTTGTATGAGCTCGGGACTGGTGATTTGAGCTTCTTCGATCTCGTGCCAACAAATAGGCGAACGACACTTACGACCATACAACGCTTCGAATGGTGCCATTTGAATACTACCGTGATAACTATCATTGTACGAGAATTCAACCAAAGGCAAATGTGAATCCCAGTTTCCACCAAAATCGATTACAAACGAACGAAGCATATCTTCAAGAGTTTGAATTGTACGATCGGTTTGACCGTCGGATTGAGGATGAAAAACACTACTAAGGTTAATATGGGTACAAAGGGCTTTTTGAAAGGTTTGACAGAGGCGCGAGGTGAAACGACCATCATGGTAAAAAAAATGATGTCAATGGGGATACCATAACGACAGGTGACTTCATCCGTGTAGATACGGACCAATTTCTCGACTTTTTAATCTTCATGAATGGGGAGAAAATGAGCGGACTTGGTTAGAGGATCAATGATTACCCGAATGCTATCATGACCAGACGAATACGAGGATGTTTGGTGATGAAATCCATAACTATACTCTCCCATTTCCAGAAAGGAATCTCTGGTTGTTCGAGTAAGCAGAGGGACGTTGGTGTTCGGCTTTCACTTTGTAACAAGTAAGGTACTTCAAGACGCAGGTAGAGATTTCTTTCTTCATACCAGGCCACCAGTAGAACGTGCCAAGATCTTGGTTACATTTTGTTGGCGCCATGATGAATAGAATATTGGGATTTGTGAGCTTCCTTCATCAAGAATTCACGAAGATTGTCACGGTTTGGAATCCAAGCATGATCGAGATAGTACATGATACCGTCAGGTTTGGATACGAGCTGATCTTCAGCACCACACTTCATCTTGTTGTACATGCTGTTCTCATTAACGAATGAGTATTGTGCGTCACGAATGCGATCACTGGGATTATTCAAGATCTGGAAACAACGAATACTTTTCACATGAGTTTTATGACTAAGAGCATCGCCCATGACATTCGCCTTGCCAGGATGGTAGCGAATTTTGCAATCGTACTCGTTGAGCAACTCCACTGTTAGGACCTGAGTTTGACCTGATTGTGTTGTTTTAAACAAATTGAACATAAAATGAGACAAAACAGATAAAACTTGCAGCGGAATACAATTTAAAACTTTGTAACACAATCAAATGGGAGATTAGCTTTCATCACACAATGTTTTCATTACTCAAAAGATTCAAAAGATTACAAGTAATTACATGCGTGAATCACTAACTCCCCCTCAGTCTGAGCTTCACACAGATTAGATCGTACAAGAAAAGTGTGTGTATTGAGCTAAATAGAAAAGTACATGCACTGTCTATTTATAGTACAAATCCTAACCTCTGAAGCATCTTTGCTGACATCACCAAGACAATGACATCTAACTAACCTAACAACCTCTAACCATTACTAATGTTATCCTCTCATAGCTATGCAAAACACTGATGGATAATCAATATTGTTGCTAGCCACTGATGAGCCTAACCACTGATGAAGCTTTATCCAATGTTCTTCAAAGGGTGATCAAACCTTTGACTTCCAGCAGACCTTTGACTTCAACAGAGCTTTGGTTCTTCAACAGTCTTTATAACCATCAGAGCTTAGCCAAGAGCAGATGTTAGAACTATCAGATGTTAGATATCCTACATTGAGGGAATTTGTACTTCAAAACACTGTTTATTCTGGATCATATAGATTAGACCTGTTTTGGCATTTTATCATCTATTCTTTTGTAGGGTTCAATCCCAACAATCTCCCCCTAGAACAGATGATGCCAAAACTTTTCTTTATTCATGATCTTTATTCTCTCATCAGTTTTTCCCTAATTTGTTTCTTGAACTATAGTTCAAAATTCAAGGAATTTTCATCATCTACATCCCTACATAGTTGAAGTTCTAAGAGATCCTGAAGGTCAGCTACACCCAAGCTTAGTGCATCTTTCCTTGTTATATAATCAACTTTCCCATTGGACTTGAGCAAGGTCAATACATGGGTATGTTTATCAGACATCCACTTTAGTATTTTTGAGTTCAATGGGTTTCTTGGGAGAAGTTTATTTGTGATGAGTTTGGTGAAGCTGGTTTGCTTGATAAAGATTTGGCAATGATAGTAGATGGTTCCTGACAATCTGATGAAGTAACATCCATTTTAGATTCTTTCATGTTTTCATCTTCCTTCTTTTCCTGTATATTTTCCATTTGATGCTCTTTCCTTTGATTGAAGGATTGGATGTATTCATCTAAGGCAAGATCTGCACGTGATTTAGTTTTCTTGAACTTGTTCCAGTCTGGCTCAATCTTCCTTATCAGAGGATCATTCTTCATTTTCTCACACCTGTTTGCTTCTTGTTAAAGAGCTTTGAGAGGCCATTCTTCAAATTGATGCTCTTCAGCTTGGTATGGTTTGTCTCTCATGATAATTTCTATGAAATCTCTTCTTAGTTTCTTTTGAACATCGGCATCAGGTGATTGAGTTGACCCCTTCTTATTCAAGTCTTTTGCAAAGTCTTCCGATTTCTTAACTTTACTAAGTGCATGCTGCTTTCGACTTGACAAGTAAACTTCTCCTTTCCCTTTACTATCTTCTTTTTCAATGTTATTAGCTTGTTTGACTTTTAATCTTAGATACTCCTCAATGTTCCTTGGAGCTCTGTAGCCAAAAAGAGATGGGAATGTTGTTTTGGATGGATTATCCTCTATGAAGAATTGTAACATTTCATCTCTAACTACAAACACTTCCAAAGGATTACTGCCAGAGGTATTTGTCTTGTTGGATTTCGGCCTGTAGGTGATTGTGTAAGAGGATTTGATGTTGGTGATGATGGAGGGATAAAAGGTTCTGGATTGGTTAGAACAGGTGGTGTAGGTGTGGGTGTATCATCAGTCACTTTGAATTTTCTTTTTCTTGTGTAGACTGAGCTTGGTGACTGAGTTGTTGTGGTGGTGTGTGCTGCAGGGGTTTGGATTTGAGAAGATAAGTTAACAGTGGTTTGGCTACAGCTGATGAAGGAACTGTTGGCTCAACCACTGTTGTGTTAACATCTGTTGTAACTTTTGTAGTCACAACATCTGTTGCAGTGAAAGTTGGTAATGAAGGTGGTGGTGTTGTTTTCTGCTTTTTGGCATGTGATTTGTGGGTTGGGTTTGTTGGTTTAGATACAACAGAGAATATAGTACCAGCAGTGGTTTGTCTTTTGGGTGCTTGTGGTGGTGATTTCTTTTTGTTTGAAATGCCAAGATCCTTTTCCAAAGTCCTTTTTCTTGTATCTTCATCCTTTTCCAAATGCTTGAATTTCTACGGTTTCATCAACTCCTTTTTTCTTTTCTTTGGCAGACGTTTTAGAAGAAGTTACCAAGGATTCTTTTTCAAGTTCTGGCTTTTGCTTTGACATATTTTCCACAGACTCAGTTTTCTCCCCCCTTTTGGCATCATATTTTCCTAAGATAGATGTCGAGGAAGTGGCAGACTTCTTTGTAAGGAATTCTTTGATGCCCTTGAGGTCGGCCTGAGTTTCTCTATATTTTTCATCAACCAAATCTTTTAACATTTTTACCCGTATTTCATGTTGTTGATCTGCAAGTTGGCGTTGTTGTTCAAACAAAGGATATACTTGCTTGACTATATCAGCGGTTTGAAGAGCAGGGGATTGATCAGTGTTTTGAGACTTTGAAGCTTCTAACATCTGTTGCAGCATATATTGATATCTGTCACATATGTCTCAATCTTTGTTACTCTCTCCATCAAATCTTTAGATTTTAGATCATCACCTAACTTAATGGGATCATCTGATCTCCTACCAAGATTGGTAGTAATATCTATGTTATCATGAACAGAGGTTTCAATCCTTGTTTCAAACACAGATGCCCCTTTTTCTTGGTACTGGGGACTTCTTTCTGCAGCAGAGGTTTCCTTAGTAATTCCAACAGTGGTTTTAACACCAACAATGGATACCATGGTAGCCTCAGTAGAAATTGCCTTCAAGGGAGACTTACTTATGTAACCACTGTCCAGATGTAAATCAGTGGATTCAACATCTGTAGTAGCTATTCCACTTGAACTACCAACAAGAATTTCATGAAATTCAAGTGGTGTAACCTCCTCAACTGTTTGTGGGTTAGTCAATGAAATTTTATCAGACACAGCCATTGTAGAGGATATATTCTCAGTGATGTGTTGGGGAGAGAGGCCTTTTTGTGTCTGACTTCCAATGACCTCAAACAGGTACTTCAGGGTTGATTTAATTTGAGATGTGGGAAGTGAGGTGGAAAGAGAGATTGCCTTGGGAGAAGGATAGTTCAAGATACTCTCAATTGAGGGTAATGTTTCAAGTTGTGGTGTCCCTGTGCTTACAACATGTTCCTTTTATGAGGAATCATGAGGAGTTGTGGTTTTAGGTGGAGATCTTTCCAACTGTTCTGAGGAAGTAGTAACAGTGGTTTCTTGTGACTTTTGTGCTGTCACTGGGTTAACTTCTAGGACCTAATCTTCCAGAAGACCCTTTTTATTAGGTTTGGTGGGCTTAGTGTATTTCCTTTTGGTCTTTTTGATGGTTTTTGGTGGGGGTTGCACATCAGTGGTTGTGATGCTGTGGTCACCAAGAGCAGTGGGCTCAGTAGCAGGTGGTTGAATTTGGGCAGGTTGTCCTGGTAAATCTTCATCTACCACCTCTAATTCGGTTTTAGAAACTTTATCTTGATTAGAAATGCGTGTAAAAGTTTCATGACCCATAGCTCCTGCCTTGCTAACTGGGCCAAGTTTAGAATCATCTCTAGGTAATTTATTTTGAAGATATATGCTTAAAAACCTGGGATGTATCAGAAAAGTCTTTTCTTTTGCAATGTTATAGTAGTTGTTAACAATGTCATTGAACAAGACTTGGGAAAAATTAAAATCTGAATTAGTTAAAATAGCATATCCCAAATATTGCATGTTCAATGGTATTTCATTAAAACCGGTAGTTTTTGCTTAGAGACATGTCAAAATAGTATGGAAGAAAAATCTCATCTCAGCAGGGAAATTTGGTTTATATATAGTCATACATTTGAATTCACCAGCATACCCTCTTCTAGTAAACTCTGCTTGGATCTCACCCAGAGGAAATGTCACAGGATATGACATGTCATTCAATTTGACCACCTGTGAGATCGATTGTGGAGTAACTTGCACCAAGGTTTTGCCCACTCTTGAAATTATTGCATAAGGTACTCCCTCTGTTGAGTGGACCTCAACATTTGCCCAGAATTGTCGGAGTGAACCTTCATAGATTAGGTTTTTTCCGTCAACATCTCCTTGAATTTTGATTCCGTTAATAACCGAATCATCGTGTGATATCTCATATTTGACTCGATTTCTTCTAATATAGCAGTGTAGTTATGAGGAGGTTTGATGATCAACTTGAATGTCGAGTGATTCGGGTTTAGATTTAGCTTTTGATTTTTCCTTGGATTTAGTTTTGGGAGCCATGATTTTGAGTGAAAAACTGTTTTGAGATTCTTGAAATCGACACAGTTTGATGAACCCTCTGTTCTTGATAGAACAGGGTTTTTATAGGGTTTTGAAAAAGTGATGATGACATGGCATCTGATGCTACAACTGTCGAATAACATCTGCCCACGTGTAACCTCTGTTCTCTAAATGGAGGATAGTTGTTTGGCTAACCACTGTTGGTGAATGTGATCAGTGGATAAGAACAGTGGTTACAACTATCAGAGGATACACTTTTTGACAGTGGATAGATTTTTCTAAACGAACAGTGTTTTTATGCTATTAGTGCTTTGAACATACTTTGAGGATTTATTGAAAAATTCAATTTTAAACTATTTTTAAGGATGGATTTTGATTTTCAGAAAACATTTTTATGCTATTTCCACATGAAATACAAGAAAACTTGTTTTAATCCATGATTAGCATTCCAGATCTAGAAATCAAGTATTAAAAACAGATGATTCCAATTTTTGATTTATATATTTCTCAACTGATCTTTAGACTGAACATGTTATAAAGAAATCAAACCCTTTTTATAGCAATCCCTCATAAATGATGTCTGATGTCATTAGTGGTTTGATCAATAACTATTGAAAACCAGCTGAAGATGAGTTCTGACAATTGTTTTGAACAGCTGTAGCTCTTGTGATAAGAGTTGTGAATATCTGCAGATTCAATCTAGACAAGCAAATTATGAGATAACCTTGACCATCAACAGATTTCTTTTGATTTATTATCAACAAGAAGTAACTCCCTTCTTTTCTAAAAATAGAAAGGTTTTGCTCCCTAGTAGGAAATTGAGCTTTGACTATCTAAAACTAGTAAAAGCTCATCATGTATTCCTTTTAAAAAAAATGAAAGGTAATACTATATGTACATGAAGTTTTTACTGTTAAAAAAATTTAGTAAAAACTTCGTTGATAAATAAATCAATTCCATTTGATTGATGTTCTAAGTTCGTCTGAAACAACTCCTAACTTGAGATACAACATTTACCTGGATCTACCTGTAATCAGTGGTTGTACTCAATCCGTTTGGCAGCAATTGTATGAGCATATATGTGAACTCTTAAGTGTTTTATGTTTATACTCATTTCTTTTAACATCAAAAGTTTCGAGATAAAGCACCTTTCAGAGTTTTTATGATTTTTCTTCTATTCCTCTTTTAACCTTTCCATGAGTAAATAGCATTCACTGAAAGGTTTTTAAGGAAAAATAATCATTCCAGAATCATTTACAATAATGTTTTGAGAACCTTAGACATATTTCAGAAATGCTTATGCTAAAATTCACATTATTTTTTATCCGGTTTTCTAAACATCAACTCATAATCATAACCTTTCAACATTTTCTCATAACTTTTATTCATCATATCGATCTTGTTCCTGAGATTTAGGTTCACCTTAGTCTTTTAGAGACATTAGATGAATTCTTAGAACCATCAATCATAGAATCATCACAAATTTTAACGCAAATACTCGAAAACGTATAAAACATGATTTGGTTCTTACTCCGTTTTCCAACAATTACGATTAACACAGTATCACAAAAATTGAGCTGATCTTTTTACGTCAAATCGATTGTTAAATCGAATTTTGACTGACCAAGCTCTGATACCAATTGTTAGGATCTGAGTTTGACCTGATTGTGTTGTTTTAAACAAATTGAACATAAAATGAGATAAAACAGATAAAACTTGCAGCGGAATGCAATTTAAAACTTTGTAACACAATCAAATGGGAGATTAGCTTTCATCACGCAATGTTTTCATTACTCAAAAGATTCAAAAGATTACAAGTAATTACATGCATGAATCACTAACTCCCCCTCAGCCTGAGGTTCACACAGATTAGATCGTACAAGAAAAGTTTGTGTATGTGAGCTAAATAGAACAGTACATGCACTATATATTTATAGTACCAACCCTAACCTCTGAAGCATCTTTGCTGACATCACCAAGACAATGACATCTAACTAACCTAACAACCTCTAACCACTGCTAATGTTATCATCTGATAGCTATGCAATACACTGATGGATAATCAATATTGTTGCTACCCACTGATGAGCCTAACCACTGATGAAGCTTTATCCAATGCTCTTCAAAGTGTGATCAGACTTTTGACTTCCGGCAGACCTTCGACTTCAACAGAGCTTTGGTTCTTCAACAGTCTTTATAACCATCAGAGCTTAGCCAAGAGCAGATGTTAGAACTATCAGATGTTAGATATTTGAGGGAAGTTGTACTTCAAAACACTGTTTATTCTGGATCATATAGATTAGACATGTTTTGGCATTTTATCATCTGTTCTTTTGTAGGGTTCAATCACAACATCCACCCATCGACGTTGACGCATGTTGATTTCCTTTTGGTCAAAGATATGTGAAGGCTCTTATGGTCGGTGAAGACCACACACTTAGTAGCATAAAGGTAGTGTCGCCAAATGTTTAACGCAAAAAACAACTGCACCAAGTTCAAGGTCGTGAGTATTGTAGTTCTTCTCATGAATCTTGAGTTGTGTCGAAGCGTACGCGATAAACTTGTCTCGTTGCATATGAACACAACCAAGACCTTGACTTGAGGCATCACAATACACTACGAAACCGTTTGTTACCATCACGAAGAGCTAGAATTGGATCGTTGCAAAGCATGTGCTTGAGTGTTTGAAAAGATTCCTCATGTTCAGATTTCCAAAAAAAAAGGTTTATCTTCTTGAGTCAAGGCAGTGAGAGGAACAACGACTTTCCAAAAGTTGGAGATGAATCGGCGATAATAACCCGCCAATTCGAGGAATGAAAGGATTTCAGACGGAGACTTTGGCGCAATCCAGTTCTTAACGGCTTCAATTTGTGAGGGATCGACGTGGATACCTTTCTCGTTCACTACGTTACTGAGAAATTGAACTTCGTTTAGCCAAAATTCACACTTGGAAATTTAGCGTAAACTCGTTCCTTGCGTAGGAGTTCAAGAATTAGTGCACATGTCACTCGTGCTCGTCTTGGGTTTTGGAGTAGATTATAATATCATTGACAAATACAATCACGAAAAGTTCCAGGTAAGGTTTACACACACGGTTCATCAAATCCATGAAGACCGCAGGTGCGTTAGTCAAACCAAAGGGCATGACCACGAACTCGTAGTAACCATATTTAGTACGAAATGCGGTTTTAGGGACATCTTCTTCGAGAACTCGAAGTTGATGGTAGCCAGAACGAAGATCGACTTTCGAGAAATAAGTTGCGCCTTGAAGTTGATCGAAGAGATCATCAATGCGAGGGAGTGGATAACTTTCTTGACAGTGAGTTTATTGAGTTCATGATAATCAATACACATACGAAAAGAACCGTCCTTCTTTTTGGCAAAGAGGACTAGAGCGCCCCAAGGAGCGGTACTAGGGTGTATAAAGCCTTTATCAAGTATCCTTGAAGTTGGCTTGATAGCTCTTGCATTTATGATGGTGCGATCAATAAGGGTATTTAGCAACAGGTGTAGCGCAAGGAATGAGGTTAATGCAAAATTCAACGGATCGAGTAGGAGGAGGACCAGGTAGGTCTTCGGGAAAAACGTCAAGAAAGTCACGAACAACGGAAACATCACTCATGCTTATTTCCTTTGTCCTTTTTTTCCATAATGCGGGCAAGAAAAGCAAAGTACTCCTTGCATAAGTATTTGTTCGCTTGAGCACACGCCATAAGTTTGAGACCCTTAGAAGGTTTCTCACCATGAACACGTAACGAATCACCAGAGGAGAGGGGAAGACGAATAAATTTTTCCGAACAAAAAACTTCAGCACGAACTCGCCTAAGCCAATCCATGTCTACTATGATATCGAAACTACCCAGTTGCATGGGTATGCGATCAATTGAGAATTTGCAATCGTTTAGATTAAAATTTCAATTGGAAAGGACTGAATCGACGGTGATCGACTTACCATTAGCGACTTCGATGTTGGACGATTTTGGCAACCTAGAGCGCTACACTTAATCAGTGGTTCAAATTCAACGGATACAAAACTTTTATCTGCACCAGTATCAAATCAACATGAAGCATAAACATCATTACGAGGAACGTACCATTGATGATGTCATTGTTTTTCTGAGCCTGTGCGATAGTGATGACAAAAGCTCATCCACGAGGAGTTTGCTGCTTTTGTGCTTGATTGCATTGGGGAAAAATGTTGCTAAGGTGGTTTGGGCTGCCACATTTATAGCAAACGCAACCGTTGTTAACTGGCTACTGGACTTGGTTTTGGGCAAATGGTTGGGTTTGGTTTCCTTGAGGTTTCAGGCCAAAACGACACTGGGTGCTAAAATGTCCATACGTATTGCATGTAGTGCAAAGGCGACATGGTGCGGTGGTAGGATGATGATAGGTGCATGCCGCACACTTGGGAAGAGTCCTAGTGTAGCCTCGCTTGGCTGGTTCGGGGTTTTGGGTTAGGGCTAGTTGTTATGGAGGGTTCGACAGAGTAACAATCGCATAATTTCGGTTGCAAGCCTTCCGCTTCCTTCCGTTGGGTTTGGGTGAGGGTTTAGATGGTTCGGGGTTAGGCTCGGTAGTGGCTTGGTGAACCGTTTGTAGAACCCTTTGTTTCGAAGGTTCCAGCCAAAATTTGGTTATGGTTAAACTTGGCAGCTAGTCGGTAGGTATCTTCAAGGGTCTTGGGTTGAGCTGCCTCGACATAGTTGGAAAAGGAGGAGGGCAGGGCTCGGATGTACTTGGCTATGGCCTTGTAATCGACTTGGCCAGGGCAAAGTATGCTAAGTTGCTTGAACCTAGTGGTGAGGGTGTTGTTGTCGCTTCCCACTTGCTTAAGGTTCCAAAACTCATTTTCGAGTTGTTGGAGCTCGCGGGGAGGACAAACCTCATCTTCCATGAGTTTATTGAGCTCGGTCCAAGTGAGGGCATAAGCGGTTTTATTACCACGCGCATTGCATTTGGTCGTCCACCAATCGAGTGCTCTTGATTGGAAAACGTTGGTGGCATTGAAGGTGCGTGGTGATCGGGACACTCACTTCGATGAAACTAGGGGTGCTAAACGGGTCGTGTTCGTGGGTTGGCGGGTTCAACCCGATCCGAACCTGAAAATTTTACATGAACCCGAACCCGACCCGAACCCGAAATTCGTATCATATATATGAACCGAACACGACCCGAAGTTCCGTGGGTTGACCCAAACACGACCCGTTTAACCCGAATTTTTTAACTTTTATTCTGAAATTAATATATTAAAATTAAAAATTACTTAAAAAAACACAAATGTATATAATATTATCATATTTAAATTATAAAATCTATGTTAATTTCTCTTTGTAAGTTATAATCATGACATAAAATACACGCCCCATTTAGTGTATGACATAAAATATATTATAAAAAATACAATATAGTATAAATGTGTTAAACGGGTCAACCCGCCAACCCGACCAGGTTGACCCGAACCTGACCCGTTAGCCTAAACGGGTTCGCGGGTTCAACCCGAAACTAACCTGAACCCGTTAAGAACAAACCTAAACCCACGAATTTCGTGTTAGGTTCATGTCGGGTTTTCGGGTCGTGTCAGAAATTCACACCCCTATATGAAACGTGGCCTCCATGGCGTCAAACCATTGGAGTAGCTTCATGGCATCCTCTTCACTCCATGGCGTCAAACCATTGGAGTAGCTTCATGGCATCCTCTTCACCCATAAAGGAAATAGGGCTACATAGTTAAACTGTTTGAAGGAGAAGGTGGACTTTGGTGCGTCGACTTTGGAATCGACAGAGGCATGAGGGGATTCTGTGTTAGGGGTTGGTTGGATCTTATTGACGAGTCAGGTATAACCTTGGCCATTTTCTTATCCCTAAACTTCATCATGTCCTTCTTAGTCATCGAATCAGAGTTGGAGTCGGACTTGTAGTTTGACTTGGACTTCTTCTTGGAGTTTGAGAGACGAGTGGAAGGCATCTAGAGGTTGAAAATAAGAGAAAGGATGAGACTTGATCATAATGTATTCATCAAAATAAAGTTTGTTTGCTTGAATAAGCATAACATATAGCACGTATCACGTAAGTTTCACATAGTTTTCAAGAATATATCACGTATTTGCATGGCATAATCACGTATAAGAACGATAGGAGTAGTAAATGTAGGTCCACGGGACGAGGGTTCTAGACGGAAGTTTGTGTGTATGATAATCGATTCGGTATAATGTTATCAAGAAGGGAGTAGAAAAAGCTTCTCTGTTTCTCCGTTAATCACATATGCGTTTAATTTAGCGCATTTCTCTTATACTCGATCCTCTGATCTTCAAAACTCAATCGACCTTTGATAGAAACTTCGAATCACCACTCCGGTAGACTTCAAATCGATGAATACCCGTGAAAATTTGAAATCCCGATTTCCGTGATCATGATTGGTCAGCAAATGGCAAATGGTGTATGTCGAGCGTACTATATTTTTATTGTCATTTTAGTCCATTTTATGCATAGTCAAGTTTTAAATTTATAAAACACGATATTCTGCTAACACTAAACACAGACTTGGGCAAGTGCACCCATCGTGAGCGTAGTATAGCGTTGGTAAGATACCGAGGTCGTCCAATGACACATGAGCTTTTAATACCGGTTTATCGTCAACGTCTAATCAATCTAAATTTTGATAAAAGTTTTAAAACATAAAGATAAGTAAAAAGATAAAATAAAATAAAATGAAATACAAATAGACAAGATAGAATCACTTGGATCCAACTTCTCTTTTATGTATCCTTTGATAGTTTTCGCACTTTCGGACTTTTTAAGAGATTATCTTAGTTATAGTAGTAGGCCCCTCTTTTGAAGGTGACGTTACCCTCAACCCAGTGGTTTGAGTTAGCAGGGATACAATCCCAAAGGGTCGGAATATTGGAACATAATTAAGTAAGTTATTAATGCGAAAAGTGGTAGGCCCCTCTTTTGAAGGTGACGTTACCCTCGGCTAAGTGGCTTGAGTCAGCAGGGATACAATCCCAAGTAGCCGGTTAAAAATATTAATAGTAGTTTACATAAGAGGGGTTCAAGCCATTCGCGCCCCCGCCATCCAATACCCGTTGAGCATTGAAAGAGGCCCCAATAGGCTTGAACCAAGTCCTCGCAGGATCTATAGACTGAACGTGTAACATCCGTCGAAAAACGGGTTTTTCAAAACCCGCTTCGTTTATTAATCGAATAATCAGTTTCAAATTTTCGTTGCTCATTTAATGCTTATTTTAATTTTAAACAATACATAACTAATAAACATTTTAAAATATGGAAATTAAAATTGTTAGAAAATAAAAATAAAGCAATTAAAAATAAAAATGGGCTGCCGGGTTTCGAACCCGGGTCAGCCGGTAGATTTAATCACCAAACATTTAACCACTCCGCCACTTGCTGTTTTGTTGTGTAATCAAGGAAACAGTAAAACTTAACTCTACCCGTGAATCATCCGTTTGCGCCAAAACTGAAACCGCTCATCGGCTCTCAACGGTTCAGACTGTTGAGTGTTCGATATTACTGATTATAACCGATAAACCCACGTTCTTAATCAATTCAGTCTTTATTGAACTTGAATTCATATGATTTTCGGGTTTAATAACCGAAATCATTTACTTCCTGATTTTCACCGGCAATATCATCATCTCGCGACTCAAAAACACTCACAGAACCTCCAATTTCACTTTCGCTCTATTTTCAGTTCGTCGGAAACGCTTTCTGAAATCGCCGGACTTTCGCCGGAAAACCGTGTCATTCATCAAAACGGTAAATTTCTCAATTCTTTCATCTTCTTTCTATTGTTAGACTTTTACTAACTCAAACCCTTCAATCAGAATCGGTCCCAGACGACGATACCGGATAATCTGCAATCGCCGGAAAACTTTTGAAAATTTCTAAATCACGCTGTGAATCGGTATGAGCATCTAAACTCTCTGATAACTCTTGTTAAGTCATTCAATTTCATAATTAGTTAATCAAAACTGTTAATTGGTCCGCTCAGACGGAGTTCATAAAACAGAGCCGACGACTTTGCCGGAGTTTTGAGAAAAATCGTCTTTCCGGTACATTCATTTCCAAATCCTTCTTTATCCATTTCATTTTAATCATTTATATGTCCGTCAATCGAATTAGACAAGAAGAGTAGAATAATCGTTGTCTGTGTTGTTTTAACGAAGAAGATGAAGTTTAGTTTGTGTATAAATTTAATATAAATCGGATTATATCTCGGGTTAGACACACAGTCCAGCGGTGGACTGTGTGCATTTGAATCATAGAGATACCGGGTTCGAGTCTGTCCTTGGTCAAGAACCGCTACCCATTACCTCGCATCGATGATCTTCTTGACCAACTTCAAGGCGCCAGCTGTTTTTCAAAAATCGACCTTCGTTCTGGTTATCATCAACTCAGAGTACATGAAGAAGACGTCCCAAAGACCGCCTTCCGAACTCGTTATGGTCATTATGAATTCATGGTCATGCCATTTGGTCTAACCAACGCTCCAGCTGTCTTCATGGATCTAATGAACAGAGTCTGCAAACCTTATCTCGACCGTTTTGTTATAGTCTTCATCGACGACATCCTCATCTACTCAAAGTCTAAGTCTGATCATGAACGACACCTTCGACTCATCCTTACACTCCTAGGGAATGAAAAGCTCTACGCCAAGTTCTCCAAATGCGAATTTTGGTTAAAAGAGGTACAATTCCTTGGACATGTCGTCAATGACAAGGGAATACATGTCGACCCCTCAAAGATCAAAGCAGTACAAGAATGGCAAGCGCCACGTACACCTACCGAAGTAAGATCATTTCTTGGTTTGGCTGGTTATTAGCGCTGTTTCATTGCAAATTTCTCCCGCATCGCTGTACCACTCACGGCTTTAACACATAAAGGAAAACCCTTCATATGGGGACCCAAACAAGAAGAAGCTTTCCAAACCCTTAAACAAAAACTCTGTGACGCACCTATCCTCACACTTCCTGAAGGTTGTGATGACTTCGTGGTTTATTGCGACGTGTCAGGGCAAGGACTAGGCTGTGTTCTGATGCAAAGAGGAAAGGTGATAGCTTATGCTTCTAGACAACTCAAAACTCATGAGAAGAACTACACACCCACGACCTAGAACTTGGAGCCATTGTGTTCGCTCTTAAGATATGGAGACATTACCTCTACGGTACCAAGTGTGAAATATACACTGACCATAAGAGCCTCCAACATATCTTCAACCAAAAGGAGTTAAACATGAGACAACGAAGATGGGTCGAACTTCTTAATGACTACGACTGTGAAATTCGGTATCATCCTGGCAAGGCAAACATGGTGGCCGGTGCACTCAGTCGAAAGGGTTATGCGAACTCCATTCGTCTTCTATGTTCGCAAATCATAACCGACATCAAAGATCAAATCCGAGAAGCCCAACATGTTTCAGTAACGGAAAACGACGTACGCAAGGAGCTGTCTTGTGGAGCTGAACTTAAAATTGAAACTAAATCCGACGGTATTCTGTACTATCTAGATCGCATATGGATTCCCGATCACAATAACCTTCGTGATTTCCTTATGAATGAGGCGCACAAAACACGATACTCTGTACACCCAGGGGCCGACAAGATGTATCAAGACCTTCGATACACCTATTGGTGGCCTGGCATGAAGAAGGATATCGCTATTTTTGTTTCCAAGTGCCTTACATGTTCCAAAGTAAAAGCTGAACATCAAAGACCCTCAGGACTTCTAGGCCAACCTGAAATACCTGTATGGAAGTGGGAAAACATAACCATGGGCTTCATTACCGGGTTACCTCGCACTTCTGGTGGGTATGACACTATATGGGTAATCATTGATCGCTTACAAAAACAGCTCATTTCATCCCGATTCGCGAGGACTTCAAGAACGAGAAGTTAGCTCGTATCTACATCAGCGAGATCGTAAGCCGTCATGGTGTACCGTTAAGCATTATTTCAGATCGTGATGGTCGTTTCACTTCACGAACATGGCAAGCCGTACAAGCCGCTTTGGGTACACGATTAGACCTCAGTACCGCTTATCATCCTCAAACTGATGGACAATCTGAACGCACCATCCAAACTCTTGAAGATATGCTTCGAGCATGTGTCATAGACTTCAAGAGAAATTGGGACGCTCATCTACCATTAGTTGAATTTTCGTACAACAACAGCTATCATTCAAGTATCGGCATGGCACCTTTCGAAGCTTTATATGGTCGTAAGTGCCGATCTCCAATATGTTGGCACGAAATTGGAGAAGCTCAAATCACTGGTCCAGAATTGATTCAAGAAACCACAGACAAGATCCATCAAATTCGAAATAATCTTCTAGCGGCACAAAGTCATCAAAAGAGTTATGCAGATAAACGACGAAAGCCTTTGGAGTTTAACATTGGTGATCATGTACTTTTAAAAGTATCACCGTGGAAGGGAGTAGTTCGTTTTGGCCAGAAGGGCAAGCTAGCACCACGCTACGTAGGACCTTTCAAGATACTCGAAAGAGTAGGACCTGTAGCATACAAGCTTGACCTACCAGAAGAACTCAACAGAATTCACCCTACGTTCCACATATCAAACTTAAAGAAGTGCCTCGCCGATGAAAACCTCCATGTTCTCCTAGAAGATATTCAGATCGATGAATCTATGCACTTCATTGAAAGACCAGTAGAGATCATGGACTTCGGAGAAAAACGTTTAAGACGGAGTCGTATTCCAATTGTTAGGGTACGCTGGGAGTCGAAACGGGGACCTGAGTTTACTTGGGAACGTGAAGACTCAATGCGCGAAAAATACCCGCATCTTTTTCCTGTTACCACTACTACTTAAATTTCGGGACGAAATTTCTAAAAGTAGGGGATACTGTAACATCCGTCGAAAAACGGGTTTTTCAAAACCCGCTTGTTTATTAATCGAATAATCAGTTTCAAATTTTCGTTGCTCATTTAATGCTTATTTTAATTTTAAACAATCCATAACTAATAAAAATTTTAAAATATGGAAATTAAAATTGTTAGAAAATAAAAATAAAGCAATTAAAAATAAAAATGGGCTGCCGGGTTTCGAACCCGGGTCAGCCGGTAGATTTAATCACCAAACATTTAACCACTCCGCCACTTGCTGTTTTGTTGTGTAATCAAGGAAACACTAAAACTTAACTCTACCCGTGAATCATCCGTTTGCGCCACAACTGAAACCGCTCATCGGCTCTCAACGGTTCAGACTGTTGAGTGTTCGATATTACTGATTATAACCGATAAACCCACGTTCTTAATCAATTCAGTCTTTATTGAACTTGAATTCATATGATTTTCGGGTTTAATAACCGAAATCATTTACTTCCTGATTTTCACCGGCAATATCATCATCTCGCGACTCAAAAACACTCACAGAACCTCCAATTTCACTTTCGCTCTATTTTCAGTTCGTCGGAAACGCTTTCTGAAATCGCCGGACTTTCGCCGGAAAACCGTATCATTCATCAAAACGGTAAATTTCTCAATTCTTTCATCTTCTATCTATTGTTAGACTTTTACTAACTCAAACCCTTCAATCAGAATCGGTCCCAGACGACGATACCGGATAATCTACAATCGCCGGAAAACTTCTGAAATTTTCTAAATCACGTTGTGAATCGGTATGAGCATCTAAACTCTCTGATAACTCTTGTTTAGTCATTCAATTTCACAATTAGTTAATCAAAACTGTTAATTGGTCCGCTCAGACGGAGTTCATAAAACAGAGCCGACGACTTTGCCGGAGTTTTGAGAAAAATCGTCCTTCCAGTACATTCATTTCCAAAACCTTCTTTATCCATTTCATTTTAATCATTTATATGTCGTCAATCAAATTAGACAAGAACAGTAGAATAATCGTTGTCTGTGTTGTTTTAACGAAGAAGATGAAGTTTAGTTTGTGTATAAATTTAATATAAATCGGATTATATCTCGGGTTAGACACACAGTCCAGCGGTGGACTGTGTGCATTTGAATCATAGAGATACCGGGTTCGAGTCTGTCCTTGTTCCGATTCGTCACAATATTCAGACTTTTTATAAAACCCAAATACGGAAACTTCCAGTTAGTATATAAATGAAATAAAAACAAGTATTTTAACCAAGTTAGACACACAGTCCATCGGTGGACTGTGTGCAATGTTAAACAACAGGTCCCGGGTTCGAGACCTGTTACACACACCGGTTCGATATAATTAAAATCCTTTTTAAATAATGAATTTTGAATAAATTAAATAGTATATAAATATAATTAAAAACAGAAATATTTCGGGTTAGACACGTAGCTCAGTTGGTTGAGCTGCGTGCACGCGTACGTGAGGTCACAAGTTCGAACCTCACTCAGTGCAAACAAACACAAGACCAAACCGGTCAACAGTCATGGTCAATGGTCAACGGTCAACCCAAAAGTCAACAATTTTTTTTTATATTTTTATTTATTTATTTAATTTAAAGATCAATTAAAAATACTTAAAAATAATATTTTTAAAGTTAGAAAATGATCTTAAACACACAAAAATATATCTAAAAATCCTATTAAAATTGTTAATAAAATCCACTTGTTTACCGTACCTTTTCGTTATTATTTAGGTTAGTTATTCCTCGTCGATCAACCCTCTAAACTCGTGCGCAATCAACATCATCAAACGAACGCACCCAATGTGAGTGAATCTCTACAAATTCCCCGTTGTAATCACATTTTGGGGTGTATCATGTGTCTTATTATTTATTACATTTAAACACTTGTGCATCCATCATATCCATAATCAAATGTGTATTCAATATGTATCAACTGTTTGTGTGGTTAACGTCTAGATTAAATTTATCATTTTCAGTACATACATCATCATAGGCCGCCGTTCCCCATTACCAGTGAGCGTGAACGAGGCATTGCCAACATACGATCGGCTCCGTTTGATTGAGCCTTGATCGCGCATACATCATCATAGGCCGTCCGTTCCCATTACCTATGAGCGTGAACGTGACGTTGCCAACATATACATTATCATTCATGTCATATATTCATGCAAGGTGGTTTTTATTGTATGTTATTGTATGATTATTTACGTTTGCTCACAAATGATTATTGCACAATTTTTCCATATTAATTATAACAAGAAATCAATAATAAATGTTTTTCTAACAAGGTTCACTCGCCAACTTTTGTTGACCCAAAAACCCCCATTTTTACACATGATACAGGTGATCCAGTTGCAGCAAGAAACATATAGGATGGCTTAGAAGAATAAATCGGTTTAGACTTTGGATTGTTTATTTAGTTACTTTTCTTTGTAATTGTATGAACTTGTTTGGAATATTGAGGATGTAATTTTGAATTTAATAAATATGAAACATATTAGTAAACATCATGAGCTTTGGTGATAACCCTATTATGCCCCGACTCTTATTCCGCTGCGGGTCGGGGTGTGACAGAACGAGACAAGAACTTTACCAAACCACCCTTCTAAACCCCATCTAAGTAGTTAACGCGCTTTATATAGACCGTAAAGACACAAATGAGCAAATCAATGACATCATGAAGAAATGGTTAAGAAAATTCACCTTCAACATAAGAAACTAGTTATTAAAGTCATTAATACAAACCCAAATAAAAATTGCCGAAAGATTAAAAACTAAAAGTAATACATAAAAGATTAGTCTTCACCAAGTGATGTAAGGTATTTAGCCAAGCATGGCCTTTGTTTGACAAGAACCCTTACAATCTATCTTAGATCCCGAGACTACTACACACTCTAAAGATGGATGATGGATGATGGATGATGGTGGTGGGTGCTGGTGTTGTAGTGGTGG
Organism: Scalesia atractyloides; assembly: GCA_947069175.1. NCBI lineage: Eukaryota > Viridiplantae > Streptophyta > Magnoliopsida > Asterales > Asteraceae > Scalesia > Scalesia atractyloides. Next base: position 39,688,687 of record CAMTDV010000014.1, on the reverse strand, counting down.
TGGAGTGGTGGCAAAGTGAGAGAGAAGTGGTTTGCCAAGGGATGCCTTTGTGGGTAACCAAGCACCCCTACGTATAGCCTAAACAGAAGCCCGGCCACGGCCCCGTGTCCAGCAGACACGGCCCGTGGCCAACATCCTTCTCTTTCTTCATTAATTTCATTTGTCAGCAGAGGGCCCCACACGACCCCGTGGCCTCTGGGCACGGCCCCGTGGTTAATTGTTCGCTGTACTATCCAGATTCTACAAATCTTATAGTTGACCACGGCCCGTGATACTATGGACACGGCCCCGTGGTGGGCGTGGAAGCTTCCGAATGTTTTGTCTTGTAGTGCAGGGCTTGACCATGCCCCGTGCTTGGTGGACACGACCCGTGCTCATCTTCTGATATCTGGGTTTTTTTTGTCTTTTGGGGTGTTGCTGAGGGGTCGGGCATGGCTTGTTATTCCTTCTTTCTGTATTTATGTTGGTTTTAGCTGCTTATTTGCTTCTTTTATTCGTTTGAGCTCTTTTTATCCTGAAAATACAAAAACAACAAAGAAACATGCTTTTTTCAACTTTAGTACTAAAAAGAGTTAGTTTTATGCCTCATTTGATGTAATTTATATGTTGCATTTTATGTACATCAAATATCCACACACTTGAATCTTTGGTTGTCCTCAAGCAAAACTCTTTAAATGTGGCTTACACACCCAAATGGAATAGGTAGAGAAGAAGTTTTGTGACTTGTTTTCGAGTGTCGGGAATCCAAGATTCTTATTCAAATTATTTTTTTATTTTTAATTACAGTTCCTATTCGTCATGATTTATTAAGAACATTTCTAAGAAAAGAATATTTATTTAGGCATAACATGTCTCTTTAAAATTCTATTTATTTATATACAAGTTCACGTACTTCACAAGGGATCACTCAACATTTGGCCGAAGATGTATTTTTGTGATATCACTCGATTCCGGTTTGGAACTTACTTCTACCATATGCTTGCCAAGTGATCAAACATCCTACTTTTTAACTATAAACCTTTGCTAGTATCAAGAGGACTTTGAAGGGTTTAGGCCTGGGCTAGAGGTAGGTGAATTTTTTTGGTTAGTGGTTAGTAGTATGGCAAAAGACGTAAATAGCATCGGATATCATAAAACTTTTTCGTTTTTATTTTATCCAAGCGTTTTTCAAACAAGATTTTTGAAGGAACTTGTTTGGTTAGTCGAAGAGCGATATATACAATTTTTTTCACAAGTTATCCGAGCTTTTTACTAAAAGAAATGGGTTTGAAGGAAAATGGTTTCTTTTGTGGGTAATAGGTGTTTGTCTTTGTGGGTTTTTCAAACGAAAATGTTTTAGGCTCCAAAGGGTTTACTAGGGGATTTTTGGTGATGGGTGAAAAAAAATAATGGTTTTGAAAAAAAAATGGGTTAGTCCTAATGCCTCCATCATTTACTTACTTGGGTTTTAAGTTGGTAAGGACCGGGAATGCATCGTCTTGGCAAGTTCTAGAGTTGTAAGGACCAAGCGGCTATTCACACAAGAAACGAAAATGAGCATTTAGTTTAAAGATGTATGAATGTGTGCTCGATAAAGGCTCAAAACTCACTTAATGTGGGAATGGGTTTATAATGTGAACAAGTATATATAATCAAATTTTAAAAAGATTTGTTATGCCCCTTTTTATAATTTTCTTGTTTGGTTCTTTTTATCACGACGCTATCGGTTGTAAATTTATAAAAACATAACTTATTAGAACTTGCTATTCCCAAATTAAACCAAGACAAGAAAAAAGATGAAAATTTTTGAAAAACATATGGGGTGATTAGCGGTTCCAAAAGAGTTTTGTGTAAGGCTTGTTATTAAGACTTGCTAAATTCAAAGTGTTAGTTACCCCGCCCCCCACCCTTAAATTACACATTGTCCTCAATGTGTCCAAAAATAAATTTTTCGGTTGATTTGAATGCGTAAAAGTGCGTTTAAAAACAAATTTTTGTGTTACTGGGCACGGCCCGTGTTGTCCGGGCACGAACCCGTTTCCAGAGTGCCAGTAACAAATTTAACAGAAGCTTGACCACGGGGCGTGGCCAGTCAACACGGCCCGTCTTCGGTTACCTGTTTTTTGACTTTTTCTTGCAGAAGCTGAGCACGGGGCGTGTTAGGCTGAACACGGCCCGTGCTGCCCATGCTGGAAGGTTGAAAATTTTGTCGGAAGGCACTGTTTTTATGCATGGGGTGTGGTTTTGACGTCCCTTTGGTAGTTTCCATCTTTTCTCGTGTGTTTTATTTCTGAAAAGTAAGACTAGACTAGAAAACATTAAACTAAGTTAATACTAAGGATAGTTCCACGGAGTGCCTCCGGGGTGCGCCACGTTTATAAGGGTCCTTGGCTAGACCCAATACCTGTCATATATAACTCACGCGGGATGTCTTACACCCTATGTTGCATCGCTGGAGCGCGTCATTTAAGCTTGAGTCTATGACTTTCATGTAGTTGACTGGGTCGTCTTCAATTCTCTTCCCTACCCCAAACTTCATTTCCTTGTCTTCTACCCTCAATGTTAGTTTTCCGTCGCTCATGTCCACCATAGGACGAACGGTGGCGAAGAATGGTCTTCCGAAAATGAGCAGAACTTCGGCATCTTCCTCCATGTCGAGTATGACAAAGTTGGCGGGAAAAACGAATTCTCCAACTTTGACCAAGAGATTCTCGGTGATTCCTTGAGGGCGATTGATTGATCTATCTACGAGTTGAATACTCATTTTTGTAGGGGTTGGTTCTCCGAGCCCAATTCGATTGAACATTGATGCGGGCATGAGATTGATACTAGCCCCTAAGTCGACTAGTGCATTTCGAATAGGTGATCCCTCAATTGAGCAAGGAATGGTGAAGCTTCCGGGGTCGATCTTCTTTTGTGGGAGTTTGTTGAGGAGTACAACGGAGCATTCTTCACTTAAGTTAACAAATTGCAATGTTTCAACCTTTCGTTTGTGAGCGAGGAAGTCTCTCATAAATTTTGAATATTTTGGCATTTGAGTGAGGACTTCTACAAAAGGGAGGTTGATGTGCAATTGTTTTAGGAGGTTTATGAATTTTGTGAATTGCTCATCGGTCTTTTGGCAAAGTAAACGACCGGGGTAGGGCATTGATGGGTTTTTTTGTTGGTTTGGGATGTTGTGTGGTAGTGGTTTCTTGATGTTTAGGAGGTGTGGGTGTGTTTTGTTCGGGTGGACTGTTGTTGGTGGATTGTGGAGGTGTTTCCTCAGGACCTACTTTTCGGTTCCTTAAGGTTATGAAGTGTACTTGTGCGTTTGGATTGGTTTCGGTATTACTAGGTAGTGCGCCTTGCGGTCGTTCGGACAAATTTTGGGCAAGCTGGCTAAGTTGTTTTTCAATGTTTTGAATACTCGCCCTTTAGTTCCTAATATCGGACTCTGTTTGTGAGAACCGGTCCGAATGTCTTTTTTCGGTTTCGGAAATAAGGCGGGTGATGAGATCTTCAAGCCTCTCTCGGCCTCCTTGTTGTTGAGTGAAATTTTGTGCTTCGTTTCTTGGTTGTTGTTGAAAGTTAGGTCTTTGATTTTGTTGGCTACTACTATTCCCTGGTGTAACACCCCAACCGATGGCGGAAACATCGGGATGAGACGAAAACGAGATTGCTCATTGCTCACAACATTATTAAGTGACAATAATTAATTTAAACCATATTTCATTTCATAAGAATTGTCAAATACATCAATGTAACCAAACAAAGAACAATCTAACATTTGCAAAGTCATAACAAAATTGATACGTCGACATTAAACCTAACGTCTAATTTGTGTGTATCTAGTCCTTGCTATATTGTTTTCATAGCGTCATCTCCTTCGACCTGTAACATGTTTTAAAATAAAGTCAATGCAAAAGCGAAGGCGAGTACACAAGTTTAAGCATAGCATACGTATACGAATAAAGTTTTAACAATCCTCATGGCAACTAAATCTATACAAGAGCAATATCAAGGCATGCAATGCTAATAATCAAACCCGTAACGCAATCACGATGTTTTAACATGACCTCACGTGTTAAGCGATGGAGGTGGATGCGTGAATTCCTATAGCGCTAAGCATGTCAAACAAGGCTAAAAAAATAGTTAATGACTAAAGCACAGCACAACGTTTATCCCCAGACAAGCAACAAGTATACGATTCAAGTAGTCATGTGTATAGGATTGTTTGTGCGTTTCATAAAGTTTAAGTGTTTGTGATTTTTGTATATGGAAACATGTTACACCCAAAAAGTGATAGAAAACAAATGTGGGTCGAGTGTACTCACAGAATTGCTAAGTCTTCTTTGGAAATTCCACGACGAGTTGATGAGTGGGAGAAAGGGACACCAATGCCACCTTAAATGACAACGAACATGGATGAATAACCGAATCGGAGTTGAAGGTACGTGTACGTTTAGCACGGGATTTGTGTAACGACTCTAAAGTTAAATTCGTCAAAAGTGCCGTAAAAGTGTTATCAAAATAATACAATAAATATATATATTTTTGGCAAAAAGAAAGTAGATAAAAGCATATTTTGACGAAACGGGATAATAGACATATATGTATTTTTTAACGAAAAGAATAATAGATAAATATATATTGTTTGTCGGAAACACGTAATATATATATATTGCCGTTAAAGAAGTTTAATTTTCGGAAAGTATATAATATATTTTTATTTTGCCGGAAGGAATAATATGAGTATATCTTGTCGTTAAATAGATATATATTTTGACGAAAGGAACATTAAATAAATATGTTGTTGAACGGTGTAATGAATAAATGTGTTTTGTCGAAAAGCATAAAGTGAAAATATATATATATTGCCGGAAGTGTAGTATTAGATATATTTATATGTTTTGTCAAAACGTGTAATGTATACTTACATATATGTTGTCGAAAAGTCTAATAAGTAAAAATATATATCTTATCGCTCGGTATATTTAAGTAGATGCGTTTCTTCGATAAGCGTACTAAATATATATATATATTTCATGTCGAAAGGTATGATTAATAAGTATATACATTTTGTCGATAAAGTGTCATGTATAATATATTTTGTCGAATAAAGTATCGTGTATAATATATTTTGTCGAACAATATAATTAAATAAATATAATATTTTGTCAAAAATTGGGCAGAGTTTCCCCTTGTTTTTGGACGATCCCGACAATCTAGTTGTCGATTAAATGTTTTCAAAACGCAATAATAACGAAACAATTTATATAATTATGTCTACAAATTTTATAAGGTTCGTTTACGTGATTATAACACTAATTAAATACAAAACAATATAAATAATAACATAAAAATTTGCGGCGTTAAAAGTATACCGTGACGTGTTTTGATTGAGTTGACTAAAGCATTGACTGAACTTGGCCCCGAACACCGAACCGAACATCGAATCTGACTGGTTTGACTGGCGTTGACTGTTTGACCAGGTTTGACTTTCGTTGACCAAGTTGACCAGGTTTGACTTTCGTTGACCAAGTTGACCAGGTTTGACCGAACACCAAACGAGACCCGAAATCGAACATGGTCTGAACCGAAACCCGAACAGGAACTGTTGTTTACTGATGTTGTCTCGAACCCGCGACTGTTTGACCACAGTTGACCAGGTTTGACCGGGTTTGACCGAACCAGAACTGAAACGAAAGAACATGAGCCGAAACTGAAACAAACCAACCTGAAATTGAGAGTTAGAGCATGATCACCTGACACGAATCCGAACCAAAACTGAAACGAAAGAACCTAACCTAAACCGAGACTGGGAGAACCGAACCGAGACTGAGCAGAACGACTGACCTGACCGGGACAGCTGAACTGCGCCGCTGTAACTTGAGTGAACACCAAAGCTGACCCGGGTTCGATCCGGACCCGAATCTGAATGGAGACCCAAACCGAGAACCACCCGATTCACCTTCTGTCGTTGCTGTTATGTCGCCGCTGCCGCGGCTTGCTATTGACGCGCCGCCACCACGGAGGTGGCCGACGCTCTAGTACACCGGGGATAGAGGAGAGATGAGCGGGAGGGAGAGGTGAGAGACACAGCACGGCGGCCGGCCGGAGCGGCGGCGCCGTCGTCTTCGTTGGGCAGGAGAGGGAGAGAGGAGTGTGGTGAAGGTTGGAGAGGCGATGGGTGTCCGCTGCAGGGACTGCCACTGCTGCGGCTTCGTTGCTGGTGCGCCGTCACCGTTGCGGTGGCCGGCGACTCTGTTGCAAGGAGAGATGGAGGTGGCTTCCGGAGTGTTTGGGGGTCGCCGGAGCTCGCCAGAAACGCGGCTCTGGTCAGACCCGAACATCAAAGGGGTCAGGGACAAGGGGCTAGGGTAAGAATGAAGAAGATGAGATGGTTAGGTTTATATAGGCTAGGGTTTTGAGTGTGTTGGGCCCAAGGCCCGGTTCGTGTGTTTTACGCGGCCCGTTATGGTTCTGAAACCGAACGTGACATAACAGGGTATAATATTATTTTTAGGTTTAAACACGCGATTTAAACGTCGGCGCTCGAAAATGGTTGCATTCAGTTGTCGTTTCGTTTAAAACGCGTAAAAACGTGTAGTCTTCCGATTTTAAACCGTTTTTCGATCCGATTGTAGTTGCGACTTAGGAAATAGAAAACGAGCGCGAATTTTATAAAAAAAATAAATATTGGAAATACGAGGCGTTACACCTGGTTCCCTCCAACCAAAGTTAGGATGGTTTCGCCATCCTTAGTTGTAGGTACCTGTAGGGGGGCCCGATGGTCTAGGTCGACTATCTACGTAGTTTACCATTTATGTGTGGTTTTCCATGTCTTTCATACAACTCCAATTTTCATGTGGCCCACAACACCCTTCACAAGCCATAATCGAAGCTGTTTTTATCATTTCTAATTTTTTATTTTCGAGGAAAAGGCTTCGATTTGGGCTTGTAATGAGGTATTTTCGTCAATCTTATGGGCGCCCAGGGCAATAGGCTTTGAACCCCGAGGGGTGTGCCATTGAAAATTGTTTTGAGCAATTCCCTCAATTGGATTGTAAATTTCGTGAGGTCGTCTATTACCTAGGAGTCCTCCGGAGCTTGAGTCTAGTGTTTGTTTCGTGTGTGGCAACAGTCCATTATAGAAAGAGGATACTCGTTACCATACTGCGAGGCCGTGGTGCGGGCATTTTCTCAAGAGCTCCTTGAACCTTTCCCAAGTTTCATACAAAGATTCCTCGTCCTCTTGTGAATAAGTGTTGATTTCTGTCATTAATTTAGCGGTCTTAGAGGGCGGGAAATATTTGTATAGAAACTTTTGGGCAAGTTCATCCCAAGTGTTTACCGAACCACTTGGGAGGGTGTTTAACCAAGCTTTGGCTCGGTCTTTTAACAAAAATGGGAACATGCGGAGGCGAATGGCATCGTTTGATGCTCCATTGATACGGAATGTGTCGCATATTTCCAAAAAATGGTAATATGTAAATGGGAATCTTCATCAGGAAGGCCGTGAAACGTGGCGGATTTTTGGAGCATTTGAATCAAATGTGGCCTTAGTTCGCAGTTGTAGCATCGACGTTTGGTGCATTGATTGCGGCCCCTAGATTACCGACCGTGGGTCGTAGGTAATCCATTAGGGTACGTTGATCCGCCATTGTGATTTGATCTTCCGAAGCTTTCTTCTTTATTTTTGGCCTTTAACCTTTTTCTTAAGAAGCGTTCGGGCTCGTCTAGAGGTTCTTTTATGTCTTTATCAGAACTAGAGCTCATGCACTGCGTAGAGATTTCAGCTTCTGCGCTTGAGTTCGAAGTCCTGTGATTAAAACAAAAAGATATGCGTCAGATTATGTCACCACGGCCCCGTGTTTAATGACCACGGCCCGTGGTCGAGATGCAGTAGTTCTATTTTCTTGATCCCAGTTACAGAGGAGCTGGGCACGACCCCGTGGTGCACCGCCACGGCCCCGTGTTCAATCTTATGTGACAGAAAACTTCTTACTGCCAGTGATGATATTAGGCACGGCCCCGTGTTCACCCAGCACCGTCCGTGCTGCACATCTGCAGAAAATGCAGATTTCCTAAAAAATCAAAAGTTTCCTAAAAAGAAAAAGAAAAGTTTGTTAAAAATAATTAGGCCATTGATTTTAAACTTTCTCAAAATCATTGTGTCCCCGGCAACGGCGCCAAAAACTTGGTGTATGTCGAGCGTACTATATTTTTATTGTCATTTTTAGTCCATTTTACGCATAGTCAAGTTTTAAATTTATAAAACACGATATTCTACTAACACTAAACACACACTTGGGCAAGTGCACCCATCGTGAGCGTAGTATAGCGTTGGTAAGATACCGAGGTCGTCCAAGGACACAAGAGCTTTTAATACCGGTTTATCGTCAACGTCTAATCAATCTAAATTTTTTATAAAACTTTTAAAACATAAAGATAAGTAAAAAAGATAAATAAAATAAAATGAAATACAAATAGACAAGATAGAATCACTTGGATCCAACTTCTCTTTTATGTATCCTTTGATAGTTTTCGCACTTTCGGACTTTTTAAGAGATTATCTTAGTTATAGTAGTAGGCCTCTCTTTTGAAGGTCACGTTACCCTCAACCCAGTGGTTTAAGTCAGCAGGGATACAATCCCAAAGGGTCGGAATATTGGAAGATAATTAAGTAAGTTATTAATGCGAAAAGTGGTAGGCCCCTCTTTTGAAGCTGGCGTTACCCTCGGCTAAGTGATTTGAGTCAACAGGGATACAATCCCAAGTAGCCGGTTTAAAATATTAATAGTAGTTTACATATGAGGGGTTCAAACCATTCGCACCCCCGCCATCCAATACCCGTTGAGCATTGAAGGAGGCCCTAATGGGCTTGAACCAAGTCCTCGCAGGATCTATACACTGAACAAGACAAGAACTTTACCAAACCACCCTTCTAACCCCCTTCCAAGTAGTTAACGCGCTTTATATAGACCGTAAAGACACGAATGAGCAAATCAATGACAACATGAAGAAATGGTTAAGAAAATTCACTTTCAACATAAGAAACTAGTTATTAAAATCATTAATACAAACCCAAATAAAAAGTGCCGAAAGATTAAAAACTAAAAGTAATACATAAAAGATTAGTCTTCACCAAGTGATGTAAGGTATTTAGCCAAGCATAACAAGTGTGTATAAAAGATGAATTTCATTACGATCAAATTCTCGGATTACTAAGTTGAAATTGAAAGACGTATACGATACGTGATACAAGTTTCCATAAATAGAATTACGAATGCACTTTCTAAATAAAGAAAGTACAAAATGCGAAGCGTTACATCGTGCGAGGTGAATTCACTTCGAGCGAAGTGTCCAGTTCGTACGAAAGGGGTCTGTTTGGTGCTTAGACTATAGACTAGGTCAAATCATGCAATTTTTCCTAATTTCTTATATTTATGTCTCTGATACCAATATGTCACACTCCAAGCGATGGCGGAATCATCGGGGCGAACGTAAATAGATTGCTTGAGACTTCATAATGCTAAATTGTGACAAGAATTTAAAGAAACGGTATTTCATTTCATTTCTAAGATTCGATTACAAGGCTTTGGAAACAAAATGCAACAACAAGAATTTGAAATACAAGTACAATTCCTTAATCAAGAAATATGATACAACAAAACTAAGTTAAAAGTAAGTTTCTAGTTCATCCTATTAGATTCCATGCATTCTCATCGTTATCATTAACCTACAACATATATAAAGTATAGTTCAACACATAAGCCATTGACGAGCATACAAGTTTGAATACTAAGTATAATAAAAGTCTAACATTCAACATGGCATAAACGTTTACTTAAAACTATCATACAATACTAGCAATTCTACTACACATGTTAACCCAAAGTTTACCGCTACCGTAATCTAATCATAGCAATGAGAAGACCGTTTTTTTTACTTAACATGACCTCACGAATACGGGCGGTGCGTTACTCCTATAACGTTATACATGTTAAGGGAGGCTTGTACACAGTTAATGACGTAGTACAAAGCATTCGATTCTAGCATGAATAAGACTACAAGTATTCCAATTAAGCATGTATGATTGAATGTTGTATTGTGATTTAGCATAAGGTATTGTGAATTTGTGGGTTGATAAGCATATATGTTGCACCCCAAAAGTGTAAAGATAGAAAGGGGGATCGAGTATGCTCATAGTTTTGCAAAGCTTCCTTAGAAAACCACGAGTTAATGACTTGAAGTGATGAACACAGAAGTTAACCTACATGGGGTAAACAAAGGCGTATGAATATTTTGCTTTGTGCCAATTGATTGTCCACTTCGTGCGAAGTGACTGATCACTTCATGCGAAGGGAGTGTTTCTGGAAAATTTAGCTTGTTTAGGCTCCCGTTTCGACAATGAGTTCTGTGGAACGAGATTTTAGGGACTAAGCAGAGCAGTTCAGGGTCTTAACACTTAATCAAAATGTAATTAATATCAAGTCCCGACCAGTTTTGTAGGAAATCACATATATTACTATAGTTTAATTCTGTAAATAGTCAAGATTTTCATAGATGTCAAGCATGGAGGTATGGAATCCTCGTTATATGATTCACCAAAGCACTAAGTTTATCAATAAAGTTGATAAACCCATTTGGTCATGAATGTACAAAACAAGAATACAACATAAAAACATGTACAAGTGGTGGTGGAACTTAATTCGGATAGCCCAAGCTTCTAACGTTCTCACATTAACTGAAACACAAGTCCATTGGAACTTGGTTAACTCACACACTTGGTACAGAAGAAAAGAAAAATAGGAGAATGAAATTAAGAGAGTAAGAGTTTGTGGCGAGTTAACACTCACTTATTCAGCTGAGAACAGACTGCCAAACTTCGGGAAATTCAGGGTGAGTGAGTGAAGATTCAGAAAGGTGGAAGTGGTGAAGTGAGCTGATATTTACAGGAACAAGCTACTGCCAGCTCCACTTCGTACGAAGTGTACTACACTTCATACGAAACGTGTTCAACTAGCACTCATGGGCTGGTTTAGGGCTATTTCACCGTGTTTTGACCAGTTTTCTAGTATTCCCAGTATGAAGTTGTAACGTATGGCTGTTCCATGTATAATTAATATTGTTTGCATGTAAAACACGTATTTGAATGATTGATGTATGTATAACAAGTATGAATAAAGTATGAATTTTCATTATGATTAACGTCTCGGATTACAAATTTGGGAATGAAGTACGAATAAGATATGAATACAAGTTTCCATAAAATATACGATTACAATTTCTAAATAAGGAAAGTCCAAAATATGAGGCGTTACAAAGGAAGTACTCTTAGAAATCCAATTAAGGATTTAAAATAGTACTTTGAGTATCCATTAAGGATCTAATTAATGATATAGGAAGATCCTACATGGATTTAGGATTTGTACATTGTTTCTCCAAAACATAGAATATTCAAGTGATTTGGATAATGCTACGATGAATAATACAATTAGAGCACTTATATATAGGAAGTACCAGAGGCGTATCCACCATGCTCTTATCGTATTACACTCATTTCATTATCTAAATCACTCTAGATTCTATATTATAATACTACACTACACATAATCAATTGTACTTTGTTTCGTCACATAAGTTATATACACAAAGAGCACTTAGTAAACACATATGTCATACATGTTATTTGAGAAAATGGTTAGCACATATGAATCACCCCAAAAAATTTTAAAAATGGAAAAGTGGGGAAACAATGTACTCACATGTTCCGTAGATGTCTTGTTCAATCGTGCATGCAAATCTCAAGTGTTTCCTAATGTATCAGATTGTTATTACATTAGTGTACATTGTGGCTTAAATGGAAGAATGATAGAATGTGGTTTAAAATCAAACGAGTGAAGGATCTCATGTAATATGATTTATCAAGCCTTACATTCTGATTGGAAAGTGTCTAAAGGTATTTTGACCCGTTACGAATTGTTAAAGTGGTTTACGCCACTTTAGCCGGTCTATGCGTAACTACGGGTCTGGATGGTCGAATGAGTCCTATGACGAGTCCGACATGTCAAAACATGTATACTAATGTTGTATGATCAATTTATATGTCAAAAATATTGCTCACATAAGTTTAAAACCATTTTACGCAAAAAAGGGTAATTTTGATATTTTAAAAGTATCTAAAGTTGACTCGTTACTTAACCTATCAAACGACATGACCATAAAGTATAACCTCAGAGGGTTATTCCCTATATAACTATGGTTATATAAATGGGCTTGGTCGGATACTAAGGTTGACCAAACGGGTCAGATTCGAAAGTCAAAGCCGAAGTCAAACCGCTCGACTTTCGACTAATGAATAAGCACTAAACTAGAAATGATGAGCTAGACATGTTAAAACATGTCTAAAAATGTTATAAAACTGATTTAGTGTCAAAACTTTAAGTTTTAATACTTCAAAACTCATTCGTCGTAAAATGCATTTTTTTACATTTTTTACTTTTATTTCGTAAAAATTTGACTCGTCATTTCGCCTACTAAAGGTGATGATCATGGGGTGTAACCACAAGGGATTAAGACTTTATTATTACGATCACGTAGCAATGTTCAATTGAAAGTTTGACTTGACCAAAATGGTCAGAACCGAAAGTCAAAGCAAAAGTCAATTTGATTGACTTTTGGCTCATAACTCTCTAAATAATGTAAAAGACTAGGGGGGAAACATGTACAAGTATTTGAGAGGGAAGCTTAGAACTTAGAGAATGAGGCCTCAATACAGAAGCAATCTTCAAATGAGTTTTTGAGTGAGAAAGAAAAGAATGGTATGAAGATTATGAAAAACAAGGACCTATATACTATTCTTGGATCAAGGAGATGATGCCAAGTGTATAATGAGGTGTCACGAATGTTGCTTAGTGTCTAGACAAGTGTCAATACCAGAATTAAGGTGGCAAAGATGGCTAACAAATTGCGAATCAATTTTTTTTTAACATCACTTAATGAATATTTATGAAAGAAATCCAAAAAAACATTAAAGGCTACAAATTTTTGCAGGGGTTACATTTTATTTCTAATATATAATAAGAGATATATTATGAAGTACAAATCCCATCAACACAAAAATTTGCAAGACCATTATTTTTTTTATCAATTCTTAGGACTCGGTAATGCTCTTTGTGATGTTATGCCATCAAGTAAATATGTAAAGGACCAAAAGGTTTATTTAGGTTAATATAAAAAAAAACTTGATATTTAGCAATTTAATTTTTTTAGGACCAAATGAATAGTTTTGGAGACTATAGTGCAATAACATGAATTTTCATTAATCTCGGAAATTCTAAGATATAATAACCTAGATTGCATTATGTTTATAATTAAAATTTTGGTTAAAATAAAAATAAACTTTGCAAAATGTGATTAGACTAAAATTAGTGGATTATAAAATTGGACTTGTCATACTTAGTGAAATTAAATTTATATTATATAAATTTCGACCTAGATTAATTAGACATTAACAATAATATGGTGCCTAAAATAAAATATTTAAAATGCCATAAGACATAGAATTATGTTATTGTTTTATATTATATAGATAGTTAATTTATTTTTAGTGTAGTATTCATTATTATTATTATACTTCTAGGATAACACTTTCGTTCGTTGACTTTCCTTCCCAATTTTTCCGTGCGGTTAATCAAAACAATATAAAAGCAACCCGTGAGTAATCTCTTTCATTTTTCTCTTTTAATTTTATAAACTTTGGGGTGCATCGTGTTATACAAATTTCTAAATTGTTTTACCTTTAAAATGCTATGTTCAAAGTGTTAATACGTGGATGTCTTTATGTGTTTCCTTTATTCTATATGCTATGTTTTGTCAGTCTATTGCATGCTATTGTGTCATGTGGATCCACGGCTGACTAGGTTCCTCACAACCATGGGTTGTAGCCTGGTATCACCACCAGTATTAGACACGCTCTTCGGAGCTTGAGACTAATGCATGCTACAATCTTGTTTCTTATATTTAGTTTATTTTGTATAGTATATTTGTTTTGTGCATTCGTGTTTGGTATATATGGATCAGTGGCTATATTGTTATATGAGACAATCTTCATACTAGCCTTGATGTGCATGTTAAAAATTGTTTTTTAATAAATATAAAATTGTTTTCTATAAATTAAGGAAATTGCTCAACAACATATTGTTGACCCAAAAATATATTTTTCTAACGTGGTACAGGTAATTAAGGTTGATGAACAAGTGATGAGGACACGTAGCACGGGCCTTAGGAAAATAAATTGAAATCTTGTGATATGTTTTGTTTTTGAACAATGTATGAACAATTTTGATTATTACATGTTATGTGACAATTTAAATGGACATGCTTTAAATATTGTAATAAAGATTACTTGTCATGAGCTATGGACAATCATCATGTCCCGTACCAATCAGCTACGGGTCGGGGTGTAACATATTGGTATCAGATTCAAGAACTATAGGGAACTAGGTTTATGTTATTAGACCCTTAGACTTAGACTATAGTAGATTATGTACCTTAGGTACCTTATCTGCCAAATTGTTTAAACTGTCTTAGCTTATAAATATTTAAAGTACACATGATTAAAACTTTCTAATGTCACACACAAATGCATGTGAGCACTTTAATTGTTGCATGCCAAGTATTATATGCTTTACATGACAATATGTTATTTATTACCAAACCATAGTCTTTTATTTCCTTGTCTTTGTTCCATATGCACAAGCACCTTATACTATATACGAATATTCGATATTCTAATTCTTATTTATATATATATTATATATATATATATATATATATATATCTAAAGTCTCAAATCAATTTGCTCCTTTTAATGCACTTCAACTATTCTTGGGTTTTGATTATATTTTAAGTTTTGAATTTCAATTAATATTTCATTCTCGACAAAGTGAGTTTTTGTGACGGACATGTAGTAACTGGAAGTGTTACGTACCGGTATTCGGGACGTCTTGTTTAGGCTGGCACTCGTATAAATCCAAATTAATAGACCAGGTTGCCTACCTAGGGACTAACGACGAGAGTAGCTGTCGTGGGCTTATCAAAAGTATTAATTTTTACTTAAATAGTAATATTGTACGGGTAAGTAAGGTCGTTTTTGCAGGGGATTTGTGGTTAGTGTAGAAGAATTTAACTAAGAACTACTATTATCTTAGTGGGGTTTGTTTGTTAGTTTTAGAAAAAAACACAATTTGTCACGAAAAGTGTTATCAGAATTAGAAGAAGTAACCCCCACCCGAAATCCCGATTACCCGTTTAACACAAAAACTCGATTACTGATTCAAAACCACACAGACATGACCTTTGAATTAATGACTTTGATTAATTATTAGGGACAGTTTTTAAATAAACTATAACAACCTAATAATCCGTTAGATTATACGAGTTACCCACCAATTTACCAACTCGTTAACGATGCAAGGTAATCGTTAATACGCTTGATAAACAACAAACAATTCAAATATAATAAATGTTTCACAAAGATCAACACAAGTGGTTAAAGTTACTTGTTAATAAGAATCAGAAACAAAGTTCAGTTGTGTAAAACATAGCAATCGATTCTTGATTTGGTATGATTAAACATGAAGAAATGGAATGACCGGGGTGAAACATCTCTAAAAATCGCCTAGGAAGAGCCCTCGATTCGTCAAAAATGACTGGAGGTGGAATTGGGAAGTTTCCATGCATAATTCTCTATATATTAATAATACAAAAGTTATGAATAGTAGGAATAGTGATTTTGTTTCTTTATTCTATTAATAAGAGGGAGGGACTTTTAGGGGTAGGGATGAGCTCGGTGCTAATTGATATTGAATCGGTACCGATACTGAAAATACTGAAAATACCAGTTACGGTACCGGTATATGAAGATCAAAACAGGTAGCGAACCGGTATTAGGAAAGCCAAAAGTCAGTACCGAATTGGTACTTACCATACAACTTTTTTGCTTGATTTTCTTTCGGTTATCTTTTAATGTTTTTTTCTAGATTTTCTTTTTGTTCTTGTCAGCGGTTCTGTGCGCAATGCGTCGTAGTGATTTCAAAACACTTGTAAACACAGACTAAATAACAAAAGAAGTTCGCCGCAACGCGGCAATTGTTAAAAACCTAGTTAGGTTAAAACCACAAAATTCACCACCTTACATTGTTGCGCCACGTGACAATGCTCTTTCTCTCTTTTGCGTGGCGCGAAGAGACAATATTTGACTTTCTATTGACTTAGTCTGGTCGCGCAACGCGACCATGCTTTCTGTCCTCTTCGCGTGGTGCGAAGAGGTATGTTTTCTAGCACAACTGCTACAGCCTCGGTGTTGAACCGCTGAGCCCGTTTTTCCGCATGGATGTTCCATTTACATTGTTTAATCCCTGTTAAGCCTGAAAAACCCGACGCACAATAAGCACAACATATAGAACTGAAACCGACTTGTTAAACAACTAAAACGTATACAAAACTCTACAAATTACAATGTGATTTCACACACACATCATGTGACAGCAGAGTGGTTGCTTTCTTGTTGTTAAGCCCTCATGTCAATAAAAAGATTGTTATGAAAGTAGTTTTGCCTTCTTAACTTAATGTCATGTTCCTTGATTAAAATACGCCCATCCTCTACTTTGATAAGCTTTAAGAGAATTCCGAAAACCCCTACGCTTATAGAGAATGGAATCAAAATGGGATAAATTCAAAGACTAGTAAAGATTATTGTGGTTTTTATTCATATGGAAATCCATAAATTCTATTTCTTTGTACCTAGTTCCTTCACCTGTTACAACCTATATCCTGAAATTGATAAACATCATATGGTTGGTTGTTCTGTTTTCAATGTAATGGCATGATGGACCTTGATGAGAGATATATAATGGGGCTTTATTATAAATATCTATGTCATATCATATGTATCTGTGGCAAAATATCTTTAAAAGGAACGTACAAATCCCAACACTTAATTCTTCATGTTTATACAAGTTAGTTTTAACTTTTAAATAGCAAAACTGTACATGTGCATCTACACACTCGGTTATTTTGATACTATACGAAATTAACTTGAGGTTCATAGCCCAAAACATACATAATCCCCTAGCATTGTCTTATTGATTTTTTTTATTTTTCATTTAAAAGTATTAAAGTTTCTCTCTCTCTCTCTCTCTCTCTCTCTTATAACGACTAAGTTTTAAGAATAACATCACCTGGCTTGTTCATTTGTGTTTGATTGATTTTTTTATCAAAACAGATGTAAGTTTAAGCACTCGTTTCCTAACAAACATTGTGTGATTTTAAATATATTCAAAAGATAAAATGAAAGTGCACTCAAGATTTTGGATATTTTAATATATAGTTATTTAATTCATTATATAATTCAATAACTTTTGAAAGTTTTTTTTTATACAAAACATGTTCTTAATGTTAATTAAACAAAGAAGATTATTGGATCTGATAACTAAAACAAGATACTTTTTCAAGATTGGACGAAAATATGATCTTGGAAAATAGGTAAGATTTGTAGCACTAGAAAGCTATTGTAGGTTGTGCCCCATGTTCTTGAATAAGAAACATGTACTCACATAAAATAACACCAAATATATATTGATATAATAACTAGATATGCACAGTGATTGCTTGGGAACAAGGAAGACAGACCAATGACATTAAATAGTTAGATCTTTGGAGTTAGGAAAGACTGTTTGTTCTAGGATTCCCAAATATGTATAGGATTCCTCCATGTGTATGATGGTAAGAGGGGCCACCATGCACTATGTAGGCTGGCTGTGGGCTGGTTGAGGTTGATATATACATATAATACATCTATATGTATGTATATTGTTGAAAGAGGAGTTGGAATCCACTTAAAAGAGCGGTCGATGTGAACAAAACACATGGGAGTTTGGGACACTCAACATTAAACATGGTTTTGATAGTTACTGAATTTCGGACGTGGAAAGGTGGGAGTCCACTAGATCCATGCATCCACTCCAAAACTCATCATTGGTGCCTTAACCCACACAGGAGCTAACCTTTTTATAACTCACTCTTCAATTATTGTTCTCTATCAGAGATTGATCGGTTTGCTTAGATTCTAAGTTTAAATTAGGGTAAAATGCAAAAATGGTACTTTAGTTTAGGCCATTTTAATTTAAATAAGAAAAATTTTGTATCTGGGTACTTGAAGTTTCATTTTTTATTGTCATTTTCATCCAATTGGCAAGCTGAGTTAGAATTTTCTATTAACTTCCCTTTTTTGTCGGTTTCCTCATTTAAATACAGGGTATAATCGTCATTATATGTCATAATATATTTTAATTAAGTGGGGAAAACGACGAAAAAGTGGAAGAATTTAACAAAAAGTTATAACCTAGTTTGTCAGTTGGATGAAAAATGGCAATAAAAATGAAAACTCAGAGACTAAAATACAAAAAGTTTTATTTTTGGACTGAAGTATCAAAAGTAGCCTAAACTCAGGGACCATTTTAGCATTTTACTCTTTAAATTAAGTAAATGATTCTTTCTTTATATACGTATAAAACATACGTTTACGAAAACAAAAATATCAAAATAAATTTTTATTTTTTATTTTTAAAACATTTTAAAAGGTTAAAATACAATGTCTATTCATTATTCATCTCTTTTGACAATCTATAAAATATATCCCAAAACCTGTTACTTTATTTATAGAGCATGTATATATGCTAATTTAGGTTTATTCGTTTTGCTATCGCAATAATGTATCTCTCTTATAACTTATTGGTTTGATTATAAAGTAATAATGTGTACATGATATGTGTGACTGTGTGTTAAATGTTAATTACAAACTAGTGGGAGTATTAGCATAATCTGAAAAGCTATTTGAATTTGTTCGATTTGGGACTATACACCGAATGTTGATTTCAAGAAGATGCACACATAGAAGATATTTCTATAGATTAATGGCATAAAGGAGTATACTAAAGTAAAGTCTCAAAAGGCTATATCAAACTATCATTGCATGAGTTTTGCTATAAACAAAGATCATAAATGAATTATACCAATTGAAACTAGAGTAGTTAACCATAGTTTACTATGGTTATGATAATTATCTATTATACATAGAATAATGATATTTAGTAGCATATAGCATACATACACACATAGGTGCCTAACTCTATACGATTACTTTATATCAACAATTCAAATCAATAGAATAAGATCATCTTGTTTAACAATATACCTTCTATTTACGTTCCATGTCCTCTATCCAGTCTATTTTAGTTATAATAAGACATTTGAATGATAACATTATGATTTTGATAGGAAAAAACAAATAATCATTACATTAATTACTTCTTTAGACTCACACTACTTGTATCATTTTTAACATGACATTATGAATTAGTATTCGTAATAATCAAAAAGTGATTATGATAACTTTTATGAGTAAGGACCTAATAGCTAATTTTGATAACACACAAATATGAACGAATTGTAGAATCTTCAAAAAGTTACAATAACGTGGGTTCGTTTAAAAAACACTATTACTTCAAAGTATTATTCTAAAGATTCCATCGAGTATAAGAAAATTGGAAAATACTAGATGGAATCCGGATTTATGCATACATTTTCGTTTTTTGTTGTATTATACTTTACACTAGCATCAATAACGTAATTAATAAATTAAATAAAGCTAAAATAACAACTTAAGAAACAAATATTTTCCTCAAACACATACAACTAATTAGGGTTAACACTAGGGGCGCATACAGTGGGGTCGGAAGGGGGTGGCCGACCCCCGGTTACATAGAAATATTTGGGTATATATTTTTTCGGCTCTCCGGTTGGACATCTCAAACTTCGCCACTTATTAACACCAGTCGTCTTAACAAGACTTGTGCAAAACTTTTAAAAGATAACTAATGGAATTTTTGCATAAAGAAAAAGGGAAGAAGAAATATCTCGAAGAAAAAACTTTTGCGAAAAAGAACTTAATTTATAGCAAAACGGTAGTCCATAAACAATTATTCCTAGCTTAGAAGACAGCAAATATTCACTGCAATGTCGTGTTTGGAGACATAAATCTTATAGTGTCCGTCAATCGTCATGCAAGTATTACACCATTAAATTAAAATGCATATAAAAACTAGGTTCTTTTACATATAAAGTTTATAAAAAATATAACAGTTTCTTATTAAAAAGTTGGTTCAATCACGTTTAATAAAAACTTAGATTTATAGAGCCTGCTTGCTTGGTATAATTTTATGTTCTATTATATTTTATCTATTTTTTAGTGTAAAAGAGTTCGGTTGATCGGGAAAAAACCAGTTTTTATGACAGTTTTTTAACTATTTAAGATGTAAATGAGCTCGGTTTCTTACTCTATAATGTGTTTATATGCTGGATCAATGTTGAATTAAAAATTAAATCCTGTTTTCTGTTAAACGTTGTTGTACTTAAGGACTCAGATCCACAATTAGGTAACAGAGACACATGCCGCCATAGGAATTTACAACATAATGTTAGATTAAATATATATTTATATGTATTTAATCATATAGTCATTATAATAAATTATATATTATAAGGGAACAAAATAATAATTATACCTTATTAATATTAGTTGGTAATTGTTAATTTATGGTATTACCCTTAATAACTAATAAATGTTTACCTTTGAGTGTATTTAACAAAATAATTATAGAGGGTTATAGGTTAGACTCATAACATAACATCATCTAAATCATTCTCCCCTCTCTCCCATAATCACAAGTTCATCATCTAAATAACTTTTAAATCTAATCACTCATATATAGGGCTGTTCACGAGCAGAGCCGAGCCGAACCGAGCGGACTTTTGCTCGTGCTTGGCTCCTTTACAAACCAAGCCGAGCGGAGCGGCTCATTTGAAACCGAGCCTCAAATCAAGCGAGCATTTTTCGAGCAGTAAATATTCCGAGCGAGCGTCGAGCGAAGTTCGAGCGATTTGGACAACCGTGTCTCCCGATTTAAATTTGTTGAGAAAGACAATGACAATGTTTGGTCTTAAGTTTTTATATCTTTAAAAATATGCACATTTCTGGCGTGATATTTTTCTTATAAATAACAATGTTGTGGTAGACGAGACGATAATCATATTGCACGAACAATTACGTTGAGAGCAGGAGATAGTCGACTTAGGGTAGCGACATGAAATATTGAGGCGATGAGTAGCATGTCGTTTATTGGTTTAGGGTTTAACTTTTGGATTTGATATTAATTTTTTTATTGTCGTACTTGGCTAGTACGTATAGATATAGTTGTAAATTTGTATATAGTGGAACAAAATCTAATAGAATGGTATATATAAAACATTAAATTTAATTTATATTTCAGTATTAATGTATGCGTAATGTGTGTGTATATACGTATATACATGTTTATATATGTTTGTGTATATGTATATGTATATATATACTAATTAATAAAAATAATTCGAGCCGCACAGAGCCGAGCGGACCTTTGCTCATGCTTGGCTCGTTTACAAACTGAACCGAGCAGAGCGGCTCATTTACAACCGAGCGTCAAATCGAGCGAGCAATTTCTGAGCAATTTCCGAACGAGCGTCAAGCGAGCGACGAGCAGCGAGCGATTTGAACAGCCCTACTCATATACACCCTAAACGTGAACCAGCTCAAGCTAACTATCATGTCTACATCCATGGCTGCATCGGTTTCTGGATTATCTGCTGGCCTGAATGTTGTAACTGGTATAATATTACTTATAGAAATGATGAACCCATCAATAGTAATTCAAAGTACTCATGATCTATCATGTTCAAAAATAACTAGAATCAAAGCTTCTTAAAAGATTTTTACATTACAGCAATTACAATAATCTCGTTGGTTGTAACTTGAAAACTAATTAAGGATAACAAAGCACTGAAACATTTTTCCAACATCGAGTGATCAAATTTTCACTTATATGCATTACATCTTTTTCAGTTCATTACCCTTGCAAAAAAACTTATACATAGAAATATTTTTCAACCAAAGGGCATGTAGCTAATCTTATTGTGTTGAAATAGTATCACTCTCAAGTGACGAGGGTTCAAATTCGCCTTGTAGGGAAATGGACCCAAGACTCGAACCTCATACCTGAAGGGGAAAACTCATTCGGGCCCACCATAGGTGGAACTTAAATACCCGTAGCCACCACTAGAGCACTATTGTGCGATAGGGCTCTCTAGCGCGGACCCGGTTAAGACAACGTATACTAGACCTCCCGACATTCGCGAATAATTCACACCTTTCAAAAAAGAAAAAAAAGTTAGAAAAAAGAACACCAACATATTTTAATAGACATTTATTTGCAATTATATCTCAAAATACATGTATATAAATCAACATATAATTGGTATTGGTTAGTGTTAGTTAGAAAAAAGAACACAAAAACATTTTATAGACATGTATTTGCAATAATATATGTATATAAATCAACAGATAATTGATACTGTTTTAGTGAAATCTGGCTCACGCTATGATTCAAGAAATCACGTGAACCCATGAGCACATAACACGACCACATAATGTTCATATGATTGAGCATCAAAAGAAATAATAAAAAATAGATAGAATGGTGGTATAATATTGGCGACTAAAGTCCGTATGAAAAGCTGCCATACGTGTCAAAAGCGTATGGTTCACGGGCAAGATATATGAAACAAGTGTCTTATCCGGGGAATCGGTCCCCGCATTGGTGGTCGGGCATTGGTCTCCGAACAACCTGGTTGCTTCTGTACCATAGATGCATAAAACCCTATTTCTTTATCATTTTATGCTCAAAAGTTACTGGTTTATTTACTTTATTATATATAATAATAATACAAGGACGTCGATCGATGCCCACTTTTTTATTTATTAATTTATTTACTGATCTATGGGCTTTACAGTCATTAGTCAAACGAATTACGAAAACAATGTATACTTTGTTGCCTATAAAGTATATAATTTTTGTTCTTGAAAGTGACTATACAACAAATGATATATATGTATTTCTAAAAATTAACAAATTAAAGTCTATTAAGTACTCACAAAAGAAATTTAAATGATTAAGAGTTAAATGCTTGGTTGGTCCCTGTGGTTTGCGAAAATTGCAGATTTGATCCCAATGGTTCATTAATTACACACTTGGTCCCAGTGGTTGTAATATTTGAACTCGGGTGGTCCTTATGACTAACGCATGTTAACTTTCTCAGTTAAGTCTATGTAAAATTACCACACTACCCTTACTATTAAAAAACAAAAATAAATAAACATCTGATTTAAACACTAAAGGCCTGATAAAGGGTTCATTATCGAAAAATCAGGTTGGATGTCAGAAGTATCTTACTGGTGCCTTAGACATTACAGATCCGAGCAAAACAAAAGCATCATGATTGAATCCACTCACCGGAGTTTGGTCGGAGCTCCTCTGCCGCTAGATCTGAACAAGTGTTATCTCCACATGTTGCCCCCACATGTTATCTTCAGCATGATCTCTCTCTCTCTCACTTTCCTTTTCTCTCTCTTAAACCACAAGACCACCGTCTCCCACCTCCACCACCGCCTCCACCGCCGCCTCCACCACCGCCTCCTACCTTCTTTTCTCATTCACTGTTTCAGGTAATTAATCTCCCTATTTTCCTAAACTTAAAACATGGGGCCTCTTCATCATCATCTTATCTCCTAAAAAACCTATCACCCAATAACAACCAACGACCACCACCCTCACTGCCCTCAACTACCCAACCAGCCAGAAAAATGACGTGGGTCGTCGGAACACCACACCAGCCGCCGCTACTGCTACCATCATCGTAAACCACCGCCCATCACCACAAAACCTACCTGCCATCGCCATCCCCACCTCCTTCAACCTCCACCGTACACCCTTCAACCTCTCTCTACCTCCCAGCTGATGATGCACATCGAACTGCCGGAACCTACTATCGGAAAAATGAACCTGCAACTCATCTTCCACCACCGATATGTGCATCATCGGATCCGATATCGCCGACCCCTCCGTCGCTCCTTCGACTTCACTGCATCGTGTTTAGTTTCTGATGATTTGTTTTTGTGTAATTTTGTTCCTGATTGTTTGTGCTATTTAAAAATTGACGTGTGTTATGTGTAATTGATGCACATGTGTGTGGCGGTGATTTGGGGAAGAAGAGGTTGTGGCGGTGTGAAGCAGTAGGGCAACGAGCTGGTGTGGTGGTTATCGGCGGTGGTGATAGCCTGCCCGGTGGTGGAGGTGTTCGTTGGTAGTGGTGGGTTTCAGTGTTGGTGGGTGTTTTGGTGTTCCGGGGTGGAGGTGAGAAGTGGCGGAGGTGAGACGGTGGCGGTGGGTGTTCGGGGGTGGAGGTGAGATGGCGGCGGAGGTGATATGGTGGTGGTTGTGCTGCTTGTTTGAGAAGAGACCTTTGAAGATATATATAACTTGGTAATAAGCAAGGGTATTTTTGGTCATTTAACATGGACTTAACTGGAAAACTTAACAGATGTTAGTGATAAGGAGCATCCGAGTGCAAAAATTACAACCACCGGGTCCAAGTGTGTAATTAGTGAACCACTAGGACCAAGTCTGCAATTTTTGCAAACCACAGGGACCAACCAAGCATTTAAATCAATGATTAATGAAAAAGGTGTTCCGAACATTTTAAGAAAATATATGAGAAGCAGACAATAGGGTTTTGGTTGTTTGACAGAAATAATAATGGATGTCAGTGAAAACAAAGTTTTAAATTAACTACATGTTGAAGTTAATTACACACTTTTGAAATCTATAATCTTTCGCTATATGCTGATCTTTCCTGTAAATCTTTAAAAAAAAAGAGAGAGAGGCTTGTTATTATGACGCAACTAGCTAGTATTTTCCACGCCCGCGTTACGGGGTACTAAGTCGAATATATCTCTCATAACATGTACGTCTGTAATTTCGGTTAATTGTATATACAACTCATAACACGATTTCGAAAAAATTATATTGAGTCAACCAATTAAAACAAAATACTACCTACTTTTGCTAAAAAAACTAAAACGATAGAAAAACTATAACTTTAAACTAGGGCAAAATTGTAATTTTTCAGGACAATAAGCGTGTGCCAGGCAGCCATCTGGCACAAAAAAGTTACACCGAGTAAACCAATTAAATCAAAACACCATGATAGTTTTGAAAAATAAAAAATTAAAACGATGGCATGACCATAATTTTACACCGGTGACAAAATCGTAATTCGACAGGGGAAAAAATAAAAAAAAAAAGATGCCAAAATTGTAAATTTGAACTGAGGGCAAAATCGTAATTTAGTTGAGTAGGAAAAAACAAAACCAATGACAAAACTATAAATTAAACTGGAAAAAATCGTAATTTGGTTAGACCAATTGGGAAGTGTCAGGCAGATGTCTGACACTTTTTCCCTCCATGGAAAATTTAGTGTATATAGATATAAATGATCTTAGTCAACATGAAAATTTAGTATATATAGATATTGGGTAAGGTTATTGTAAAAAATACCAAAAGTGTGAGAAAGGTAAGAAAGAATCTCAGCCATTAGATCTAAATTAATTGAAAAGAGTAACATGTAATTTTATCATTGATTTAATTAATTCAAACCCTTTCATAAACCGCCACCCTAATTTATAGGAATACCGAATAACACTGCAAACATCATTCCGCACGTATATAACACCATTCAATAAGTATATAACACCATTTTAAAGATCTCTATAAAAACACTACGAATAACGCTGTAACAACAATTCAGCGCATATATAACACCATTCAATAATTATATAACACCATTCAATAAGTATATAACATCATTCAATAATTATATAACACCATTCAACACATATATAACATCATTTAATAAGTATGTAACACCATTCAATAATTATATAACACCATGAACTGAAACAAAAAACCATTAACTGAAACATTCGATTGAACGTAATTTTTTTCTGTATATAAGTATAGTAATATGGTACTCATATTAAAGATTAAAAAACAATCGTTATTATGGTGTAATTTAAAAAAAAACGAGTTAAGTGTAAAAAGTTAATGGCGTTTAAAAAATAAAAGAAGAACTTACATGTGGATTGCATGTGACTTTTTTAAACTTAAAAATGTTAATTTTACCTTTATACCCTTAATCTAGAAAATTAATTATTTTAATTATTATACTATTTACAAGATTGCCATTAAGATCTCAACCATTAGATTAAAAATCTAATGGTTTAGATTCTTTCTTACCCTTCTCACACTTTGAACCTTTTTTTACAGGATCCTTTACCTATAGATATAAATGATCTTGGTCAACATAAAGTCTGTTATCGAGATCAAGTTGCATAATAAAACTCTAGATTGGTGTCATAACCAAATCTGTTATAATAGTATTGAACTTTAATATTCTTCATGTATGTGTGACATGTGTAATGCATACAAACATAACTCTTAGAGTTGACGTGTAATGTTTACTTTGCTCTGGTTGCAATGTTGATGATCCTTTCTTTTAATTTTGGTCGTCTGAGTTATCCATTAAGTGCTTTTGGAAAAAGTCAACAGCAATATTACAATCTCATTATATGGTATGTTGTAAGTTGTAACTTCAACTCACACTAGACAATATCGTACTGACCTTATAACCTTGTGAACAATCCAAACTTTTGCTTGGTGATATCTACAAAGTTGATAAATACATGTTCAATTTTTACACGAACTTGTCATTAAGGTTTTTCAATGACATACAATTACAATATAGCAACTTTTCTAAGGTCGTATACAATCCAGTGATGGATCTAACTAAAAAATTTGAGGTATCCCAAAAAAAATTATTTGGGATCAGATATACCCTTTGTATAAAACAAAAAAAATTACACCATATACACAGAATTAAGGAGTATTTTTACATAAGGAGACGAAGTTGAGTCTCTTTATATGCAAACCTCCATAGAAAATATGTCACACACATGCACTCGTATATGTTGATGTGTGTGCAGGCGTGCTATGATTAAATAGAAAGCTTTTTTTATGTGAAACACAGAAAGTGTTTTGATGTGACGAATGGGTTAAGTTTGATGTGATGGAAAGGTTGTGTAATTACTAGTAGATTAAGTAAAAGAGGAGAAACATACATCCATAATGGTTTTGCCAGTTTTATAAATTTCATTTAAAGGTTTGTTTTTTCGTATCTGGATCCAAAAGTTTGAAATCTTGTCATTTTCACTTTTGGCTCGTTAACCTCATTTCATTTTTCTATGTTAAGTTAAGGGCATTTTCGTCTTTTTACTTATACTATTTTTGACTTAGTAAATGGTATTTTAAATACTTGTACATTATGCTAAATGTTTGTACATAAATTGAAAAAGACGGAACTATCCTTTAAGTTAACAAAAAGGAAGAAATACCTCTAACTTAACGGAGAATAGTGGATGAAACTCACAAGTTGGATAAAAATGATGAGATTTTAAACCTTTTGAATCCAGATGTTGTAAAACAAATCTTTAGATGAAAGTCGTAAAACTGGCCAAACTTGCCATTTTACTCAAAAAAATAGCTTTTTAAAATTTTTTGAAATTTTTTTTAACAGCAAACAATTCTATGATTATAGAATAGGGCCAGCAAGGCTGCAAAACCTAGCAAGTACAAGAGACACAAAACAAAGGGAAAAAGCAATTTACAAGACGATTGTTTGCTGCGTTATTTACTCTCTTACATTAAACTCCACCCATTGTTCCCAAGTAACACTCTCATATTTAATTATTCCTTTTAGCCATAAGAATGTATTGCATTTGATTAGCTCAAACTGTTATGTTGTTGTCATTAAAGTCTTTTTCATTTCTAACTTCCACAATTGCCACATGCTTCCATGAAGATCATCCCTATCACCTTCTTCCATTTAGTTGACCCTTTATAAGATTCCATGACTTCGAAAACATCTCTGCATGCTCCAATGTTAGCTATCGTTGGAAGCTTTAGCCATATAAAAAACCGCCCACCAAACGGCCTTTGAAAACCCACATGGCACTAGAACATGATTTGTTGTTTCATCCTCAATGCCACATCTGGAACAACTTAGATCTTCTAGGTGCACTCCCCTCTTACTCAGTTCCAACTTACATGGTATCCGGTTAAGCTAGGCACGCCAACAGAAGTAATTCAATTTAGGTGGTGCGCATCAATTCAAGTACTTCCAGCATTCTTCATGGTCTTCAATCTTAGTCTTCATAATTTGTTCCCTAACTGCAGCCACCTTGAAGCCTTCTTCGGGTGCATTCTTCCATGTCCATCGATGCTCCCCCGCTTTGTACCTGTAATCCATCAATTCTTTAGTTAAATCTGAGAATCGGCCCACTCAAAGGTACTATTGGGCCCGCGTCTCCATTCCCAAGACCATTTGATTCCTGTTTGAGATCGAATAATACACTGCTCCACCGTACACCTCTTATCTTTCACAATCACATATAATTCTTCATATCTATCTTTTAGAGGCCCTTCCCCTAACCAATTATCTACCCAAAACTTCACCTTTTTCCCGTCCCCAACCTCAGCCACCAATTGCTTTTTCAAAGTTATATTTAATGCCGAAAACTCTTTTTCTATTGCCACTATATCCTTCCAAATACCGCTATATTTACTTTTAACAGGTATATATTGTACCGTTCTCAAGCTTCCATGAAGTGCTGAAATCACCCTTGCCCATAAAGATAAAGGTTCATGCTTATATTTCCACCACCATTTGACTATTAATGCAAGGTTCGCACTATGGATATCCCCCACCCCAATCTCGGCCATCTTTCTAGGAACTACCATCTTTTGCCATTAAACCCACCTTATCTTATTTTTCCCATCCTTTTTACCCCAAATGAAATCTCTTCTAATAGCTTCAAGGTTGTTTATCACCTTCTTCGGAGCTACGAAAAGAGAAAAGAAATAATTTGGTAAAGCCCCCAAAAACGCTTTTGCCAGTACCACTCTCCCCACGAAAGATAGACATCTAGCCTTCCAAGACGAGAGTTTGCTATTAAACCGATCCACTATCGGCTTCCAATGTTTCACCCGTTTCATATTTTCCCCTAAAGGCATCCCTAAGAACGTAAAATGAAGGGTTCCCACCTTACAGTTGATACTAGTTGCCATGTCTTCCACTATGTCCACTCCGACCCCAATACAAAAGAGACTCGATTTTGATAAGTTAACTTTCAGTCCCGAGCAGTGATAAAAGCATCTAAGGATTCGATTCAGGTTCATTATGTTTTGTTTTGAGCACTCTCCCAAAAAGATCACATCATCCGCGTAGCATAGATGGGAGATCACAGGCCCATCATTCGGTAACGTCACCACAGTATATGTACCATTATTCATAGCTTTTTGCAATATCACATCTAGAGCCTCCATAGCTAGAATGAATAAAAACGGGGATAACGGGTCCCCTTGACGTAGGCCTCTTGAAGATTGAAATTATTTCGTCATGTTAAACAACCTTGATATGCTTATTTTTTATAATAGCATATTGCCATGAAATCCAAAACTATATCACGTTGAATAAATACGAGTTAACATTTTTTTTCTAAAGGGTGTTTTTGAATGAATTGACGCGATGGTTGTTACATGAGGACACCTAAATCAATTATAACAACACGTCTATCTCATCGTTGTCCAAATATTGGTGTTCTGTTCTTTTCTTAGTAACTAACTTTGGTGTACTAATGGTGCGTCCAACTCTTTATATGGTATGTCAAACCTTTTATAACGGTGCGTCAACAAATAAAAATGGTGTGTCCAACTTTTCATGCATGGTTCACTCTTGTAAATGAATCTTGATTACGTAAGTGCCTTCCCCATTTCAAACGTTCGTCTTTAAACACACAATGGTTTGTCCAACTTTATATATTTGCTGCTAAAACCTCATGTAGTTAATGCTGCCAAAACCTCTATTATGTACATATACATTTGTACATATACGCATATGTACATAGATAAATATATACTTGTATAGATATAAACATATACTTGTATGGATATACAAACATGCCTTAAAGCACGACTATATATTCTTTGAATTTTAAAAACATAATCATACGTAACTTGTTTTTCTAATGTGATTATATTTAAAACATAAACATATGTAACTAGTCTTACTAATCTATATATTATATAAAAGAAACCAATGGGGGACACTTGTCACTCCTGGTTTCACCTCAAATGCCTTTTCCCGCCTAAACTTACACCATATACGAATAACCCGAATTGCAAATGGATATACCTGAATTTTATTTAATTAAGTTACCTAAAATACAAAGCTTCTAACACAAACTTCATTCTTATCTCTTTAACCCTAATTCTTATCATCCTCTCTCTCTCTGAAGATCATCGGCGACGAAATCAAAGTTGGCTTCAATCTTCATTCAGCGGATTTCAACACTTTCTAATCGACGGTAATCTCTTACTTGTGGTTCGGTTCATATATTTTATCGTTTGATTCGTCTGATTTGGTTAATGGTTGAATGTTAGTTAGGTTTTATGATTGTGATAGTATTAACTTGGTTTGAAGATTGATTATTGTATCCGGTTTAGTATTTTTGAGATACAGTTGTTTTAGTACTGACATAGGAGAAAGATGCGGGTTCTTCCGATTTTGTTTTCTTAAATGATTTATTTAATGGCTAATTAGTATTCTTTGAAGATTGTTATATTATTACTGACATTATATAAAGATTTTTTCTTCTGATTTGGTTTTGAGATTTGTATTGTAATATGTTGTTTATAACATCATGGTTGGGCTCTTGTTGATAATTTTGATGTTTAGTGTTTGTATAGGGTGATATACTTCGTGAATATTCGAATGCATGTTGATTCACAACAATAGAAACAACAAATTGATTCCATGGGTAATTGGTTTCTTATTTTTTTTTATTCAGCTAGATTTATATTTAGTTTTGTAATATAGGATTTTTCTTAATTATAATTTCATGTGAAGGGTGCCTATCATATTCTTGTGGTCAATTAAAGCTAAGTCAACGCATTTGTTACGTGGGCCTATTACTATTCCCAGAGCTGTTTTGGTGTAGGTGCCGATAATTTACTTCATGTTTTAGGTAGTTGTGTTGAGACTCTAATTTTAGCTCATAAACTCTGTCTTCTCATCTTTTAGTTTGATATTCCAAATCACGGGTACGGTTCTAGCGATTTACTAATGATCATTACTTATTTTGTTAAGATATTTGTCAAATATAGCTGTTTGGACTTTAAGGTTTTCATTTTTTATTCCTGGATGAAACCGATTTAATGTTTTGAATATAATTATATAAGTTTTCAAAATTTGTAATAACTTTGATTATAATAAAACAATTTTTCGGATTTTATGCAAACTTATATATGGTAATCATTTACATTTATTATCCATTTGACACATTAGTCAAATATTAAAAAGTAATCTACAAGACTAATTAATATATTTCTCTTTATTTAGGTTTTGATTGACTGACTTAAATTACTTCGATTTTACTCAACATACTTTTAAATGTTAACAATTTAAATTTTATTAAAGCCTACAAAGTTTCTTTAAATTTACACATTAGAATAAAAAAATAAATAATATATATTTTAAGTTTACAAATTTAAAACAATTAATTTCATATTTTACTCAATTATTATCCATGTTTAATCGCTTTAACTAAATTTATAATTTATATTATTTAGTTTTATATTTAATCTAAACATAATTTTAACTTAGTCAATTTTACAAAATTGTTGGTAGGTTTTTAAAATTTTGTTCATTTCATGTACGATTTTCTCTAAATGTCATATTTACTCTACTATGTTTTCTCTAAAGAAAAATATAAAATTTGTTTTCTTTTATATGGTATGTTAATTATGTTTTAAATATAGCTATACAATTTTTCAAAATTTGTAATAACTTTGATTATTAATAAACGATTTTCTGGATTTTATGCAAACTTATGTATGGTAATAATTTACATTTATTATCATTTATATATTTTTGTCAAATATTGAAAAAAAAAATATAACTGACTTTTTAATATACTTATCTAAGTTTTGATTGATTGACTTAATTTATTCATATTTTAGTTAACATACTTTCAAATTTTTAAAATTTTAAATTTCGTTAAGCCTTCAAAAGTTTTTTAGGTTACATATTTTAAAATAAAAAAAATATATTTTTTAAGTTTACACATTTAAGACCAGTAATTTCTTTTCGTATCTTTATAATGATTTTATATTTTTCATACATAATATAAATTTTCAATTATTGGAACTTTAACATTTACATTTTAGTTAGTTTTTGTATCCATTTTTTAATCATTTTAACTAAATTTATAATTTTTATTATTGAGTTTTATATTTAATCAAAATGTAACTTTACTTTAGCCAACTTTAAAAAATTGTTAGTAGGTTTTTTAAGATTTATTTATTTCTTAATATTCATTTCATATATATTTATAAAAGTTTTCTTTGAAATCCCAAGATCATAGAAATAATCTATACAATAATTCTAATTACAAGTATGTTGATTATGCATACAAAATATTTTTGAATTTCAACTACCCTTACAAAATGCGGAAATTTTGTTGGTTCCGAATACATGTTCTCATTTGCTAACTTCCAGGATATTTTGGATGATTTAGTTGTTAGCAATGGTACCATTGGTGAGTTCTTATACTTACTTACACATTAGTATTATTTTAACTGCAAACAACATTACATTGTTAGTAAATATATTTAACAACCTGTTCTTTTATTTTAGTTGTTATTGGGTATATCACTAGATGGTTTGAGAAGGACATAAAAAAACAAAACTGGGAAGATTTTGTGAAAATGAACCTTGAAATTTTTTGACTTGGAGTGGGAATTTATTTTAAACACCTAGTACCTTTAAATCAATTAAAATATGTATATTTTAGTATATATATTTTTTGACGGATCGTATGGTGTTTCTAACTCTATTGGATGAATATTGTGATCAAATGTTCAAGTATATCAAATGCTAAAGTATATCTCAGCCAATCGCAGTGTAAAAGGACATGTGATAGTTATCTTGCAATTCGGTAAGTTGTAGTTTCCAAAGGTAAGATAAAATATACAAACTTTTTTTTTCAAATTGCTTTAGTAATTTGTTAATAAATGATTCATATTTAATATTGATTGTTTTTGTAACATGTTAATTAGACTGTTAACATGTCAACAACTCATACAAGGTTAGTAAGCTCTTCATCATATTGATATTGATGAAATTAAGAAATAACTTAAACAAATCATTAGCAGGTTTATGGATAGATATTGATTATTTAAAAATAATATTAGAGCTCGACAGAATATCAATGTTTCAATCTCCTAAGGACAATCTCTATCAAGGGTTTGATTGTGTTTGAAATATCTCATTTTCTCATTGGTCAACTTTATGTCACATATCAAGACTAAAAGGCAGTGGTGTAAAGTTACTTAGGAAATGTTATAAATAAGAAACCATGTGGTCTAAAATGATTTTTTTAGTGAAATTTGAATTATTTGTTTTTTTTCTTTTGATGTATTTGTTTTTTTTAAGTATTTTAAAGTTCAAAAATTCTAAGTATTTTCAACAGTGAAACCGCGTGTAACGCGGACAATAACCTAGTGTGATTATATTTAAAACATAAACATATGTAACTAGTCTTTCTAATGTGATTATATATAGGGAAAAGTGAATATGGGGTTGTTACACATCCAAGTTAGATGCGAAACCCATTAAAACAGCGTAGTTTTGATTAGATATAATAAAAAGTAATATAAACCCTAATAATTCTCTGTTACTATCCATCAATTTCGCATCTCCATTTTCTCCATTTGCCTTTCTAGATATAGATTGCATAGGCCATCTTCTTCTCCAACATACCATCACATAGACAAGAGAAATGAAATTTAATTCTGATTATAATTTATAGACGTAATCCTAAATTAATTATGTATCTAAATATGATTT
Source organism: Scalesia atractyloides (assembly GCA_947069175.1). Classification (NCBI taxonomy): domain Eukaryota; kingdom Viridiplantae; phylum Streptophyta; class Magnoliopsida; order Asterales; family Asteraceae; genus Scalesia; species Scalesia atractyloides. The sequence continues at coordinate 39,654,706 of CAMTDV010000014.1, read as the reverse complement.
GGGTATCAACTTTTTGTTCTTTCTGTTTTTAATTTTGTATTGTCATGAATGGGTTTCTTTAATATCTGGAATATTAGTTTTAATTACAAAACGAAATTGGATTTGAGGCAATCCTTGAAGTTCTTGCCAATGACCACTACAAAATGTTATATGGAAACTCGAATATCAGTTTGAGTTAAAAATCTAACTTTCGCTTGATAATTAAGACATGACTTAATCTAAATTCTAGTTATATGCTTCAAAGATACGGTGTTTCAATTTTCTCTTTGGTGAGCTTCTTAATTCATCATTTTGCCTAGTGTATTTTTACTATGGGGATTCATTGGAAAGGAAACAATACTTGATCCTTGAAACTGGTGACTCGTTGGAAAGAAAACAATAATTTGCAAAATTAATTGATTGCTAAATATCAATTACAAATATGCAGTTCCATTTCCCTGTTGCAGATCGTAACATGCGTCGTAGTGAGGTTGTTAAGAAATTGATGGATTGATGAAATGATGAAAAAGAAATAAAATAAATGTATTTAATTGATTTTAATCAAAACTATGTAGTTTTGATGGGTTTTACATCTAACTTGAATGTGTAACAGCCTCATATTCACTTTCCCCTTATATATATCATTTAATAATTTGCTTTATATTCAAATGCTTATCTTTTGCTTTATATATGATTAATTAAACACCAACTAGCCTCGCACGAATCATTAATTTGCTAAGAGGACCCGGGGTGGAAGACATTTTGTGCGTGATGGCATAGTTTCACGTGTGAAACCTTGCGGAACACTGCCATCACCCATTTTATCACCGACAAAATTTGATAACGCGTGGAATATATCACGCGTGATGTTTTAATTGTTGTGAGGTGAATTGTTGGTTGGGGGAAATTGTTGGGTGTGGTTGTGAGTGATGAGCATTTCCACTAAAAAGGGTTGTGAGTGATGGAATAATAGTTGATGACATGGCGGAACTTGATTGGAAGTTGTGAGTGAGTGATGAGTGATCAGCAACATCCAATCAAGTTCCTCCATGTCATCAACCATTATACCATCACTCACAACCTTTTTTAGTGGAAATGGTCATCACTAATTGAAATTCCATCACTTGCAACTTTAAAAAAAAAAACAAAACGGATACACCTCTCCAACGGTCATATCAACGGATACATTTCAAAGTTCACGCGTGATAATCTCCACGCGTTAAAAAAAGAGGTGGCGGCAGTGTTCCATTGTTTTTCACGCGTGATGAACTCTTCATCACGGACCACCCCGGGTCCCTTAAGGCACGTTGTGGCGGCTTCTCCAACCCTTGCTTTGTTTTCTTCTAAGTCCACATTTTAAACAAGCTTAACCTCAACTCAAAAAGTCGGGCATATATGCCCCAATGCACTTGGCTCAACTCGTTTCCTTTAAATTTGTTTTAGCTCATTTAAATTCAATAAATTCTAGTATTGTATCAATGTATCAATTTTTATGATTCGTTTTAGCTCGTTTAAATTCAATAAATTCTAGTATTGTATCAATGTATCAATTTTTACAAGTTGTTAAGATTTTTTATATATATTAACTAAATAGGGAAATGATGATTTGATTGCGAGTGAAAATAAAGAAACGATTGGGAATGTCAGAAGAGGCGGATTGCGAATAGTGGATCTGGCTAGCTTTACAAAAAAAGGAAAAAACAATGTTAAATAGATAAAATTATGACTCGTGATACCATATTTACAACAACAACAACCTTACCCAGTATAATCTCATCTATAGCAAGGCTATTGATAGGGTTTGGGGAGGGTGGGATGTATGCAAGCCAAGGAATAGAGAAACCGCTTCCAGTGAGACCCCAGGCTCCAAAACCATAACCAAGACATAAGATTTCAAACAACATACTACAAAAAACGTAAAACTAAAATAAATAAAATACACACATAAAAAGTATCTCTCAGTAGAACTACGACATCGTGAAACGGTGAAAACCTATAAAAATGTCATATAACTCCTCAAAGAGAGATTGAAACTAACCTCCTAAGACAAGAGCCTAAAACAAAACTAGGCCCACTTCCTAAAAGTCCTTAACATTAATCTTACATCTCCACGAAGTTCTATCATCGACCATGTCCTCTGAGAGGTGCAAATCTAGCAAATCCTATCTAATACGCTCATCCCAAGTCATTTTCGGTCTGGCTCTACTCCTCCTTCCCTCTACAGTGAGCGTTTCAACTGTTCTAACAGTGGCTCCTACATGTCTCTTCCTGCCATGCCCAAACCATCTCAATCTCCTTTGTAACAACTCTAAATTTTGTTGTTACTTCATTTCAGTTTATTACCGTTGTATTTTCATTTGTATTCCGAGATTCGTTTATAAGAAAAGTTTATGTTAATTAATTACAATTATGTATGTTATATCGCATCTAATCGCTTATTTAATCGCATCGCTTATCTCATCGCATCGCAAAACGCTGTTAATTATGTGGTTTTATGTTACTTATGTGATATGTGTGTTTTTTATTACAGTTTCACTCACTATCACATCGCCCTTGCACACTCGAATCACTAAATCGCACTATTACATCAAATATAACGCTTAATATATTGCTTAATCGCTTAACGTTACCTTATAACTCGGATATATCGCTAAACAATCGATAAACGAGCGAAAAACAAAGAAAACCCAACAAATTGGGTCAAGTTCGCTCGAACTTGGTGTTACCAAGTTCGGCCGAACTTGACTGGCCCAACTAAACTCTTCATTGTCTCAAGTCCGCTCGAACTTACCCTCAAGAGGGTCAAGTTCGGTCGAACTTGACTCAACATCTTCAAGAATCTCCTAAGTTCGCGCGAACTTGCATGATTTCATGCAAGTTCGGCCGAACTTGACTCCCACTAGCTCACTTTTGCCTTCACCTATAAATATCCAGCCCCATTCTCTCATTTGAACTTGTTGTAAGTTCGCCCAGAGCTCTCAAACCCGAAACCCTTTGTTTTCTAAGTAAGCATCAACCCGACTTCAACAACGTTTTACAACGATTTTGCACAAGGCATTGTCTTCGTTTTCATCAAATCTCTTTTGTTTACGAAAATCTTCATCTTTTTCCATAAAAACTTCTGTTTTCACTCAGATCTATACTAGATCTGAGCAAAACCTTTTAGATCCTTGATTTTTACACCATTTTCAGACTAATGCTGTATGTTTTGTTCACTTTTGAGTGGAACGAGGCGTTGTCGAAGCTAGATCTCAGATCCAGAAGCACAACGACGAAATCGTCACTTTACACAAACTGGACTAACCCGTACGAACCATCAAGCTCGCCCGGATTAGCCCGAGTTTCTGTAAAATGGCTAAGTTCACTCCAAAAAACCTCTCCTAGCATAAGTTTTACTCAGGGCTTAAGGTTCGAGGGATGGGCACTCGATTTCCTTAGCAAACGACGCGAAAACGCAAGATTTTGGACCCGGAAACATCAAGTTCGCTCGAGATTACACTGATTTTGACAGCACAATAGTCAAGTTCGCTCGAACTTGCCCTCAAGGGGTCAAGTTCGGCCGACCTTGAGTGAAAATGCTCACTTTGTTTCTTTCAGAAACCCCCAAGTTCGCTCGAACTTGTCAAGTTTCTCAGGAAACTTCACAAGTTCGGCCGAACTTGTCTTACCTGTTGATATTACCCACAAGTTCGCCCGAACTTATTAAGTTTCTCTGAGAAACTTACAAGTTCGCCCGAACTTGACTCAGTTTCACCCCCACCTTACAAGTTCGATCGAACTTGCCTACTACTCTACCCAAACTTAACCGTTTCAGCAAATCAGAAGACTGATGCACTTCTGTTCGTTTACAGGCTGATCCAGCGTTCTCTGCAACTCTCTCTCAGATCCCTCATCTCACCTAAAACGCACCCACAGTGAGTATACTTGACCCGTTTTCGCTTTAATGCACTATTTGGGTGTTACATACGTTCCTATATCAAAATCACCTCACAAATCAAACTGTTTATCTCACGCGAATAATCTGATTATATATGCTCAATACGTGATATTAGAAACATGTGACTAGGACTTATTTTTGTTAACTTGCCTTCTTAGCTAGTATGGTACTATTGTGTGGCTAACACCCGACGGGGTCTAGTTAGGATGGACGCGCAAGCCTTCTCACGTAAGTTAGCATGAGAAATGAGCCTATGTTCGTGTGATGTGTTTTGGTGTATCATGATATGTAATTAGACTATTTCGCGAACGGTTTCTCTACTATGCTAGTATTACTTAAACCTGTATGCTCACCTTTACTTAATTGTATTGACTTGTATTTTAACATATGTAACAGGTTGAGGATCTTAGCTTGGATGCTTTAGACGTAGTTGCTTAGTTTAGTTTGTTTTGTTTAGTTCAAAATGTAATAAATATAGGGAAAATTGAACCTTATTGTCTTATGGGAAAATCATGTATCTCGTGATATTGTGGATGACGTATTGTTTAATAGTATGGGATATTAGACGTTAAAATATTGTTGATTAAATAGTGTACTGGAAATTTCTCATGAGACAATCTGGTCGCCTAGTGCCACTACCCCGATGATTCCGCCATGGGTTGGGGTGTGACATCCTCTCCCTTATTTTATCTGAGATACTAGCAACCCCTAATCTTTTCTTGAAAACCTCACTTCTTATCTTGTCTAACCTAGTGTGCTCACACATCCATTTTAGCATTCTCATCTCTACTACCTCTAGCTTACGTGCATGAATTTTCTTAAGCGTCCAACAGTCTGTACTGTATAGCATAGCTGGTTTAACCGCAACTCTATAAAATGTCCCTTTTAATTTAGCTGGAAACCTTTTGTCACACAATACCCTTGTGGCTGCTCTCCACCTACACTATTCAATCTGAACACGGTAAGCTACGTCACTCTCTGTCTCTCCATTACTCTAAACAAACGATCATAAGTACTTGAACTTAGTTGCCTGTGAAACCACTTGGCCCTCAATGGTGATCTGAGCGTGACACCACATTTACATATTTATTAAATATAAACATGTGTTTTATGTAACTTTATTATGAAGATTTTATCTTCCAATTACTAAAGTTAAAATGATTAATTTTGTTATAATATAATATTAAGATTCTATTGTATATTTATTGAGTATAATTGATTAATTTGGATATAACTAAATACATGATGAACCAGATTTATATGTCAAGAATATCAATTAAACGACAAACAGAGTTCGATTTTGCAATATTTAGCTACTTTCTGAAATTCAAATATCGATTAATATTCTTAGATATATCATGATTTAATTTTTTTAATTAATTACGGTTACATAAGTTTAAGGATAATGCTTATTCGAGTTATAATAATATAATTAAATGTAATAATAGTCTACTTGCGACAAGTTTGATACCTTGGTGGTCAGGTTGTGTCCATTTTAAAAGGGTGGTTCTATTCATACACCTTTAGATCTTATTTACACATCTCCTATTGTATACGGCGGTATAAGGTTATACGGCTCGTATAGAATGTCGTTGCATGGAGATGTCAGGAGCGTAATGTTTTTTTTTGTTTTCTTGTATAGGGTCGTATAACGTTATACGACCCGTATACAAATGTATACGAGCAATATAACGTTATACGGCCAGGTAAATATATTTTGTGAGTTTTTGGTAGATTTTTGGAATACATGTATTGATACGATTGATAAAACTTCAAACTTTCTCTTAAAACCTGCTAGCAGAAGTACCCGACATGTCTTTTATGATGATTCGAAACATTCCGAATAACTATTTGTACGCATTACATTCTATTAGTCAAACCATGGTGTCTAAACTTTTGAATCCCAAAGCTTCTCCTTTCAGATTCCAACAAACTCCGGATTCCAACAAATTTTATTTTTCTTTCAGATTCAGGAAGTAGACAAACAACCTAACAAATATAGCGGGACATAGTCTCAGGTTGTCTAAAGAAACGCTTTTATCAGTGTCATATAAAACGGGAAGAAACAGTCTTGCAATTACTCAAAAGTCATAAGAAGCGCTTTTATCGTCTTCAACAGAAACCACCGTTTCCATAGCCACTGTTTCCATAGCCACCGTTTCCATAACCACTGTTTTCGACTAAATTTCCTTACGGTAAAAAAACGATTATATCTTGGAAGGTAATGCGTACAAGTTTGATTTGAAGGGTTCAGAATGTTTGAAGTTTTATCAATCATATCAATACATCCGTTCAATGAACACGAATTCAGGAAAAAGGTGATTTGTTTCAAAGTAAAAAGATTGCTGACGTCAGTCGTGCAATAATCTACGTGTTTTCACGTGGTAAAACTGGTAAATTTGATTGACATCTATCGTTAATTGCCACAACTTTCGTTTTCCTTCAATTCTAGAACATTCTCCACAACCGAACCAGGTTCAGTGATGATTCGAAACATTCTGAATAATTATAAGTATAACTCTAAAATCTGACTAATTGCACTCCTAGATTGTCTAAAGAAGCGCTTTTATCATGGTTCATATGACTGTAACATTGCAGTCGGTATGTGTTCAGAACAAACGAAGGTTGTAGCAATTTAAGACTAATTAAGTAGTTCGTTATATAGCAAAGTTTATTCAAATCTATTAGAACGATCGTTGTTTTCTATGATGGTTGTCCATACGTGTAGTTATTTGGAATGTTTTGAATCATTGCAAGAGTTCCGGTTAATATTACAATATGACATTAAGTAGTTCCTTATATAGCAAAGTTCATTCAGAGAGTATGATTGGTGATGTTTTTCAGTTAGTATTACAATCTGACATTGTGGTGGGGTTAATATTACAAGAGGAAAACCCCCTTGGTGGTTTCTGTACCCATGCATTTAATTAACATCATTACAAAGAGAAAAACCCCTTGGTGGTTTCACAACCCATGCGTTTAATTCACATCATTACAATGTCAGATTGTAATATTAAAACGGGAAAACATCACCAATCATACTCACTCCCACGAATATATCTTAACAATGTAAGCATTAAATGCAAATCTATAATTACCTTTCACCATGTGTAACATTGCAGTCGGTATGTGTTCAGTCATATGACACATGATAAAAGCGCTTCTTTAGACAATCTGGGATTCTATTTCTTAAAATCCGCTAGCAGAAGAAGCCAACATGTTTTGTCACATACATGCGTTTAATTCCCAACATCATTAGATGATCGTATTCGCTCGTACCGGTAGTTCTGGAAATTGAATGAAAAAGAAGGTTGCACCAATTTAAGAACAATTTCCTGAATTCGAATTAATTAAGAAGTAATTTCAAGACTGTTTTTCGGGCTTCCAATGCTCACACAGGGTGGTAAACAACATTTCCTTAGACAATCTGTAGGTTATTCGGAATGTTTCAAATGATCATAGAAAACATGTCGGGTTCTTCTGCTGGTGGGTTTAAAGATATAGAAAAGCAAAGATCGTGTTAAAAAATACAGGGCTAGTGGCTTTTGATATGATTGAACTAAAGCAGTTGGAATTTGGAATCAACGTCTCTTCAAAGACCCTGGTTCCGTAGCCTATTAGGAATTCGACTATGTTTCGTTTTATTACAGTTATAATAAAAACATCAATGTAGTCTATTAGATGGTGTTTGTGAGATTTGATTGCCTTGTGTAACATCTACTATTGTCATGTACATGCGTTTAATCCCCTACATCATTACAATGTGATAAACCCTTGAGGACGACAAAGATGTTTTTTGTGTTAGCATATGTAGATCTGGTTCTTAAATTGTCTTTGATCAAGATTACAATGTTTTTTCTTTCTAATGATATGGATTAAATGCATGTATGGACATATTTGTCAAAACATGCTCCGTACACATGCCGACTGCAAATGTTACTAGTTAATAATCTTAAAGTGCTACAACCTTCCTTTTCCTTCAATTTCCAGAACATTCTTCGTAATAGATCATTCCAGAACATTCCTCATTTCCTTAAACGCATGTATGTGAAAACAGTAGATGTCGTTATTTCGATGTGAAATCTGCTTCCTGAATCTGAATTGAAAGTTAACTTTGACATACCCTATTTTGTGAATATTAACTCCATTAAAAAAAACAGACACTTACACGGGCCGTATACACTTATACGGGCTGTATAACAGTTTCGTATACATAGTATACGACCAAGTAACTTATTTTCACATGGTGTATTGATACGACCCGTATAGAATAAAAAACTGACAGAACTTGTGCCTACGACCTTTGTCGGTTTTTAATATTCTATACGGGCCGTATAACTTTATACGGCCTGTATACACCATGTGAAAATAAGTTTTTACCATGTATTATTATTAATACCCTTTTAAAATAGGGTTTAATGTTTCGTAATTTTCGTGTGGCTCCATTTATAGAAGAATAAAAAAAACTCATCAATGTGTTTCTCATAAATCGAGTTTATGTTTGATTGTTTTGATTTGATTGTTCCAACAATTCGTAGTAGAATGATTGATGAAGTGTTAGATCTGAGTTTGGTACTTAGTGAACAAATATTGATAATTAGCAATAAAATTCACAAGTCAGAAGTCATCATCAACGATTGTTTTTCATTAATCTCAAAAGATTCAAATGTTTTACAAAATAATTAACTCTACAAACTCCCCCTCAACCGATCACTTAACAAATCAGTTAGTACAAGAGAAAAGGTGTTGTGTTTGATGAATAGGTCACTAACATGTGTGATCTATTTATACTAGTTACTAAAGTTCTGTTCAGTGATTGGCTGACGTCACCCTAATATTGCCATCTAACATTCCTAACAGAATAGATTCCACAGATGTTTGCAAACAATTGTGTAAATCCAAACATATGTTCTAACTAGTCAAAACACTGTTACAAGATAAATATTATTACACTAGGAAACCACTGTCTATGGTATCCTCTGTTGTAGTTATCCAAACATCTGTTTGGCCATACAGATGTCTGGTCTTCTTCATCAGACCTTTGACTTTATCAGTGCTTTGGTCTTCAACAATCTTTAGCTTTCAATAGATGTTGTTTCTTCATGAACAACATTTCCAAGACTTGAACAAATGTTTTCTTTGTTCTTGAACAGATGTTCTGAATAAGTGTTCAAGATTCACTATCTTTAGGGAGAGACTGGTTCAATCTTTTGTTTATTCTTGATCAGTGGATCATGTTTTGGCTTTTGAATATCATTTGTTCTTTTGTAGGTCCAACATGAAGGCCCCTTAAAGACACAATCACCACCGTGGAAGAAGAACCTATGAATAGTTCAGTTTTTTCTGTTTGCAATCTTGGAGAGATCTTTCCATACTTCGTCGCGAGATATGACTATAATCAAGTGATCGTTGTTTCCCGGTTGTGAAGTTGCTGAAATTAAATCCGTGAAGAGTTCTAATTGTGAGAGCAGCTGCGGAGTTTAAATCAAAGGGTTATGTGAGTCAGCCGCAGAAAATATCGATCTGAGTGAGTCAGATCAGGTCACACATCAATCACCTGCAAGAAGTGTGGTGTTTACCTAAACTATTAGAGATGTGTAGTGTGATACCGGTGAAAAAACAAGTTAGTGAAGTTGTGAGAGTTTGAACAATTTGGGAGGAATGGTAAGTTGTTGTTATGTTTCTTGCAATCGAAAAACAACAGGATATATGGGCTGCTTTGTTTGTTGTTTTTTTGTGATTGAAGAACGGTATCCCGTGTTTGTTGTTTGTTTATATGTGATTGTGCGTATAGGTTTATAACAAGATATCTAAAAACAACGACTTGGTCATTGGTTTCCTTGTGATCGGGGTATCAAGTTCAGCAGCTAGGGATTGTTTGTTTTTTTGTGATCAGTCTTTGTTTTCCAGCGATAACAATAATCAAGAAAAAAAAGGAGTGCAGTTTGACATTTGCTAAAATTGTGAAGGTGGCTTTGCTTTTTGTGACACATTAATCGAGGACAATTTAAAAGATTTGTTGATAGAAGAAACATGCAGTAGTTTATTTTCAAATAAAAATGGCTAATCCTAGAGGGAGATGGTACAAGTCTGTGAGTCAAATAACGTGAGGTTGCAATGACCAAAACAGACAAAACCAATTGTACTGTGTAGTCTATTATTATGGAGACTATGCTGGCCGCACATGGTTTGCGAGAGGCCATAGATCATGTGACCGGTGGAGCGATAGAAGTTAAAGTTTATGGCTAAAGCATTGATGTATCAATCTACTTCTAAAAACGTTCTTCTTCAAGTTACAAAATATCCATATCTGAAGACGTGTGGGAGGCGATGTGGCTTCGGTATTTGGGTGTTGATCGAGTTCAAAAGGTATGCTCGCAAACATTGAGGCGAAGTAAAGTTGATTTGAATGAAAGAAACTGAATCGATAAATGAATTTGTTGGTAAGTTAAGCAAAATGTAGTCAAATTACAAAATTCTTGGATGTGGTACACACAAGAAGGTTTTTAAACTCAATGTCAGATAAGTATCTGCTAATCATTGCTTCAGTTGAGCAACACTCGGAGTTTGAGTCGATGCAGTTTGAAAGAGGAGGTGGGACGTTTGAAAACTTATGAGGAGCGAGTGAAACCTAAAATGTCAACTGAAAATATTCATGGCCAGCTAATGTTCACTCATGATGATGGAAAAGGTAAAGTGAACAATGGTGGGTTTAGTAACTGCGATTGTTTCAAAATTTTGGCAAGAACAAAATCGGCGGAACATATGTGAGATGTGAGGGTCGAACCGGGTCAACCAGTACTCAACATAAACAAATTGTAGGTCATGGGCCAATAAAAGAAAAAGATAAATCGTGGCTCAAATGTTTCGGTGTGAAGAGTTGAGTCACTTTGCATGGGTATATCCAAAGCTAAATCTATACTATATAATAAAAGAAACCATTTTTGAGACACTTGTCATCGTATTAAGCCATGTCTTATAGATAATTATTATTTTAGTTTAATGTTTTTTAATTAATTATAGATAACTCTCCCGCTAATAATATTATTTATTTGAATTAATTATTACTTTTATATTTATCCAATTTACTTCAAATTCAAACTTAGTTATCTATACTCTATAATAAAAGAAAACCATTTTTTAGACACTTGTCATCGTATTAAGCCATGTCTTATGGATAATTATTATTTTAGTTTAATGTTTTCTAATTAATTATAGATAACTCTCCCGCTAATAATATATATTTATCCATTTACTTCAAATTCAAACTGTATCAAATAGATTTTACGAAACTTAAAATAAAATTATCTAATATTATTTATCATTTATACATTTATAGAGTTTTCAATAAAGGGTTAAATTTATTGAGACTTCGTTAACAAATTTTGCTACAACAGAATAATCTATTTATATCAATCTAAATCTAAATATATACTATACTACATAATAAAACATTAATGTGTAACACATGTCGTTCATTTTAGGCATTTATTTTATGATTTTCTCGCCTTACTTCCAAACTTATCTTATATTAATTATTAAATAATAAATGAATAATGAGCTAATATTAAATTTTATCCTACTTTAAATTTTGAATACCATTCTTCTATTTTCTTAATAAAATATTATCCTAAAGTTTAAATTGTTAAGTTAAGATATTTTTAAATAATTAAAAAAATTTATCAGGAAAATCAAACTTTGTATTAATATATTAAAAAATTTTATTACTAAAAAAATATTATATCTTTAATACATAATATATAAACCAATTATCAGAATTGATACCAACATTTTATCACTCAAATGGTTGATAAACGTGGTTTTACAAAGATATAATTTTTTTTATTATTTACTATACAAAATTACATTTATTCACCGGTGTAATACATGAGGTTTTTTAAGATATAAATTTTTATTGATTGATGTATAAAATTAGATTTATTCAATTTGTAAATAAACGGGTTTTTTTTAAGGATAAATATTTTATTATTATTTAGTATTAAAGATGTATTATTTTATTATTTGGTAAACAATATTACATTTATTTAACTCGTGTAATACTTATGGTTTTAAAGATATAACTTTTTTATTTGATATATAAAATTACAATTATTCAACCCCTACAATATGGCTCTTATAGATATAACTTTTTAATATAAAATTATATTTATTAACTCGTGCAATAAAACAGGTTTTTAAAGATAAATTGTTTTATTAGTTAGTATATAAAATTCATTTATTCAACCGTGTAATACACGGGGTTATAACCTAGTTAATATAATGAGAAATCCAACCTTATGTGATGTTAGATAAGAACCTTATAGTAGTGCTTATTTTTATTATGTAAGTTTCGTTTAAAAAGTAGGGGCGTAGTAATGTACAAGTAATCTAAGCATAGATGAATAACTCGCTAGTTTTTTTTTACATATAAGAATAACCTTCTATTTCAGTCCCTGGGGCCATTCTTGTCAATTAACCAAGGCTTAACATAAAAAACAAACCAAGTTAAACCGTTTTGATGAAAAGCGTTAAAAAATACAAACCTTAGGGTTGGATTTGTTATAGATTTTTGAACTAGACTAGTTAAAATGGACAAACCACGGGAACGAAAACGAATATTTACTCTTTATTCTAAATATCTATATAGTAAAAAGACAACTAGGGGGTAAGGAGAGGGTCCAATTGGGTAAAACATTAAAGTTAAGTTGTTAGTTTGATGTTGCTCTCATTAAAGTTAAGGATTTGAGCCTCGTGAAATAATTTAAATTGTTAAAAAAAATAACTAAGAAAATAATACGCCTTGTCTTTTTTTTTTTCTTCCATGTGATAGACTGATAACCACATCTTAATTTTTTATTATATTAAAATAACTTTATTACTTTTCCACTATTACTATTATTAATTTATTTATTTATTTTTATATATTTCTTTTTCAAACCGCTTGAATAAAAGTTGATTTTAATTGATTCAGTTTTCACTGTTTATTTTTTCTACATAGTGCTTATTTTTATCTACGTTTTGATGTAAGTTTTAATTAAAAACAGAGTTACGTGTGATAATATACAAGTCATTTAAGTATAGATGAACAAGTCAGTAATGTTTTCTTTTTGTTTACTTTTTAGGTTTTTTTACGTAGGTTTTGTTATCGTTTCAATTTACTTATTCTTTCTCTAAAGTTGATGGGTTAATACGTTGTTCTCTTTTTTATTCTGTTTAACAATTCTGCCGCAATGCGCAGATCTTGAAAACTAGTTATCATATAAATATTAAAATGATTTAATGATAAAACTTATATGTATGTAATGTAATATTTTAATACGTAGTAGCTATATAGATAAAAAATATAGAATAATAATAATAATAGTAAAAAAAAAGTACGTGGAAATCCCAATGGGGATCTTTTTAACAAATTTATGTGTATGGCCGATACCCACGGATAGGCCTGACAGTCGACAAGTAATTACCCGACAAATATCAGACTGAGTATTGTGCCGTATCTAAGACACAACTTTACAACCGAATATTGGACTGAGATTAATTACCAATACCTGGCTCTAATCAACCTGTGAAGCTAATTCCACATGTGTTTAAATATTCATTGGTGATCCTACGGTTTTTCGGAATATGTATGTTATGCATACCACCAAAATTTGAATGATCACAAACATTTTCCAACATGGATATTATACAAGTAACCGGTGACAAATAAACCAAAGGTGACACATAGTGGATTTGATTTGTTAATCTTATTTTCCATTTATTAAATGTCAGGACTTTTTATTTTTTGTACACAACACACTATCTATATATTAAGTTGGGTGGTTAACTTTTTTCCCTTGATCCAAATGTTAATGTTCGAACATCACCTAGAACATTTTTCTGTTTCTTCTCTTTTGTATCGGGTTTTTCTTTAATAGAAGCCCAACGGAAACACAGTCCCAAATCCCATCAGGTAAAAACGAACTTTGACGGCCCAAACCTCATAAAAATCTGGACCAGAAAATATAAATAATCCCAGTAAAAAAAATTGGGGTTCTGGATCATTGAATGACCAGTGGATCTAAAAGATTCAATTGTATTCAAGTTCTTTTAATTACGGAATCAAATTACAGATCAGTTTAGTTGTTCAGGTGGTTTTACTTTTACATGGGTGGGGATTCTTATACATTCACTTTGATTACCATTAGTAACTGTTCTTTAGCATGTGTCAACGCATTGCTCACTTGTTCATCTTCTGGTGCTTCTCTTGTTAAAGCCTCATAATCATCTATGGATGCTTGCCATTTTCCCAACTGTTTTGTACACAATAAAAACATAAACAAAAAGTTACTACTGCAAGTGAAATACATCCGAAGAGAAACTGATCGTCGACATTACAAATAACTATTAATCGAATGATTGGTTATTTTAGAGCGACGTCAAATAATAAGTAATCGATGGCGACAATGACAAGTGACTTGTATATTTAGTTAGTAGAGAAACTATTCAGTGGTTATTTCTAATTTAAATGTTCACCTTAGCATTGCAGTCTGCTCGTCGTAGTCTTGCTTTGCTATAAGAGGGACGGATATTCAAGGCCACGGTGCAGTCCTCGATGGCTTTCTCAAACTGCCCAAGCTTGCTTCGACAAGCAGCGCGGTTGCAAAACAACAAAGAGTTGAAAGGGTCATGGTCAAGTCCCTCTCCATACGCAATGCATGCCTCGGAGTATTTGGCAGCCTTGAACAACTCATTTCCCTTGGATCTAGCACCTATCACCGCCCTTATTTTACGCACCATTATATTTACATCTTTGTTGTTTGAGTCCGTTCTTGCTGCCATTTGAATCGTCTCCATTGCATCATCCATCCTATCGATTTAAGTATGTAATTAAGCAAGAAAAAAACTTATAACAAATAAACAAACAAACGTGCACAATAAGGTTCCACTCAACGCAAGCTATTGGTAGGGTCTAGCCTCTGGGGATGGGGATGCTGAGATGAAGGCAAACCTTTCCACCATCCCAGCAGTGGCGGATCTGGAAATTATTTTCTGGGGGTGCGAACGAGGGGTATAACCAAACTTGCAAGGGGTGCGATCGGGATTTTTGCCTACAAAATACACTAATTTTTTTTCAAAGGGTGCGCCCGCCCACCCAACACATTACCTAGGCCCGCCCCTGATCGTAGGAGACAGAGACATTTGCACCCACTGAGATCCCGGCAATAACAAAACTTATATGTTTCAACAAACATCAAAAATCAAAGAAGCATATGCTTTAGATGAAAATCAAGTATACCAGTCATATAAGGGACACGTTACTCTTGCGTATTACAGAAATGATGTACCTGCCCGCTGCCATATCAACTTGAGCCTGTATAAGAAGCATATTAGCGTGGATGATCGGACCATAAAACTTGGTGCAGTCATCTATTTCAAACTTTGGTGCATTGCTTAATACTTGGTCTGCTTCGTGATGCCTACGCAACTTCAACCACCCCTCAGCTTTCAAGGTATATGTCTATATATATTGTCAATATATAAACAGGCCCAATGTTAAAACTTGAAGCTCATCTTCTTACAACCAACAAACAAACTAATCAAATAATGTTGTTGATCAATATATTTTTTACCTGTAGTGCATAATCTGCACCAGCTGATATGGCTAGACTGGTCTCTTTTAACAATGTGTTCCAGTCTCTTTGCTTCTTTGCCTCATTGCACCTGCTAAGATGCACCTGAACCTTTTGCGCTTTTGTGATCAGGTTAGGTTCTGCTTCTGACCCGGCCTGTTTGTAATGACGCATTGTTTTGTCCGCGTCTCCTAATCTACAAATAAAAAATATTTCACTTTGAAGTCTCGAGTCTTAACTAAATTTTTCATTTCCTTATATGTAGATATATCATAAGGAATTTGTTATGGCATATTTTTATCATGTAAGTTTATTATGTGAATACTATGATCAAATGATTTTCAGCATACTGACCTGAGATATAATGTGGCTAAACGGTTGTGAGCCCGTTGATAGAATGGTTCTATTCTGATTGCTTCTCTGGCTTCAAATACCGCTTCTAAAAGCCTCCCCAAACTAGTTAATGCCGCACTTTTGTTACTTCTGTATGATGCCTTCTCGGGATCAATGGAAATCGCAGCATCATAGAGTGCCAAAGCCTCAGCAAATCTCCCATTTTTATAATCTTCGTTACCCAAGATCTTCAACCGCTCTGGATCCATTCGTGTAGAAAGAGCTCTACAGTAAGAAGTTGGATTTACCGGTTTCCTAGACACTTTACTTGCTTTGCTACATATGTTCCCCATTCCATTTGGCAAGACTTCATTGTCTTTTTTTGGATGTAAATTACCAAGATTTCCATACACCTTCATGTTACCAGCATAATTTAACCGCTGATTATCATTAATTATGGCTTCAAGTTCTCCTGATATCCCAGTTGACCCTTTGACTTTGAGGACCTTGTTTTTTCCACCATTGGTTTGAAACTGTTGTTGATCACTTTGTCTAACTTGTTGTTGTTGAGGCTGAACATACAATGGTGGTGTGTCTTTCTTTTTTTGATTTTGTGAAGGCCTAGCATTAACTTGTTCCGTGCTTGACGAGTAATCAAACGATGCGCCATATGAGCCTTTTCGTCTACTTGAATCAGACTTCTGGTTGCTTGTAGTTTTAACGAAGTCGGCCTCATCAATGACCACGGGTAGGGAACCTGTGGACGCTGATCGTCTTGACCTTCGGCCAAAAACAGCGTTAAATACGCCACACCCGTACTTGTTTGTTAAATCGGACATAACTGTTTCATGAGGGTTTTATGAGTCAAGAATGTAGGTTTTATATTGGGATTTTGCATGACAAAGTCTTGGTGGTTAAGAATGTTTCAATATGTATATTTGTGTAATAATGAACACAGACAGGCAAGATTCATGACTTGTTCAACAAGAACCTAAGACTTTATTATGCATAACCAAATAGAAAGATTTACTGTGAAATGAAATTAGTGGATGCATTCATAGTATGTCGTTTACTCGCCCCGCTTGCGGTATGCGCATATAATGTATATATATGTGGGCGCTCAAGGGGCAAAAGTGAAAGTGCACTAATTTTAACGTTAATTTACTAATTTCGTGAAAATAATGTTAAAAGAGGGGGATGGTTGATAATGCATCATGTGGTGACGTTGATAGCCAAAAGACAAGGGGGTACATGCACTAGTCGGCCATTTGTGTCAATTGTGAGTGTTATGTGCCTTATGTCCAAGACTTGATGCAAAACTACTATCGAGCCGGGGGTCTCACTGGAAGCAGCCTCTCTATTTGTACGGGGTAGAGGTAAGGTTGTCTACATCTTACCCTCCTCAGACCCTACCTTAGCTTTGTATTGGTGGGATTTACCTAGTATGATGATGATGATTCATAGTATGTCGTTTGGTTTATGGATTTCAATAGAATTGTAAAATGCAATGTTGAGTGCTAAAAATTGATTAAAGAATACTATTTACTTCAATAATTTTTAATCGTAATCTAACATACTCCTAAATATTTTGCCCTTAGGATTCAAACCATCTAACACTCGATGAAGTAGAGATACCTTGCCACCAAACCATGTCCTTTGTGGACACTCTTTGCTTCAAATTAACTAACATTATTGCAATTATTATTATTATTATTATTATTATTATTATTATTATTATTATTATTTGTTAATAAGGAGCGTGAATAGTAACTTTATTTTTATAATAATGTACAGGTTTTTATTGTTTTTATTTAACATATTATAATAGTTTATAATTATTTATAATAATATTTTTAATTTTTCCTTTTTTAAACCATATATTTCCTTTACTATTTAAAAAAAATTTCTTTTTAGAACATATATTAATTTATCAATTAATTTGATACTTCTTTAATAATTTACGTATATAACTTTTTTCTAAAAACTTAAGTACGTAGTTGTGCTTTCCGGTATATGTTTTGCTAAAAACTAAGTTGTACTCAAAATAAAGTATTTATATGATATCATAAAATGGTACAATCATAAACTAAACCGTTCTAATGGTTTGGCTTTCTAAACCACATGCTTTATTTACAAATCACGTTTGTTCTACATTATCGTTTGCTCGGTTTCACCGCAACGCATGACATCAAAAAAACTAGTTATTATTATTATTATAATTATTATTATTATTATGTTAGAATATAGTTTTGTTAGTGTAGACCATGTCGTGTGGTGTGGAAAGGGGGCAAGAAAATAGATTAGGAAATAAGAGATGATTCCTTGATATTTGGTAATTTTATTGTTTTAAAAAATGACGAACAGGGCCTCACGTTGATACATATTTAAATTCAGTGAACAACCCACGTCTGATATCCAACCTGGATTATCATATCTTCCCCTCAAGCCTTTTTGGTATTGCTTTCAATTCTTATTCACGGTTTTTGCTAGGTGGTTTTTAAATTCACGGTTTTTGCTAGGTGGTTTTTAAATTGTTTCTTTAATAAAAAAATCCTATTAACTTTTCTATTTACAACTTTAGTCGTCATATTTTGTTTAAAAACACATTTTTGAATTCGTAAATCCACAGAGATAAAATAATTGTATGTTGTTTTACATTGTAACACACACTATCTATAAAAATTACGATGACATCCGGTTTTTTATATCTCTGAACAGTCAACCAATACCGAATAGGTAAACATGTCCGATTATAGAAAAATAAATAAATAAAAGACGTTGCGTCTAAGCCTATACGCATCACATGTTAATTTTTAGGGATAGTTTGTGTTGTTTTGTGTAAGTTTTTCTTATATACGCCGCATATAAGTCGTTACGCAGCCTATAGAAAGGTTTTTTCTTAAAAATAAGTTTGAGTTCGGGAGCCAATGTTTCCGGCAATCAGATTTTCGGTAAACAACCAAAAATTTCGTTTGAAAGTGTTTTATCAACATTTTGTTAAAATTTCATCTTATAAAAACATAATCTTTTAATATTTACCGTTTTAACTACCCTAAGTTAGTCGTCACATATATAAAGTATTAACAACATTTATTAGAATTTTATTTTATAAAAACATAACCTTTCAACATTTACCGTTTTAACTATTCTAACTTATTCGTCACATAGGTAACTTTTAACGATATAATATAATACAACTGTGAACAAACATCACGTGACCCATTAAAATACTAAGCACTATAAACAAACATCACACATATATAACAACCAAAACTGTACATACACAACAATAGTTTTGTACATACATAAAAAAATAAAAAAATATAAGATAAGATGCAACTGGATATAAAATACAAAAAATAAAAAGATGTGCTCCTGTCTATGCCCGCCGACGGATCCTGATCATAGTTGTTAATGACGAATAGCGATAAGGTACTTATATGCTACATAGCGAATCACGATAAGGCTATTTTATAAATAGCGAGTGGCTATATTATAAATAGCGATACTGGAAAAAAAATTATATGTATATTATATCAAAATATATTGGTGATATATGTTATTTACATGTATATTTAACAAAAACCTAAAATCCAGCTATTTCATAGCTACATTTAATTTCTATTTATATTAAAAAATATAAAAAATAAAGTGTTGTTATTCTCTAATAGCCACACTGTACCTATACGTTATGTAGCGAACTATAGTGATCGTTACTATCCCTATTGACAACTATGATCTGATCTCCCTGTGGATCATGATCTGCATGCGGATCTTGATCTATCGGTTGATGCGGATATTGTCTAGCTAGTGGGAGCAAACATGGATCTAGACCCTCACGCACATGGCGATCCTACAACTCCTCAACCACCCACCCCAGCAGGTCCTCAAGCCACTCGATACGACGAGTCTATGAAGGATCGTCGGCATGTGTTGTGCCAGTATCTCGAAGAGCGTGTCGTGGAAACTAAGGCGGCCCGGGTGTTGGTGGCGACTTTGGGTGTGGTGAAATATCATGATTGGGTGGCGGTTGTGGCGTCGGCATAACCGCAGGCACTAGAAGCATGATGGGGAATTGCTTTATCCATGATTGTGGCTCAAAGAGGTGGTGGTCCCTTGTGCGGAACCGTGTGTCGATTTTGGGGAACTTTTTTACGATGCACATCACCTAGATCGTTTGTATATCTTACCTTGATGGCTCTGTCGGCGCCGATAACCGGTCGTCACCGTCTGGGAAAAGTGCTAGGGAACAACAAGACGTAAGCTCGCCGTATACAACCCCCCTCCTGGCGATGAAATGCAGAGGTAAAGTATTGTGCCAACAATAAGCCAAAGAGCACAACCTCTTGTATAGCATACAATATAAGAAAAAGAGGTCACCGCTCGTACCCCACTCCCGGCTCTTCTCTCGATGAGTCGATAGAAGTGGTGATTAATCGATGTAGGTACCCGTAGAAAGGGTCAACAATAGTCGTAACCCTCCCTTTGGACAATGTGCCGTCATAAGGATCGTCGGCAATCACAGCCCAAAACCCGAGGAGTGTGACTTTATCAGCCATTGTACGTCCATTGGTATATAGTGGTATAACGATCTCTAGCTTGGTGTATAAGCCGAGGAGCGTGGCTTTATCATTGTTGAACGTAACTAAATGAATGTCATACCTCGTTAGTTTCATATGAATTACTCCAGTCAGGGAGTTACTCATCATGGTTTGGTGGTATGTACAGAGGTTTACCCTCGTATCCTCTACCATCTGGATAACGTTGTTGCTCGTAAAAAGATTGGCACTCGTATATGTAATCCAGATAGCCTTGTTGTGCCAGATAGATGGTTCATCAACATGGGAGGCTTGTTCAAATCTGGCAAGAATATGTTTTGATGAGAATGAACGCCATACACATCCTCCTCTGCCTCGTTAAAATATTGAACACAAACTCCTCCTAAACAACGGTATGATAAGTATTTGATTATCAAAACAACAAATAAGTTAATAAATGTTATCAGTAGGTTTCAGGCACCGTGACTCGTTAGAATATTGCTCAAAAAATAGTTAGGATCCCAATATGATATCACTGACGACGAATAGTTTGAGAATCTAGGAGAAATAAATCCACGAATGGTTGAAGATGAATCTTCTACGGGCCTCTATTTGTAATGTGCAAGTTGAAACCTATATGACGTGTATAGACCTGTACACATTGCATAACTTTTACTTTTGATTCACGTCCTTTGAAAACATCATATCGCAGTCAAACAGTCTTATATACGCCACGTATAGGCCTATACAAGGTGTATATAAAACTGATTTTACTATGACATAATGTCGTCTCACGTAGGAACAACATAAAGCTATACGACACTGACGTGTGTCGAGCGTGTGTATAATTTTTAGTATATTTTAAGCATTTCTCCTCTTTTATCAAGATTTAAATTTATAAAACATGATATAAAACAATCACTCTCTACAACACGCTAGGGCAAGTGCACCCATCATTAGCGTAGTATAGTGATGGTAAATACCGAGGTCATCCAAGGACACAAGAGCTTTTAATATCGAAATATTTTCAATGTCTAATCTAACCAAATTTTAGGAAAAAGATGTTTAGTAATTAAAAATAAGAAAGAAACTAAAATATTAAAAAGAAACAATAGACAAGAGAGAATCACTTGGTTCCGACTCTTCTTTTACGTATCCTTTGATGATTTTCGTACTTTGGGTTTTTTAAGAGGTTATCTTAGTTATAGTGGCATGTCCCTCTTTTGAAGGCAATGCTACCCTCGGCCATATTGGTGTGAGTACGTAGGGATACAGTCCCATAAGGCCGTGTAGGTCCGTTATACGGATCGTTTGGGTCCTAATTTGCAAACCTAAGGTAAACGTGTGGAATCCGTTTGCATAGGCGACATTGGATACAAGTTTTTTTACTGTTTCATTAATGTTCCAACGTTACAGATCCTGGAAACACTTGGACAGAGCTTCACCGACAAAATCTCTGAATCTTACAAATAAGAGCTCAACACACATATTTATAGTGTGACAAGTTCGCTCCAAAGGTGCCATGGTCAAGTTCGGGCGAACTTGTCCTTCACAGGACAAGTTCCAAGTTCGGGCGAACTTGATCATTCATCTTACAAGTTCGGGCGAACTTATCTTATATCATACATAAAGTTAACTTTTCGCTCTCAAACACAGCCTCTACGTAATACGATGACGTAGGCAACAGACATATGCATCAACAGACTCCCCCTTAGATGTTGCCGTAATCATCATTCTTCAATTGAATTCCTGAGTCTTTAATATTTTCTTGATCTTTATTTCTTGAATAATTTTAACTTCCTTGATCTTCATATCATCTACAATCCTTTTCTTTTTTCTTCTCAAGCTTGTCTTGATAAAACTTTAATCATCATGCTCCCCCTTGCTTTGAGCTTTCTGGTATTTTCAATTAACGTTTTTATCCAGCTCCCCTTTAAACACTATTTTTTGTTTCAAAGTTCCTCAAACATTCAAATAAAATATTTCAGATTCAAACTTTGAAATTTCTAAACACAACCATTTCAAATTTTAATCTTCTCATCAGTTTTAAATCCTCCCAGTTAATCAAGTCAAAATTGATGACCTTGACAATCTGATTTATGTATCAAGTTCAACTTAATGATCTTGATTAAACATTTTGATACTAAACTGACGTATTTATTCAAATGTAAGTTTCAACTTAATGAACTTTTAAACTTTTCAGATCAATTTGAAATTTTCAAATTTTTGATCAGCAGCTTTAGATTTTGAAAATCAGCATTTCATCATCAGTGATCAATACTAAAAGATAATATAATCCTTTTGTTTTTATGTAATGAATATCAAACTCTATGTATGTACAAACATATTTTTGTTGAGTTTGTGTTAAAGAATCATATCAGTTTTTGAGACATATCACTAGTACCATTGACCTTTTGAGACTTTAAGTTTTAAATAAATTTACCTAGATTGTTGATATGTTTGTCCTCTTAAACTTCAACACATTTCTCAATTGTTCCAAGATACGTTATGTAGAATTAAGAAACTTGACTTAACTATGGTTCCCATCTCAGAATATACTCCCGCATCAAGATTCCCTAGATTTCATCTTACAGGTGAGTATAGCGTAATTGATATCTGTATCTGGGTTGTGTGAGGCCTTGAGAGCCCAGGTTAATACCACCATATCGACAAAGAGATGAAGGCTCGACTTTAAGGTATTGTTCCAATAATGGAATCTTTTGACTGCAATTGATTTGATCTTTCGATTCTTTCAATTTTACTGCAGTTTAGGATTTTTAGCAAAAGCATTATAGAAGTTCTAGACCATTGCTTCTACAAAATTAGAAGAACTTGTATAATACCCCAGATATCAATCATCTATAAAGACCTCGTATCTCAGAATCAGGCAATCTCTCAAACGAAATTTCGGAGTACTAAGTCCATATATCCGAGAGATGTTAATCGACAAGTTTAAGCAGTTGTAAAATTTAGTTTATATCCCGAAAACAATTTACTGAACGTGTAAAGCCTATCGACACATCCACGGTAAGACTTGTTTATACTTTTTAAACTTTACAAATCCTTAGCATACTGTGATAGTCCACTGATGTACTATCATTTCTATTAGACACAAAAACTCTTTTTGTCTTTTTCAATGTTTTTGTACTTTTAGCATTTAATATGTTTTTGGATTTTCTAAAAAAAATTTCTCCCCTAAAATTCAAAAACATATTTTTGGATTTTTTTGATTTACGGAAAAACATTGACCAACCGATGATAATCACTTCAATTCTCCATCCATTACTGCTTCACAAATTTCTTTTAAATCATCTCCCCCTCATGATGACAAAAACCTTGACACCTTTGTGTTTATAGAACATTTATATCCATGAGTTTTGTCTGTTTAACAGTGAGGGTTCTGTGTTAGTTTTCAAATTTTCTTCAAAAATTTGTAAAACTTTTAAGTAAACATTATTGAAACATGTTTTTCGAAAAATTTTCTTCAAAAATTATAAAAAATTGTAAAGTAAACGTTATTTGAGATTCAAATTTAGTAAAAACGGCATTTATATAAAACTTGTTAACCCGACCCTTCGTCATCAAAGTGTGCCACGGAACTCCATTCTCAGTAATTTGCTTTCTCTCAGAAGTTCTTGCACAAAAATTCAAACAATTAATTGAATAGTGACACCCAAGCCTTTGCAGTCTTAGGTGTTATTTCTTCAACCTTAACTTTGACTTTCTTTTCACAATCAGGTTTATTTAGAACTTTCTCAAGTTTTGAAAAATTTTACCAACCATGTTTGATTTTTCGTTAAAGCTTTCTTGAAATAGAATGTAGAAACTATTTGTTCATTACTATTCGAGGATTCACCAGTTTCAAAATTTGAAAACTTAGTAATAACTGGTTTCACCTTGTTTGTAGTTTATGTACCTTGTTTCCAAACCTGAGTGGTATTTTCAAATCTTCAGAATTTCTTATCAGTATGAACATGTTTAGGTTTAATTTGTAGACATTTTTTAGCAATGTGTCCAGTTACCCCACAAATATGACACACCCTGTTATCATATCGTTTTCTATCAAACCATAGACTCAAATCATAACACTCATTTGACGTGTGGTAGCGATATTTCCTGCTTCGTCTGTAACTTTGATTTGACGTTGAAGCACTGTGGTCCGACCTGCACCACTTATTTACAAATTTTTGTAAGTTTTGATTTTCAAATTGTTTTGAATTTTTATAATGATTGGATGATCGTACTGATGAGCTTTTATTTTTCTTTTGAAAATTTTTAGAATTTTTAGATCTTTGTTTTTTCCTTTGTTTTTCGTTCTCCATTCTGCTTAAAAGGTTTTTGCGTTGAGCATTCACCTTTTTCAGTAGATTGTAGACCAGTTTTTTGAAAATTTTCTTTTAGTTTTAAAAATATTTCATTTTTATCCTTTTTAGCTCTTTCATCATCGGTATTATCATCAAAATCCTTAATTATGACATTGTCATAATTTGCCACATTGTCACTTATTGGAATTTTCTTTTTATTAACATTGACCGGTTTTAGACATATATGATCTAACTTTAATGAGGAAGTCACAAAACCTTTCAATAACTTTTCTGAATTAAAAGCTTTATTTTTAACAGTTTCAACTTCTTTTTCAAATTGATCAATTTTCTCAATACGAGAATTTATTATTTTTTGATTCTCTATTTTTAATTTTTCAAAAACAATTTTTTCATTTTTAAACATTTTTATTTCATTTTGAAAATCTACTACCATTTGTAATTTTTCATTTTCTAAAATTTTTATTTTGTTTTCAAAATTCTTTTCATTTTCTTTTAATTTTTTATTTTCTAATGTCAAACTCTCAATCTCACTCAAGAATTTGGCATTATCTGCCCGATAGATATCTACATCATAAACTGGGCAGACTGGTTTAGAACTTGAAAATCCATTTGTAGATGTACTTGAAAATTGAGCTTCACAGTTTTTAACCACTACTTTTCTCTTCTTTCTTCAACTGATCATTTGAACTTTGCGTTTCCAAATCATTTCGTTGATCACTGACAAGATTAGACTTCTTTAGTAATTCCACTTTATATCCCTCTAATTTGTCAATGAAGGTAGAAAGCTTGAAAAATTCCCAGCTCGTACTTTTCTTTAACCACTATTAAGTACGTTGTCCATTCACCCTTCGGAAGAGCATTAGCCAATTTGTCTATATACTCTGCTTCTGTCTTATCAAGACCATGCCTTCTCATCTGCACTTTCAAATGACAAAAATGCTCTATCATTTGTTTCATTGACTCGCCTTTCAGCATTGTGAAGATATCAAACTCTTTCATGATTAGAAGTTTCTTGCTCTTAATCATCTCAACACTATCCAAATATTTAGCACGTAGTGCATTCCACAACTTCTGTGTTGTATCACATTCTGGTAGTAAAATCAAGATATCTTCATTTATCGATTGTTGCAACAAGCTGACCATCTTCTTCTCATGAACATTCTGGTAGAAGAAATTTGCTCGTTTCCAGTTCTCGAATTTTTCTTTCCAGCTTTCATACTCGTCCATACTCATCAACTTTGGCGGCTTCACGAACGCCATTTCGTTTTCCAAATTTATCCGTCGTTCAGAAACACTTGAACAATGATTAGCAAATAGACAATTTTAGTAAAATTTGACTTTTTATTCGACAAAATTAACGTATCGGTTTTTCTAAAAACGTTTAAAATTTTTTCGAAAACTATCATTACCAGATTAGAGCTTTAAACTCGTCTCGTCGATACGAATCTAACGATATATAATGTCCGAGACGTTTTTCTGAATTTTCATGCCTTTTTTTTAGAAAACCCTTTTACAAGTTCGGGCGAACTTGTAACAGCTACTAAACAAGTTCGGACGAACTTGTATGGAATTTCAAGAGATTTAACAAGTTCGGGCAAACTTGTAATAAACTTTCAACAAAGTTTGATCAAGTTCGGGCGAACTTGATGAAACTTGAAGAAATGTTAAGCAAGTTCGAGCGAACTTGTGTAAAATCACTAAAAAATTAATCAAGTTCGGGCGAACTTGATGAAAAATCACTCAAAAAGTGAATTTTTCAGTCAAGTTCGAGCGAACTTGATGATAAGTTCGAGCGAAAATGTGTTTTCAAACATGGTTTTTTCAAATTTTCGACATGAATTCGTTTGTTTTCAGCTCTGATCTTTTCAAGGGTTTTACTATTATTGATTTTAAGTATTATACTTGAAAATCAGTCCATTTTGTCCGTGAAATGTCCAAGAAAAGTTTAAAAAGAAAGAAATGAGTAGAAGATGTGAAGTTCTATGTCCAATGTCTTCAAAATTTTAAATCCTGCTCTGATACCAATTGTAGGTCCTATGCTCTGATACCACTTGTTAGATCGCTCCATGTTTAGCATAGGAACCTAAATTGGTATCTAACGTTCGTATAGGCGGAAACTATATGACGTGTTAATCGAATATGCAAAGATTTACTGTTTAATAGTTGTTTATTGATCATAAATGTCAAATACATGTCAAATCTAGATCGGGCAAAGCTTCGTTGTCCAAGTTACAAAGTTGCAGAAGTTACAAATGAAAATCACAAGTCACCTATTTATATTGTGACAAGTTCGCTGGGTGTTACACAAGATCGGGCGAACTTGTATAGAACAAGTTCGGCCGAACTTGTTCTCAGATATCATTCCGGGCGAACTTGATCATACTATTTACATAAATACGACATTTCTAGCATAATCTAGCCTAAACTAAACATACTCGATCCAAGACTAAAACATAGATATTATGTACTAACACAAATATTGAAAGATAATTAAGTAAGTTATTAATGCTAAATGTGGCATGTCCCTCTTTTGGAGGCAACGCTACCCTCGGTCATATTGGTCTGAGTCAACAGGGATACAGTCCCGCATGGTGTAAGACCCGGTTACGTTTTAATCAAAAAGACGCAGCGGAAATGCGTAACATAAAATTTCTTTTACTAAAAACATCCCAACATGGTTAAGGTCCTTTCTATGATAAGTCTTTAACTATAATTACACTTTTCGTTTCATTAAATACAATAAACATATCATACGTTTAATAATCGCAAGTCCACACATCCCCATACAATCCGTGTATGACTCGATCTTCAACCGCTTACTCTCCTTGATGAAAATCGATGATTTTGTACAACCTGCATTCACCACGTACATTCACATTATTAATACTTGAACCATTTACGATCTAAGTATATAACTAAAAGATCACGTCGTGTTTTATCCTCTTGTAGATTCCATTTAGATATCTTTCTGAATTCGAGCATTTCTTTCCAAAGTCTATCCTTGAGGAGTATACGCTAATATACCTGCACTTCATTTCATTCTAAAACAATTCGGTTAGCATATAATTCCTTATATATTAACACCCTGAACTTCTTCGTACAAGTCTCATGCTTTGGAAACGTATAAATTAATAACACATGTACATACCATCGAATCCAACTCATTCGTGTACAAAAGGCCTCCTACGAACTTAATACTTCTCTACCAATCTCTTACAAAATCCTACATGCTTATTTAACCATTAAGTACATCATAAACACAACATCATGTTTATATAATAAGAATTTTATTTATAAGACTTAGCCAAATCGTATCAGACCATATTTACATAATCTAATATACACATCACGTCTTCGTACACGTTCCATAGGCTTTCCGTTCTTACCCAAACCCTATAGAAACTTTAGGTTAGGCTTGGGGTACCTTTGGGGAATCCAAAAGGGCTTGGAATCAAGTAAAAGTGCGAAAAATGCGAAAAACAAGTTTCCGGCGTCGATCCCGCGTAGGCAGCAACTTAGTGCGTCGGCAGCAAAAGGAGGGTACGTCACCGACGACCCCAGTGCGTCGCCGCGCCCCTCCGTTTTGCCGTTTTTCTACATGTTGTTTTCATCGTTCTTACGCACTAAAACTCGCATAACTTTTGAACAGTTTATCCGTTTAACCCCACGTTTCTTCCTACGTGATCGTAAATTGGTCCTCTATCATATGGACTCAACATCTAACATCCGGATTGAGGACATTCTTGACTTATACATTTTTGGCTTAATATTCATTTATGAATTATTCGACCCGTTTACGCTTTTATCAAACAACTCAATTGTTTGAACTTAAAGCTCACATGAACATTATAAGTATAAAAGTTGTATATCTTTAGGAGTTTATACTTAGGAATTTAAGCACCCGATACTTGATATGCATTAGCCTCATCCATTCCATTTACGTAATCGAACTTTATTAGTGCAATTTCATACTCTAATTGTTTATACATCTAGTCCTACCTTACAACCGAGTCTTTTGGCTACTACTCACGTGTCCATATCTCGGTTAGCATACTTTTATGCAATCATACCCATTACTCATTATAATACTAAGGTCATTACTTAGACTATTCCTCCGGTATGGAAATAAAACATCATTTTGACCCATTCGTTCTATTAGTGAAAATCATTGATTTCATACAACTAACCCTCTTTGGTTTCAATTATCATACATAAATAACTAGTATATATCTTTACTTAAACAATCACGAAGTGATTTCGGAAATCACTTACCTTAAGCGTTCGTGTTCATGCTTGCTTCCTCGCCTCCTCTTGACCCGTTAGCCTTCCGTTCTTGAGTTCATGCTAGTGTGATCCCTATCCTTTCATGCCATCACAATCACATTATGGTTAGCACACATGCTCATTCATACTAACATCCATTCCTTTCCATTCATACATTACTTGACTTTCAAAAAGTCTACTATATTTCTTACACACTTTCAACTTATGAACATGTATCCATCTTAATATGGTAGACCATAGTATTAACATTATGCGCATTTCATAATCGCATTGTATGACATAAACAACTACATGATTACCTAATTATATACACATACACATATGCATACATAATCCATTCCATCCACACTAGTGTTTTCATATCTTCACAACTAACAACTTAACACATACTTAGCTAACCCAACATCATTTTAACATAACCTTTGCATGAACTATGTTTAAAACACACTTCTCATGTTAGTTTACTATCAAATACATTATCATTACATTCTATATATAATTACATATATCTTGCATACAACTTCACATATCATTGCCATTTAGACATTTCATCAAACACTTGGTGTGCGTACTACTTTCTAAGCACAATGTACCACAAATTTATGCATAGTCTTCCAAGCTCATACATGATTCAAAATCTTCTTACTAATCAACAAGTATCATTCACACATAGACATCAAACATATTAACACCACATTTCTTTCATTCATCTAACAATAATTCATTATACACAACATATTATACCAACATTGAACAAGAATTGAACATGGATGATAATCTAAGTCATCATCCTTACCATAACAAATGGGTTTCACCTCAAAACATCAAATTGATCCAAATCATACATAATCCATGTTCTATATATGATGATTATAACACGTATTCGTACTCAATTTCATACCAATTTCGTGGATTAAACATAACCCACTTCATACAAGATCACCAACCTAAGTTTTATGACATACCTCATGATCCCCTCGCGTTGGTGATCATTAATTCATGTTCATGCATGAATTTGAGCTTCGATTCACCCTTCAGTTTGATGATTTTGTTTGAGTTAGGGTTCTAGCTTCCTTGGGAAGCTCCTGGTCGTTCTAGAGCACACACGAAGTGTGTGTTAAATTTTCATTTAATAACTCAACTTTCATCCTATCCCACTTTGGCCCCTAGTGTTTGCCACTAAAACATAATTGGCACAAATTTCCTCCTTTAATAGTTTTCACCATACACTTAACTAGGTTAAATAGCCTAGTTATTTATTTCATGATGTATCATAAAAGAACATATAGTGAATATGAACATTCGTGTTTTGGGGCGTTACACATGGCCGGTTTCAAGTTTTAATAGTAGTTTATTTATAAGGGATTCAAGTCGTTCTTACTTCCCCTGATTTGATGCTATCTGCCTCAGGAAGTCCTAATAAGCTTGAATCAAGTCCTCGCATGATCTATACACAAAATGAGGCAAGAACTTTACCCAAACCACCTTTCTAACCCCCGTCTAGGCAATTGATGCGCTTTATTTAGACCGTAAAGACACGAATGAGTGAATCAAAAAACATGAAAAGATGGTAGAATAAAGTTCACTTTCAATATAAAAAAGTCATTATTACGTACCCAAATAAAAAGTTAACCAAAGCTTGGAAATCAAAAGTAATACATAAAACATTTGTCTTCACCAAGTGATATAAGAGATTAGCCAAGCATGGCCTTTATTTGACAAAACCTCTTATGATCAATCTTGGATCCCGAGACTACTACACACACTCTAAAGATGGATGATGGAGGAATGTGGTGGATGATAGTATGGCCTTTGTTTGACAAAAACTCTTACCATCAAACCGCCCCATTGACCCTATAACCACATATATCTTGTTTCTTCTCCCTTTCTCTCTTTAACTTTTCAGCATCCATCAATGCCGCAACTGTCGGCCCACACCCACTTATAACACAGCAAAACCCTTTGGATATATGAAAGCCTACAGTGATGGTCGTTTTGGTCAGACGAAACCGAGAGTCAACTCCTCCAACCACCGCTAATCTGTAGGGAATCCACATGTCCGTTTTAACTTAAATTCTTTTATAAAATGTGATTTTATAATCAATGATAATAACATTTATTATTAGTTAGATGCAAAACGTGTATAAACACATAAACGGATAAACAATATTCCCAACAATGATCCAACTACGAGTTATTCAGACAATTATATAAAACAACCATAGGGGGTTTAGAGATATACCTTTGACGAATACCAAGAACCCACACGATGGATGCGACAAACGGCTCTGCTAGCAAGCCCAATCACAAGTTCCCGAAACATACGTGGTCCACACGCGAAAAATGAACTAAATTCTTTTTACTGAACGAGAGACGCGAAACAGGCGGTGGCGTGCGACAACGGCGGCGAACGGAAGGGGTGGCGGCGCAGCGACGGTGGGGAGGCGGTCGACAAGGGCCCCGATGGTTGGGCGTTGGCCAGCGGTCACGAAAGAGAGGAGAGAGGAAGAAAAGTTGTCAGGTTTCTTTTATGTGTTCAGGTTTTCTGTCACAACTCGTTAATTAGGGTTTAGGCTTAGCCTCCCATCTAAACAAACCATAATTACATTCTAGTCTACACATAATTATCTTTTCATCCTAAGTAATTAGTCTTTGACTAATTACTTTTTCCAAGTCAACCCTTTGATTTTTTTTATCTTCAAATAATAAAATAACTCTCAATAATTATTATCCAATAATAATTAATTCCCATTTATTTCACTATTATTTGATTGCTAAACCGCTAGTTAAACACTTTTGTTTCCTAATAAAATAGCCTCATTAATTTATCATCCAAATAATAAATTAACGTTCGTTTAACTTAGTAAACATCACCAATAATTTCCGCAAATTAATTGTTTCGTAAGCAATTAGTATTTCCTAGTATTGCACAAATATTTGAACTTCGTGATTAATCTCCTTTTCTGATACATGATGTTTAACATTTAAATATCATTCTTTATTCGTCATCCGAAGTGTAACTCTTTGGATTGTACCTTATTAGTAACATTAAATTATCAATAATTGGACGCCTAGCTGCATCCACTACCCCTAGCAAGGTATGACGTATTTCATTCACCAGATGTTCCTTTCCACTTATGTACCTATTTACATAATCAAGCGTATAGCACCGTGGTAACCTTATCGATATATCCTT
Organism: Scalesia atractyloides; assembly: GCA_947069175.1. Taxonomy (NCBI): domain Eukaryota; kingdom Viridiplantae; phylum Streptophyta; class Magnoliopsida; order Asterales; family Asteraceae; genus Scalesia; species Scalesia atractyloides. The sequence continues at coordinate 39,622,502 of CAMTDV010000014.1, read as the reverse complement.
TCTTTAAAGAACACTTATTGAAAATGAGACATGGATCAAATTTCAATCTCATATATTGTTCAATTACTCATGTACTCGTCTCCGATTCAATATTGGTCTACAAACTACGCCTAGTTTGAGTATGGTCACACATTCATACCAGTTCGAATCCATGAGGGAGCCGGAGTGTTCAACTTCTCAAAATATTAAGAAGTACATAATGCCTTCGACATCTTACAACTCTCACTTATCTTCAGTTAATTCCCCAACCAAATATCCTTATCGCTACCCTTTCACGATGTAGCGTTAGATAAGATCAAAGAACAAACTTACACCAGTGTTAGTTTTAATAGGATTCTTAGGTATGAGGATATAAAGATCATAGCATTTCAAAACTTCTTATGAGATTGATCCATAAAGACAATTTTGAAGCGAGTTACGTCCCAGATCATTCTCCAATGCATATTTGTGAATCTTGTTCCTCAACCCTTTGATCTTTCATCCCATGAACAATCAAGCATTCACAATAGTCTTAATTCAAATTGATTCCCATGAATTTGATCATCTACGACCATTTAGAGTACTATACTCATGGATGCTTAAACGTACAAATAATCCGAACAGAGGAACATTTTTTATATGGCGTTTAGCCATTAAATCTAAATAAATTCATAATGTAGCCTTACCATTCAAAGAATATCAAATACTAAACTATAGATCAAAACTCTTTAGCAATAACTGTAATTTACTCTCGACGTGCAAATACTATATCTGCAAGGATACAATCAATGGCCTTGCTAAATAAATCTATGTTATTTCGTCTTATCAAGATGTTGTTGGTGCACTTTGTGTTCGTCACTTGTCGAATAGGCTAGATAGAGCGTGTGTTGAGTATTGTATAGGTTAGAATTGAACACACGACCGAAATACGGAGTTTTTAGTGTAAAATGTAACAAGTTCGCTCGAACTTGACCTGTGAAGGTCAAGTTCGCTCATAATGGTAATGTTGATGTCAAGTTCGGCCGAACTTGACTAGGTCAAGTTCGCCCGAACTTAGATGCTTACCAGTGAACTTCTTACCCTATAAATAGATGGTGTGTGTTCATTTGTCATTTAAGTTTTTGGCATCCCTACGGGGAGGTGCTGCCGGATTCTCTCCAGGAACTCTGGCAGCTGGACTTATAAAGATGTATACTCTTTCGGTATGAATGAAGACTTCCGCTGCATTCTGTTTCTACTCCTTTCTGTAATAACATTCTACCGAATCGGTTTACATTTATCCACTAACTTCCGTCTAGAACCGCCTGATCATGGACCTTCAATTGGTATCAGAGCTACGGTTATCACCTACGCTCATGAATTTGGACATTTATAGACATTAGGAGGGGTTTTGGACGTAAATCATGAAATAAACCTACAATCCACGGACAAAATCCAAAATTGAACGGATAGGATTGTTAGAAAACCAATTTCGACCAGATCTATGGTGAAATCATCTCAAAATTCGAAGAAATAAGGATTTTGGATCGAAAATGTGAAAAATGGCTGATTTGGGAGACCAAGTTCGCCCGAACTTGACACGTCGAGGTCAAGTTCGCCCAAACTTAACATGGTTTTTCAAGACTTTTCATCAAGTTCGCCCGAACTTGACAAAGTTTTTCATGAATTTTCATCACGTTCACCCGAACTTGACTGATTTTCATTGAAATTAATCACAAGTTTGCCCGAACTTGTCTATTTCATGCAAGTTCACCCAAACTTGGTGGTGGCCAACCAAGTTTGCCCGAACTTGTCATAATATGACTAAGTGTGCCCGAACTTGTCATACAAGTTCGCCCGAACTTGTCAGGATGCCTAAAAAAAAGCATTGAAAAAAATTTATTGCTCGGTTTGATGAGACGAGTGTCCAGAAAAAATTTGGTGATAGAAATTTTTTCAAAATTTTAACGTCCGATACTGACTATTCGGGGACACCGTCGGAGGCCTTAGAGAGAGGCTGAGATGATGAGGTTAGAGATGGTTGAAGCTGAGATGGTAGTCATTGATACCAAAGCAATTTGGTGATCATGAGAGTTGAAGACTACCGATGGGCCTAAAGTTAAATTCCGCATTTGATGAAAACTGAAAATTCCGGATTTGAGGGGAATTTCAGTGAAAATTTCAGTATGGTCAAAATTTGCAAAAATGAGGGGGAATAAAAAATTTTCAATATTTGAAGATTCCGACATTTTTGAAATTTGTGACTACTGCAACAGTATTCGGGTGGTTTTCGACTACGGATTAACCGGGAAATACAGTGATTTGAGATTCAGTTGTAAATTGATCAAGTTGATGTCTAGTTTGAAAGCAGGTGGTCACATAACTGAGTCTTGGAGGAGTTGTTTATCAGATTCTACGGTCATGATTGTGGATTGACACCTGAGTCACGCGTATGGTTTGGAAGCACACACGACTGCCTATCTTTAACTCTGCTTTGCACATGAATTATTGTTTGGACTAACCGCCAGGAGATAAGGATGCTTTGTAGTTTCAGTTGCCCCGGGTTGTACGCGGTACCGTGATTAAGGAAGATGATTTATGGGATCGGATCTTCCAGACAAAGAAGTGTACCAGTTGCTGACGAAAGAGATTATCCATTTGGGATTCTGTGATCACAGGAAGTTCCGAGTTTTCAGTTCATGATACAGAGTGATGCTTAAGGGTTAGAGTCCTGATCTCCGGTGAAGGAACAGTTAGCTGGATTAGCAGTTGTTAATATCAGTGAGGAACTGAGGACGTTCAAAACGTTCAGTGATGATCTTAGGATTAATGACTAGCTCCGAAGACGGATGGTTTCAAATTTACCAAGGAGATCTGAAGTTATCCCAGATACGCTAACTGATGATAGTCTTTGGTGGCCATTATTTTTAGTCTTCAAGCAGATGAATCATTTTTTCTCTTTGGACTAACCGCCATTGGATGATGATGTTTGGTGATTAAGTGGCGCTGGTCTACCGGAAATAGCTATATATTTGGCATTATGACTGAAGAGGAAGAATGTGATTTGATCATGGATGAGTGATTCTCAGATTCGAAGTGTTACCAGATGATTTGGTTCCGATGAAGATTTGCTGATTGAAAAAGATTACCGATTTGCTTATCTGGAGTGATTATGGAAATCGGGATTTCAGATTTTTGCAGGTAAACATTGATTTGAAGTTTACCAGTGTGGTAATTCGAAGTTTCTATCAATTGCCGGTTGAGTCTTGAAGATCGGAAGATCGAGCATAGGAGATATGCGCTAAACTGAACGCGGATGTGGTTAAAGTTGAAATGGAGAAGCTACATTGATGAGCTTCAAGTTGGTGTCTATTCAAGATAATATGTCGGTCAAGCAAATCAGAGGAGGTTAGAAACTGTGCAACAAATATCTCAACTGGAGATTTCAGTTTGATGTTGATAATGCAAACCCGGATCATCAATTAAGGGGGAATTTGTTGACGCGTTTCGACGACAATGGCAGATAACTTGATTGAAGTTGCAGAATATTCAAACACGGCTCACGTTTGAAGACCAAGATTCAACAGTAACGAACAAGGGGGAATCTGTTGGTGCACTTTGTGTTTGTCACTTGTCGAATAGGCTAGATAGAGCGTGTGTTGAGTATTATATAGGTTAGAATTGAACACACGATCGAAATACGGAGTTTTCAGTGTAAAATGTAACAAGTTCGCTCGAACTTGACCTGTGAAGGTCAAGTTCGCTCATAATGGTAATGTTGATGTCAAGTTCGCCCGAACTTAGATGCTTACCAGCGAACTTTGTAACATTTGTCAAAAACGGGTTTCCAAACCCGCTCCATTTTGTGATCGAATATCAAGTTATAAATGTCACGTTGCGTATTTATGGCTATTTTGATTTTTAATGATACATAATTAATAAACAAACTAAACTATAAAAATTATTATTGATAAAAAGTAAAAATAAAATAAATAAAAATAAAATGTGGCTGCCGGGACTCGAACCCGGGTCAGCCGGGTTGAAACCCAAAGACTTAACACACACACACATCACCACTCCGCCACTTGTTGTTTTCTGTAAATATTAAGAAACAATAAAATTTTATGGTCTTCCATGAAGCAACCGGTTACGCCATCTGTAACCGAAATCGGTCGTCAAACGTCCAAAGACGTTTGGTTGATCGCGGTTTACCGATTATAACCGCTACACCGACGTTTCAATCAAGTTGCTTTGAATGAACTTGAATTCTAGAATTGAATCGGTTTTTATAACCGAAAACTTTCAATTCCAGCATAACATCAATCTCTATTCTCTCTCGCGAAGCAAACACACTTTACAAACTCTCAATTACATTTCCGCACAATTTTCAGTCCACCGGAGAAGCTATTTGATGTCACACCCCCACCCGCAGCGGAATAAGAGTCGGGGCATAATTGGGTTATCACCAAAGCTCATGACATTTACTAAGATGTTTCATATTTAATAAAGTCAAAGTTACATTTCAAAAATCCAAACATGTTCATTCAATACAAGGAAAATAAGCCATGCATAACAATCCCAACACTAAATCGTTTTATTCTTCTAGTCCAAGTCCTATGTGTTCCTAGCTGCAGCTGCTTCACCTGTATCATGTGTAAAATGGGGGTTTTTGGGTCAACATAAGTTGGCGAGTGAACCTTATTAGATAAACATCTATTAATAAATTAATTGTTAGTTTATCAATGAAAAATTGTGCATAATCATAGATGAGCAAATGTAAATAATCAAGTAATGGCAAATAGCAGTCACAACTATAACATACAATAACACATGGCAGCATACATGAACATACCAACATCATACTGTAAATAACATAAATGAACTGTGCGATCAAGGCTCAATCAAACGGAGCCGATCGTATTGCATGTACTAAAAATGAAACTGTGCGATCAAGGCTCAATCAAACGAAGCCGATCGTATTGCATGTACTGAAAATGAAAATGTCTGTGCGATCAAGGCTCAATCAAACGGAGCCGATCGTATGTGGGCACGCCAGGTTCAACCGCATAATAAAATGGGGAACATGCTCAACGCTCATAATGTAATGGGGAGCGGCGGCCTATGAAATTGCATGTACTGAATAATAAATTGCATCCAATAATAACTACTTAACAGCATCAAACTAAATACACATGTTCATGATATGATGTATGCACAATGGTTTAGTTATAGTATATATAAACAAAGACACATGATACACCCCAAAACGTGATTAAAACGGGGAATTTGTAAGATTCACTCACCTTGGGTGCGTTGGATTGGAGATGGTGATATGCGCACGATTTAGATGAGCGGAACAACGGGGATTACTAAACCTAAATAATAACGGAAAATATATTAAATGAGTGGATTTTATTAAGGATTTTAATGAAATTTTTAGATATATTTTTGTGAGTTTATGGCTATTTTCTATCTTTAAAAATGTTATTTTTAAGTATTTTTAATTGATTTTTAAATTAAATTAAATAAATAAAAATATAAAAAATTTGTTTATTTAGTGTTGACCGTTAACCGTTGACCGGTCGGTCAGCGTATTAGTTTGCGCCGGGTGAGGCTCGAACCGGCGACCTCCCGTACGCGTGCACACAGCTCTACCAACTGAGCTACGTGTCTAACCCGAAATAATCTTGTTTTTATTTATACTTATACACTTATTCAGTTAATCCGAATTTCCTTTATTTACAAAAAACATTTTAATTCAATCGGACCGGTGCTCGTGACGGGTTTCGAACGCGCGACGTGTGGTTCATGTTGCACACAGTCCATCGCTGGACTGTGTGTCTAACCTGGTTATTATCTCGGTTTTTATTATACTTAACAACTAACTGGGTTATCCCGGTTTAGTTTTTAAACAAAAAGGCGCGTTATTATATAAGGTGTGCGTGTAGCAGGGATCGAACTTGGGACGTGCGTGTGTATTTTGCACACAGTCCACCGCTGGACTGTGTGTCTAACCCGTTTAAAATACCGATTTTAATTAATCTTATGTTATGTTGCGTCTTCATCTTCTTCGTTGATTTTACACAGACAAACTTATTCCGACTGTTATGACCGATTCATGACATATACGCTTTTCAGACATTATCAGTAATTTAAAAGTAGCGAATGGATAGAGTTTAAGGAAAAAGATATACCGATTGATGTTGTTCACAGAATTCCGGCGGAGGTGCGTCGGTACTGAAAGTGAACTCCGGCTGTTGAAACCAATTAACAGCTTTGTTCGATTATTTAAGAAGTTGAGTCACTTAAACAAGGTTTAACAGAAGTTTGGGAGATCATACCCGTTCACAGTGTGATTCCGGCAGTTTCAGGAGTTTTTCGGCGAAGGTAAGATTTTCGATAAACGTTGACTAGGATTGATTCTGATGGTGGAGTTGTGTTAGTGACTGATTAATCACATGATTGAAACAGAAAGAGTCGGAGAAAATACCGTGTGGATGTGAGTCCCGGTTTTCCGGCGACTTGCAGAATTTTTCCGACGATTAGATTTGAGCTTCTCCGGTGGACTGTAAGGTTGCGGAAATGCAATTGGGAGCTTTTCGGAGTGTTTTGAGTCGCAGGAAGAGTCTATGATTGAAGTAGTTCGAGAATTGACAACTTTCGGTTATTAAACCGATCTACTTCCGAATTCAAGTTCCACTCAAGGCAGCATTGATTGAAATCGTCCGTTTATCGGTTATACTCGCTGAATCGAGAGTATCCAAATCGATTTGGGTGATTGATAACCGGTTTCAGTTACAATGTGTAAAATCGATTGATTTACCTTAGTCCATAAAAACTATTTGTTTCCTAAACATGACAGAAAACAAACAAGTGGCGGAGTGGTCTTGTGATTGAGTGTTAAGTTGTTGAAGTGTCTTGGCTGACCCGGGTTCGAGTCCCGGCGGCGTTATAATTTTTTTATTTATTTTATTTTAACTTTTCATCAAATATAATTTTTATAGTTTAGTTTATTTATTAATTATGTATTGTTTTAAATCAAAAATAATCATAAATATTCGACATAACTTTTATAACTTGATATTCGATTACAAAACGGAGCGGGTTTTGAAAACCTGATTTTTACAAATGTTACATTTGAACTCGCCGGAAAGTTTCTGCAAGTCGCCGGAAAACCGTATTCTTCATCAAAACGGTAAGTCTTTCAATACCGTCGTGGTCTATCAATTGTTAAGCTATTTCTAACTCGGACCTCTCAATTGAAATCGAATTCAGACGCTGTTATCGGATAATTCCAGTTCGCCGGAAAACTTCTGGAAATCCTTATTTTCATCTGTGAAACGGTAAGGACATTCAAACACTCTGTAAACGTTTGTTTAGCACTTCAATTCCGCGATTAACTAATCAAATCGGTTACTTTGTTCGCTCAGTGACAGTTCATAAAAACAGAGCCGACACCTTGCCGGAATTTTTGTGAAAATCATTCCTCCGGTATGTTTGTTTCCAACACAGTCTTTGTCATTTCATCTCAGTCTTATGTATGATTAATCGTTTTAAAACAAGAAAACAGAAGGGTAATTTACTGTCTGTAAAAACTAACAGGGAAGATGAACTTGGCTAACATTATAAGGATAATTAGAATTGGTATTTTAAACGGGTTTGCGCACAGTCCAGCGGTGGACTGTGTGCAAATAATACGCACACGCCGCGAGTTCGATCCCTGATACACGCACCCTCTATGTAATAAAAACGTTTTATTTTTCTAACTGAACCGGGTTAAGTTACGTTAGTTGTTAAGTATAATAAAAATTTGTATATTAACCAAGTTAGACACACAGTCCACGGTGGACTGTGTGTAACGTTAAAGCACAGGTCCCGGGTTCGAGACCTGTTAGTAACACCGGTTCGATGATTTAAAATGTTTTTGAAAATAAAAGAATTTTGGATAAGCCGAGTTAATATATAAGTATAATTAAAAACATAATTATTTCAGGTTAGACACGTAGCTCAGTTGGTAGAGCTGCGTGCACGCGTACGGGAGGTCTCGGGTTCGAGCCTCACCCAGCGCATGTATTTACACAATAAACCGGTCAAACAGTCAACAAGTCAAACGGTCAACGGTCAGCGAAAAAGTCAACACATTTTTATATTTTTATTTATTTAATTTAATTTAAAAATCAATTAAAAATACTTAAAAATAATGTTTTTAAAGATAGGAAATAGCCTAAAACTCACAAAAATATATCTAAAAGCCTATTAAAATTAATAATAAAATCCACTCATTTACCATATTTTCCGTTATTATTTAGGTTAGTAATTCTCGTTGTTCAACTCTTCCAACTCCTGCGCATCTCACCATCTCCAATCCAACGCACCCAATGTGAGTGAATCTTTACAAATTCCCCGTTTTAATCACGTTTTTGGGGTGTATCATGTGTCTTGCTACTTATTATACTTAAATCATTGTGCATACATCATACCATGGACAAATGTGTATTCAGTTTGATTCAATTGTTTGTGTGGTTATTGTTAGATTTAATTCATTATTTTCAGTACATGCAATTTCATAGGCCGCCGCTCCCCATTACATTATGAGCGTTGAGCATGTTCCCCATTACATTATGAGCGTGAACCTGGCGTGCCAACATACGATCGGCTCCGTTTGATTGAGCCTTGATCGCACAGACATTATCATTTTCAGTACATGCAATACGTCGGCTCCGTTTGATTGAGCCTTGATCGCACAGTTTCATTCATGTTATATATTTATGCAAGTTGTTATGTTATGGTATGCTGTTGGTATGTTATTGTATGTTATAGTTTGTGGTTAACATTGTTACTGATTGATTATTACATTTGCTCACTTATGATTATGCACAATTTTTCCTTGATAAAATAACAAGAAAATCAATTATAAATGTTTATCTAACAAGGTTCACTTGCCAACTTATGTTGACCCAAAAACCCCCATTTTTACACATGATACAGGTGAACCAGCTGCAGCCAGAAACACATAGGATTGGCCTAGAAGAATAAAATGGTTTAGAGCTTGGAATTGTTTAGTTGGTTATTTTCTTTGTATTTGTATGGACATGTTTGGATTATTGAGAATGTAATTTTGATTTAAATAAATATGAAACATAATAGTAATATCATGAGCTTTGGTGATAACCCAATTATGCCCTGACTCTTATTCCGCTGCGGGTCGGGTGTGACGGATTAGTATCAGAGCCATGACTATAGGGATATAGGATAGGTTATTAGACCCTTAGAGCCTATACTATAGTTGTTTAGAAATTTTTAAGATTTTTGTGTGTTACATGCCAAATTTCATGATGCTTATGTGTTTTATGTTAAATGTTACATTCAATGTTATGCAAGCATGTTCATAAGTATATATTATCGTATAATGCCTATCATGAATCATATTCTCATAACATCATATCCATGAAAGCACACACCACATCATTTTCATGATTGCTTTTACAACGATTTTTGTATTTTCAAATCTCATCAAAGTGAGTTCTCATGACGGGCATGTAGTAACTAGAAGGGTACCAGTGCCGGTAGTCGGAACGTCCTGTCTAGGCTGGCATTCGTATAAATCCAAAATAAAGGACCAGTTTGCCTACCTGGGGACTAACGATGAGAGTACGAAGTACCTATTAGGCCAAAGCATGCTATACCAAACGTTGTGTGAGCTAACCCCACTTTGAGTTGTCATTGTGTCTACACCTGGACACATTCCGACCATACATCTCGTAAACATATTTTGTGGTTTGCATTCGGGTGACGCGAGTGTTAAATCGCCAATACTAATGTGAATCCTACCAAGCCAATAGCCATGGGGGCCCACATGACTATACAGGTGAAGGTATGGGGGACATTTGAGGCCCAACATGAGCAAACCCAAGACATCCTATGGATGTAGTTGCATTATTGATATTTATGTTATTTTCATTTTCTTAAAGACACATGACACCTAAAAAGACTCCATAAACTCACAATCTTCTTATGTATGTTCCTGTAGATGTCGACTAGACAACAACGAGGGGGTAAAAGATCAGGAAGGTCTCACGAACGCTTGGCCATACAAATCGCGAAACAAATGGCCACGGTGCTTCCTGACATTGTGGTTCAAGTACAACAAGCCCTCGCTACAAATCCTACTAACCCTCCCCAGCAAGACGACCAGAACGTCGACAACCCTCCTACCAGCAAGTGCTCATACAAACATTTTAAGTCTTGCGATCCTCCTAAATTTGAAGGGACCGAAGGTGTCACTGCTCTCCTCCATTGGTTTGAGGAAATGGAAAACACCTTCCTCAACTGCGATTGTCCTGAGGATCGCAAGGTTCGATACGCCACCGGAGACTATTTGGGGTAGCTCTCACCTGGTGGAATACTGAAAAGGGGAAGAGGGGAATTGATGATGCAATGGCCTTAACATGGGAGGAGTTAAGGGAAATCATGACTAGGCGTTTCTGTCCTAGGAGTGAAATTAAAAAGTTGGAGGACGAATTTCATTCTTTAAAGCAAAATGAGGGAGATTTATACCACCTACAACAAGAGGTTCTTAGAGTTGAACCAAATGGTTCCTAACTTGTTCACCCCAACTTATCGTTTAATTGAGCATTATATTCGAGGTCTTCCCTCGAAAATTCAAGATTCAGTTCTCAGCACTTCACCAGCAACACTTGAAGCTACTATGGAACTAGCCACTGAACTGACCGAGAATTGAATTCGCAACGGTAAGTTTAAAGAAGAGAAAAAGAAAGCCCCTGTTGAGGGTCAAACTTCAAACCATTCCACCTCCTCCTCTAAGTTTGCTAACAAGAGGAAGCGTAACACCAGAAACTTCGCCATCACACAAACCAATTACCCTATTCCTGCTGCACCCATTACCCAAGTCGCCCCTTCACCTGCACCATACAAAAGACTATACTCTGGCCCGTTACCAAAATGCAACCGTTGCCAATACCACCATTCTCCTGATCATCCTTGCCAACATTGCACCGGCTGTGGTCGCGCAGGTCATACTGTTCAAACCTGCCGCATGCCTCAGCGAACGAACCACCACCAGCCTTCAACCCAAACCCACCAACAAATAATGGGTCAAGCCCAACAACCCCTACTACTACCACCTACCCAACATTTAGCCCAATCATACTACCAACCCAACTATCCCATGGTGCAACCTATGCGGGCTTGTTACAACTGTGGAGACCCAAACCACTTTAGAAACACTTGTCCACGTTTGGTGAACATCATTCACGCCCAATCTCAAGCAAATCCGGTGAATCAAGCTAACCAAGCTCCACCACCTGCAAGAGGAAGAGCTTACAACATCAACGTCAATGCTGTTGAAAATAATAACGGCTCAAACGAATCACCCAACTAGTTTTTCCTCACCAAGAATCAAGACTCAACTCCAATCGTCTAGTTTTAATGTTTTCTTTATGTTATCTCAATCTTTCCGTATCCCAGTTGTAAAATTTGGAAATTATGTATCCAAGAATTTTAATGCGATTTGATATACAATTTTGTTTTATACTCATTGATTTAACATTCATATCATCATAATCTCGACGTATCTCAATCTCATCATTTAAAGAAGTTGGGTTGTGTCACACTTTTACATAGACTGACCCCTTCATCATAACCAACGAGAGAGGTACTGTCATCATTTAGTCATGTATCATTTAGAATTGAGACTCAAGTTTTGTTCGTTGTGTTGTTTATGTTTTAGAGTCACATAGAACTGATCATGATTTACTGATAAAGCCTACGAAAATTTGACAAGAATATGGTGGATACGCCGCTGGTACTTCCTATATATAAGTATTCTTGGCAAAGGATCAAAAGCATTACCAGGAGGTTATGAAAAGTTCCGTGTAGGTTTAAATATCGTTATGGTTGAAGTTTTTGTTCTATGATACATACCTTATCATTACAAACGTATCAGTTCCCTCAAAACTATTATGCATAAAATCGTAAGCGACATTAAAGATCAAATTCGAGAAGCCCAACACGTTTCAGTAACGGAAGATGATGTACGAAAGGAGCTGTCCTTGAAGCTGAACTTAAAATCGAAGCTAAATCTGACGGTATTCTGTACTATCTAGATCGTATATGGATTCCTGACCACAACAATCTTCGTGAAATTCTTATGAATGAAGCTCACAAAACGCGATACTCTATACACCCAGGAGCCGATAAGATGTATCAAGACCTACGATATACCTATTGGTGGCCTGGAATGAAAAAGGATATTGCTGTTTTTGTTCTAAAGTGCCTTACATGTTCCAAGGTGAAAGCTGAACACCAAAGACCCTCAGGACTTCTGGTCCAACCTGAAATACCTGTATGGAAGTGGGAAAATATAACCATGGACTTCATTACCGGGTTACCTCGCACTTCTGGTGGGTATGACACTATATGGGTAATAATTGACCGACTTACAAAATCAGCTCACTTTATTCCTATCCGCGAAGATTTCAAGAACGAAAAGCTAGCTCGTATTTATATCAGCGAAATCGTAAGCTGACATGGTGTACCGTTAAGCATTATTTTTGATCGTGATGGTCGTTTCACTTCACGAACATGGCAAGCAGTACAAGCCGCTTTAGGTACACGATTGGATCTCAGTACCGCCTATCATCCTCAAATTGATGGTCAATCTGAACGCACCATTCAAACTCTTGAAGATATGCTTCGAGCTTGTGTCATAGACTTCAAGGGAAATTGAGATGCTCATCTACCATTAGTTGAATTTTCATACAACAACAGCTATCATTCAAGCATCGGCATGACACCTTTTGAAGCTTTATATGGTCGTAAGTGCCGATCTCCAGTATGTTGGCACGAAATTGGGGAAGCTCAAATCACTGGTCCGGAATTGATACAAGAAACCACAGACAAGATCCATCAAATTCGAAACAATCTTCTAGCGGCTCAAAGTCGTCAAAAGAGTTATGCAGATAAACGACGGAAGCCTTTAGAGTTTAACATTGGTGATCATGTACTTTTGAAAGAATCACCGTGGAAGGGAGTAGTTCGTTTTGGTCAAAAGGGCAAGCTAGCACCACGCTACGTAGGACCTTTCAAGATACTCGAAAGAGTAGGACCTGTAGCATACAAGCTTGATCTACCAGAAGAACTCAACAGGATTCATCCCACATTCCACGTATCAAACTTAAGAAGTGCCTCGCTGATGAAAACCTTCACACTCCTCTGGAAGATATTCAGATTGATGAATCTATGCATTTTATTGAAAGACCTGTAGAGATCATGGACTTCGGAGAAAAACGTCTTCGACGAAGTCGCATTCCAATTGTTAGGGTACGCTGGGAGTCGAAACGGGGACCTGAGTTTACTTGGGAACGTGAAGACTTCAATGCGCGAAAAATACCCGCACCTTTTTCCTACTACTATTACTTAAATTTCGGGACAAAATTCCTAAAAGTAGGGGATATTGTAACATTTGTCAAAAACGGGTTTCCAAACCCGCTCCGTTTTGTAATCGAATATCAAGTTATAAATGTCACGTTGCGTATTTATGGCTATTTTGATTTTTAATGATACATAATTAATAAACAAACTAAACTATAAAAATTATTATTGATAAAAAGTAAAAATAAAATAAATAAAAATAAAATGTGGCTGCCGGGACTCGAACCCGGGTCAGCCAGGTTGAAACCCAAAGACTTAACACATACACACATCACAACTCCGCCACTTGTTGTTTTCTGTAAATATTAAGAAACAATAAAATTTTATGGTCTTCCATGAAGCAACCGGTTACGCCATCTGTAACCGAAATCGGTCGTCAAACGTCCAAAGACGTTTGGTTGATCGCGGTTTACCGATTATAACCGCTACACCGACGTTTTCAATCAAGTTGCTTTGAATGAACTTGAATTCTAGAAGTGAATCGGTTTTTATAACCGAAAACTTTCAATTCCAGCATAACATCAATCTCTGTTCTCTCTCGCGACGCAAACACACTTTACAAACTCTCAATTACATTTCCGCACAATTTTCAGTCCACCGGAGAAGCTATTTGAACTCGCCGGAAAGTTTCTGCAAGTCGTCGGAAAACCGTATTCTTCATCAAAACGGTAAGTCTTTCAATACCGTCGTGGTCTATCAATTGTTAAGCTATTTCTAACTCGGACCTCTCAATTGAAATCGAATTCAGACGCTGTTATCGGATAATTCCAGTTCGCCGGAAAACTTCTGGAAATCCTTATTTTCATCTGTGAAACGGTAAGGACATTCAAACACTCTGTAAACGTTTGTTTAGCACTTCAATTCCGCGATTAACTAATCAAATCGGTTACTTTGTTCGCTCAGTGACAGTTCATAAAAACAGAGCCGACACCTTGCCGGAATTTTCTGTGAAAATCATTCCTCCGGTATGTTTGTTTCCAACACAGTCTTTGTCATTTCATCTCAGTCTTATGTATGATTAATCGTTTTAAAACAAGAAAACAGAAGGGTAATTTACTGTCTGTAAAAACTAACGGGAAGATGAACTTGGCTAACATTATAAGGATAATTAAAATTGGTATTTTAAACGGGTTTAGACGCACAGTCCAGCGGTGGACTGTGTGCAAATAATACGCACACGCCGCGAGTTCGATCCCTGATACACGCACCCTCTATGTAATAAAAACGTTTTATTTTTCTAACTGAACCGGGTTAAGTTACGTTAGTTGTTAAGTATAATAAAAATTTGTATATTAACCAAGTTAGACACACAGTCCAACGGTGGACTGTGTGTAACGTTAAAGCACAGGTCCCGGGTTCGAGACCTGTTAGTAACACCGGTTCGATGATTTAAAATGTTTTTGAAACTAAAAGAATTTTGGATAAGCCGAGTAATATATAAGTATAATTAAAAACAAATTATTTCAGGTTAGACACGTAGCTCAGTTGGTAGAGCTGCGTGCACGCGTACGGGAGGTCTCGGGTTCGAGCCTCACCCAGCGCATGTATTTACACAATAAACCGGTCAAACAGTCAACAAGTCAAACGGTCAACGGTCAGCGAAAAAGTCAACACATTTTTATATTTTTATTTATTTAATTTAATTTAAAAATCAATTAAAAATACTTAAAAATAATGTTTTTAAAGATAGGAAATAGCCTAAAACTCACAAAAATATATCTAAAAAGCCTATTAAAATTAATAATAAAATCCACTCATTTACCATATTTTCCGTTATTATTTAGGTTAGTAATTCTCGTTGTTCAACTCTTCCAACTCGTGCGCATCTCACATCTCCAATCCAACGCACCCAATGTGAGTGAATCTTTACAAATTCCTCGTTTTAATCACGTTTTTGGGGTGTATCATGTGTCTTGCTACTTATTATACTTAAATCATTGTGCATACATCATACCATGGACAAATGTGTATTCAGTTTGATTCAATTGTTTGTGTGGTTATTGTTAGATTTAATTCATTATTTTCAGTACATGCAATTTCATAGGCCGTCGCTCCCTATTACATTATGAGCGTTGAGCATGTTCCCCATTACATTATGAGCGTGAACCTGGCGTGCCAAATACGATCGGCTCCGTTTGATTGAGCCTTGATCGCACAGACATTATCATTTTCAGTACATGCAATACGATCGGCTCCGTTTGATTGAGCCTTGATCGCACAGTTTCATTCATGTTATATATTTATGCAAGTTGTTATGTTATGGTATGCTGTTGGTATATTATTGTATGTTATAGTTTGTGGTTAACATTGTTACTGATTGATTATTACATTTGCTCACTTATGATTATGCACAATTTTTCCTTGATAAAATAACAAGAAAATCAATTATAAATGTTTATCTAACAAGGTTCATCGCCAACTTATGTTGACCCAAAAACCCCCATTTTTACACATGATACAGGTGAACCAGCTGCAGCCAGAAACACATAGGATTGGCCTAGAAGAATAAAATGGTTTAGAGCTTGGAATTGTTTAGTTGGTTATTTTATTTGTATTTGTATGGACATGTTTGGATTATTGAGAATGTAATTTTGATTTAAATAAATATGAAACATAATAGTAATATCATGAGCTTTGGTGATAACCCAATTATGGCCCGACTCTTATTCCGCTGCGGGTCGGGGTGTGACAAACTTCTTACCCTATAAATAGGTGGTGTGTGTTCATTTGCATTTAAGTTTTTGGCATCCCTACGGGGAGGTGCTGCCGGATTCTTTCCAGGAACTCCGACAGCTGGACTTGTAAAGATGTATACTCTTTCGGTATGAATGAAGACTTCCGCTGCATTCTGTTTCTACTCCTTTCTGTAATAACATTCTACCGAATCGGTTTACGTTTATCCACTAACTTCCGTCTAGAACCGCCTGATCATGGACCTTCAGATGTCATCCAAAACATCTCTATATTTAGATGTATTGGCTCCCAACCAATCTGCATTTGTTGTCTCACAACGTCTTGATAACCACCAGATTCTTGGCCCTTTTGATGTTACGAATGAACTCTTCTTTTCACTACTATGCCTTCAATGAACCTTTCATTTTCACAGTGCCCATTATGTTTACTAAATAACACTTTCAATAATGTCTATGTCTTACATAGATCTCACTTGTTTTGAAATCTTCGAGGAAGTAGCTTTACCATAAAGCCTTAACACAATTCCCAAACTCAAGAACTCTTTCTTGACTTGTCAAAACTAGGCATTATCAATGACTTCATGTATTATAGAAACTATGTTATATTTTATCCTTTCTCATTGACTAAGTTCTGATTTCAAAAATCAAATATGTTTCATATGTTCAGATAATGATCCTCTCTAGGTATCATTCATTGAAGTCATCAAATGATCTTCTCATTATACACATACTTCGTCTATGACTTCACAACACTTATCACTTGCCACACATAGCCAAGATCCTCATTATGAAAACACATTTTCTTAATGACGAACTTAATATCCCGAAATATTTCATAGCTCCAACTTGCCTTTACATTATCCATAATAATTTTGTTTTACATAACTTGCTTGTTTAAACAATTATGGATATCTTGCACAAAACAACAAGTGAATTTATCCTATAAATTCATATTTATTTAATTCTCAGTAGTGAGATTGTCCAAGTCTAGACTTGGCTATCCATGGGGTTATCATTAATATCTATGATCATATCACTTTAGGGTTGAGATAAGGCTTAGGGATCATTAGGTCCTGTGTTTGATTCCCACAAGGGGGGTTTTTTCTCAGATTTATTAGGTTTCCTCCTGAATTGGTGTATATGCATTATAGCCTAGTGGAGATGGATATGATCAATTGGTTCCGCTGGTAGCACGATGATATTCCAGTGGTCGTGGTCCGTCAGTGAACCAAAGTTGTCATCAAAAAAGTATCATATCATATTAGAGATTCTCAATCTCTAATTGAATGTATCAAAGTCTCCATTTGATAATTATGTTATTGGATGTCCAATAGCACAAATGTTTCTTAGATCTTCTCAGGTCCATGCTCAACAACTTCTTGTTGACTAACTTGTGATATCACTTTAGACAACTTTGAAGACTTTGTCCTATCTCTTGAATCATATCTAATCATCATTTAGAATCCTACTTTTAATTAGATGGAATAGCTCCTTTTATAATTCCAGACAAAACACTTTGTCCTCTCGAAGATCCAACCTTCAGAAGAAATTTTAGAATCTTTAAGTCTCTAAGGTAAGACAATCATTGTATAATCATTATACAATGTTCTGTAAGATCCATGTCTACCATGTTTAGAGTTTAATAATAATTTCCTTTGATATTTAGGAAAGAACTTTTTATTGCACTAGATTGCACTTTCATCATTGATTGAAGTCTCATCCTATGCACTTCAATCTTTCTTTTCAACCTGCGACCATAGTGCTTTGATTTGAAAGATCTTTAATAATTATTAGTTAGAAGTTTGATTAAGGTCTTTCATCTTTTGATCTAATCAAAATACCTTAAAAATCTACTATGTTGTCTTGAATAATCTTAGAAGAATCCAATTTCTACGTTTCAACTTCATAAGTGAAACATGATTAGTCTGTTTGCTTTGTCCCACTTGTCTTGAAAGACTTGATGCTTTGCTATGCACTCGCTCTTTCTTTACAAGTTGATTCCGAATCATTCTTTTGTTGATTTGTCACTTAAACCTGATTCACATATCCTTAAAGATTCCACAATTTGGGAAAACAACTTTAGATAAAAATTGCAATTCTACATATGTGGTTTTGTAAATGTATTCAAATTAACAAAGGATGTTCCAGAAATCTAATTTCTACTACATATCTTACAGTTAAGTATTTTACGTTCATCTAAAAGATATCTATCTCACATATACAAGTAGAGCTTTTTTGTACTATAATGGACATTTTAAAAAAATGCAAGAAACCATAAATATTCATAAATGTTTAAAATGCATAATGTAAGAAATCATAAATATTTAAAATGCATAATGTAAATATGTCTAAAAATCTAAAAGTTGTAAAGTAATGAAACAATGTTTGAGACAATAAAAAATATTGTTCGTAATACAAAAGCGTAATAAACTCTGCTTCCACAGCAGTCTCCTAGACTGCATCACTCTACCTCCTCATTGAAATCCTCTTTCTACAAATCATATATGTGAAAAACACATTTTAGCGTTAATACACTAAAGATTTTACGAAAAGGAAATAACCACAATAAAGTATATATGCCTCAAAAATCGGCCTAGAAGAATCAGATCCAACCAGCTTGGATATCTTCTTTGTGCAATTCAAGTACCCTTATGTGCCACAATAATAACAAATGTCATCATCGTAGCTTATGGCCCTTTTCTTTCCTTGGATCGAGGTTTCTACTCTCGATGTATTCTTGGGCTTCAGCTTTCCTTGAGCAGATATCAGTATACCCCTTCTATTGTCCCTCCATAGACATTCTTGTTGTAGCCCTTTGACGAACTCTTTATACTGAGGTGGCAACGATAGCAAGCTTTGTGATGTACCTTTCCATCATGTAAATGTGATTGAGTACCCAAGCTTCTCAAGCCTAGTGATGTACCTTTCCATCATATCAATGTGATCCTTGACGTCATGCTCAAACTTCATGGGATGCCTCAATTCTAGGAGTATAGCAAAGCGCCAATTCCTTTTGACTTGATACTTCTCTTGCAGTGCTACAATCATACCATAAGAATACTTATACTCTATTTCCTTGCAAAAACTTCCAGGAAACTCATCAGATTTTGTTGATAGGATAAAAAACCGGACCCTTTCATTGTCCTTGACATGTTGCATCCACTTGTCCTTTTAGTCATCACTGGGTGGAACTATAGGAAGGGGACAATCCAAAACATACAACCTTTTTTTCTTTCTCGAGAACACTTCTTGTGTTCCTAAACCATTCAGGGAAGTTATTATCATTAAGTTTATTACGGTGCATGACGGTGCGATGGGCATTATAGGCGAAGTAGTTATGGAACATCTACCAAATAAAGACGAAACATTTAGTACTTTCATGCTTGATATCCTAATTAATTTCCTGGCCTAATTACAAAGTTTCATTAGGATGTGAGATCCCATTTTATAAAACCAAGTGAATAGCTAAGCATTGTCCACTTGATATCAACTACGTGGGTGGGTAACGATTATCACACACAACTCTTAGGCTTGGGATCGCATGACACGACGTGTTAAGACATGGTACGTATAACCCCTACTATGCCCACTTGAGACACTTCAAATGATATTGGTCTTCTAATGGAAATGTGTGGAACCGGCCCATGTGACAAAGGAATCGCGATTCAGCCTCTCTCCAAAACCATAGGCCCATTGAAGGGTAGTCACTAATAAAGGGGGTTCAAATAAATTGGATCGAGTATCTCCACTTAGGATGGCATAGCAATATCAATTTAGCTTTTATATTTAATTACCAAGTAGTGTCAAAAACATATTGGACGACTTCTAACATGAGGCAAGCCGTGCAACTTTTAGTAAAATCCAGTTTTAGGTTCATGATTAATTGAAACTCCTTTCAACTCTCGACACGATCAAATTTTAAATACCCTATTTGAAACTACGTTTGCCGTTAATCACGTACTTGATTTTAAATTAATAAACCCCTTTATTAGTTAAGCTTTCGCCAAATTAACATTTTAATTTTAAAACCAAAAGTTTTATGTTATAATAAAAACTATATTTTATTATTTACCTTTACAAGTTAAATTAAAACTCCTGTTAATTTATCTCGTCGTTTCATGATTGCTAAAAAAAATTTTCTTGGTAAAGAATATCTACACTAAACAATCAACAATCGAGCCACTAATGGTAATTTGTTCAGTTTCATTAGAACTAGTGAGCGATAAACTGAAAGAGGACAAACAACTACAAGTCTGGCCTTGCTCTTATTTAGTCCAAAATCTCCATCTTCTAGGTCTTATTCATATCTATCTTTCGTCTT
Source organism: Scalesia atractyloides (assembly GCA_947069175.1). Classification (NCBI taxonomy): domain Eukaryota; kingdom Viridiplantae; phylum Streptophyta; class Magnoliopsida; order Asterales; family Asteraceae; genus Scalesia; species Scalesia atractyloides. The sequence continues at coordinate 39,602,078 of CAMTDV010000014.1, read as the reverse complement.
CAATGTCTTGTCTCGCTAAGTTTTACAATATTAACTTTTACATAAAATAGAAACCTAACTATTACAAGGGTTTCAAATCACCCGAATAAAAATACATACACTAAAAACCAACCAAAAACAACAAACAAACCATAGCACCACAAGTCTATAGGGCTCGATTCATGATAATCGCACTCACATTCAAATGAAAACACGGCTTGATCTTTTTATCAAACAAATGTTTTGACAAATAAAACTAAAGATCAACTAAACAATAACATCTGAATAGTGGCTTTGATACCACTGTAGGGAATCTAGGTATCCATTTTAATTTAAATTCTTTTATGAAATCCGATTTTATGATCAATAATAATAAGAGTTATTATTAGTTAGATGCGGAAGCATGTATAAACAGATAAATAGATAAACCATATTCCCCACCAATGATCCAGTTACGAGTTATACAGACAATTATATAAAACAACCATAGTGGGTTTAAAGATATACCTTTGACGACTACCAAGAACCCACACAATGGATGCGACAAATGGCTCCGCTCGTAAGCCTGGTCACAAGTTCCCGAAACATCATGAGGTCCACACGCGAAAAACGTTACAAATCCGTTTAACCAAACGCAAGATGGGATGGTGGTGCACGACGACGGCGGCGGGCGGAGGGGGCGGCAGTGCACTGACAACCTAGTCGGGTGGCGGCAGCGGTGCTGTGGGGTGGTGGTGGTTCCGACGATGGGCGTCGATCGCGAACGGAAGGAGAGAGAAAAAGGTTGTTAGGCTTCTTTTGTGTGTTCAGGTTTTCTGTCACAACTATGTAATTAAGGTTTAGGCCTAGCCTCCTATTTAAAGAAACCATAATTATAACACACAATTATCTTTCCCTCCAAGTAATTAGCCTTTGACTAATTAGTTATGTCAAGTCAACACTATGACTTTATTTTATCATCAAAAAATAAAATAACTTTCAATAATTATTACCCAATAATAATTAATTCCTAGTCGAACAATTTGACTTTATTTATTCCGAATAAAATAACCCTTTAACTTATTTTTTCAAATAATAAATTAACATCTTTTAACTCATTAAACGTCACCAATAATTTTCGCAAATTAATTTTTCATAAACAATTAATATTTCCTAGTATTTCATAAATATTTGATCTCTGTAATTACTCCTTTATTTTGTGATACATGATGTTTAACAATTAAACATCATTCTTTCTTCGTCGTCCAAAGTTTAACTATTTAGATCATCCCTTATTAGTAACGTTAAATAATTGATAATTACACACTTAATTCCAACACAATCACCACCGCAACCTACATCTAGCCGCCACCACTACAACATCACCACCTTAATGCCACCGTTTCTTTTCTCTCTCTACATTCTCTCTACAAACATTCTCCATACCAAACAACCTTAACATCTCCACCCACCGCCTTAGCCATTGTAACCTTGTGTAATGGTGTTAACATTTGTTGCGAGATCTGAAAACAGAAAGAAAAAAAATGGTGATTGTTGTGGTGGCATTGAAGAGAAAGAGAAGTGTGGTGGAGACCAATCAAAAACAAGAAAGATGAAGTCTGACCAATGAAAAGCAAGAAAAAAAAGAGTGGTAATTTTAGAGGAGCAACAAATTAGCCTATTAATAGAGGGAATTTTTTGGAATTTTTTTTATAAACGACAGTTCACACACTCTCTGACTCTACTCTAAACTGTAATTTTTTTTTGACAACCACGAGACTTGAACACTCACCATTTAGATAGAAAAGCCTTATCCAACTCCTATATATCGCTAGACAAAAGATCTTTAAACCGTAAATAATTATATATATTGGGTTAGGATACAATAGGAAGTTTCTATCACTAGGAAGGATAGGAAGTAATCTTGTCCATCCATTTAGTAATCAAGGACTAACATTAAATGAACTAAATTGAATCAAAAAGAGGAGGCGCGTGGGTTTTTGTAGGGGCATTCTAGTCAATCCAAGGTAATAGTTTCTCTCTCATCTAGTTCCGCCTCATTTTTTAAACGTTAATAACTCTTTCATACGACATTATTTTTTATAAAAATTGCACCAAAAAAACGAGCGTTTTTTATCTTTAAAACGAGTATGCTATTGCTATATTTCGGAAAAATAATTTGAAAACCCAGTTGCGTAAAACGCAATAAAAAGCGCAGTGAATTTTTTTTTTTAAAACGCAACCACTGTCTACAATTAAAAAACGCGGACAGTCCTTCAATCAAACCGCAATTCCTTCAATCAAAACCGCGATGGCTGAAAGTAAAACGCAAGTACAGTTAAAAATCGAGCTGGCTGAACACAGCTAAAAAGTAAAATGCAATGGCTGAACAAACACAGCAGCAAGCTGAACAAGTTAAAAAACGCAATGGCTGAATACAGTTAGAAAACACAGTTAAAAAACGCAAGTGGCTGGACAGTTTAAAAAACACAGCAGCAAATGTGTTTTCCGAGCGCAAAAACCAGCAACACGCGGGCCCGGGTTTTCGGAACTGCATTCGTGTCCGCAGGACATGCGGGTGCACACGAATTGACTAAATTCCGGTTCCAATTTGCACCCCCCACCTGCGCACCAGCGCGTAGGACTTATGGTAAAACATGTCATAAAGTTATGTTGGTTAGGCAAAGGTTTCACGTTATAAATAACCTTATACTTTGTCTCCACACCAATATGGGACAAGTGGTTTACCATTTTGGACATTCATTCAAACACAATTAATTTCCATGTTATTATCATATAGTTTCATTTCAAGTTCGACAAACCATTATAAAACACAATGCACTAAAAAATATAAAAAAAAATTTCTAAAAGACAATGGACAAAAAAACAAAAGGCAATGTTTTTTTTTCAAAAAAAAAGCAATGAATAAAACACAAAACAAAGTTTATTTCTAAAACGCAATTGACTAAAAATATAAAAGAAAGTGTACTTTCTAAAACACAATGGATTAAAATCACAAAAGAAAAGTGTCTTTTGTAAAAGCAATGGAAAAAAAACTGTGTTTTTCATTATTTTGTAAAACGCAATGGACAAAAAAAACACCCAAAAAGTGTGTTTTTTCATTCTTTTGTAAAACGCAATGGATAAAAAATAATTTTTTTTTCATTATTTTGTAAAACGCAATGGACAAAAAACACCCAAAAAGTGTGTTTTTTCATTCTTTTGTAAAACGCAATGGATAAAAACATGTGTTTTTCATTATTTTGTAAAACGCAATGGATAAAAACATGTGTTTTTCATTATTTTGTAAAACGCAATGGACCAAAAAAACACTCAAAAAGTGTGTTTTTTCATTTTTTTGTAAAATACAATGGATAAAAAACAATGTTTTTTTAGTATTTTGTAAAACGCAATGGACCAAAAACACCAAAAAATGTGTTTGTTTCATACTTTTGTAAAACGCAATTTTAAAAGAAAGTTTAAATTGAAAGGTGTTTTGCAATTTTTTTCTTTAATACATTTTGTCAAACACCTGGTGTGCAACTTTTTATTAAAGATTTCTCAATGAAATTGAAATAATGATGTTGCCCAAACGCATAGAGTAGAATCAGAGATATCTTCACTTTGAATTCAAAAATGTTTGAGAAATTTGAGTAGAGAAGTACCTGTTTTAACAGAAATCTCATGTTCCATCGCATCATGTTAAATTGAAAAAAACGAAAAATTATAGAAACATAAACTGGGTTTTCTTCAAAGAAATCGAAGAACACGTTGATTGAGTGTTCGAACCATTCATCGATGAAGAAAATTGCATCGTGATGTATAATTCTAGAGAGAGAAAATGAATGAAATGTTGAAGATGGTGGATTTTGAACATCTGGGTTTTGAAGATGCAGAAAAGAGAAAGAGAAAGAATAGATAAAAGAAGATTGACTAAAAATTACACTTCCCACTTGTATTTCTATTTTTCCAGATGAACGGCTAAGATTACTTCCTATCCTTCCTACTCAAAACATACCTATTTGATCACTCCCTATATATATTATTAAAATGGGTGGTCGGTATAAACACGGTAGTCACCTTTTTTTACTTGGCGCAACTTCGAGCCTTCTCCTCGCTCCCCTCCTTTCCTTTTTTTTCCTTTTTCCTGTTTTTGTTTTAAATTTAATTTTTTTATTATTTAACTAAATAAACTTGGGAATGCTAAATATAATGTTTTGATTAATTAGCTAAATTTTCTTTTACTACTGAAACAGCAATTTTTTTTAAATGCTTTAGTATTTTAACTAATTATTATATTCAGCAAACTAAATTTTAGAAGATAGTTTACAGCTCCCTTTCTATATCCATTGTTACCAAAGATCTAAAATTTTCGGTGATTTTCAAGTTTGGCAACTAGATTTCTTTATATAAATAAATAATGTCAGTTATAATATATATTTACTTGGCATATCATGACTTATTAATATGGTTTTTTTCTTTGGATTGTTATTTGTAATGTAATAGATCAAATTGATACAGGTCGAATTCCTGTTATCGAGCGCGAAGAAATCCCACTAGTTAGTATGATAATACATCTTAGAAAAAGAAGCTTAAATAATGATAGCTATAAAATAGGCCCGGTTTGGAGAGTCATTTTCCATGTATTCCTTTTCAAAACCAATAATTATAGCATTAAATTACAAAAATAGTCTTATCACCTTTATGTTAATGGCTACATTTAGTCACTTTATTATTCTTGATCGAATATCTAAATATCTAAACATCACAGAGCATACAGTCTAATGTGTTAAAATGGTGTTCATCTTCGAATGTGATGAGAGTTCCAAGTCTATTGTAAGCAAATAGTGCAATTAAGAAGTACTTAGGGTGGAAGGGGTGTTCCTCGTGTGAGAAGTGGTACCTTTCCATCTCAGTCAATCATCTCATGCTATGTTAACATCCCTCTTCACTTGTCATTTTGCACTCAAATACTATGGGTGATTCCCACGTGGGAAGTCCATTTCTTTTTCTTATTTTCTATTTCTACAAATTATGCATTAATAAATAAAACATATTTTAAACAAAATAAAATTGCATTTAATTAAAAAAAGACATCATGTTAAATTAAAATAAATAAAATTACATTAAAATAAAAATAAGACAATACATTAAATTAAAATAAATAAATGCCATTAAAATAAGAAAAAAGACATTTTAAAACTAAAGCTAATTTAACTATTCGTAGTCGGAATCCGTCTTAGATAGGGTAAATCTAGTTCTCCAAGATGATCCACGAGATCATATTTTAGTCTCCAATATGTATCTTTATAATGAGCTCGTTAAAAACAGTATCATCGAAAACGGGCTCGATTAGAGGATCCCGAATGTGTACCGGTGCTATCGCGTTTCTGTCGTCTTTTAGAATCATGTTATGTATAATAATGCACATATGTACGATATACCTAATCTTTTTCACAGTCATAGCACGCATTGGTTGATTAAGTATACTCCACTTTGACTTTAAAACACCAAAAGCCCGTTCCACGTGTTTTCTTGCCGTCTCGTGTTGCCTCTTGAACTTATTTTCATTCGCAATGTGAGGATATAGAAATGATTTCACAAACACACACTAAGTAGGGTAGATTCCATCGGTAAGATAGTATACATGCTTGTATAAGTGGTTGTTCACGTAAAATTGGGCATTTTGGTGCAGTTATATTTCGTTGAGTAAGAAATAACGGAGATTGTTGAAGCAAATTAATGTCGTTTTGTGAACCTAGTGGACCACAAAAAGCATGCTAAATCCACAAATCTTGAGAGGCCACCGCTTCGAGCATAACTGTCAGGAACTGTGATCCCCTCTCATATATTGGCACCGCAACTCTGTTGGACACATTCTCCAAAAAAAATGCGTACAATCAATGCTACCTAACATCTCATGAATAAACAGCGGAATGTCATCCGCCATCTTAGAGTGAGATTTCTGGATTGTGAAAAAACGGATTTTGTTAATAGAAGTTTGGATTGTGATGAGAGAAGTGAGAAATTGTGTTGTTTAAATAAGAAAATTGTATTTTTTTTTATTTAAAACTAATAAATAACGAATAGTTTGCGATAGCTAGTTAACGTTCAATTCACTGGGTGACTGACTACACACCGAGTTGTTTTGCTCATCAAACCCAAAGGGGTGCTGGCGGTGGGGTGCTCGTGCGGGGTCACCACTCATCGCTAGGCCACCCGCATACGCCTCGTATAACCTTATAGGCGTGTGTAGGTTTGCCCTTCAGAAATTCTAAATATCTAAACTAAGGAAGGCCGTCTATTTAAGGTACATATATATATGTAATTTCGCACATTCCTTTTTGTTTGTCGTAACTACCTAACTCCTTATTTATATTTGTCTGTCTATAGGACATTATATAACCTTTTTCATAAGGGAACGGCCTGAAAATAATAAATAGATTCTTATCTAATTCGTTTCATGATGGTGATCATGACTGTGACATCCATGACCTCCAACATCTCTATTACATAGTTACAATGCTAGATATTCTAAAAATAGTTCCCAATTTGCCATGTTTTAGTTGTTAAGGATTTTGATAACATCTGACTCTCATAACACTGGTATTGTTGGTTTTTGTCCACCGTAAGCTTATGATTTTGTTTTTAGTACAACAATAGTTGGGGTGAGGTGAAAACTTCCGACAAGGTAACACATCCTACGGTTTTTTTTATTCAAACACACTTGATGGTGTAATTCTCACCTTACCTACAACCAAGAAGTTAGAAACGCTTTGATGATATTTAAGGCTAGAAATTATTCAGTATCTCGCCTATGAAAAAACTATGTAAGATTTAACTAAGTTGTTAGAATATCAAGGTAGCCCATAATTTTATTTCATTTTAAAACGATGTTTTTGTTTGCTGAGATTAAGCATGAAGAACCCCTTGCATTCCTAACATGTTTTCCTGCATTCATAGCATCTATTAATTCAAAGGAAAATATGGCCTCTAAACAATTCACAAACTTCGTTTTCATAGTTTAAACAAAAAGAAATCTTGTGGCACCTTTTATTAGTTTTTCTGTGTTAGTATCTAGGTCATCTACTAATGCAATTTTTTAATATCATGTTGTTAAAAAAATCAAAAGAAAGAAAACACACAAAGACACACCTATAGATGTAGTAGTGTTATTTATATTGTTTCGCTCTTAGGCGGTACACAATGGATTCTAATGTTATGAAAAAACTTTATAAAAAAACCTACAACAACACGTTTAGGGTGTGGTGTTAACTCATTTTGTTTCATCTCTTAGCTCGTCCACAATGGAGGCCTAGAGGACGAACAGGGCATGATCATGGTGATAATGGTTAATATTCCCAGTCATGTTTGGTGATTGAGGACAAGCGGTAAGATATGTGGTTGATTAGCAACACGATGGGATGCAATATGCAATATAGTCTCTTAATTTTTTTCGCTTATATTATTGGGTTATTGGGCATCTGGTCTAGAACCAGTACTCATGTCACTTCATTATGTTGCATAATGATGGTCCATAAAGTAAAACGAGACATACTATGGCTAACCATTTGCTGGTAACTTGGATTAGATATTGTTGGGTTGGATATAAAGCCCATGTCATAGGAATTTGGAGTGGGGTTCATATGCTATCATAAAACCTCTTGTTGTGTGTGTTTCTCTATTCAAGATTATGGTGTTGCTGTCACGATTAAGCTCATTCACATCATCAGTTTGGTTAATTCACCTAGACGCTGAGCTCAAACATTTTTCTGCGGTTTTTATGATTATGCTTAGATGGTTTGGTTTTTGGTGTTGTTGGATCTCGAATGCTGCTATGACCTGCTGCTATTGATGATCAAGAAAAAGTTGCATCATTCACTTGTCTATTTGGATTTGTTAATTAACGCCTACTATTGTTGCTTGAATTCATAAATATGGTTACAGCAATATATTGGTCTACTCTCTAGGGAATGGACTGGCTTGTAGTGGCACAACAGAACCAACACACACATGCACAAACGAATTAACATGTGGATTGAAAATATGAAACAACATAAGAGTTTTACGTGGTTCGGTCCAAGTGGGGACCTATGTCTACGGGCTGTAACTATATTATTCCATTAAGCTTAGACCAAGATTACAATTACAATGGTAGGTATATATAGAGATAGAACAATTAGGGTTTATAACTCAGACCGCAAGAAAATAACATGGGCCAAAAAATCAGGCCCAAGTCTTCTAAGCTTTCAATAAACCCAACATGACTTGACTGTGACACTTGCTACTTCAAGTGCCAAAGCAACTGTCTTTGGTTTTTGCAAGTTATCCCACCTGTAGTTGTTGCCTAGAGTTTGTGAATTGCTGGCATACTCTGATATACAGGGTTGGTTCAAGACAATCACCATTGCATAAGTATGGTAATTATATATTGGGATGATGGTAAGGGACCGAATTATATTCTCATGATTTATTATCCCTTGATTATGGCTTTCCATTATTTAGACCTTTTTATTAGCCTAATTTTATTTCTTTCCCTTTGGCCCCAGTGATTCTATAAAGGGTGTTTTGCATTGTATTCAAACCAAGTCAATGATAATAGCAAAAGTTATTATGGTATCAGAGCCTCACTAAGATCCCTTATCAAAATACACACAAAAAAAACCCTTAACCCATGGCCAATGGCAAGGATGATGCTACTACTAAAACTCAGAAAACCAAAACCTATCTGACCACAATTCTCCATACTACATCCATGCCTCAGACTACCCAAGGCAGATGCATGTTAGCGAGGCACTCTTGGACGGGAACTATAATGATTGGAGGTAAGAGATGTTAAACTTTCTGTTCGCCAAGAATAAAGTTGGTTTCATTCATGGAACCATCAAAAACCTGAAACCGATTCAAACAATTACATGGCTTGGATGAAGGTTGATGCAATGATTAATGGGTGGTTGAACAATGTGATGCGTGGTCGAAAACCGGTGTTTGTTCATGCTTAAGTTTATGTTTTTACATAACTTTTAGTTTTGAATAGCCTACTTTTGAATTGGAGTTGTGTTTTACAGGTCTAACATAGTTTAAGGAGCTAGTCGGGAGCTTTTTGGAGCACCGGGACGGAGAACGGGTCAATCGGGAGCGAGAAATGGCGAAAAAAGAAAATAGTAAATGGAGGCACGTCGGTGACGCCCCTCAGATACTCATGTCGCCCAAAAAATGTCATAGGCAGTACATTAACCCGTCGGGGAAAACCTGAACATCCAAGGGCCGTCGCCGACGCCTTGGGAGGCCGTTGTCGACGCCCTCTCCTCCCTCACATCACAAATTTTGTTGATTTTTGGTTGGGGACGGGTTATATCATGTTTCTTGACCATAATATTTTGATTTTGAAACACCTTCTTGGAGCCAAGATCACATTCACCTTCATCGTCAATCATTACCAATCACCCAATTCATCCATCATCATCCGTAATCGATCATCCATCATCCTAACCCTAATCATCATATCATCAAACCTTCCATCACCATCATCCACATAAACCCTAACCTTCATCATACTCAACCTCAGGCTTCAAGATGTTCGTGATCAAGCTCAAATCATCCGACGATCATGTTCCATTCATCATGAGTGGCTAATTCCCTAGGTTTCGCCCCGTTGTAGGTTTTTGTAAGTTTCTAGGTTTAAACATTGTTTTGAGATTAATTCGTGACAAGTTGTAATTTGATTTTGAAACCTTTGATAATTGTCATGTATTTGAATTGAATTTGTGAATTGTCGAATGATTATAAAATTTGACTTTGCGAAATAAATTTGTGCACTGATGCCTTGTCTAGGTTAGGATTTACATGTTCTTGGTAACGAAGTGCATTGCGGTCCGTCGTCTACGAAGTCGATAGCTCTTGGCACCTATGCCATGTGACACTAAATCCGCTAATCATTTATGCAATTGAATTGAATCTAAAACGTGTAGAAACCTGAGGACTTCAATTACCAAACCGGGTGTGAACCTTGTTCTCCATTATTGTTTAAAAATCATTTAAGCAAGTTTTCGTATAATCACAACCGTTCAGGTTTTAGTAGTTAATTATTTCAATATTACAATCATCGGTGCATTCCAACAACCTTTTCCAACAAACAAACAATTAAATCATTTTAGCAAGCTTCATAAAGTGACAACACTCCTTAAAATCAATCTCATCCATCACAAACCACAAACTCTCCGTGGTTTGACCCCTTACTACCACTAACGCATTGTTAAGGGTAATTTGGGACTATAAATATTATCTTTGATCGGGGCGCGACACTCCGATCAAATTTTGGCGCCGTTGCGGGGGAGTTCGTGCGCTTTACGTTTGGATTTGTTTGATTTTGTGATTATATGTTTAAGTGTTAGGTTCCTAATTCCCGTTTCTGCTTTTGCGTTACCCGGGTGTGTTACTTGTGCATGTTACAGGTAGTGCATGCATACACAGAACTCCGGGAGGACCTCACCGTTAGTGTTCGAACCGGAGATCGAGCGAGTCGTAAGAATGAACTTAGCCAACCGATTAGAGGCAACTCTTGTCTCTGATTCACCCAATACCAGTTCACCACCTACACCATCCTTTGGACCCATTCCAATGGATAACCAAAACCTTAACTACCATGATAACCAACAGTAATTCCATACCAATGCAACCTTCGCTAATCCCAACCCAATAACCAAAATTACCAACCGGAGGGTGGTAACAATTCGAGACTACCTACACCACCTTTCCAAAACCGTGGCCGAAACCAAAACAACAACCAACGTAAACCCACACCTCCACCTCGAAACCAAAACTGACCCATTACCACCCAACCTCAATAATTGAAATGTTAACGCCAACCGTGGAGTTAACCCGAATCGCGGCAATCCCGCGAATGAAGATCAATTCCTTAATCTTGATGATTTGAGGAACAATATTCCCGATGATGCACCGTATAGTGTTCCCGATTACCAATCACCAGAACATGTGAGTATTCACTCGGAATACTCGGACAACGGCGGGAATTATAATGATCGGGTTGAAGATGAAGCATGGGGGAATAATAATGAGGGGAATTTTTATCATGCTCGGGGTTTTGAGTACGACGATGGTGTCTATCAAAATGCCAACTTTGTGTGGAATGATGAAGGTTATGGGTATGAGTATGGGCGAAATGACGACTACGGGAATAACCATCAACCACGAAACAACCAAAGGAGCCGAAATGATGGAAATTACAACAATAATCTAAATGTCAACTGTAACTGGATTCCGCAATTCGTGGGTGGATGTAATCAAGGGGTGACCGAGGTGGTGATCGAAGAGGAAATCAAAGACCGGGGAATCAAGAGGTTAACGGTCCACGCCGTCAACCACAACAACAAGAACCCGGAGGCGTGAATGGTTGATTTCGACCGGTGGTCGCCGAGAATGACTCGCCTATTGTCCCTACACCTCGAGGGATACGGTCTTTTGAATGCAAGTCGAACTACATCAACATCCTACCTCATTTCAATGGTAGGACACATGACGAGCCATACTCATTTGGCGTCCGCGATTTGTAGCACTATTAGGGGCCACAATGTTGAGATCGAAGAAGTAAAGTTAAGACTCTTTCAGGTCTCGTTGAAAGACAAAGCAAAACAATGGTTCCTCACACTCCCGAACAATAGTATTCACACTTGGGCAGAAATGCAATAAGTCTTTCTTGAATATTACTCAATAGCTAAGACCGATGATGCAAGAGATGAAATTCGGTCATTTAGACAATTATCGGGGGAGTTGCTACATGAGGGCTTTGACCCGTTTCAAAGAGTTGGTTCGGAAATGTCCTCATTATCAAATTCCGAGGTGGGAATTGTTGAAATGTTTCGTTAGGGGATTGGATGCCGAAGATCACAAGTACGTGCAATTGGCAAGTAACGGTACCTTGCTGAACATACACGAAGAAGACGATTGGGAATTTTTAGAGAGAATGAGTAAGAATTCCAAAGCGGTCGCTATGGCGGATCGAGCCAAAAAGCATCCCGTCTCCCGATATCTTCCCGATCATGATTCAAGCGCTAGTGATCGAATTCGCCACTTTAGAACAGGAATGGCCTGTCACACCCCGACCTGCAGCGGAAAAGGTGATCGGGGCCTGATTGGGTTATCATCAAAGCTCATGACATTTATTATAACGTTTCATATTCATTATTACAATTTAAAGGGAAACATACAATCATAATTACATCATGTCCTAAACATCATTCTAGACTTCATTGTTTTCTTCTAAGGCATTTCCTATGTTTTCCTTGCTTCATCCTGTTTACCTGTATCATGTGTAAAAATGGTTTTTGGATCCACAAAAAGTTGGCGAGTGAATCCTATGAAAAACATTTGAACAAGTTTATTTAATTGATTATAAAATAAAGTGCACAACCACATATGAGTAAATATAGATGTAAACTTATTCACAAAACACTTAATCATTAGATAATGCACATACATACAATAATGGATTGTTTTGAGGCACGCGTTGCTCAACTCGTCTCCCACGAGGAACTGATGGGCCTAATGAATGATTTGCATATAACTTGACAATATGAAATACATAACTACAAACAATATATACAATCTAAGTTTAGATCACAATATGGTATGGCACAAGTTTAAATAAACGAGTTAATTTTTGTGACACATGACACACCCCAAAACGTGTAATTAAAAAGGGGAGTTGTAAGATTCACTCACATTGGGTGCGTTCGGTTGATGATGTTGAATACGCACGAAGTTGGATTTAACCACGAGTGAAACTAACCTAGATAATAACATAATGGTTTGGTAAATAAGTGGATTTTATTAAATCAATTTTTGTAGGATTATTGGATATATTTTTGTGAGTTTAAGTCTATTTTCTAACCTTAAAAATGTTGTTTTTTAAGTATTTTTAATTGATTTTTTAATAAAATAAATAAATAAAAATAATAAAAAAAGTTGACTTTTTGCGACCGTTGACTTGTTGACCGGTCACACTGTGTAATTGTGTGCGCCGGGTGAGGCTCGAACCCGAGACCTCCCGTTCGCGTGCACGCAGCTCTACCAACTGAGCTACGTGTCTAACCTGAAATATTTCTATTTTTAATTATACTTATATACTAATTGAATTAATCCGAAAATTATTTGTTTTTAAAAACGATTTTAAAGACTCGCTCGGTGCTCTCCACAGGTCTCGAACCCGGGACCTGTGGTTTAGGTTAACACACAGTCAACCGCTGGACTATGTGTCTAACTTGTTAAATAATCTGATTTTTATTATACTTATATACAAACTACACTATTTCATTTCTGCTTATAAAAAGTTTGATAATTGTCCGGACCGGTGCGGTAGTCTGGACTCGAACTCGTGACATGTGATTTAAACGTTCACACAGTCCACCACTGGACTGTGTGTCTATCTTGGTTATTATTCCGGTTTTTATTAAACTTAACATCTATTGCAGTGAATCCGGTTCGGTTAAAAAAAGGAACATTTTTATTAAGGCGAGTGTGCGTGGGACAAGAATCGAACTCGGGACGTAAGCGTGTTTTATTTGCACACAGTCCACCGCTGGACTGTGTGTCTAACCCGAGATATATCTTGATTTTAATTAAACATATACAATACTGAAACTTCGTCTTCTTCGTTAGACTTAACCAGAATCGGTGTCCGGTTGGTTCGTCGATTTAATCAAGTTTCTTTAGGGTGATGTGATTAATTACATGTGAGATAAATAAAAAGAATGAGAGATTAAGTGTAAGATATACCGAACAGTGGCTCCTCTGTTTCGCCGGCGAAACTCCGATGTCAGCAGGTTGTTCCGGCGACGTTGTTCTGCCTCGTTTCCAAAATTCCCGTTCATAGAAATTACTGTCTAAACGGGTACAAAATGAGCTAAATCATTCCAGAACTGTTACTTCGCACTTGCGGCAGAGAGTCTTCAGCGAGCTTGAGGTGAGTGTGGGTGGCTTCGGTATGAGCTCTGGGTGTTCAGTAAGGCTCAGAGGTGAAAGGCTCGGTTTTCCGGCGAGTTGCGGAAATTCTCCGGCGAGTGAATTTACGTCGGGAAAGAGTGTGATTGTGAGCGAAAAAGCTAACAAAGGTTAGCGGGGGTATTTATAGGGCAGAACATTGACGAATTTGGTCTGTTTTCCGTCTTGATTCGTCGGTCAATAAGTTTTCCGGCGGTTATAACTTGTGTCGCGGACTGGACATCGGTTATAACCGATGTTGAGGTTAATGTTTACGTTAAGTCATTGATAACCGACGCCGTTTGACGAAATCGTCGGATTTTCCGGCGTCAACGGATTTGGGCGCGTCAGTTGACTGGATTTGATTTCTGTTTTCATTATTTGAATTAATTGTCTGGATGTATTATTAAAGAATACAAGTGGCGGAGTGGTTTGATGGATGAGTGTTAAGTCATTGCTGAATTCGCTGGCTGACCCGGGTTCGAAACCCGGCAGCATCCTTTTATTTTTATTTTCTTATTTTAAATACTTTTTCAAATATAAATTATATATTCCAATATACTTATTAATTATGTATCGTTTAAAATTAATTTGGGCATTAAATACGCAACAAAATTTTTAACTGATTGTTCGGTTAATAAACGGAGCGGGTTTGGTAAATCCAGTTTTTTTACGGATGTTACAGTATCCCCTGCTTTTTAGAAATTTCGTCCTGAAATTTAAGTAGTGATATATTTGTCTAAAAATGATGGTGTTTAGTTTGACAGTTACATACTTAGAAAAAGAGTAAGAGTTTTTGTTTGAGGCGGTAACGTTCCTGGTAAGGGTTGAGTACCCTGCTACATGAATCGCTTTTTGTTGCCTACGGTAAAAATATTGATAAGCGGAGTTGATTCACTAAGTATGATTTCATGCGTAAGAGTTTTGATATGTTTGGAAAGATAGGGTTAAATCCTAAAACAAAATTTCTGATACTACAACCTACATGGAACTTCTCATAACCGTCTAACAATGCCTCTGATCCTTTGACAAGAATACTTATATATAGGAAGTACCAGCAGCGTATCCACTATATTCTTGTCAAATTTTCATTGGTTTTATCAGTAAGTTATGATTGGTTCTATGATGTGACTCTAGAACATAAATAAACACCACAACCAATGTACCAAGAAATTACTAAATCCTACATAGAACTTCTCATAACCGCCTGACAATGCCTCTGATCCTTTGACAAGAATACTTATATATAGGAAGTACCAGCGGCGTAT
The DNA here is from genome assembly GCA_947069175.1 of Scalesia atractyloides. Taxonomy (NCBI): domain Eukaryota; kingdom Viridiplantae; phylum Streptophyta; class Magnoliopsida; order Asterales; family Asteraceae; genus Scalesia; species Scalesia atractyloides. The sequence continues at coordinate 39,586,854 of CAMTDV010000014.1, read as the reverse complement.
CCACCATATTCTTGTCATATTTTCATTGGTTTTATCAGTAAGTTATGATTGGTTCTATGATGTAACTCTAGAACATAAATAAACACAACAACCAATATCTGAGTCCAAATTCTGATAGCATACATGTTTGAATGGTGACAGTTCCTCTCTCGTTTGTTATGATGGAGAGGTTAGTTTATGTAGAAATAGAACACAATCCAATTTCTTTAAATGGCGAGATGATATGAATGTTAAATCAGTGAATGTAACATAAATTTCAACCAAGACAATACTAAATCCTACATGGAACTTCTCATAACCGCCTGATAATGCCTCTGATCCTTTGGCAAGAATACTTATATATAGGAAGTACCAGCGGCGTATCCACCATATTCTCGTCAAATTTTCATTGGTTTTATCCCCAAGTTATGATTAGTTCTCTGTGACTCTACAACAACACAACAACCAAAACTTGAGTCTTAATTCTGATAGTATCCATGTTTGAATGATGACAATACCTCTCTCGTTTGTTGTGATGGAGAGGTTAGTCATTGTGGAAGTGAGACATAGCTCAACTTCTTTAAATGATGAAATTGAAATACACTGAAATGTATGATGAACAAACTTTGACCAAAACATACTAAATCCTACATGGAACTTCTCATAACCGCCTGATAATGCCTCTGATCCTTTGACAATAATACTTATATATAGGAAGTACCAGCGGCGTATCCACCATATTCTTGTCAAATTTTCATTAACTTTATCCGCAAGTTATGATTAGTTCTATGTGACTCTAAAACAAACACAACAACTAAAACTTGAGTCTTAATTCTGATAGTATCCATGTTTGAATGATGACAATACCTCTCTCGTTGGTTGTGATGGAGAGGTTTGTCTATGTAGAAATGGAATACAATCCAATTTCTTTAAATGATAAGATGCTATAAATGCTAATCAGTAAGTACAAAACAAACTTCAATCAAGACAATACTAAATTCTACATGGAACTTCTCATAACTGCCAGATAATGCCTCTGATCCTTTGGCAAGAATACTTATATATAGGAAGTACCAGCGGCGTATCCACCATATTCTTGTCAAATTTTCATTGGATTTATCCGTAAGTTATGATTAGTTCTATGTGACTTTAAAACATAAACGAACTGAAATAGCAATTCGCATTAATATCCTTGGATAAGATTCCCATTTATAACTGGGATACGGGAAAATTGAGACAATCATAAAGAAAAACATAAAAAAAACTAAGCGGTTGGAGTTGAATCTTGATTTTTGGTGAAGGGGACTAGTTGGGTGGTTTCGTTTGGGCCGTCATTATCTTCGACAGGATTGGCGTTGATGTTGAACACTCTTCCTCTTGCTGGTGGCCTAGTGATTGGGTTTTCTTGATTTACTTGGTTAACTGGGTTTGATTGAGCTTGAGCGTTTATGATGTTAACCAGTCGAGGGCACGTGTTTCTAAAGTGGGTAGGGTCGCCACAATTAAAACAAGCTCGAACATATGGGAACATGGGGTATTGGGGTTGTTGATAGGTTTGGATCATGTTTTGAGTAGGGGGAGAGATTTGGTTTTAAGGGGTGCGGCAAACCTTGCTCAAATGACCATAGCGTCCGCAATTCGCACATAGTCGACAAGGTAAGGTAGATGGATGGTGATAAAAATAGGTGTTACATCGAGGGTGAGGTCCAAGGTATGGTTTCTTATTCGGGTAAGTTGAGTCGGGTGCTACTTGAGTGACTGGGATAGCTTGGATGGGTATGGCTTGTGAAATTGGTTGATTAAGTTGGGTGACAGCGAGAAGTTGCCCATCTCGTTTTCTCTTAAAAATGGGTTGAGAAGGGGATTCGGTTTGGGTGGAGTTTGAAGTTTCAGTTGATGCCTTATCCTTCTTCTTCTCCTCCTTGAAGTCTTTGTTCCGGATTCGGTTTTCGGTGAGCTCTGTAGCTAACTCCATTGCTGCTTCCAAAGTTGCAGGCGTGGTACTTATTACAGAGTCTTGAATTTTTTACGGAAGACCTCGAATGTAGTGCTCGATCAAACAGTAGAGGGGAGTGAACAAGTTGGGAACCATTTGATTTAACTCGAGGAATCTTTTGTTGTATGTGGTGTGGTCGCCTTCCTTTTGCTTTAACGAATAGAACTCATCTTCTAATTTCTTGATTTCGCTCCTTGGGCAAAACCGTCTTGTCATGATTTCCTTCAACTCTTCCCAAGTCAAAGTCATAGCATCTTCAACGCCTCGTTTGGCCTTCTCTGTATTCTACCAAGTAAGTGCTATTCCATATAAACGACCGGTAGCATATCGCACTTTGCGATCATCGGGGCAATCGCAATTTAGAAAAGTGTTCTCCATTTCTTCAAACCAATGGAGGAGAGCGGTGACACCTTCAGTCCCTTCGTATTTTGGAGGGTCGCAGGATTTGAAATGCTTGTAGGTGCATTTGGTGGTAATTGGGGGAGGATTGACAATGTGTTGATCTTCTTGATTGACGGGATTAGCGGTAAGGGCTTATTGGACTTGAATTACAATGTTGGGTATTACGGCAGCCATTTGTTGAGCGATTAGGGCAGCCATGCGCTCGTGGGCTTTTCCTGCTCTCATCTTCCTACGGGCGAGGCTAGAAGACATCTACAAGGAATACATATCAAGAGTATGAGTTGGATGTTTTTGGGTTCATGGGTCGTATTTAGGAATGAACATTCATAAAATAAATATAAAAAAATAAATCTACTACATCCATAGGATGTCTTGGGCTTTGCTCGTAATTGGGCCTTGCATGCCGCCATACTTCACCTTCGTAATCATGTGGGCCCCCATGAATACCGGGTTTTTCATATGGCTCGCATGTGTTAGCCTGGTTACGTACACTAAAACCCGGAGAAAATCGAGAAATATGTAACGTATGATATTCGGAATGTGTCCAGGTATGGACACAGTGACACCTCAAAGTGGGGTTAGTTCGAACGACGTTTGGTGTGGCATGCTTTGGCCTAATAGGTCCTTTGTACTCTCATCGTTAGTCCCCAGGTAGGCAAACTGGTCCATTATATTGGATTTATACGAATGCCAACCTAGACAGCACGTTCCGACTACCGGTACTCGTACCCTTCCGGTTACTACATGCCCGTCGCAGAACTCACTTTGATGAGATTTGAAAATTTGCGACAAAATCTTTGAATAATGGAAGTATGAAGATTGATTTGAATATATGAACATTGAAATATGTATGATGAATGTGCATGTAAGTATGTATGTTTGACTGTAAGTATAAACAAATATGAAACAAATAAACATCATAAGTTTGCATGTAACCGCATAAACAATTAAGATCTAGTCAACTATAGTATAGGCTCTAAGGGTCTAATAACCTATCCTATATCCCTATAGTCATGCCTCTGATACCAATCAGTCACACCCCGACCCGCAGCGGAAAAGGTGATCGGGGCCTGATTGGGTTATCATCAAAGCTCATGACATTTATTATAACGTTTCATATTCATTATTACAATTTAAAGGGAAACATACAATCATAATTACATCATGTCCTAAACATCATTCTAGACTTCATTGTTTTCTTCTAAGGCATTTCCTATGTTTTCCTTGCTTCATCCTGTTTACCTGTATCATGTGTAAAAATGGTTTTTGGATCAACAAAAAGTTGGCGAGTGAATCCTATGAAAAACATTTGAACAAGTTTATTTAATTGATTATAAAATAAAGTGCACAACCACATATGAGTAAATATAGATGTAAACTTATTCACAAAACACTTAATCATTAGATAATGCACATACATACAATAATGGATTGTTTTGAGGCACGCGTTGCTCAACTCGTCTCCCACGAGGAACTGATGGGCCTAATGAATGATTTGCATATAACTTGACAATATGAAATACGTAACTACAAACAATATATACAATCTAAGTTTAGATCACAATATGGTATGGCACAAGTTTAAATAAACGAGTTAATTTTTTGTGACACATGACACACCCCAAAACGTGTAATTAAAAAGGGGAGTTGTAAGATTCACTCACATTGGGTGCGTTCGGTTGATGATGTTGAATACGCACGAAGTTGGATTTAACCACGAGTGAAACTAACCTAGATAATAACATAATGGTTTGGTAAATAAGTGGATTTTATTAAATCAATTTTTGTAGGATTATTGGATATATTTTTGTGAGTTTAAGGCTATTTTCTAACCTTAAAAATGTTGTTTTTTAAGTATTTTTAATTGATTTTTTAATAAAATAAATAAATAAAAATAATAAAAAAAGTTGACTTTTTGCGACCGTTGACTTGTTGACCGGTCAGACTGTGTAATTGTGTGCGCCGGGTGAGGCTCGAACCCGAGACCTCCCGTTCGCGTGCACGCAGCTCTACCAACTGAGCTACGTGTCTAACCTGAAATATTTCTATTTTTAATTATACTTATATACTAATTGAATTAATCCGAAAATTATTTGTTTTTAAAAACGATTTTAAAGACTCGCTCGGTGCTCTCCACAGGTCTCGAACCCGGGACCTGTGGTTTAGGTTAACACACAGTCAACCGCTGGACTGTGTGTCTAACTTGTTAAATAATCTGATTTTTATTATACTTATATACAAACTACACTATTTCATTTCTGCTTATAAAAAGTTTGATAATTGTCCGGACCGGTGCGGTAGTCTGGACTCGAACTCGTGACATGTGATTTAAACGTTCACACAGTCCACCACTGGACTGTGTGTCTATCTTGGTTATTATTCCGGTTTTTATTAAACTTAACATCTATTGCAGTGAATCCGGTTCGGTTAAAAAAAGGAACATTTTTATTAAGGCGAGTGTGCGTGGGACAAGAATCGAACTCGGGACGTAAGCGTGTTTTATTTGCACACAGTCCACCGCTGGACTGTGTGTCTAACCCGAGATATATCTTGATTTTAATTAAACATATACAATACTGAAACTTCGTCTTCTTCGTTAGACTTAACCAGAATCGGTGTCCGGCTGGTTCGTCGATTTAATCAAGTTTCTTTAGGGTGATGTGATTAATTACATGTGAGATAAATAAAAAGAATGAGAGATTAAGTGTAAGATATACCGAACAGTGGCACCTCTGTTTCGCCGGCGAAACTCCGATGTCAGCAGGTTGTTCCGGCGACGTGTGTCTTGCGGCAGAGAGTCTTTAGCGAGCTTGAGGTGAGTGTGGGTGGCTTCGGTATGAGCTCTGGGAGTTCAGTAAGGCTCAGAGGTGAAAGGCTCGGTTTTCCGGCGAGTTGCAGAAATTCTCCGGCGAGTGAATTTAAGTCGGGAAAGAGTGTGATTGTGAGCGAAAAAGCTAACAAAGTTTAGAGGGGGTATTTATAGGGCAGAACATTGACGAATTTGGTCCGTTTTCCGTCTTGATTCGTCGGTCAATAAGTTTTCCGGCGGTTATAACTTGTGTCGCGGACTGGACATCGGTTATAACCGATGTTGGGGTTAATGTTTACGTTAAGTCATTGATAATCGACGCCGTTTGACGAAATCGTCGGATTTTCCGGCGTCAACGGATTTGGGCGCGTCAGTTGACTGGATTTGATTTCTGTTTTCATTATTTGAATTAATTGTCTGGATGCATTACTAAAGAATACTAGTGGCGGAGTGGTTTGATGGATGAGTGTTAAGTCATTGCTGAATTCGCTGGCTGACCCGGGTTCGAAACCCGGCAGCATCCTTTTATTTTTATTTTCTTATTTTAAATACTTTTTCAAATATAAATTACATATTCCAATATACTTATTAATTATGTATCGTTTAAAATTAATTTGGGCATTAAATACGCAACGAAATTTTTAACCGATTGTTCGGTTAATAAACGGAGCGGGTTTGGTAATTCCGGTTTTTTTACGGATGTTACATGGCCCATATGAAGAAAAGATGTGGGGCGGTTCAATTCGCGGTGTGTGAAGATTGTGGGGATATAGGTCATTGTACTGAAGAGTGCCAAGTTAACATGGCACAAGCTAACAAGGAGGTGAACCAAGTGTATGGAGAACGAAAGCAATATGACATGAACTCCAACACTTATCACCCAGGTTTGAGGAACCATCTTAATCTTAGGTATATCGAACCAAATGAACCCAAATTTCCAACCCGGTAATCAAAGTGGAAATCAAGGTGGATCGTTGTACCAAAACCTCCAAAGTGGTAAAGGGGTTACCAAAGGAATTATAACCAAGAAAGTGGCCAAGGGTATCAAAATCGTGAAGGTAATTACCAAGATGGCTACAACCAAGGCGGTAATGGGGGTGGTAACTCGAACTCTCAGATGAGTAGTGATGACTCGTTAAACTCCAAGCTTGATGCAATCATGAATGCCATTACCACTTCTAATCAAGATATCAATTCGGAGATGAAAAAAGAGTTTGAGCTACGAGATAAATCGCATAAGGCATTAGAGAAGCAAGTGGGTCAACTTGCGGAAGAGATGGCTCATACGCGAGAAAGTGGCGGAAGATTGCCAAGTGACACCACCATGAACCCTAAGCATCAAGGGTCTAACTCGAAGAACACACGTGAGGTACCAATTAATAAAATTAGTGCTCGAGTCATTGATACCGGTGTTGAGTCACCACCACCCCAGTTTGTTGAAGGGGTGGTGGAAGATGTTAGTGATGAGGAGGTTGACGACGGTCAAACGGGTCAAAATAAAAATGTTTCTAAAAATGATAAAAACACCCCCGTTATGACCGTCTCCATCCCAAAAGCTAAGGAAAGGGTGGGTAGGTTAATACCACCCCTTATCCCGAAGCTTTGTTGGGACCATCCAAGAAAGTGGTAAACAAACGTGGTCCCCATCAAGAAGAGATGTGGGAAAATTTTGAACATGTAAGAGTAAATTTACCACTTTTGGATACCATCAAACAAGTACCCTCATATGCGAAGTACTTGAAGGAACTATGTACCCCAACGCGAACTCACAATATTCCTAAGAAACTTGATTTGACTGAAAATGTGAGTTCGATTCTTTCGGGTGCACTTCCACCAAAGTTGCAAGATCCGGGGGTGCCCATTATTTCGATATAAGTGGGTGAATTCAAAATGACTCGGGAACTTTTCGATCTTAGGGTGAGTGTGAGTATCTTGCCGGGTAGTTTGTATGACCAATACGAATTTGGTCCACTTCAAGCGGCAAACACCACTGTGGTGTTAGCCGACTTGACTCCCAAACTACCCCGTGGGATAGTCACGGATGTAATTATCAAGGTCGAGGATTTTACTATCTGGTGGATTTCTTGTACTTGATTATCTTGGACCGGATTAAGCAACCAACGGTTATCCTTGATCGACCATATTTGACAACATCGAATGCCCAAATCAATTGTAAAACGGGTACGGTCGACATGACTTTTGGTAACCGTATGTTGCGGTTAAATGTCTTTTTAGGATTAACGGATCCTCTAGTTATCAATGAATGCTATATGGCGGACGTTGTTGACGAGTGTATACCTCTCTGCGACATGGGTGTTGAAGAGGAAAACACAATAGAGGAATGTTTCATGTTTGACAGGTTGGTAGTGGAGACAAATTGAAGCATGATGAGGAGGTGAAAAAGATGGAGGTGATGGCGGCAGAGGAAGGAAGACTCACTTGGACACACCAAGTGGAAAGTCTTCCGGAGAAGATTGACACCAAATTGAAGCCATCATTGGTACAGCCTCCAGTTGTTGAGTTAGAGGTGTTGCCCAAGCATTTGAAATATGCTTATGTGGGTGAGGGCAACACGATACTAGTCGCCATTGCATCAAACTTGGTCAGGGAGCAAGAGGAGAAGTTGATATAGGTTTTGGTCACCAATAGAGTGGCTATTGGGTGGACCATTGCGGATTTGAAGGGAATTAGTCCATTGGTGGTGATGCATAAGATCATCACGGAAGATGGTATTACTCCTTCTCGTGATGCACAACGGAGGTTGAATCCAAATATATGAGATGTGGTCCAGAAGGAGGTTTTGAAATGGCTAGATGCGGGTATCATATACCCCATTTCGGATAGCCAATGGGTGAGCCCTACAACATGTAACAACTCGGAAATTCGTTGTTAATTTATTTTCCTTTTGTTTCCATTGTACTCCGAAGATTCGATTATGAGAAAGTTATTTTAATTAACTATGTTGATTTACAGTTATATCGCATCTAATCACTTATTAAACACATCGCTAATTCAACCGCAATCACAAAGTAACTATGTTACTTTAATAGCCGAGTGTGTTATTGTTTAATAAACACTTGCGCTATCGCATCGCTTATCTCATCGAATCGTAGAACGCAGTTAATTATGTGGTATTATGTTTATGTGTGTTATATTTGTTTATGTTATGATTACAATCGCTATCGCAACGCTCTCACACGCACGAATCGCTAAATCACATTATTATATCAATTATAACGCTTAATATAACTATCTAATACAAACCGAATCGCCAAACGAACTCTTAACGCGAAATAATCGAACAAAACTTGGCCAATAGGTCAAGTTCGGCCGAACTTGTATAACACAAGTTCTCCCGAACTTATCTAAGCCTCGTAAAGTTTCAAAACTAACAAGTCTGCCCGGACTTGTCTCCAAAACACAAGAAACAAGCAAGTTCGCCCGAACTTGATGTTTCAGCCCTCCATTCCCACCTCACCTACAAATACCCAGCTCCTCTTCTCATTTGAACTTGCTGCGAGTTCGCCCGGAGCTCCCCAAAACCAAAACCCTTTGTTTTCTGAGTAAGATACAACCCGTTTTCAACTACAACAACGTTCTACAACGTTTTACAACGATCTTGGCACAAGGCTTTGCCTTCTTTTTCATCAAATCTCTTCTGTTTACGAAAATTTTCATCTTTTATGCAAAACTTCTGTTTTTCACTCAGATTTATGCTTAGATCTGAATAAAACCTTTCAAACATTGATTTTTACACAATATTCAGATTAATGACGTATGTTTCGTTCACTTTGGAGTGGAACGAGGCGTTGTCAAGCAAGATCTCAAATCCGGAAGCACAAGGACGAAATTGTCACTTTACATAAGCTAGACTAACCCGTACGAACCTTCAAGTTCGCCCGGATTAGCCCGAGTTTCTGTAAAATGGCTAAACTCGCTCCAAAAGACCTCTCCAGCTTAAGTTTTACTCAGTGGCTTAAGGTTGGAGGGATGGACACTCAATTTCCTCAGCAAACGACGCGAAAACGCACGATTTGGATGCCAAAACAGCCAAGTTCGCTCGGAAGGCATCAAGTTTGCTCGAACTTGTCACCAGATTGGTGACCAAGTTCGCCCGAACTTGATCAAAACTCACCAAAATGACACAAGTTCGCCTGAACTTGTACTGATTTCCAAGGAAATCCAAACTTAACCGTTTCAGCAATTCGGAAGACTGATACACTTATGTTCGCTTACAGACTGATCTGGCGCTCTCCTCAACTCATCTCAGATCCCGTCTCTCTCCCTAAAACGCACCCACCGTGAGTATACTTGAACCCCTTTACGCTTAAACACACTTTTGGGTGTCACATATGTTTTTATATCAAATCACAACACACAAATCTCAAATGCTTATTCGCAACCCGCTGTTACATGATTATACGTGAAATCTGCTGAATTGTATGTATTGCTTGATTGCGTGTATGCCACCCTTAACATGATAGTATACTAGAGTTTGACCCGCCACCCGGAGGCCCGGGGTTGTTAAGGCTCGCATTTTACATTTCTCATTTATTTTCTTTTTTAGGATGTGGACACTTGTTCGCATGCCTTGATCAATCGCGGTTTGTTGGTTTGCTTGAATCTAAGTAGTTACATCATTCACATCTATTACGTATGTCATGCGGTGTATGCTAAACGCTTTTATGTCTATTATGTATGCAAACCTGTATGCTCACATTTACTTAATTGTATTGACGTTTTATTTTAACATATGTGGTAGGTTGAGGATTTGTCTACTTGCAATTGGATTAGGATTGGTCGATAGAAACGCATTGTAATAGAAATCTAGGGGATATCAAACTTGATTTATATTATGAGAATGCTTGAATTTTGTAACCAGTTTAAGGATTTTATGTTAGTAGTATGGGATATTAACGGTTTAATATTATCGCTTAAATAGTGTTAGGGAATTTCTCATGAGACAATCTGGTTCACCTAGTGCCACTACCCCAATGTTTCCGCCATCGGTTGGGGTGTGACAGATTGGTATCAGAGCCATAACAATAGAACAATTAGGTAGAATTGTCATGTTCGACCTCGTCATGTGTTTAAGTACCCGATTTGACCAATCTTTGCCTTAAATGCTTAAACTACTTGCCATAAATGCTTACTTGCCTTTCCTAAGGCTAGCACAATATACATACTTGGAAACGCTCGTATCACACAAAACGAGTGATCAAGTCGAGAATAGATGTGAAAACCAAGAACTCTCGATAAGATCATTCACTCCACGCATACTCTATCGCACGAGATACCTTCGTTGAGTTAGGAGTGATATCCAAACCTCGACGAAAATCTCCATTTCTATCTAGTGGGACTCCCGACTCGATCTGTGAGTGTAGCCACAACTAGGAATGAAGTTGTTAAGTTAGGGGTGAAACCCGCATCTTAAAAACTAGTTCCGCTCCTCGATTTTCAATCTCACCAAAGTCTCGATTATTCCGATGACTCGGAACACGACGTAACTGGAAGGATAAATGCTGTTAACCGTTGTACGGCGAGAGCATTTGTCTATTAGGCCAAATCGTGTGTCTGGACTAAGAGAATTTTCGAAGCACTTTGGGTAGTCGCTGTCTCAAAACCCAGGACACTCCCAATTGATTTAAGCCTATAATCTTCGATTTTACACATCATGGAGTTTATTATTATTCACGTGTTTAAATTTTGAGAATTTTCGCTTATCGATTTATCACTTTATTGATTTCTCGTACTAACGACTTCTCGCTTTATCGCTCTTCGCTTTATGAAGTACGCACTGCTCGCACAGCACTCGCTCTTCGCTTACGTGGTTTTGTGCCTTGTATGAATAATAATAATAATAAATATTTTAAACATAAACCTATTATAATCGAATCTCATCCAATCTAAACCTTCGTGTAGATGTCATCTATGGGATCTCACACGCAAAGGAACATCCAGCGCAACAACTCTGATAAGCGCATCGCTTCATTGGTAGCCAAGCAAATGGCTAAAGTCATTCCTCAAATCGTCAGCGAGATCCACGCCGTCAGCTGCAACTCCTCTGTGGATTCTAAGAATGATGCGCCCAAGACTTCCTTCAGCTTTAAGCAGTTCAAGGCATGTGGACCACTCACTTTCTCTGGCACTAAAGGACCAAGTGCTATGTTCCACTGGTTCGATTCCATCAAGGTTACCTTCCACCAGAGTGGATGTCCTGAGGCTCTGCGCACTATCAACGCCACTGGCGTATTCCAATCGAGGGCTCTCGATTGGTCGATGGCGGAGCGCAACAAGCCCGGGAATGACGAAGCCTACGGACTCTCGTGGGAGGAAATCATGGTGAAAGAGTTCTGTCCTCCACATGAGATTCAAAAGCTGGAGAATGAGTTCGGGATATCAAACAAGACGATCCCGACAATGCTGGTCTTACAGCCCGATTCAAGCAATTGAGCATTATCTGTCCCGGTCAAGTGGACACGACCGAGAAAGCGATCAAGAAATACCTGCGTGCTTTACCCGATTGCGTCGCTGACTTTGTGCAAGCAGCACGCCCTGTCACCGTTGAGGAAACTTAGCAGCTAGCCGCAGAAATCAATGACAAGAGGGTTCAGGCTGGTTACTTTAAGAATAGCAAAATCGCAAACCAAGCAATCACCGAGCCTACTACTGATCAGTCTCGAGAGTCAAAGTCTAGTCGCCGTGGTCGCAAGCAAGAGAACTCGAGCAAGAACTGTGCACTTACTGCTCCAGCAAACCCTCAGCTGCTTCAGTCAGTCGCACCAAACGCACCTCCAGCAAAGCGTGCGTATACTGGTCCTCATCCATTGTGCTCAAAGTGCACTTATCATCACGCAGTTGGAGACAATTGTGGTTTCTGTACCAACTGCAACATCTACGGTCACTTTACTGTCAGCTGTCGTAGTGGTACTCGCCAGACAGCTCCTCAGGCCCCAGCAGCACCAGCTTTATCAGCTCCTCCTCAGGCCAATCAATAGCAAGCGCCAGCTCCAAGGGCACGTGCCTGTTACACGTGCGGTGATCCGAATCATTTCAGTAATGTCTGCCCAAACAAACCTGTGAAGCAGGAACAGCAACAGCAGCCACAACCACCACAGCCTCAGCAGCAGCAACCACAGGCTGCGCGTGGACGAGCCTTTAATCTCAATCATTGCCAAGCTCAGAACGACAACAATGTTGTCAATGGTACGTTCCTTGTTAATGGTATTTATGCTTCATGTTTATTTGATACTGGTGCCGATAATTGTTTTGTATCGTTAGAATTCGAAAAGGTTTTAAAATGTAAACGCGCTAAAGTCCCAAAGACTTTCGATGAGGAATTCGCCACCGGAAAAACCGTTACTGTTAACTCCGTCCTACGTAGTTGTTCTCTCGATCTCAACAACCACACCTTCTCGATCAATCTCATACCTATGCAGTTAGGTAGCTTTGATATCATAGTAGGCATGGATTTTCTTCGTGAAAATCATGCTGAAGTTGTTTGCTTCGATAAGATGATTTGCTTTCCTCTCTCAAACGGTGATCAACTCCGTTTTTACGGTGAAACTCCCTCAAAGAAGTTGATGCTTTTGTCTTGTACTCGACCACACAAATGTTTGCGAAAGCAATGTGTTGCTTTCCTAGCCCACATCGTGAACCCGAAGAAAGAAAAGAAAACCTTTACAGACGTCCCCGTTGTTCGTGAATTTCCTAAGGTCTTTCCCGACGATTTACCCGGTTTCCCCCCTACTCATGATGTTGAATTCCGTGTCGATTTAATTCCCGGTGCTACTCCCTTTGCTAAAGCTCCCTATCGTCTCGCACCATCAGAAATGCATGAGCTATCTAGCCAACTTCAAGAGCTTCTTGATAAAGGTTTCATATGCCCGAGCACTTCGCCATGGGGCGCACCCGTTCTCTTTGTGGAAAAGAAAGACGGGACGTTCCGAATGTGCATCGATTATCGTGAACTTAAAAAACTCATGATAAAGAATTGCTACCCTCTTCCTCGAATCGACGATTTATTTGATCAGCTTCAAGATGCTACTTGTTTTTCTAAGATCGATTTACGTTCCGGTTATCATCAGTTACGCGTATTGGAAGAAGATATTTCGAAAACCGCCTTTCGTACTCGTTATGACCATTTCGAATTCGTGGTCATGCCTTTTGGTCTTACAAATGCACCCACGGTCTTCATGGATTTGATGAACGGTGTGTGTAAAGCTTTCTTAGATCGATTAGTCATTGTGTTCATCGATGACATCCTCATCTACCCGAAGTCGAGAGACGAACACGCGCGCCATCTTCTTTTAGTTCTCGAACTTCTCCAAGGAAATCGCCTTTATCCTAAGTTCTCTAAATGTGAATTTTGGCTCGAAGAAGTCCAATTTCTCGGCCATATCGTTATCAGTCAAGGAATTCACGTCGACCCTACAAAAATTGAAGCTGTCAAGAGTTGGATTACACCGAAGAATGCATCTGAAATCCGTTCTTTTCTTGGATTGGCGGGTTACTACCGTCGATTCATCGCCGACTTTTCGAAAATCGTCGTTCTGCTTACCGCTTTAACTGATAACGACAAGCCTTTCGTTTGGAATTCCAAACAAGAGGAAGCCTTTCAAACTCTCAAGCGTATGCTATGCAACGCTCCCGTACTCGCTCTACCCGACGGAAACGACGATTTCGTTGTTTATTGCGATGCCTCTAATCTTGGTCTTGGTTGTGTACTTATGCAACGAGACAATGTTATCGCGTATGCATCTCGACAACTCAAAATCCACGAGAAGAACTACACAACCCACGATCTCGAACTTGGTGCAGTTGTTTTTGCATTGAAGATATGGCGACACTACCTTTACGGTACTAAGTGTACGGTTTTCACCACCATAATAGCTTACAACATATCTTTAACCAAAAGGAACTGAATATGCGCCAACGCAGATGGGTTGAACTTCTCAAGGATTACGATTGTGAGATACGTTATTATCCTGGCAAAGCAAACGTCGTAGCCGATGCTCTCAGCCGACGAAGCTATGTGTATAGTGTTCGTGATTGTCACACCCTCAAAAATCCACTTGCGGAGTTCTACCGCGAGGCGTGCGACTGCACAGGATCCAGCCACTAATCATGTCGAACTATAGTAAATATTATAAAACAACTCATCATGTCCAACATGAATAGTGAATTTCAAGTTAAACGTTTCAAGCATATTAAGTATTCAGCGGAAGCATAAACAATTGTTTAAATAATAAAAAGCATTTTTGTTCAAAACGTAAACGTAACATTAAGCGTTTCATCAAATGATACGACCCATGACAACTCCTGTTCCTCAGACTGCAAGTTCCCATAGCAATAATTACCTAACGACCTGCAAGCATGTAGAAAAAGTGTATCAGCGATTAAGTCGGCGAGTTCACAGTTTTGTTTAACGAAAACCGGGTGGTGTTTAGTTTAAAGACATGTTGATAATAACTCGATACCGCAGCGACGTCAGTTTGTTTGCCTTTCCCCAATGCCTATCAACATTGAGATCATGTGGTTAAGCTCATTAGTTCACACCCGTCCAATCCAGGTACGGTGTGAGGTTGCCAAGCCTAATAGCGCTATCAACTAATACCCCGTTGCTCTCCAAGCAACTAGTTCGGTAATAAGATGGGACTTAAGTGATAGAGGTGAGTAGATTATCCAACATCAAATTTAAACTATAACGTTTGCCAAAAGTATTCCTCCAAGGAATAGTTGTTTCGTAAATGTATTCCTCCAAGGAATAATAGTTTTTTTGTTCCCTCGAAACGCATGCTTGTAAAATAGCAGTGAACTCACCTTTGAATGCTCGGTTAAGGAATGGAAAGAAATACGCGAGGTGGAACTGGTCACTCACGTCCTAACATGATTACTGTTCAAGAGTTAGTGTGTGTGCTCACGCGGAAACACGAATCCTACACGTATCTAGCACATAAAAAGTTTTATCATACAATACTAATTATCATGCATACATCCATCATGATATTGCTTAGCGACAACACAAGTGTCACAAAAGACTTAAAATACTTTTCAACAAAAATTCAGCAATATAGTGCATTTTCGGACAGTTTTCGGAGTGTTACCCCGAATGGTTCGTGTACAATGAAAATCCCAAAAATTTATAGGACATGTCAATCGGAGGGTTTGGACTTTTGTTAAAATTTTATAATCTAACTCTTTACCAAAAATTTATAAAAAAATCTTCTACTAAGCAGCAATCAGATTCGTCACTTTCTGACTGCAACTCATGAAAAATTCATTTAAAAATTATTGTTTATCCAATTGACGTAATTCCAGTTGGGGATTTTTGGAATCACCTGAAAATACTTACGATAAAAATTTCAGATCATAACTCAATTCCTACATTGAGTTATAACTCTCGTAATGGGCTGCAAATTCTAACGAAAAACGCAGCCTGAACCTTTGACATTAAATAAATCATTTAAAATATCAAACGACGTCAAAAAAATGCGATTCCATTTGGGTTTGAAAGGTAATACGTGGAAGTTAATCATGGACTCAAGAAACTTTAGTTTTAATAAGATTTGACCCGATTACAGCCGATTAAATTCGGCTGTAACTGTTAGACAGAACTTGTTTTCGCTATCCAAACTCCCCAACGGAATAACTAGTTCACACAACGACTCATAACGTTAATTTACAGCAGATTATAGTCGCCCTACGTCATCTAAGCCATTCAATCAGTAAGATTCAACCCAAACCCCTTCAAGATCCATCCCTAACAACTATCCAAGTCCGTAACTAATCTACACACTGTATACACCCGATTCTTAGCAACACGAACTACATATAAATTTATCATGAACATCAACACTTAATACGAATTCATAATACACAGTCGAGTTACTTGGTATAAAAATCATGCATGAATCTCTAGTTGTATTGCAAGACAAGTAATTTACACAACTCATGCTTATATATATATATATATATATAACACATAATTACGATTTCTAGCATCCTAACTTACATGTATTCTCATAAACACCAAGGATCAAGTGCATAATAAAAACGCAGCCAAGTATATCATAACTTTAATGATCAAAACAACATAACATCACTAACCGAAAGCAAGATGCGAGAGAGAGAGAGAGAGTTCGAGCGGGAGGGAGCTAGTGGGAGAGAGATATAGCGACGTCTGGGGGGGCTGCTACCGTAAGTTGAGATGAGAGGGAGTTAGGATGTTAGGGTTGGTTTTTTTTAGATATCATGATGTCATGTTTTTTTACGTAAATTAAAAAGGGGCTATATAATGGTGGAGTAGGTGGGCCAAGGGTTAATAGGATTTGTGGGTTGGGTTACTTGGGCCGCAAATAGGTGAGAAAGAAATAATCAAAAACGTAGAATTGGATAGGGTTTAAAGAGTGGCATTGCATTGTTGTTTACATATATTAATATATATGTTTTTTTTTATTTTTAAACTCATAACCAACTAATTAGAAAAGTATAATTAATAACTCAACCAATATAAGATTAACATAACGTTCGGGCCTCATAAGTTTCAGGTTACGTGAGTAGCTTGGACCGACTAACGAGACATGGGCTTCGGTTCTAACGGTTCGAGTCGGTTCAAAAGGATAAGGATTTAGTTTCTAGTTAATCGCTTGAATAGTATGAATTTAAAATATAATTTAGTTAAGTACAATTAACTTATCGAATAAAATAAGTAAAAACTCGAATTATAAATATGAAAACGAACGTTTCTAACCTCAAAATTACGAGTTGTCACAATGATTCTCAAGCTTTGAATGATCTTGAAATCCTTATTCGCTCCGCCCAGTTCGCTTGTTTTAACGAGAATACCCTACAGGAAGAAATGAAATGTGGTGTCGAAACTCAGCTTGTTGTGAAACCTAACGGTATTTATTACTATCTTGATCGTATTTGGATTCCTAGCTGTGATAACCTTCGTGAATTGCTAATGACCGAAGCTCATAAATCTCGATACTCCATTCATCCCGGAGCCGATAAAATGTACCAGGACCTTTGTCCTAAGTATTTGTAGTCGGGCATGAAAAAGGATATCGTCGTATACCTCTCGAAGTGCTTAACCTGCTCGAAGGTTAAAGCCGAACATCAAAGGCCCTCTGGCTTGCTCGAACAACCCGAAATCCCATTGTGGAAGTGGAAAGTATAGCTATGGACTTTATTACGAAACTCCGTCGCACTTCCTCTGGTCACGATAGCATTTGGTTATCGTTGATCGTCTTACTAAATCTGCGCAATGTATTGCTATACGAGAAGACTTTAAGGTAGAACGATTAGCACGAATCTATACGACGAAGTCATTTGTCGACACGGGACACCTCGTGACATCATCTCTGATCGCGATGGTCGTTTTACCTCTCGTCTCTCGGAGACTTTTCAATCTGCTCTCGGTACTACGCTTAATCTCAGTACCACTTTTCACCCTCAAACCGACGGTCAGACTGAGCGCACGATCCGCACCCTCGAAGACATGCTTCATGCGTGCATCATAGATTTCGGTGGTAGTTGGGATACGCATTTACCTTTAATTGAATTCTCGTACAATAATAGTTATCATACCAGCATTCAAATGGCTCCTTTTGAGAGGCACTGTATGGAAGAAAGTGTCGATCGCCTATTGCATGGCACGAGATTGGAGAAGCACAAATCACCGGTCCGAGCTAATTCAATAAACGACAGACAAGATCCTCCAAATCAGAGAAAATCTCTTGAAAGCTCGGAGTCGTCAAAAGAGTTATGCCGATAAACGTCGCAAGCCCCTACAGTTCGAAGTGGGAGATCACATGCTCTTAAAGGTTGCACCTTGGAAAAGAGTGATTCGCTTCGGAAAGAAAGGAAAGCTAGCGCCACGATACGTTGGTCCTTTAAGATTCTGGAAAGAATCAAAAAAGTGGCCTATCGACTGGAACTACCGGAAGAACTCAACAACGTACATCCGACTTTCCACGTGTTAAACCTCAAGAAACGCCTAGCTGAAGAAAATCTCCATATACCTCTCGAAGATCTGAAAATCAACGACACTCTCCATTACATGGAAAATCCTGTCGAAATCATGGACCGAGAAACCAAGAAATTACGGCGCTCTCGCATCCCTATCGTGAAGGTCCGATGGGAGGCAAACGCGGTTCTGAGTTCACTTGGAAATTGGAAAGTGGCATAAAGGCTAAATATCCGCATCTCTTTGTTACGGCCACTACTTAAATTTCAGGACGAAATTTCCTAAAGTAGGGGAGACTGTAACAACTTGGAAATTCGTTGTTAATTTATATTCCTTTTGTTTCCATTGTGCTCCGAAGATTCGATTATGAGAAAGTTATGTTAATTAACTATGTTGATTTACAGTTATATCGCATCTAATCGCTTATTAAACACATTGCTAATTCAATCACAATCACAAAGTAACTATGTTACTTTAATAGCCGAGTGTGTTATTGTTTAATAAACACTTGCGCTATCGCATCGCTTATGTCATCGCATCGCAGAACGCAGTTAATTATGTGGAATTATGTTATGTGTGTTATATTTGTTTATGTTATGATTACAATCGCTATCGCAACGCTCTCACACGCACGAATCGCTAAATCACACTATTATATCAATTATAACGCTTAATATAACTATCTAATACAAACCGAATCGCCAAACGAACTCTTAACGCGAAATAATCGAACAAAACTTGGCCAATAGGTCAAGTTCGGCCGAACTTGTATAACACAAGTTCGCCTGAACTTATCTAAGCCTCATAAAGTTTCAAAACTAACAAGTCCGCCCGGACTTGTCTCCAAAACACAAGAAACAAGCAAGTTCGCGCGAACTTGTAGCAGTTCGCCCGAACTTGATGTTTCAGCACTCCATTCCCACCTCACCTATAAATACCCAGCTCCTCTTCTCATTTGAACTTGCTGCAAGTTCGCCCGGAGCTCCTCAAAACCGAAACCCTTTATTTTCTATGTAAGATTCAACCCGTTTTCAACTACCACAATGTTCTACAATGTTTTGCAATGATTTTGGCACAAGGCTTTGCCTTCGTTTTCATCAAATCTCTTCTGTTTACGAAAATCTTCATCTTTTTATGCAAAACTTCTGTTTTTCACTGAGATCTATGCTTAGATCTGAGTAAAACCTTTCAAACATCAATGTTTACACAATATTCGGACTAATGACGTATGTTTCGTTCACTTTGGAGTGGAACGAGGCGTTGTCAAGCAAGATCTCAGATCCAGAAGCACAAGGACGAAATCTTCACTTTACACAAGCTGGACTAACCCGTACGAACCTTCAAGTTCACCCGGATTAACCCGAGTTTCTGTAAAATGGCTAAACTCGCTCCAAAAGACCTCTCCAGCCTAAGTTTTACTCAGTTGCTTAAGGTTGGAGGGATGGACACTCGATTTCCTCAGCAAACGACGCGAAAACGCATGATTTGGATGCCAAAACAGCCAAGTTTGCTCGGAAGGCATCAAGTTCGCTCGAACTTGTCACCAGATTGGTGACCAAGTTCGCCCGAACTTGATCATAACTCACCAAAATGACACAAGTTCGCCCGAACTTGTATCCTCCCTCAACAAAAGGGACAAGTTCGCTCGAACTTATCTGTTTCCTAGGAAACCAGACAAGTTTCCCCGAACTTGTTCACTCAGTAAGTTCAGGCAGACAAGTTCGACCGAACTTGTATAAACCCCAAGCATATGAGGCAAGTTCGCCCGAACTTGTCCCGTTTCCCAGGAAACCAGACAAGTTTGCGCGAACTTGTACTCTCCCAAGAGTAATAGTACAAGTTCGCCCGAAACTTGTACCACAGGGTACAAGTTCGCCCAAACTTGTATACTATTCTCTCACTCGTTAACCGTTTCAGCAATTCGGAAGACTGATGCACTTATGTTCGCTTACAGGCTGATCCAGCGCTCTCCTCAACTCATCTCAGATCCCGTCTCTCTCCCTAAAACGCACCCACCGTGAGTATACTTGAACCCCTTTATGCTTAAACGCACTTTTGGGTGTCACATATGTTTCTATATCAAACCACAACACACAGATCTTAAATGCTTATTCACAACCCGATGTTACATGATTATACGTGAAATCTGCTGAATTGTATGTATTGCTTGATTGCGTGTACCCCACCCTTAGCATGATAGTATACTAGAGGTTGACCCGCCACCCGGAGGCCCGGGGTTGTTAAGGCTTGCATTTTACATTTCTCATTTATTTTCTCTTTTAGTATGTGGACACTTGTTCGCATGCCTCGATCAATCGCGGTTTGTTGGTTTGCTTGAATCTAAGTAGTTACATCATTCACATCTATTACGTATGTCAGGCGGTGTATGCTAAACGCTTTTATATCTATTATGTATGCAAACCTGTATGCTCACCTTTACTTAATTGTATTGACGTTTTATTTTAACATATGTGACAGGTTGAGGATTTGTCTACTTGCAATTGGATTAGGATTGGTCTACTAGAAACGCATTGTAATAGAAATCTAGGGGATATCGAACTTGATTTGTATTATGAGAATGCTTGAATTTTTTAGCCTGTTTAAGGATTTTATATTAGTAGTATGGGATATTAACGGTTTAATATTATCGCTTAAATAGTGTTATGGAATTTCTCATGAGACAATCTAGTTCGCCTAGTGCCACTACCCCGATGTTTCCGCCATCGGTTGGGGTGTGACAACACAAACCGTTCCCAAAAAGGCGGGAATTCAATTCGTCACTAATGACGAAGGTGAAGAGGTCGCCACTCGGATATTTGTATTGATTATAGGAAGTTGAATTCCGCAACTTCCAAAGACCATTTCCTTTTACCTTTTATTGCCCAAATAGTTGTGAAGTTAGCGGGTCAGAACTTTATTGTTTCTTGGATGGGTATTCGGGTTACAATCAAATCGCTATTCATCCGGAAGACCAAGCAAAGACCACGTTTACTTGCCCGTATGGCACATTCGCCTTTAGGCGGATGCCATTTGGATTATGTAACGCCCCTGCCACCTTTCAAAGGTGTATGATCAGTATCTTTTTGGATATGGTGGGGGAGTCTTTAGAAATCTTCATGGATGACTTCTCAATTTTTGGGTCATCATTTGATGCTTGCCTAGACCAATTAGAAAAGGTTTTAAAAAGATTTGTTGAAACTAATTTGATCTTGAGTTGGGAAAAGAGCCATTTCATGGTTCAAGAGGGGATTGTGTTTAGACACGTGGTGTCGAGTCGTTGGATAGAGGTTGACCATGCAAAGGTACAAGTCATCTCTACTTTTAGTATCCCACGAGTGTTAAGGGTGTTAGGTCGTTCTTTGTTCATGCGGGTTTTTATAGAAGGTTTATAAAAGGCTTTAGTGATATAACAAAACTTTTGTGTAACTTGTTGCTAAAAGACCAACCGTTTGATTTTAACAAAGAATGTCGAAATGCCTTTAATATTTTGAAAAAGAAATTGGTTGAGGCTCCAATCTTGCAATCACTAAATTGGTCTTTACCATTTGAAATCATGTGTGATGCAAGCGACTACGCGGTGGGGCCATATTGGGTCAAAGGGTAGAAAAGAAGCCCGTGCTATATACTACGCGAGTAAGACTTTTTCAGATGCATAGTTAAATTAAACAACTACCGAGAAAGAGCTATTCACGATCGTATATGCATTGGATAAATTTTGGCCTTATATATGGGGTAATAAATTGATTATATATTCTGACCATTCTGCTATCAGGTACCTCACGGAAAAGAAGGATGCAAAGCCGCGATTAATCCAATGGGTTCTTTTGCTACAAGAATTTGAGTAGATATACAGGATAAGAAGGGTAGTGAGAACGTGGTTGCAGACCACTTGTCCTGGTTATTGGTGGAAGAGGGTTCTACCCATGTAGAAATTAACGAAACTTTCCCAGATGAGCACATTTTAGAGGTTTCAGCATTACCTTGGTTTGCTAACATTATCAATTATTGGTAACAGGTGATCTACCGGCTCACTGGGATAGGAGGAGGAGATTACATTTCCTCTCGCAAATCAAGTATTACACGTTGGAGGAACCGGATCTGTTCAAGATATGCCCGGATCAAGTCGTAAGGAGATGTGTACCGGACGATGAGATTTCGAGTGTCTTGACGCACTTGCATTTATTTGCTTGTGGGGTCATTTTAGTGGTCACAAAACGAGGCACAAAGTGCTTAATAGCGGTCTTTATTGGCCGATTATTTTTATGGATGCTTTCAACTTTGCTAAGATTGTGTCGAGTGTCAAAAGTTAGGGGCATTTCAAAGCGGATGAGATGCCCATGCAACCGATTTTCATTATAAGGGATCGATTTCATGCCCATTCCCGAATTCGCATGGAAACTTGTATATTTTGGTGGTGGTCGACTATGTTTCTAAATGGGTCAAATCGATTGCCACCAAAACGAACGACCATACCGTTTGCAATTTTGTTCAAACGAATATAATTTCTCGATTTGGGGTCCCTCGGGTTATCATTAGTGATGGGGATCTAATTTTAAGAATCTTAATTTTGGCAAACTATTGAAACGGTATGGTGTTGACCATCGAATTGCTACCCCTACCATCCGCAAATGAGTGGTTAAGTGGAAGTGTCACATAGGCAAATTAAAAAGATTTTACAAAATACCGTTCGACCGAACCGTAAGGATTGGTTAACAAAGTTGAACGATGCTTTATGGGCCTTCCGAACGGCGCATAAAACACCTATTGGCACTACACCTTATCTCTTAGTTTACGGTAAAAATTGTCACTTGTTTAAACTTGTACATCGTGCTTTTGGGGCCATAAAAGAGGTTAATGTTAAGTATGATGATGCAGGTAAAGAGCGCAAGTTAAAGTTGTGTGAGTTGGAAGAGCTAAGGGAGTAGGCATATGAGTGTGCTTTGAAATACAAAGACGGCATGAAGAGAGCACATGATGCCAAGTTGAAGACAAAGGAGTTTGTTGTGGGTCAAAAGATTTGGCTCTACAATTTGAGGCTCAAGTTCTTTCCCGTGAAGGTCAAGAGCAAGTGGATGGGCCCGTATGTGGTTACATGGGTCAGAAAATTGGGTGTTGTTACCATTGAGGACCCGAAGGATGGGTCAAAGCAAACGGTCAACGACCACCGCATTAAACCGTTTCTTGATGGTAACTAGGAGAAGAATGATACGAATATTGAGTTGGTAAGCTTCTTGGCAAGCGTGCCAACTTATGAGGTCAACTAAGGACCGGTAACAATTTTGTAGAGTTTTTATATTTTTTATTGTTTGTTGCGTTTGGTTAGTATTATTGTTTTTGTTTCATACTAATCTCTTTGATGTGTGAAGTTCTGGACATCACAAATGGGTCATGAAGATGTAAGGTATGTCTTAGACTTGTTTTGTGTATTGAGGACAATACACGATTTTCCGAGGGGTGGTAGGAATCATTAAACGGTCGTTTGTTAATAATCTTAAAAACCAAAAAAACTTTACAAAAATATTTTTAGGAATTTTCTAGCCTAGGTTCCTTTCATAAAAGTTGCTCATTTTTCTCTGTATTTTTATATAAAAATGAAAAATTCGAAAAAATTAAAAAAAATGAGGAAAAGAGGCAGCGTCGGCCGTCGAGGACGGGTCATCATGTCGTCGCCGACGGTATGCGTAGAGGGGTCGTCGGGTGTGGTATGCTGTAGACAGTTGGATAGATCGTCGAATGTTTTGGGCATTTTCAAGGTGCGTCTGCGACAGGTCCCCAGTCCGTCGCTGATGATGTGTCAAATACGAGCCAGTGCTGGTTTGCATTTGGACCATTTTTGCGAACCCAAATCACTTAAATACCGTACAAACTCGACCCGGACTCACTTTTAGCCACACAACCGACCTGGGACCTAACCCATCTGATCCATATTTTGTCTAAACCCCAAGAATCTTGGCATTCTATTATCACAACCTCACCAAACACTTCATCTTCTTCATCTATTTCCCCAATAACCCTAAACCTTCAATCCTCCATAACTTCTTCAATTCTCCACCAAATCTAGTATTTTAAGCCTATTTTGTGTAGTGTTTCAAGAGGAACAAAACCCTATCAAGGTTTTCATCAATTCTTGCTCGTTTGCAATATTTTTTGAGCTTGAATTTTCGGGTTTTTGGCAAGGGTGTTCTTCAAGTTATTGATTTTCATCTTTTCTTAGTTTCTCTTAGCCTACAACATCAAAGGTATGAAATTTACTTGAATTTGAGCATGATTATCATATGGTTTGCTAATTTCTTCCGAAATTTTGAACTTTTTGTTTAAGAGTAGGTTGTTTATGATAATGTATGATGTTTTAGCTTGAATTTGTGGGTAAACACTTGATATGGGTGGGGATTGAACATACAACAAGTATGGTGATGTGATTACACTCATTTGTTTGCATGATTGAACATGAGCAAGACGTTGAATCTTGTTGAAATCTTATGGACTTAGGATTAAACATGAAAAATCAATTTTTAGATGTCAAAGTTTACTATTTTGGAAGTTTAAAAATTGGCTAGTTTGCATCTAAAGGATCATTGTGGTTCAACAATGCATGTCATGTTTAAAGTTTGAGATGATTTGAGGTTTTCAGTGATATTGAATATCTTCCTTGTATTGTTGATTGTAGTCATGGCAAGCCGGAAGAGGAGCAAGACTACGGGTCAAGGTTCATCTTCGGGAGCCGGTTCGGCTTTCGGGTTTATCGGAAGTAGTGGGAACAATTAAATAATGTGGAAGAGGGTGATGGACGGTTGTATAAGCAAGATTGGGCTTGGGAAAAGAGTAGAGATAGTAGTATTGGTAACACATGGAATGAAAACAAGAAGAGACCACTTTCAAGGTTTAATGACAAACGCCTTGAAGTGAAATTGTGGAAATGGAAGATGGCGAATGGCGTAACTACTACTATTCCGGAGAGGGTTGTACCCGAACGGACGGTGAACGTGGAAGAGTTTCGGACGATTGGGATCATCCAATGTTTGAGAGGCTCGGTTGGGAATGGGTCTTGGATTGGTGTGAAGACATCACCCCATGGGTTTATTTGACAGCGATGTGTGAATGGTTGGCCTCATTGAGGTTTAACAATTAGGATGGTCCGCCAAACACGTGGCAGTTAGTCGGTGACACAGGAAAAGGTTAAATGGTCATGTCTTTCGAGACAATGAACTGTATTGCACGGTTTGACTCCTTGGGGGTTGACGAGTACTACACCATTGACCAATTCTTAGACAATAAAATGAACATCGCGGATCCGGAGGGTATGATTGGAGCAGTGTAACCTTTTTCTGATGGTGGGATGGCGTTAAGGAGCCAATTGTCGGTTGAAGGGAAACCTTCAACCCATTTCTCTGGAGAATATCATGGTTAGGTTTGGAGACCGCAGGAAGGTGAAAGGGCCAGATTGTCGGGTATTGCAAAGTTGTCGTGGCAAATATTGTTATGATGAATACGTGGGATACCCATGAGTCGTGTACTCGGAAGATGATACCGTATGTTCGGCTGATTAGCGCCATGATAGTGCAGCAAAACTATCGAAAGCACTCTTGGTTACCAAACTCGTTGATCAGATTTGCTTCGCATCAATGAGGCAATACTGGAAGATACAGGTTCAAGTTTTTGGTCATCAGTACACGTGTCGGGTAATCAAGGACACAGTTTTCAGTATGTTGATTCGAGCCCGGCACACGAAGCCGCAAGAGAGGAAGAGGTGGTAATTAGGAAAATGATGATGAGCCTCCCGGTCCAAGGGGACCGGTCGAAGATATGCCCAGCTACAACGGGAAATATCGGCAGGTGTGGCGAATTTCGTAACCAACCGGCGTAACCCGGGGAATTGTGATTATAACCGGGGACAACAAGTTGTTTATGATAATGTCTCCGCATGTATTGGGGAGAACCGGGAATATGAGGAGAGACGAAGGCAATGGGAGTAAGATTTGCAAGCCCAACAAAAAACTCGTTGGGCCAAAGAGGCAGCCCATCAGGTCAAAGAGCAAGAATATTGGGAGGAACAACAGTTGTTTTAGGCTAAACATTAGTCTCAAGTGCGACCAACAGGAGAGACACGTGGTGCTAGAGTTCGGCTAGAGACGGGCTTGGGAGGATAAGCAAAACCATCTCTGAATTGAACATAACACAATGGAAGATCGCTGATGGGGTGCGACGGCTACAGCTCATCAACATACAATAAACAATTCCAAGCACCTCCACGACCAAGAGAGGCACCATCAAGACTATCTGGCAGGTTTACAGTACCAAGAGCACACACCTTGGACGCGTTATGAGGACCTTCCCATGCTAGCCGGGCCTTCAGAGCCATCTCCTCATTGGCCCAAAGGATTGGCTCTAGTTTTATTCCGTCGTAGTTTCAACAACCCGTTGAAGGGGAAAGGGGTCCCTCGATGATTACCACGAGATGATGGAGTTTCTAACCGGCAACCCATTCCACCCATACCCGCGATCGATCCGAACGAGCGTTACCAAAGATAGTGTGCGGTATCTTTTATGTTGTTATATATTTTCCTTTGTTTAGGTAGTTTTGTTTCTTTTATATTTTAACTTTCTCGTAATTTCTTTTGTGTTCATTAGTAGTTAAATGAACTTTGTGGGTGTGTTCCCTGTATAACCCTCACGAAACCTACTCGTCCTCCCGAGATATCGGGAGGTTTAAAAGGGCTTGTTGCATAAGCTAAATGCAACTCGTTCCTATGAAAGTTACTTAGGTTTGTTGTTGTTGTAAAATATTTTTCCACAAAATTAAAGTTGAATAGAAATATAGCTTGTAAATTCTTTATAAAAAATGGTAGAACTAGGTAACTAACAAATTTTGATGGTTGTGAGAAGCTTGCTTTTACACGAGGGTTAAGATTTGTAGGCACATTATGTTCGCGAGACGACCATTTTTTGTTGAAGAATGAAGAGCACACGAGGAATGAGCAAAAACCAGGTGCATACGTTTCTTTTTAGCTTTGATTCTTAGTTAGTAAAGTGGATTGTATTTTGTATTTTATTTACCAGGGTGAAATTTTGGGAAGGTTAGTCGTGTCACATCCCTTGTGCATTTTAAAAGTTATATTCTACCATTGAGGACAATGTTGACTTCAAGTATGGGGGATGGGGAGAAAAAGTTTTTCGATTTTGACACGTTCATTTAAACACTACACATTGAGGACAATGTTGACATCAAGGGTGGGGATGGGGGAAAATTTCAAAAAAAATTCGAAATTTCTTTGTTTGAAGCAATCTAAAAAGCACAAGTAACTAAGTTAATGAGGGATGACACAACCCATGTGGTCTCTTATCATGGTCAAATTTGAATTAATAACATGACAAGTATTTAGCGGGTGGTTATTTGGGAATAATCCGCTTAAGAAACTTGCATTTTGTACATATTACATACCATACCCTTTATACGTGATATTTTGTGTCGTTTTACACACCATAGATATATGCACATATTTCTTTGTTTGAGTGGACCTTTAGTCGCGTATTGTAGAACTTGCAACTTTTGATGCGTTTGAGACCATAGACCAAATACGAGCACAAGAATGATTAAGGCATTAGGTAAACCTTTTCCTTTTACACCATTTATATATCTCTTTACTCGAAATCAGTCCCTTAGTCGCCAACTTTGAGCCTAAACCTTTCGTTTGACCAACCCATTTAGCCTTTAACCGTGAGCCTTTTTATTTTTAACCTTTTGTTTCGATTCCAAATTAGTTGTAAAAAATCGAAAATTCAGAAAATATCATGAAGAATAAGAGAAAATCGTTGAGAAAAAAAATATGTGTTGAGAGTTTGTTGAATAAAAGGCGAAATTCGTTGCCTCTTAGCTTGTTTATTTGTAGTAGTCGTTTTTAGAGTAGTTGCGTATGTAATAAAAATCGAGTTTTCATCACCTTAGCCACTTTCAAAATACCGTATTCCATACCCTTAGCCTAGCCCCATTACGACCCTTTAAATACCTTCAGACTTGTGCTTTGTAGTCATGTTTAGTGGTGGAGAATGATTGAGTTACAAGCCTATGCGGTACGTATTCTATTCGGTTTTGAGTGATTACTTCAAAAACACTAATGCATCATTGATTAGCCAATTTTTTAAACCGAGTGAAGAGAACATTGTAAGGGGTGTGTATGATTTGTGAGTTTCAAAGGCGGGTTAATCTTGGGTAACCATCTATATGTGATTAATCACTTTACCAATTTTCTAAATTTCGAAAATTGTAAGAATCATGAACCGGGTATGACATTAGACCTTAGCTTACGTCTCAAGAATGGGAAGTGTGTTTCTCGTTCGACCCACGTGAAAGTGAAAAACGATTTGCATGAGGGCAAGCAAAAGACAAGTGCGGGGATGTGATGTGTAGTCGAAAACCGTTGTTCGTTCATGCTTAAGTTTGTGTTTTTACAAAACTTTTAGTTTGAATAGCCTGCTTTTGATTAGAGTTGTGTTTTACAGGTCTAACAGTGTTTAAGGAGCTATTCGGGAGGTTTACGGAGCACCGGGACGGAGAACGGGTCAATCGGGAGCGACAAATGGAGAAAACAGAAAACAGTAAATGGAGGCACCGTCGCCGACGCCCTCATTGGCCGTCGGTGACGCCCCTTAGATACTTCTGTCGCCCAAAAATTGTCATAGGCAGTACATTAACCCGTCGGAGAAAACCTGAACATCCAAGGGTCATCGTCGACGCCTTGGGAGACCGTCGGCGACGCCCTCTCCTGCCTAACATCGCAAATTTTGTTGATTTTTGGTTGGGGGACGGGTTATATCATGTTTCTTGACCATAATATTTTGAGTTTGAAACACCTTCTTGTAGCCAAGATCACATTCACCGCCATCCTTAATCATTACCAATCACCCAATTCATCTGAATCGATCATCATCCTAACCCTAATCCTCATACCATCAAACCTTCCATCACCATCATCCACCATAAACCCTAACCTTCATCATACTCAAGCTCAAGGCTTCAAGATGTTCGTGATCAAGCTCAAATCATCAGGCGATCATGTTCCGTTCATCATGAGTGGCTAATTCCCTAGGGTTTCGCCCCGGTGTAGGTTTTTGTAAGTTCCTAGGTTTAAACATTGTTTTGAGATTAATTCGTGACAAGTTGTAATTTGATTTTGAAACCTTTGATATTTGTCGTGTATTTGAATTGAATTTGTGAATTGTCGAATGATTATAAAATTTGACTTTGCGAAATGAATTTGTGCACTTATGTAACATCCGTCAAAAACGGATTTACCAAACCCGCTCCGTTTATCAACCGAGGCCGCAGCTCCCCATCCATCGAGGTTGAGCTTGATCCCCATTTTATTATGCGGTTGATCTTGGCGTGCCCGCACGATCGGCTCCGTTTGATTGAGCCTTGATCGGTTATTTCATTTTACATTTTCAATACATGCAATACGCTCGGCTCCGTTTGATTGAGCCTTGAGCGCACAGTTCAATTTACATTTCCAGTTCATGCAATACGCTCAGCTCCGTTTGATTGAGCCTTGAGCGCTCAGTTCAATTTACATTTCCAGTTCATGCAATACGTTCGGCTCCGTTTGATTAAGCCTTGAGCGCACATACATTTTCATTATCAGTATCTTGTGGTTATGGTGTTTGTTGTAGAGTCGCATAGAACTAATCATAACTGGCGGATAAAGTCAATGAGAATTTGACAAGAATATGGTGGATACGCCGCTGGTACTTCCTATATATAAGTATTCTTGTCAAATGATCGGAGGCATTATCAGGCGGTTATGAGAGGTTCCATGCATAGGCTGTTTGTGTGATTGTTGTTTAGATTAAGTTGTTCAATTTCAGTACATTCAATACGTTCGGCTCCGTTTGATTGAGCCTTGAGCGCACATACAATTTCATTTTCAGTACATGCAATACGTTCGGCTCCGTTTGATTGAGCCTTGAGCGCACAGACAATTTCATTATCAGTATCTTGTGGTTGTTGTGTTTGTTGTAGAGTCGCATAGAACTAATCATAACTTGCGGATAAAGTCAATGAGAATTTGACAAGAATATGGTGGATACGCCGCTGGTACTTCCTATATATAAGTATTCTTGTCAAATGATCGGAGGCATTATCAGGCGGTTATGAGAGGTTCCATGCATAGGCTGTTTGTGTGGTTAAGTTATTCATTTTCAGTACATGCAATACGCTCGGCTCCGTTTGATTGAGCCTTGAGCACACAGACAATTTCATTTTCAGTACATTCAATACGTTCGGCTCCGTTTGATTGAGCCTTGAGCGCACAGACATTTCATTTTCAGTACATGCAATACGATCGGCTCCGTTTGATTGAGCCTTGATCGCACAGATATATTTCATTTCAGTATTTTATGATTGTTGTATTGGTTGTAGAGTTATAGGACTAATCATAATTCACTGATAAAACTAATGAAAATTTGACAAGAATATGGTGGATACGCCGCTGGTACTTCCTATATATAAGTATTCTTGTCAAAGGATCAGAGGCATTATCGGACGGTTATGAGAAGTTCTATGTAGGATTTATTAGTTTTCTTGGTAACCAATCATAACTTGTGGATAAAACTAATGAAAATTTGGCAAGAATATGGTGGATACGCCGCTGGTACTTCCTATATATAAGTATTCTTGCCAAAGGATCAGAGGCATTATCAGGCGGTTATGAGAAGTTCCATGTAGGATTTAGTATTGCCTTGGTTGGAATTTGTGTTACATTTATATCATCATGCTATTTAAAGAGATTGGATTGTGTTCCATTTCTACATAAACTAACCTCTCCATCATAACAAACGAGAGAGGAACTTCCACCATTCAAACATATATGCTATCAGAATGTGGATTCAAATATTTGCTGTGGTGTTTATTCATGTTCGAATATTAGCTGTTGTGTTTATTTATGTTCAAATATCAGCTGTTGTGTTTTTATTTATGTTCCATGTAGGTTGTAGTGTTAGAAGTTTTGCCTTAGGATATAACCATACTTTCCCAAACGTATCTAAACTCTTATGCATGATATCATTTTTAGCAAATAATTCTGCTTATCAATACTTATACAGTAGGCAACAAAAAGCGATACCTGAATAGGGTACTTAACTCTTACAAGGAACGTTACCGCCTCGAACAAAAACTTAAACCCTTATTTTTCTAAGCATACAACTGTCAAACTAAAACATCATCATCCTTTTAGTCAAAATATATCATTATTTAAATTTCGGGACGAAATTTCTAAAAAGCAGGGGATACTGTAACATCCGTCAAAAACGGATTTACCAAACCCGCTCCGTTTATCAACCGAACAGTCAGTCAAAAATTTCGTTGCGAATTAAATGCCCAAAATAATTTTAAACGATACATAATCGATTATTATACGGGAATATATATTTAGTTTTTGAAAAACTGTTGTAAAACGCAAAATAAAAATACAATGTCTGTGCCGGGTTTCGAACCGGGTCACTACCGATCCAGCAAACAAACTTAACACACACACACAAACCACTGCGCCACTTGTTTTGTTTGTTATATATTGAAATCATTTAATTCATAAAGTGACGTTACGAATTCAAAATCGGCGCCCAAAAGTTCAGTCGTCGGAATCCCGGTAATCTCGCGAGCTTTTAACAACATTTTCAGTTATAACGTAAACTATTATTAGGACATCGGTTATAACCGACGTTTGAGTCCGCGACACCTTCTATAACCGCCGGAGTTTTATTAACTTATGAATCCAGTCGGAAATCAGACCAAGTTCTTCGACGATTTGCCCTATAAATTCACCCACAACCCACTGCAAACCTTTTCGCTCAAAACCACACCTTTTCTCGGCGTAATTCCACTCGCCGTAATTAATCTGTTCGTCGCCGGAAAACCGGTTTCCTCATTTCTGAGCCTTACTAAACCATTTGAACTTATACCGAAGTCACCCACATATTTTGTAAGCTTTCTGAAGTTTCTCTGCTGCAAGACACTCGTCGCCGGAGCCTATTGCTGTCGCCGGAGTTCTGCCGGAAAACAGAGGAAGATAGTCGGTATACCTCTTCGCCTAATTTCTTTTTCTTCTTACTTATATCACACCGTAATGAACTGAAACACACTAAAGATCATGTTTTAAACTTCGAACCAGTCTGTTGTCGATTCTGGTTATAACTTGATGAAGAAGACGATGTATCCGGAACGTTTAAGTATAATTAAAAACAAGAAATTACTCGGGTTAGACACACAGTCCAGCGGTGGACTGTGTGCACATTAAACATACAAACGTCTCGAGTTCGAATCCGGTTTCACACACGCTGCCTTAATAAAAATGATTTTTTTTTATTAACTGAACCGGAGCTGCCACAGGTATATGTTAAGTATATTAATAATCGGAATAATAACCAAGTTAGACACACAGTCCAGCGGTGGACTGTGTGTATGTTTAAGTCGCACGTCACGAGTTCGAGTTCGGTCTTCTGCATCGACCCGGACAATTATTAACCTTTTTAAATAAAGTCAGAAATGAAAACAAATAGTTTGTATTTAAGTATAATAAAATTGGATTATATAACATGTTAAACACACAGTCCAGCGGTGGACTGTGTGTTAGTTTAAGCCACAGGTCCCGGGTTCGAGACCTGTGGAGCGCACCGTCC
This sequence comes from Scalesia atractyloides, assembly GCA_947069175.1. NCBI lineage: Eukaryota > Viridiplantae > Streptophyta > Magnoliopsida > Asterales > Asteraceae > Scalesia > Scalesia atractyloides. Next base: position 39,554,031 of record CAMTDV010000014.1, on the reverse strand, counting down.
GAATTGATTTAAATCGTTTTTAAAGATAAAGGATTTCTGTTTAAACATAATTAATATATATATATATATAATTAAAGTCAGATATATAACGGGTTAGACACGTAGCTCAGTTGGTAGAGCTGCGTGCACGCGTACGGGAGGTCTCGGGTTCGAGCCTCACTCAGCGCACTTATATTCCGACTCGAACCGGTCAACGGTCAGTCAACGGTCAGAAAAAAATCAAATTTTTTATTATTTTTATTTAATTATTTTAATTAAAAATCAATTTAAAATACTTAAAAATAACATTTTTAAGGTTAGAAAATAGCCTCAAACTCACAAAAATACACCCAACAATCCTACTAAAATAGATTAATAAAATCCGTTTACTTACCAAACCATAATGCGATTTATCTAGGTTAATCTCACTCGTGGTTAAAACCACTTCGCGTGCATTCAACATCATCAACCGAACGCACCCACTGTGAGTGAATCTTACAACTCCCCCTTTTAAATTACACGTTTTGGGGTGTGTCATTTGTTATAAAAATAATTAACTTGTTTATTTAAACTTGTGCCATACCACATCATGATCTAAACTTAGATTGATTATATTGTTGTGATTACTTATTTCCTTTTGCCAAATCATATGAAACTCATTCATTAAGCCCATCAGTTCCTCGTGGGAGACGAGTTGAACAACGCGTGCTTCAAATCAAATTCATTATTGTTCATGTGTGTATCATTGAGTTTATATTGGTTGTAGTTGTGTCATTCATATTATCATGTTATGCAGTTCATTCATTAGGCCCCTCAGTTCCTCGTGAGAGACGAGTTGAGCATCGCGTGCCTCTAAATGTTCCATTGTTGTTCATGTGTGTTTTATGTAATATCTTATGATTGTTGAATAAGTTTTACATCTATTTTTATTCATGTTTGGTTGTGCACATATTTCATAATCAATTTAAATAAACTTGTTCAAATGTTTTCCATAGGATTCACTCGCCAACTTTATGTTGATCCAAAAACCCTTTTACACATGATACAGGTGAACAGGTTGAAGCAAGGAAAACATAGGATATGCCTTAGAAGAGAACAAAGAAGCTTAGATTGATAGTTAGAACATGTTGTAACATTTATTGTAAATTTCCATTAAATTGTAATTAATGAATATGAAACGCATAATAAATGTCATGAGCTTTGATGATAACCCAAACATGCCCCGATCACCTTTTCCGCTGCGGGTCGGGGTGTGACAACTTATGCCTTGTCTAGGTTAGGATTTACATGTTCTTGGTAATGAAGTGCATTGCGGTCCGTCGTCTACAACGTCGATAGCTCTTGGCACCTAAGCCACATGACACTAAATCTGCTAATCATTTATGCATTTGAATTGAATCTGAAACGTGTAGAAACCTGAGGACTTCAATTACCGAACCGGTGTGAACCTTGTTCTCCATTAATGTTTAAAAATCATTTAAGCAAGGTTTCGTATAATCACAACCGTTTAAGTTTTAGTAGTTAATCATTTCAATATTACAATCGATGGTACATTCCAACAACCTTTTCCAACAAACAAACAATCAATTTAGCAAGCTTCAGAAAGTGACAACACTCGTTAAAATCAATGGCATCCATCGCAAACCACAAACTCTTTATGGTTCAACCCCTTACTACCACTAACACATTGTTAAGGATAATTTGGGACTATAAATATTATCTTTGACCGGGGCGCGACACTCCGATCACAATACCTTGGAGAAGGACATTCGAACGAGTGTCAAGTATGCAACCACTACTCAAGAGATTTGGACATATTTGAAAGAACGTTTTGGAAAAGGTAGTGCACCGAGGGTATATAAGTTAAAGCAATCTCTCTGTGCAATCAGACAAGAAGGTACATCTATCTCAGCCTATTACACAAGGCTTCGCACCTAATGGGAGAAATAGATTATGTGTTTCCTTTACCGATTTGCAGTTGTGACAAATGTACTTGTGATGTTGGAAAGAAGCTGCATGCACTCAAACATAAAGAAAAGTTGTATGAGTTCTTATTAGGGTTGGACTCTGAGTTCACCGCAATAAGAACTCAGATTCTAGCCATGCATCCCATACCTAGTCTTGGAAACGCTTGCCATCTTGTGGCAGACGAAGAACATCAAAAGGTCCATAAGCGGTGACAAGAGATCCACTTCCGACTCCGCTGCATTTCAATCTCTTTCTCAACCAAACATAACCCAATTCAGTCACAATTTAAATTTGCTAAAAAGGAGACTAAAAGAGACAGTAGTAGTGAACTTGTGGAACAATTTTATTTTTGTGGCAAAGATGGTCACAACAAAAGTGGTTGTTTTAAACACATCGGCTATCCGGAGTGGTGGTCGGGCAAAAGGAAACAAACACAAATAAAACCAAAGGTTTTGCTGAAAGTGAAACTAGTCCCATAACTGGATTAAATGATCAACAATACTAGCAGTTCATAGTTTTTTTTAGGATCAAGGAGCAGGTTACCAACGATGAAAGTAAACCGACTGAAAATGTAGCAGGTAGTGTAAACAAAAAATGATAGTTGATTCGGGTGCTACCGAGCACTTTACCTAGGATTATTCATTTCTTAGAAACCTAATCAAAAGAAACCATGAATTTCCCGTTACCATACCCAACAGGGCATCCATACCCATTGAAGGTCGTGGTAACTACACATTACCAAATGGAATGACCATTAAAAATGTTTTATATGTTCCAGATTTTAAATGTAACCTATTATTAGTTAGTAAATTATCAAATGACTTACAATGTGTTATGACCTTTTCCCAAACTTTTATGTCATGTAGAGTCTAGGTTTGAGGGGATTGATTGGAGCGGGATGTTTAAGGGTCTATACAAGAAGGAAATGGTTGGGAACGAGAGGCAAACTATGATAGAGAATGCAAATACGTGGCATGAAAGACTAGGTCATGTGTCTATTTCAAAAATTTCTCATGTTGGTTTTGTTAAGATTTATCTTTGAACTCAAAACATGTTTGTGACTCTTGCAAGAAAGTAAAGTTTACCAAATTGCCATTTTCAATTAGCACTTCAAAAACTAGTGCATGTTTTGAACTTGTGCATTGTGACGTGTGGGGAAAATATCGAACACCTTAATTTACACAAGCTAGATACTTCCTCACCATTGTTGATGATTTTAGTCGAAACGTATGCGTTTTTCTTCTTAAACACAAATATGAAGCTAACCCTCATTTAGTTTAGTTTCATAAAATGGTGCAAGTTCAGTTTGAAAAGAATATAGAAAGAATAATGTGTGACAACAGGGGTGAATTCGTGTCAAATAAGACGTTGGATTTTTATACAAAAAAATGAAATCATGTCGGAAACCACGTGTCCACTACACCTCAACAAAATGGTGTAGTGGAACGAAGGCATCGACACCTCTTAGAAACAACAAGAGCTGTGAAATTTGAGGCTTATCTCCCCACTCAATTTTGGGGGAGTGCGTCTTGACGAAAACTCACATTATAAATCAGCTACCATCCGATGTTTTTTTTACAGAAAAACACCTTATGAGTTGTTACACAACAAAGCCCTAGTTATGAACACCTAAGAGTGTTTGGATGCCTTGCCTATTATCTAAGCATAGAAATTGATGGGGATAAGTTTGAAATAAGAGGGAGACCCGAAACTTTTTAGGTGACAATCGGGTTTGCAAACTAAATAAATTCCTTTATGGACTTAAACAAGCTTCAAGGAATTGGTACCAAAAATTCACCACCTTCCAGCAAAGCCTTAGTTTCCAATCTTCAAAGGCCGACCACTCATTGTTCGTGTTTAAAAAGGAAGGTATTTTCATTAATGCTTCATTTATGTCGACAATGTCATCATCACAAGGAATGATGTGAACAAAATACAAGCAATAAAAAGTTTCTTTAACCGACAATTTAGCATCAAAGACCTTGGCCCACTAAATTTTTTCTTAGTATTGAAGTGGCTAGAACGACATAAGGGATGGTCCTTAGCCAACAAAAGTACACGTTGGATATTTTGGAAGATGCTGGCACGTTGGGTTGCGGCCCAAGCTCGTTCCCAATCGAACAAAACCTCAAACTAGATAAACGTGAAGAAGACGCTCATGTTGATGCAAACCAATACCGCAGACTTGTTAGGAGATTACTCTATTTATAGGTAACCCGTCCTGACATTGCTTATTTGGTTAATGTCCTTAGTCAATTTCTTAGTGATCCTAGAGGTAGCCACAGGGTCGGCCCAGAGCAAGTATCGGGTGAGCGACCGCTCTGAGCCCAAATCGAAATAGGGCCCGAAAAAAAATAAAATTTATATATATATATATATATATATAAATGGGATCAGGAGAAAACGCCTAGAAGTGTGAAAAAGGTGAGAACGATTTTCAGCCACAAGATCTTTATGATTTTTGTGGCTAAGAGTGATGTGGTGGCATTTTTGTAAATAATGGGAACTTTAGAACTATTGGGAGGGGTAATATGGGAAGATCCAAACAAGGGTGCACATGCTAATCACATCCCCACGTCATATTTAAACGCCAATAACTTTTTATACGTGATTATTTTTTAAAAAAATTACACCATAAAATTCAGCGCTTTTTTATCTTTACAACGAGTTTACTATTGATATATTCTTCAGAAAAAAATGAACTGGGTTTTTATGGCGTTTTGAATTTTGTTTTTTGTTTTTTTTTTTTTTTTTTTGGTGTTTTGAACTTTTTTATGGCGTGTTAAACTTTGTTTTTTATGGCGTTTTTAACTTGGTTTTCATGTTTTTATGGCGTTTTCAACTGGGTTTTCATTTTTTTTTCTTCTGAATTTGGGTGTTTTATGATGTTTTCAACTGGGTATTTTCATGGCGTTTTTCTGAACTGAGTGTTTTACGGCGTTTTTATTTGAAACACCCAATTTATGTCATTTTTTTATTTCAAAAGTATAGCAATAGTATACTCGTTGGAAAGATAATAAAACACTCGATTTTTTGGTGTAATTTTTTTTAAAAATCACGTATAAAAAAGTTACAGGAGTTTAAAAAGATGGTGGAATGTGCATGTGACTTGCATGTGAATGGTCTTTGGCATGTGAGTGGCATGTGCATGGAATTTTTGAATATTACCCCTTAGTGTAAGTTAGCACCAACGCCACATGTTAACAGCAAAATTGTTCTTACTGTTTTCACACTTTTAGGCGTTTTCCCCCAAATCTCTCTCTCTCTATATATATATATAAAGAAAATATGTATGTTAAAAAAACACATTAAAGGGCCTGTATTTTTGAACCAAAAACGTTAAAGCCCAACTGTTTTTGTCAATCAAGTTCAGAAGCCCAACTGTTTTAGTGTGAATAGGGCCCATTTTTTTAATCTCGCACAAGGCCACAAAAAATTTTGTGATTTTCGGAGACGGCCCTGGTTAGCCATCTCGAGGCCGCTAATTGTGTTCTTCGGTGCTTAAAGACAACTTCCGAACAAGTCATTCTTCTTTCTAAGGACGATGAACCAATCTTACGGCTTACTATATATAACTCTAATTGGCTCGAGTATCCCATGACTAGAAGATCTCGAACATGTTACTTGTTACTTCTAGGAGCACAACTATAATATGGAAGTCAAAGAAACAATTGGTTGTTCCCGCTCGTCTGCCGAAGCTAAGTACCATGCTATGGTCTCCACGGTTAGTGAAGTCTTATGGATATGATGGTTGCTATGCGAATTGGAATTACCATGTCTCAACCCCACTCAACTCTTCTATGACAACAAAGCCGCAAGACACATTACCAACAATCCTATTTTCCATGAAAGGACCAAACATGTCAAGATGGACTGTTGCTTTGTTATAGAACGAGCAGAATCTAAAGAAATTATGCCCATGGCAATTAACACAAAGGACCACATTGCAGATGTTTTCACAAAACTGTTGGAGACTCAAGACTTCCTTCTTCTTGGCAAATTGGGCATTATCAATCTCCATGCTCCAACTTTAGGGGAATAATAGATCGAATTAGATTCTCTTGATTTATTTTCCCTTGATTATGGCTTTCCATTATTTAGACCTTTTTATCAGCCTAATTTTATTTCTTTCCTTCTGAGCCTTGTGATTATATAAAGAGTGTCTTGCAATGTATTCAAAAATAAGTTAATGAGAATTCATCTTTTACCCGTACAGTGGCTGCAACGATGTCTCGTCTGTTGATGGTGACGTTGTTGCTGCAGTGTAGCAACGAGAATATAAGTCAAGAATTGATCAGAGTTCGAGTTGGTTCATTGTCGCCGGCTCCCAATTAAGGGGAATCGAGTTCGTCAGAATTAGGTTGAGAAGAAGGTGTTGAAGTAGACGGTGGTTCTTGGTGGTGTTGAAACAAACGTGGCTGGTGTTTAGGGTTTGAGACAAGAGCATTACTAATACAAAAAATTAAAATAAGGATTCCCTAACACGACATCAACGTAACTATTAACCTGATAAATGCGCAAGATTGGAACAACAATTGAAAGTTGAGTGACTTTAGTAGAAACAAGTATGAAACTTGATTACTATTCTATAAAGTTACCACTAAAACAAAACATCATCTAACTAGCTAGTTAGAAAGATAAAACGATTGCCAATCATTTTAATAAAATAGGTTACCATAGTCAAACCAATTCTGTCTCGCTCGTTAGAGAATACAAATTGTTAAAATTGGTAGTTTTAAGATAAACTAATTTTATTATGCTCATTAGAAATTAAACGTTCAACAAACATTCAAAATATTCGGTTTTTATAAAGTAAACCGTTTCTAACCTGCTCATTAGAAATTAAAAGAATATAATTATCGTCATAAACCTGTTGGTTTATATAAAATAAACCGATCTAACACGCAGCTTAGAAATAATTGATTAGAGTTACTGTCATAAGGCCTTTTGGTTTATACAAAACGTATCGTGCTCATTAGAAATAAACGTTTGCCAAAATCCTTTTAAAGTTTATTGAAAATAAACCATTTCTAACCAGCTTGTTAGAAATAAACGATTACAAAATTCGTCTTGAAATTTATAAAATAAAGCATTTCTAACATGCTTGTTGGAAAATAAACAAATACAAAATCATTTTAACGTTTATTGAAAGAAACTATATTTAATTAAATGTTCCAGATAAAACAAAACAATATAAACTTCGGTTTTAAAACCAACCATTTCTAACTCTGTCATAGTGCCAAAATAATTGTTTAGAAATTCTAACTGTTTAGACCGAACCGTCTCCAGTTTATTATTTTCAAAATAAGTGTTTTTAACCCGCCCGTTGTAACTTTTTGTAATTATAATGTTTTCTAACACGCTCGTTAGAAATATAGATGTTTGAAAAGTTATGATTTTGTCATTTCTATCATGCTTGTTGGAAAATCCAAATGATATTAAACTTGTTATTTTGCAACAATAATAACTTCTAACACGCTCGTTAGAAAATATAGATGTTTTAAAAACTTATTGTTTATACAAAAATAGTCATGTCTAACACGCTCATTAGAATATGAAAGTTTAATATTTTTTTATTTTTATAGAATAACAAATTTCAAATACACAGATTAGAAATTATAATGTCTAACAATACATTTAGAAAGTAAGACCAAACGTTCTGTATGAGTTTACAAAATACAACTTTCTAATAGGTTCATTAGAAAATGTTAGTATTTCAAAAACCATTTTAAAATACATGTTAATTTGTATATAATTTGGTTCAATAAAACCAATCAAAACCCATGAAACCTAAATGTTTAATCAAACATTCATATTGTAACATAGTATTCAAATTGAAATTGTAATCCAATCCTAAAATTAATCCGACTCGTTTATACTACATAAGCATTTCCCAAAAATATCTACAAGATTTTAATAAAAAAAAGTACAAATTAATATTTTTGAACTTTCATGAACCAAAAAATTTCTTTATAAGAAGGTTTTTTAAATTGAACAAACAATCTTCTTAAAAGTTTATTTTAAGATTGTAGGAAATATGTTCACTTTTATTAAATAATAATCAAAATATATAATAGTGAGACTCTTGTTATTTATAGGAAATATGATAGTACAATCTAGTTACAAAGCTACATGAAATATAATTAAATATAAATGCATTTTTTTATGTATCGAACGTGGTTTGAACGCATCTTTGGTGGGTGCATTAAACGTCATTCATCTAGTGTTCATCACTCTAGCATTCATCCGTTATATCTTCAACCACGCTTCTTGACTGCACCAATTAGCATACTAAAATATTAATAGTTTTGATTGAGGATCGTAATTGACACGGAGTTTTCAAAACAGATTTCGAATCTCTTCTAAGACGAATGCGCCTGTCTCCGAGGGTACAAAAATCGGAACAATATGTGTATTGCCGAAGATAGCTCTCGCGTCCGAGATAGCATTGGGTTAATGGTATGTGAAAAATATAAAGATGAAGTTGGTGATGGTGAAAGAACTAGAAAAATACTCATCTCTAAATTCTATAAAACTTTAAACACAAATAAATTTCTTTAGTATCTCTCTTTCGTTTTTTTCTTTATTTTCTCTCTTGTATCTATAAATTTTTAAACACAAATAAATTTCTCTAGTATCTCTCTTTCGTTTTTTTCTTTATTTTCTCTCTCAATGAATCATAAGGTTCTTTTTATATACTTAAAATCAAAACTCCATATTTAATTTATATTATTTAAAGAATATTATAACACTAAAAACCTTCATTGTGAGTTAAATAAAATATGATTAATTTGATTCATGATATGTTAATGTCATATTAACTAAACTAATAAGAGATAATGAAAGTCTCCATCATGATTCTTGAATAGAGATTAAGAGTCTTGTAAAATATTCAATTTATGTCAAAGATGAATTTATACTAGAGTCAACAAAGTTTATAAATATGCACTCCAACCACTCAACTTCGAGCATCGATATCTCATTCATCTCAACTCCAATTTAGAGATAGTCTGGTTTGCTTGTGAAACTCTCACATCGTAGAACACAAATCATAAAGAATTATCTAAACTACTCATATCTAAATACAAGAGTAAATTGCCATTTTAGTCCCTGAGATTTAGCCCAAAATGCCACTTTAGTCTAGATAGTATTTCTCTCCTTTGGATCCTTAAGGTTTCCAATTTCTTGCCATTTTAGTTCAACACCCTAACTTCATCCAAAAGTCTCAGTTAACAAAAGGGCAGTTTTGTCACTTTACATACTTATTTAGTTTTTCTATTTTATATTAAAAAATAATCCATTAACAAAAATATATATATAATTATATATACAGACAATATCCTCCCCCCACCCACAGCCCCACCATCACGACCTTCCACCACCATCACAGCCTTCCACCACACACCCCACTACCATCATAACTTTCCACCACTGTCACACCCACCCCAACACCATCATAACCGTCCACCACTCCCACCACTCACTCCACCATCATCACAATCTTCCATCACCACCTCCTTTGCCTTTCTGACCAGATCCAGCACTCACTACCACCAGCAATCCTCTCTCTCTCTCTCATAATCCCCAATATCTATATCTAATAAATCAACAAAACCCCCCAATTTCTTACAAGTCACCAAAACCCCTTGAAAACCGACCTAATCCATTAAACAATTCATCAAATAAATATGTAACTAAAATCATATGTTGAAAGCTTTGAATGGAAATAGGATTTCTAAGTTGCTGGTTTAAAGTTTTGAACGGAAATTAAAAGGGTATGTTTGGCATGGAGCTTTTAGAAGCTTTTAGGAGCTTCAAGCTTTAAGCTTTTAAGAAAAAGCTCCAACTTAATAAAAAGCCTTGTTTGGTTGAAGGAGCTAGAAGCTTTTAGGTTAGGAGCTTGAAGCTTTTGGTTAAACGCTCCTACTAGTAGCGTTTAGAAGGAGCTACAAGCTTTTAGGAAAAAATGACTATTTTAACCTCTAAAAATAATGAACTTTCTAATGTACCAACTTTTTAATGTCCATTTTGGTCATTTTATACATTTTATTAAAAGTTCCAGCTACTCTGCCAAACACCTAAATATATCTAAAAAACTACAACTACAGCTACCAGCTTCCAGCCTCAGCCACCAGCTTCTAGCCTCCAGCCACCAGCTTACAGCTACAAACAACAGCTACTTTTGCCAACATACCCAAGGTTGCAGGTTATGAATGTGAAGCAGAGGATAATGATTGAAGTTGGTTGTTGGATGTTAGGGGCAATCGTCGGTGCCTGAAATTGGAGAAAACAATATTGCAGTGAGGTTGGTTGTTATCGGCGAGGTGGTGATGGTGATGTGAGGTGGTTGTGAAGGTGATGCTAGTGTTCTAGAGAGAGGTAGAGAGAGAGAGATACGAGGGATTGTGGGTGGCGTTGGTTGTAGCTTTTATAAAAAACTGATTTCTTTTTATTTTAAAGTATTTAAAGTAAATAAAATAAAATTAAAATAGAAAACAAAACAAATAAGTAAATTAAATAATATACTCCCTGAGTTAACTGAGACATTTAGATGAAGTTAATGGTTTGGATCAAAATAGCAACAAATGTATAAAGTCAGGGACCAAAGGAGAAAAAAAACTATTTAGATTAAAATATCAATTTGAGACAAAAATCAGAAACTAAAATAACAATTTACTCTAAATACAATTATATATTATTTAATAGTGAAAAATTACTTCCTCTAATATTTTTCAATCTAACATCAATTCTCGCAGTTCCAGAGACCTGAAGAGGTCAAAGCAAAACTTCGGTCATTGACATTTTCGTATCTAAGGCTCCCAAAGTAACACTAGATCATGAGGGTTACTGCCTTGCTGGCGATTAATCATTGGATTTTTAAATTTCTAGATTTGTGATTGTGGGAGTTAGATTTCCACAAGGGTTACAATGGTAGTTACAAACCACTAAGGGTGGTGATAAACTGATAATGATATTCTTCACAATTATGTGTAGTGGTAAGTTCCTTGTAAGTTGACACAGGTCTAAAGATTATTGTTTTATCAATATTTTAAGGAATTAATTAGTAAACTAAAATAAAACCACATCGAGATTCGAAGAGTAAACAGGGGAAAGAAAGTTCTGTATACTATTATTAATATTAATAATCATAAAATAAAGTAACAAAAGAATAGAATAGCTATTTTTACAAAACAAATCTACTAAATGTATATTTTAATAACCAAAAGGTATCAGATTTCAAACTAACATCATTTATTTAATTTAAAGTAGTTAAAAATCAATTTACTAATTTAGTCCACACACATGGCTATTTTATAACTTTATTCTAATGTATAATGCTAATGACTTACTTTTATATTATATTTCAACTTGAGTTAATACATGATTAAATCATTGTAAAATAACCTAGTATAACAGGCTGTTTGTAGCTTCATGGACTCCGACAAAAAGGTGGGAATGTAGACGTTGAAGAGAGAATGCAAAGAGAGAGGGTGTACATGTCCGTAGTCGTAGACCATCTGTAGGGAAAGAAGGCGGACGTTGTAAATGTAGACGTGGAAGAGAGAATGCAATGAGACATGTCCGTAACCATAGACTGTCCGTAGGAAAGAAGGCAGACATTGTGAATGTAGACTTGGAAGAGAGAATGCAATAAGAGAGGGTGTATATATTCGTAGCCACATACTGAAGGAGTATGGTCCCAAATCTTGTGTCTGCATGCGCGACCACAAGTAAGCAGCAAACGCATAGGATTTTATTCAGTTTAAAATCAAGACAACACTTAGCCATGGTTATTCACCTAGCGCAGGTAATGAAAGCGCATGCATGAGTATGCCAGCTAGGAGGGATACACTCCGTACAGTTGGTAGAACATGCAACCAATCAGGACGCGTCATGTTGCGACCAAGCAACCACCACGGCGAGCAATCGTGTAGGAGACACCCAGTATAAAAGGACAACACTGCTCCATATTTTCACTCATGGCTGATGACAGACTCGACATCAAGGACGGTTCTCAGGCCACGTGGCTCCAATCAGTGCACGCCAACGACAAGATCCTCTGCACACACTGACAAAACAGGATATTCCTTGATAGAGACGTTTGGCCCAGGGCCCATCAGCCCAATTCCTCCTTCACACTCTTCGGCTATAAATAATGACTTCACCTCCAAGTTTAAGGATCGTTTCGCTAACTCTCTCATTATTTTCACACTTATTATCCTCAAAATGAGTTTTTATTCTTACACCGGAGAATTGTTACAAGGAAAACCCCTCACCTCTCCTCCTTTTAATCCCACAAGTTAAACCTTCGGATTAACTTGGTGTTTCTTTAAATACCATCTGCACTAGTGGCGGATAGATGTTATATACTGGGTGGGCATAGGCCCGCCCAAAACAAAAAAAATGCCAGAGTAAATTAAGTTGGCTGGAGATGGAAATTTCCAAAAGGCAAAGATACTGAACAGTGAAAGGCACTAGATAGACCCCTCCCATTTACATTTGTAGTACCTTTTTGTTTATTTATTTGTTTAAGTTAAACATCTTAAGTTTACTTCAATGGCACTAGAATAGGCTATGAATAAATAAACATCACTATTCTTTACGAACTAATTTAGTTTAAGAGCCTCCATCAATGCTTCAACATAATTCAGTCAGTATAGTTTTTTTTATTATTATTATGAATATGAATGGATACTATATAACAATTACAACTTATAGTATTCTAAAACAGTATTTCATGAATATATAGGTTTCATTTTGAAATTAAAGGTTAAACATTATAAGTTTATTTATTTTTTTTCAATCTTCAAACATTTTTTTTCAAAATAAATCTTTAAACATATAACACAAACATAGCCATTGTCACTTGTTGGGCCAACAAGGTTTTACGGTAAGTGTGTTGTCAAAGAAAACACATGGTGGGTGGTTCTTTTTCTTGCTTTTTTTAACCATTCTGTCTTGACCTAACCTATTAATGTGCCCCCGTAACGAAAATTCCTGGATCCGTCACTGATCCGCAAGGAATGAAGGCGATCGTTGTCAGAGGGCAGCCATTGTCTATAGGGTCTCATTTGTCGGGAGTTTTTCCGAAAACATGTGACATAAAGGTCCGTATGGCTCCCGCCCATCGTTACGGTCTAATAATGTAACAAAACATTATTTGTCCATAATCACAACATGCTTTATTTGTTGACAACTGTAAACACACCAAAACCCATAAATATCTTTAAAAAGCAAACACCCTTTTCCATTCATAACCAAAAAGCCTAAAATCTTCAAAAAAAAAATATACCTTTTAAATTTATTAAAAACAAAACCATACTATTTTACAATTTTGAATGTAAATATATAAAATAAAATTGCTTCAACATAAAACATAAATTTTATAACAAAAAAAAAACTAATTCTTTTTCTCTTCCTCACTGCCATCAACCACGTACACCTTCTTCCTCCTCTCCACCGTCCCCAACAAACAAATCAAAAGAAAACACGTGGCATAAACCCCATGCACCTTCCAACTACTCTTCGGTGGTTGCCGGAGCACCGCCCTATGAAACACCATCATATAATAATGCAACCCCACCGCAAACCCCACAAACGTCTGCCCAAGCCCCAACACTTTCGAACCAATACTCGAATCAGTCGAAAAAACCAACACAATGTACATCAAAAGCACCAGAAGGTACAACACATAAGCAAGCGTCTGCAGCAGCTGCAGGCACACATAAGTGTTCTGCGAAGTAGCGTAGAAAAACTTCAGCGGTTCGAGACCGGTTACAAGTGAGGAGAGTGCGAGTATAGAGAAGTAGATTGATAGGTAAATTTGGATGAATATTATTAGCTTTTGAAGCGAGAAATACGCTTTTATTCGGTTGAAAATGAGGGATACGAGAAGAAATGGGATTAAAATGAATAAAAATGAGATGAATGAAGTGGCTATTGGTGCGTATTTTTTACCAACGATGGGGTTTACTCCTTTGTAGATGTGTTTGTTGGCTTTGTTGAGATACGTTTTTGAGGTTTTTGAGATCACTTCTAGATCGGGTATTAGTGTTTCTTGAAATCTTGATGGGAGATCTCTGAATTCTGATACGAAATCGTCTTCTTCATCGTCTGTAAAAGTCAAACTACCGAATGGCTTCGTTGACTTTTGTTCTTTTGTAGTGGGTTTGGTTTTTTTAGGCTGATCTGTTGACTTTTGGGTCAAAAGTGATGAGCTTTTTGTGGTTTTTGATTTGGGTTTTGTGGAATTTGTGGTTTTGGAAGTGGGTTTTGTTGAATTTGTGGTTTTGGAAGTGGGTTTGGTGAGATTTGGGGTTTTGGAAGCGGGTTTAGTAGAATTTGTGGTTTTTTGATATGGGTTTAGTGAGATTTGAAGGTTTTGAGGTGGAATTGAGCTTCTTGATTATGGTTTTTTGCTCAAGCTTCTGGATTTTGGTGGAATTTGAAGTGGGTTTGGTTTTTGGTGTGATGAGTTTTGTCTTGTTCTTGCTTTGGGGGGTTGTACCAAGTACAGAAACAGTTGTACTTTGCTTCTTTTTAACAGACAGTTGAACCCCATCAGATGAATCATCTTGGACTTGAATCTTTTCCAATAAATGTCTCCGACCAACAGGTTGAATGGTGGGTTGAAGAGAAGAGGAAGGAGGTACAAGTAATAAAGCAAAGAGTACAAGCAAGAAAAGTAGCTTTGTGCAAGATTGGAGTGGAGCCATGTTTGGTGAAATCTGTGTCAGATTTAGTGTTTGAAGGCTGAGATCGTGAAGTGGATCTGAGGAGTAATAAAGATGGAGGGTGGCATGTGGGTGTGAGAGTGTCGGTGCGGTGAGTGTGAAATGGAGAAGATGGGGATAGGAGGGAGGGAGGGAAGAAAAAGGCTTTAAATGAGTCTTGGGTTCACATGGAGATGTTTATGACATCAAAAATGCTTATTCTAATCACTCGTCCTCAATATCATATTCGGCTAATCTAGATTACAAAAATGGTTTTTTTTAATAGAATAAAATATATTAGACCATCTGCAGTATGGTTTTATTGTCGTCTTTCCCCCAAAGAAACACCTAAGTCACCATTTCGGATGGGTTTAAGTTTCAACGTGGCCTGTTGAGTGGGGGTTTTAGACCTGGTGTTAGGCGGGGCTATCAAGATGACATGGCGGAGGCTGATTGGTGGTTTGGCTAGGTGGGCCTCCACCTATTTGAATTTTAAAACCGTTGGGCCAAGCCAAACGGCTAACCCAACCGGTTATAAAACCGCACCTTCTCACATTTCGCTAACCCAAACGGCTAACCCCCACCGCCAGTTACCGTACCTATCCACCGCCTGCCCCTTCAAACCGACACCCCACACCGCCTGCCCCTCCGCTGATCATGGCCTCGTGGACAAACGAAGAAGAGCTTGCCTTGTAACGAGCGTCATGGACGCTATGAAGGCTCGCCAACCCGACGAAACCCGTTACTGGCTGGTGGCTTTCGCGAGCTATCGGCATAACGTCGGGAACGACCGGCACAACCTAAATCCGTGCCAACACAAGTGGCGCGAACTTCAGCCGAAACTCGATCGGTTCAAAGCCTACTACGAAAGCATCCCGGGCGGGGACATAAGCCACGACGACCGGGTGGAAGTGGCCAACATCGAGTACCGATGCAAGGAGAGGAAGGCGTTCGACAAGCTCGCCCTCTTCGAGATCTACTTAACGCTTTAGGTTTTTTTTATGTTTAAGTATGTTTTTTTAGGTTTGTATTTTTTTTGTAGAATTTTGTAATTTTTAAGAATTTTTAATAATATTTTTAAGCTTTTTTAATATTGTGTTTATTTATAAAAAAATAAAAAAAAAATAAATGTCCACGTGATCAGGCCACGCCCCACCATACCCACCGCATGGATGCATGACCGGCGATGCCCCTCCAACTGCACGTGTCAGGCCATACCCCAAACCCCGCCCCACCATACCCCATAGCCTAATGCCTCCATCACCCACATGGGTGTTTTTCTTCAAAATTTGGGTTAAGGCGTTTCAAATTAAATGCCGGGTCGAGATTTTTTTTGCCAATCATGCCACTACACTCATTTCTTCATTATTTTAATTAAAAAATAATTAGGTAATCATTGATGGAGTATTATTGGGCATTATACCATTACATCCATTTAAAACAAATGCCTCATAATATTTCATTGTTGACTGGACCGCCACATGGCGGATAATGCCCAAGGGTATGTCATTATCTTCCTTCACTACTACACATGGTCTTAGACCGCGAGGTGTGGAGGGGTTTGGGTTGGGGGCTTTGCTCAACACGTGGCAGATGTGGGCTCCACCAGTCCACCCCAAAAAAATGGGGTGTGGAAGCGGTGTGGCCAGGCCGGCGTAGGGTGCCATGTGGTTTTTTTTTATACAATTAACATTTATATAATAAAACACAACTTATATAATTTAAAAAACAGTTACATAAAACCCTAAAAAAATTTAAAAAAAAAACCCTACTTATTAGATCCTAAAAAATTTAAAAAAAACCTACTTATTAAATCCTAAAAAAATTTACAAAGTACGATAAATGTTAAAGTAGGGAAGCCACTTAAAATCTGAATTTCCATCGAGCCTGTATTCGATCTTCGTGATCTTGACTCGATCGTCGTGGCTCAAGTCGTCCCAAGGACGCGGTCAAAGCAAACTTTAAACCGACCCAACTTCGGTTTGAGCTCACGTCATTTGTGTTGACACACGTTTAAGTTGTGACGCACGTTCTCGACGTGTTGCTCGTATTGTTGAAATGATCGTCCCCAATACGCGGTTTGACCGCGTTGTAGGGTTCGTTGTGCGTCAACAATCGATGTCACTAGTGCTATTTCCTCCTCTTCGGTCCAATGCACCATTTTTCCTTTTTTTGGTGTGGGTTTGTTGAAGATATGTAATGTGTTTGGATTTGGTTGAAGAAGAATGTGAAAAAATGTAATTTGGGTTGGGTATTTATAGGTAAAAATGTAATTTTTTAAAAAAATTTTATTTACATACCATAACGCCCCCCCCAAAGGCTACATCCAAGCCAACCAATCCAAGCCAGCCAACTCACCTCCCCTCAGCGTTGCCTGGCAACCGCCATCCTAAGCCACGCCCCACACCCCGCGTTCTTATACTAATAATTCATAGAATCATGAGTTTTGAAGCATCATCCACTTTAACCTATAATTTATGCATAAGAAATTTTCATCTAAATCAATATTTTTTGAGTCATATGTAAAGAGATTAATCTTGATGCGTGATAGAAGGTTTAATAGAAATTCACATATCTTATATTATTTTTTTAGGTTTTCATTAAGAGATTGATCTTGATGCGTGATAGAAGGTTTATTGGAAATCCTCATATCCTATATTAATTTTTTTAGGTTATCATATCAATTGATACTCGTAGTTGGTTTGTAATGTTTGAATCAACTACTAACGCGCATGGTAGTAAGTCTTATATTATGACCATCACACAATTGGTAGTTGACAGATGGTAGTAAGTCTTATATTATGACCATCACACAATTGGTAGTCGACCGATGTATTGTATTTTTAAAGGGTCAATGATTAAGATGTTGACATGGGAGAAGTAGAATTTTGTTGCTCTACATGTTACAATATAGTTTGATACTTCGATTATGACTTTCGAATAGTGATAAGAGATATGTATGTTGTATGTTTGTATGATCAGGTTTAAATCGGGTCGTGTTAGTGGGTTTGAAGGTTGTAGGTTGGTGGGTTGATTAGTAGATACATATAACTCAAACACAACCAATATTATTATCTATGTCAAAAACTCACACACACACAAATTTGAATCAACCCGAACATCAACCATTTAACCCATCAAAATATAACAAAAGGTAAATGTGATATGTGAGTGGATTTTAGTATTCATAGTGTATTGTCAAGGTTTTTTTATATATATGTAACTTGGTTTTTCCTTTTTTATAATTGGTTTATATCTTGTTGCATAACTCAACCGCTCAATTTTTAGTATTGACATTAACACCTCTCAACTTTCTAATAACTTTGTAAAATGTTAATTTTACCCCATGAGTTTTACTTGCTTATCTTTATGTACGTTTCGATATAAATTCAAGTTGGTATACGTTTCGACGTAAGTTGATACGTTTTTGCGCTTATTTTTATGTACGTTTTCAGTTGGTCTATGTTATGAGGTAAATTTTGTTAGGAAATGAGTTTGGTCAAACATATTGTATTATTTTACCCAAAACATATTTTATTTGTCACGTGTTAAGAATTACCACTTCTATATATTACTCATCTATAGTATATAAACCTTAGGACACTTGTACTATTTTTTAAGTAAAAGAAGTATTTTTTTTCTCTAAAGATCAGCAAAATAAATGAGTAATATGAAGGGCTTTTAAAAAATATTAAAAATCATGAAAATGTATTGGAAATTGCAATTGTATATAAAAAAATAGATAATGCAAAAAAGAAAGAGTTAAGTGTCATTTTCGTCCCTCTGGTTTGTTCACTTTTACCATTTCAGTCCAATTTTCAAAATGCGTCATTTTCCTCCCCGACGTTCTAGAAACGTGCCATTTCAGTCCAAAAGTAAACCCCAGTTAAAAACCTCAGTTTAATGAAGGGCAAAAACATTTGCAGCTTGCAGGTTCGAACCCGTGACCAGCTGCTTAGAAACAAACACATTAACCAGCAAGCCGAAACCAATTTTGTTAACGACAACCATTTGTATTTCTTTTGACATGTCTCCAACCACCACCACCACCATCATCCCAAATCCACCACATACATCCTCTCTCTCTCTCCCTTTCTCTCTTCTCTCTCCCTCCATCACCATCGCCGACATGACCACCTGCCGCCACAACCCACCAACACCACCTGCCACAACCCATCAAACCACCATTCAACCACTACCACCACCACCGTTCAATATCCATCACCATCCAAACAACTACTACCACCGTTATTCAGAA
The DNA here is from genome assembly GCA_947069175.1 of Scalesia atractyloides. Taxonomy (NCBI): domain Eukaryota; kingdom Viridiplantae; phylum Streptophyta; class Magnoliopsida; order Asterales; family Asteraceae; genus Scalesia; species Scalesia atractyloides. The sequence continues at coordinate 39,535,113 of CAMTDV010000014.1, read as the reverse complement.
TTTTTAATACTCTTTTGGAAGGTTTGAAGATAAAAGGTTCAGGTACGAAGGTTGTTGGGGCATCGACTTCTGCTATTACAGGGGCCGGAAAGGATTTTAGAGCCTCTACTTCGGGTTCTAAGCCTACTGATGAATCAATTGCAGGTCCATTGGGCATGGTGTTGGGGTACAGGCAAGTTCTGGTTCTGGACAGCAGGTTTGAAGGCAGGTATAGGGCCACAAACAGTCTGGAATATCTGGTTTTGGTAATGATTCTGTTGGACAGGATTCGACTCTTTTGGGTCAGGCTAGGTCTATTTGTCATTCTCAACTGGTTTCATCTGTTAAAGCTATTGTTTTCAAGGTTTGAAGAATGATTTAATTCCTAAAATCTTTAAAGAAAAGGTGGTAATTGTTTGGGTGATGGTGGAGATTGAACGGTGGGGGTAGTGGTTTGGATGGTGGTGGAGATTGAACGGTGGTGGTGGTAGTGGTTGAATGGTGGTGGTTGGATTGTTGAAGTGTGGTGCTGGTGCTGGTGGTTAACACATATCAAAAGAATAACAAATGGAAACTTAGAACAAAAGGAGCTATATGGCTCCCTGGTTAATGTATTCGTTTCTAAGAAGATGGTTGTAACACCCATGGCCCTCGTTATCACCAATATTGTCCGCTTTGCCCCCGATGGGTGGCCCATCCAGGAACTCACGGCTTTGTTTTTTGTTGCCCTGGTGGAGACTTCCCAGGAGGTCACCCATCCTAGTACTACTCCCACTTGAGCACGCTTAACTGTGGAGTTCTCCTCTCATCCACTAGCATTAAGCCCAAAACGCGTTGGTGATTTTAGAGGTAGGGCATTACTTATGAACCAGGAATCTCTCCTGTCCACGGACGATGTTGGGAGGTATGCCATTAGGTGTTATAATCACCCCCTAAGGGACTCATCGTTCTCGATGAGGTTTTGCCCCAACATGTAGGAGGTTGCCATTATCCTCGATGAGGTTTTTTGCCCCACATTTGGGAGGTTTCCATTAGGTGTTACAATCACCCCCTAAGGGACTCATCGTCCTCGATGAGGTTTTGCCCCAACATCCCGAACGACAGGGGTGGCTCTGATACCAATCTGTCACACCCCAACCGATGGCGGAAACATCGAGACGGGACGAAAGAGATTGCTCATTGCTCACAACACTAATAGCGACAATAATTAATTAAACCAAATTTCATTTCATGAATAATTTGTCAGTACAATACAAGGAAAATTCAAATAACATAACATTGGACCAAAATTTGATACGGCAATAATAAACCTAACGTCTATGTGTGTATCTAGTCTCAACGCTACTTCAATTTCATAGCATCATCTTCATCAACCTGTAACATGTTTTAAAATAGAGTTCAATGCAAAAGCAAAGGCGAGTATACAAGTTTGAGCATAAGCATACGTATAAGCATAAGTTTAAACAAATCGACATGGCAACTAAGTTCATAATGAGCAAATACAAGGCATGCGATATTTCTAGTCAACCCTCTGTTTATGCAACTAGTATGAATAATTCTACATGACCTCACGTTCACGGGCGGTGCGTTACTCCTATAGCGCTATACATGTCAAATGGAGGCTAAACATAAGCTAATGACTATAGTATTACATATGTTCGGTCCTAGTATAAGCATCACATATGTATCAAAGTATTCATGTATAATGGATTGTTTTCGTGCAGGTAGTAAAGCATACGTTTAGTGATTTTATGATAATGTAAACATGTTACACCCCAAAAGTGGTAAACATAAAAGGGGGTTCGAGTATACTCACGGTTTTGCAAGCGTTCCGACTTGGTATTCCATGAAGAGTTGTAGGTTGGAGCTTCAAAGCTTCCTCCTTAATTCTTAGAATTCTTGATTTAGAGAGACTGAGAGAATTAGAGAGATGGAGAGAAGAATTGTGTGAAGAAAATGGTAGAAGGATGTTGGTATTTATAGGTAGAGAATGTGGAAAAGGGTGAAATATGATTGGTTAAAAAAAGTGAAAAAGGATTGAGAAGGTGATTGGTGGAGAAATAAGGTGGAAAAAGGTGAAATATGATTGGTTAAAAAAGGTGGAAGAGGATTGAGAAGGTGATTGGTGAAGAAAGAAAGTGGAAAGATGATTGGTATATTTCTTGGTATTTCTTGATTATATATTATGTAAATGAGTATATAAATAGTATAAAAGTATAATTCAAGTATTGAGGATGTGCGTATAAGTATTTATACGTATAATTGTGTCGGTTTGCATATAAATACGTATTTAAATGATTCGTTGTGTGAAAAAAAATATGTATAAAATATGAATTTTATTATGATTAACGCCTCGAGTTGTGAGATTGAAATTAAAATACGAATGTAAGGTATCTAAAAATTAGAATCCAAATACGAATATTTAAAAAAAATAGAAATATGAAGTTACAAGGCGTTACAGTCTCCCCTACTTTAGGAAATTTCGTCCCGAAATTTATTCAAGAGGAAGACCTTGGAGAAAAAGCATTCTGGCTAGAAGAATGATTGTCTAAAATCGAGACTTGGAAGTTTGAAATGTGTTGAAAAGTATGAAGTTTCGAGGAACAAAAAGATAGGTTTGTAAAAAGGGTTCGTTTGTCTAAAATGATTCGAGGTATTGAGCATAAGTCAAACGTGCATGTGTGTGTATTGACAAGCAAGTTTAAACAAGTTTGAATAACTCAATGACGAGGTATTTTAAAATGTGTTGCCTAAGAAGGGAGCTTTAGTATAAAACGATATATATTTTGATGAAAAGTGTGGCCGCACTGTTGGTTGTAAGAAAAAGTTTCGTTGAATTTAAAGAGCATTGGCAATCTCAGTTTTGTAGAGAATTCTTTATCGGTGAAAAAAACGAGGAAGTTAGATATTTTAAATAAAAAATGGTTTTGGAGGTAACGGCCAACTAAGTATGTTCGGGCATAAATAAAGAATGGAAAATAGTTTTTAAGTGTAAGAAAGTATTTTAGGGTCTGAATGTTTAAACTGATTGATTGCAAACAGGGTTTGTATAAAAGACAATGATGTCGCAGAATAATGGAGGCATAAGTGTAAACGATTGATTTGATAAACGGATATGAGTATAAGAATGGCATGTGTGTGTTGCACAATTGAAAACGTCGCGTTTCGGGATGGGTCTCGTCGTGGATAATCGGGTATCGCGCGTTTAGCAATGCGTTTGTGAGTTGTTATAGTTCGTATCGGGTCTAAATAGGTCTGCAAACACCGAATTTCTCATGGCACGTCTTATGAAATTTTGGTAACATGGTGAAAACACTTTTATATAGGAAGTACCAGCGGCGTATCCACCATGTTTTGTCCATGTTACGTTCGTTTCGTTATTCGATGTCATGTTACGTTCTGTGTCCTACCGTACACAATAGTACACCCTATGATTCTCATGCGCCTATCACTATAATTTCGTGTGCACCCGTGATTATATTGATCGTCGCATGATCTGCACAGTTTATACTAGTTGTGTATGAATCAGGGTATACATAAATTTGAAAATAAGAATGTGCGGGCGTATAAGAATGTAGTATATAAGCGTGTTTACGTTCAAATAAGTATGAGACCAACGTGAGCGAACCTCCTTGGGTTATGCTCACGTATAGGTACGAATGTATGAATTTGAATATAAGTATGAGCATGAATGTGAGTATAAATATAAGTATGCATATGAGTTATGAATATGTGCATAAGTATGAATATAAGTAGGTATAAATGACGACGATTGAGTGTATGGTATGAATTGAATACAATGAATTTAAGTATATAAAACGATCGAGAAGTTCGAGTATGTAAAAAAATGAATGATATAAATGAAAATGTCACGAGATATCGACTAAAACGTGTACGATGTTATGAGAATTTATGTAATGTAGAATTTAGTTTGTGAATGTAAAAAGAATATAAAGTACTTACTGGTTATGCGTGACGTACTTTGTAAAGAATGGAAATGTTACTCTTGTTTTAGAAGAATTTATGTAAGTCGAAAATGGTCGGTCCCCATGAAGTTTCCTTGCTCGCGTGTTTTGAAATTTAAATGACGCATTGGTCGGTGTATGAAAAGGTTTCTAAAAATAGTAAGTTTGCATCGTTTTAAAAGATCTTGCTTTAAAATATGGAATTTGAAATTTGAAGGTTCTCGTGAAATTTAAATGAAGTTTGCATCGTAAGTTTGCACCATGATATTGTCCGCTTTGGCAGCCAGCACGCCCTCAGCGCCTGTCCCTCACGGCTTTAAAACGCGTCATGATGGTGAAGGTATCTAGCTCCTTATAAGGAAGCCTTCATTCTCCTTCACAACCGATGTGGGATATCACAATGGTCACGGGTTCGATCCCGGCCATCTGCAGATATTTTCCTTTTCTTATATTAAAATCTGATTTAAAAAATAAAAAATATATGTAAAATGACAATTTTAGCCCTGATTAGATTGAATGTTTTTAACTAGGGTTAACTTGTTGGACTGAAATGGCATGTTTCCAGAACGCCGGGGAGGAAAATGGCGCATTTTTTACAATTGGATTGAAATGGCAAAAGTGAACAAACCACAGGAACAAAAATGGCAGTTAACTCAAAAAAAAGTTTTTAAATACTTAAATGGGTTAATCTATTTTTATACAGGTCAACCAGAACCCAACCTGTTTTTAAAAGGGCTCAACCTCCCATTTTAAAACAGGATATATTAGTTGACCCACAAAATGTTTTTTTCGTGTCGTTTAAGAATTACCACCTCTAACTATTATTCATCTCTAGTTTAAAACCTTAGAAGACTTGTATTATTTCTTTTTTTCTTTTAAGTAAAGAAGTATTTTTTTCCTAAAATAACACTCTAGATTCAATGTTCTTATAGATCGTATAAACAGAAACTTATTGTAAGAAAGTGTAATAAATGGTTTTTTTAAGAAATATTAAATTTGTTATAAGTTTACATGTTATAAACTTTGCGCTTAAATTGTGAACCACCTTTCATTAGGTCGGGCCCTGTGGTTTAACTAGAAGATGCTAGTTAAAGCATTTCAGTAATCTCAAGCGAAACCACTGGTCACCCTTAGTGCTCCAAAAACCCTTTCGCTTGCGTGAGCAACGACCCGTAGCGCTTAAAGCAAGCACCTTTAACGTTCCCGACAGCTTGCCTTCTGACCTTAGTGTTCCAAACACCCAGTAGTGTGACTTATATGTGTTCAAAACAATCGATGATGCTAGCGACGACTCATGGGGCTCCCTAACGCCGAACAAAAGGACTAGTGGTATAACGATGAGTGGTGTGGTCCCTAACAACATACTACCGTAACGACAACTTGTAGTGGTCCTAACTACTCCCAACAACCATTACGACAAGCGCCACAACGGCGACAACGTTAGACCTTAATATAGGCTTACTGTAACATCCGTCAAAAACCGGATTTACCAAACCCGCTCCGTTTATTAACCGAACAATCAGTTAAAAATTTCGTTGCGTATTTATTGCCCAAAATAATTTTAAACGATACATAATTAATAAGTATATTGGAATATATAATTTGTTTTTTAAAAACTGTTAAAAATAATAACATAAAAATAAAAAGCTGCTGCCAGGTTTCGAACCCGGGTCAGCCAGCGATTCAAACACAGCTTTAACACATAACCATCCAACCACTGCGCCACTCATGTTTCTTATTAAATATTGGAAACAATTTATACATGAAATAAATCTCGAATTCAAATAACGACGCGCCCAATTGCAGTCGTCGAAAATCCCGACGATCTCGCGAGATTGGACGGTTTCTTCAGTTTTAACGTAAACATTAACCTCAACATCGGTTATAACCGACGTCTGAACCCGCGACGCAAGTCATAACCGCCGGAAAACGTAATGACTTTGAATCAAGTCTGAAATCCGACTCCATACATCTCGGTTCCTCCCTATAAATTCACCCACAATCCACTGGTAGCCTTTTCGCTCAAAACCGCACCCTTTCTCGACGTAATTCCATTCGCCGGAAATCTTCTGCAACTCGCCGGAAAACCGAACATTTCACTTCTGTGCCTTACTCTAAACACTGAACACTCAGAACTCATACCGAAGCCACCCACATTCATCTCAAGCTCGTTGAAGACCCTCTACCGCAAGACACACGTCGCCGGAATCATTTGCGGTCATCGGAGTTCTGCCGGAGAAACAGAGGAGTCCAGTTCGGTATACCTTACGCTTAATCTTTCATTCTTTTTACTTATCTCATCTGTAATTAATCATAACATACTAAAGAACATGATTAAAATCGTTGAACCAGTCAGTCACCATTCCTGGTTAAGATTAACGAAGAAGACGAAGATTCAGTAGTATATAAGTTTAATTTAAATCAAGATATAACTCGGGTTAGACACACCGTCCAGCGGTGGACTGTGTGCACATTAAACACGCTTACGTCTCGAGTTCGAATCTTGTCCCACGCACCTTCGCCCTAATAAAAATGTTTCTTTTTTTTAACCGAACCGGAGTCACTGTGTAAGATGTTAAGTTTAATAAAAGCCGGAATAATAACCAAGATAGACACACAGTCCAGTGGTGGACTGTGTGAATGTTTAATCACACGTCACGAGTTCGAGTCCGGACTACCGCACCGGTCCGGACAATTATCAAACTTTTTATTTAAGACAGAAATGAAAATATTTAGTTTGTATATAAGTATAATAAAAATCAGTTTATTTAACAAGTTAGACACACAGTCCAGCGGTGGACTGTGTGTTAACTCAACCCACAGGTCCCGGGTTTGAGACCTGTGGAGAGCACCGGTTCGACGCATTAAATCGTTTTTAAAAATAAATGATTTTCAGTTTAATTCAATTAGACTATAAATTTAATTAAAAACAGAAATATTTCGGGTTAGACACGTAGCTCAGTTGGTAGAGCTGCGTGCACGCGTACGGGAGGTCTCGGGTTCGAGCCTCACCCAGCGCACACAATTACACATACGAACCGGTCAACAGTGAAAGTCAATGGTCAATGGTCAACGGTCAAAAAGTCAACATTTTTTATTATTTTTATTGATTTATTTTAATTAAAAACCAATTAAAATACTTAAAAATAACATTTTTAAGGTTAGAAAATAACCTTAAACTCACAAAAATACACCCATCAATCCTACTAAAATGGATTAATAAAATCCGTTTACTTACCGAACCATATTGCCATTATCTAGGTTAATTTCACTCGTGGTTAAAACCACTTCGTGCGCATTCAACATCATCAACCGAACGCACCCAATGTGAGTGAATCTTACAACTCCCCTTTTTAATTACACGTTTTGGGGTGTGTCATGTGTCACTAAAATTAACTCGTTTATTTAAACTTGTGCCGTACTATATTGTGATCTAAACTTAGATTGTATACATTGCTTGTAGTTATGTATTTCATTTTGTCAATTTATATGCAATTCATTCATTAGGCCCATCAGTTCCTCGTAGGAGACGAGTCGAGCAACGCGTGCCTCAAAACAAATCCATTATTGTTCGTGTGTTTATTATTTAGTTTATATTGTTTGTAGTTATGTATTTAATATTGTCAAGTATATGCAAATCATTCATTAGGCCCATCAGTTCCTCGTGAGAGACGAGTTGAGCAACGCGTGCCTCAAAACGATCCATTATTGTTCATATGTGCATTATTTAATATTAATTGATTGGTGAATAAGTTTACATCTATTTTTACTCATGTGTGGTTGTGCACTTTATTTTATAATCAATTGAATAAACTTGTTCAAATGTTTTCCATAGGATTCACTCGCCAACTTTTTGTTGATCCAAAAACCATTTTTACACATGATACAGGTGAACAGGATGAAGCAAGGAAAACATAGGAAATGCCTTAGAAGAAAACAATGAAGCCTAGATTGATGTTTAGGTCATGATGTATATTGATTGTAATTTCCCATTAAAGTGTATTAATGAATATGAAACGTTAAAATAAATGTCATGAGCTTTGATGATAACCCATTCATGCCCCGATCACCTTTTCCGCTGCGGGTCGAGGTGTGACAGATTGTTATCAGAGCCATGACTATAGGGATATAGGATAGGTTATTAGACCCTTAGAGCCTATACTATAGTTTGCCTAAATTTTAATTGTTTAGGTGGTTACATACAAACTTATGATATTTATTTGTTTCATATTTATTTATACTTACAGTCAAACATACATACTTACATACACATTCATCACACATATTTCAATGATCATATATTCAAATCATCTTCATACTTTTGTTATTCAAAGATTTTGTTGCAATTTTCAAATCTCATCAAAGTAAGTTCTGCGACGGGCATGTAGTAACTGGAAGGGTACAAGTACCGGTAGTCGGAACGTCCTGTCTAGGTTGGCATTCGTATAAATCCAATATAACGGACCAGTTTGCCTACCTGGGGACTAACGATGAGAGTACGAAGGACCTATTAGGCCAAAGCATGCCACACCAAACGTCGTTCGAACTAACCCCGCTTTGAGGTGTCACCGTGTCTACACCTGGACACATTCCGAATCTCATACGTTATATACATATTTCTCGATTTTCTCCGGGTTTTAGTGTACGTAACCAGGCTAACACATGCGAACCATATGAAAAATCCGGTATTCATGGGGGCCCACATGATTATGAAGGTGAAGTATGGCGGCATGCAGGGTCTAATGACGAGCAAAGCCCAAGACATCCTATGGATGTAGTAGATTTATTTTTCTATAATTATTTTATGAATGTTCATTCCTAAATACGACCCATGATCCCAAAAACATCCAACTCATACTCATGATGCGTATTCCTTGTAGATGTCTTCTAGCCTCGCCCGTAGGAAGATGAGAGCAGGAAAAGCCCGCGAGCGCAAGGCTGCCCTAATCGCTCAACAAATGGCTGCCGTAATACCCAACATTGTAATCCAAGTCCAACAAGCACTTACCGCTAATCCTGTCAATCAAGAAGATCAACACGTTATCAACCCTCCCCCAAATACCACTAAATGCACCTACAAGCATTTCAAATCATGCGACCCTCCAAAATACGAAGGGACTGAAGGTGTCACCGCTCTCCTCCATTGGTTTGAAGAAATGGAGAACACTTTTCTAAATTGCGATTGCCCCGATGATTGCAAAGTGCGATATGCTACCGGTCGATTATATGGGATAGCACTTACTTGGTGGAATACAGAGAAGGCCAAACGAGGCGTTGACGATGCTATGACTTTAACTTGGGATGAATTGAAGGAAATCATGACCAGACGTTTTTGCCCAAGGAGCGAAATCAAGAAATTAGAAGATGAGTTTTATTCGTTGAAGCAAAAGGAAGGAGACCACACCACATACAACAAAAGATTCCTCGAGTTACATCAAATGGTTCCTAATTTGTTCACTCCCCTCTACCGTTTGATCGAGCACTACATTCGAGGTCTTCCGTCAAAGATTCAAGACTCTGTAATAAGTACCACGCCTGCAACTTTGGAAGCAGCAATGGAGCTAGCTACAGAGCTCACCGAGAACCGAATCCGGAACAAAGACTTCAAGGAGGAGAAGAAGAAGGATAAAGCATTGACTGAAATTTCAAACTCCACCAAAACCGAATCCCCTTCTCAACCCATTTCTAAGAGAAAAAGAGACGGGCAACTTTTCGCTACTATCCAACGTAATCAACCAGTTTTACAAGCCATACCCATCCAAGCTATCCCAATCACTCAAGTAGCACCCAACTCAACTTACCCAAATAAGAAACCATACCTTGGACCTCACCCTCGATGTAACACCTGTTTTTATCACCATCCCCTTACCTTACCTTGTCAACTATGTGCAACTTGTGGACGCTATGGTCATTTGAGCAAGGTTTGCCGGACCCCTCAAAACCAAATCTCTCCCCCTACTCAAAACATAATCCAAACCTATCATCAACCTCAATACCCCATGTTCCCATATGTTCGAGCTTGTTTCAATTGTGGCGACCCTACCCACTTTATAAACACGTGCCCTCGATTGGTTAACATCATAAACGCTCAAGCTCAATCAAACCCAGTTAACCAAGTAAATCACGAAAACCCAATCACTAGGCCACCAGCAAGGGGAAGAGTTTTCAACATCAACGCCAACCCTGACAAAGATAATGACGGCCCAAACGAAACCACTCAACTAGTCCTCTTCACCGGAAATCAAGATTCAACTCCAATCGTTTAGTTTTATGTTTTTCTTTATGTTTTAGAATTACATAGAACCAATCATAACTTAAGGATAAAGCCAATGAGAATTTGACAAGAATATGGTGGATACGCCGCTGGTACTTCCTATATATAAGTATTCTTGCCAAAGGATCGGAGGCATTATCTAGCGGTTATGAGAGGTTCCATGTATAAACCGTTTGAGTGATTATTGTTTATTATTTTCAGTACATGCAATACGATCGGCTCCGTTTGATTGAGCCTTGATCGCACAGACATTTTTCATTTTCAGTACATGCAATACGATCGGCTCCGTTTGATTGAGCCTTGATCGCACAGACATTTTCATTTTCAGTACATGCAATACGATCTTGTGGTTGTTGTGTTTGTTGTAGAGTCACATAGAACTAATCATAACTTGCGGATAAAGTCAATGAAAATTTGACGAGAATATGGTGGATACGCCGCTGGTACTTCCTATATATAAGTATTCTTGTCAAAAGATCGGAGGCATTATCAGGCGGTTATGAGAGGTTCCATGTATAAACTGTTTGTGTGATTATTGTTTAGATTAAATTTATTATTTTCAGTACATGCAATACGATCGGCTCCGTTTGATTGAGCCTTGATCGCACAGACATTTTCATTTTCAGTACATGCAATACGATCGGCTCCGTTTGATTGAGCCTTGATCGCACAGACATTTTCATTTTCAGTACATGCAATACGATTTGTGGTTGTTGTGTTTGTTGTAGAGTCACATAGAACTAATCATAACTTGCGGATAAAGTCAATGAAAATTTGACAAGAATATGGTGGATACGCCGCTGGTACTTCCTATATATAAGTATTCTTGTCAAAGGATCGGAGGCATTATCAGGCGGTTATGAGAGGTTCCATGTATAAACTGGTTGTGTGATAAGTATTTAGATTAAATTTATTATTTTCAGTACATGCAATACGATCGGCTCCGTTTGATTGAGCCTTGATCGCACAGACATTTTTCATTTTCAGTACATGCAATACGATCGGCTCCGTTTGATTGAGCCTTGATCGAACAGACATTTTTCATTTTCAGTATCTTGTGTTTGTTGTGTTTGTTGTAGAGTCACATAGAACTAATCATAACTTGTGGATAAAAGTCAATGAAAATTTGACAAGAATATGGTGGATACGCCGCTGGTACTTCCTATATATAAGTATTCTTGTCAAAGGATCGGAGGCATTATCAGGCGGTTATGAGAGGTTCCATGTAGGATTAGTATGTTTTGGTTGAAGTTTGTTCATCATACATTTCAGTGTAATCAATTCCATCATTTATAGAAGTTGAGCTATGTCTCACTTCCACAATGACTAACCTCTCCAACATAATAAACGAGAGAGGTACTGTCATCATTCAAACATGTATACTTTCAGAATTTAGACTCAAGCTGTGATTGTTGTGTTGTTTATGTTTTATAGTCACATAGGACTAATCATAATTCACTGATAAAACCAATGAAAATTTGACGAGAATATGGTGGATACGCCGCTGGTACTTCCTATATATAAGTATTCTTGTCAAAAGATCAAAGGCATTGTCGGGCGGTTATGAGAAGTTCTATGTAGGATTTAGTAGTTTCTTGGTAACTAATCATAACGTGCGGATAAAACCAACGAAAATTTGACAAGAATATGGTGGATACGCCGCTGGTACTTCCTATATATAAGTATTCTTGCCAAAGGATCAGAGGCATTATCAGGCGGTTATGAGAAGTTCCATGTAGGATTTAGTATTGTCTTGGTTGAAATTTGTGTTACATTCATATCATCTCGCCATTTAAAGAAATTGGATTGTGTTCTATTTCTACATAAACTAACCTCTCCATCATAACAAACGAGAGAGGAACTGTCACCATTCAAACATATATGTTATCAGAATGTGGATTCAAATATTGGTTGTTGTGTTATTTATGTTCTAGAGTTACATCATAGGACCAATCATAACTTACTGATAAAACCAATGAAAATTTGACAAGAATATGGTGGATACGCCGCTGGTACTTCCTATATATAAGTATTCTTGTCAAAGGATCAGAGGCATTGTCAGACGGTTATGAGAAGTTCTATGTAGGATTTAGTAATTTATTGGTACATTAGTTGTTGTGTTTATTTATGTTCTAGAGTCATATCATAGAGCCAATCATAACTTACTGATAAAACCAATGAAAATTTGACAAGAATATGGTGGATACGCCGTTGGTACTTCCTATATATAAGTATTCTTGTCAAAGGATCAGAGGTATTGTTAGACGGTTATGAGGAGTTCCATGTAGGTTGTAGTATTAGAAGTTTTGCTTTAGGATATAACCATATCCTTCCAAACATATCAAATCTACGCATGAATCATATATAGCGAATCAACTCTGCTTATTAATATTTTACCGTGGGCAACAAAAAGCGATTCCTGTAACAGGGTACTTAACCCTTACAAGGGAAGTTACCGCCTCAAACAAAATTTAAACTCTTACTCTTTTTCTAAGCATGTAACTGTCAAACTAAACACCATCATTTTTAGTCAAATATATCACTACTTAAATTTCGGGACGAATTTCTAAAAAGCAGGGGATACTGTAACATCCGTCAAATTTACCAAACCCGCTCCGTTTATTAACCGAACAATCAGTTAAAAATTTCGTTGCGTATTTATTGCCCAAAATAATTTTAAACGATACATAATTAATGAGTATATTGGAATATATAATTTGTTTTTTAAAAACTGTTAAAAATAATGACATAAAAATAAAAAGCTGCTGCCGGGTTTCGAACCCGGGTCAGCCAGCGATTCAAACACAGCTTTAACACATAACCATCCAACCACTGCGCCACTCATGTTTCTTGTTAAATATTGGAAACAATTAATACATGAAATAAATCTCGAATTCAAATAATGACGCGCCCAATTGCAGTCGTCGGAAATCCCGGCGATCTCGCGAGATTGGAGGGTTTCTTCAGGTTTAACGTAAACATTAACCTCAACATCGGTTATAACCGACGTCTGAACCCGCGACGCAAGTCATAACTGCCGGAAAACGTAATGACTTTGAATCAAGTCTGAAATCCGACTCCATACATCTCGGTTCCTCCCTATAAATTCACCCACAATCCACTGGTAGCCTTTTCGCTCAAAACCGCACCCTTTCTCGACGTAATTCCATTCGCCGGAAATCTTCTGCAACTCGCCGGAAAACCGAACCTTTCACTTCTGTGCCTTACTCTAAACACTGAACACTCAGAACTCATACCGAAGCCACCCACATTCATCTCAAGCTCGTTGAAGACCCTCTGCCGCAAGACACACGTCGCCGGAATCATTTGCGGTCACCGGAGTTCTGCCGGAGAAACAGAGGAGTCCAGTTCGGTATACCTTACGCTTAATCTTTCATTCTTTTTACTTATCTCATCTGTAATTAATCATAACACACTAAAGAACATGATTAAAATCGTTGAACCAGTCAGTCACCGTTCCTGGTTAAGATTAACGAAGAAGACGAAGATTCAGTAGTATATAAGTTTAATTTAAATCAAGATATAACTCGGATTAGACCACAATCCAGCGGTGGACTGTGTGCACATTAAACACGCTTACGTCTCGAGTTCGAATCTTGTGCCACGCACCTTCGCCCTAATAAAAATGTTTCTTTTTTTTAACCGAACCGGAGTCACTGCGTAAGATGTTAAGTTTAATAAAAGCCGGAATAATAACCAAGATAGACACACAGTCCAGTGGTGGACTGTGTGAATGTTTAATCACACGTCACGAGTTTCGAGTCCGGACTACCGCACCGGTCCGGACAATTATCAAACTTTTTATTTAAGACAGAAATGAAAATATTTAGTTTGTATATAAGTATAATAAAAATCAGTTTATTTAACAAGTTAGACACACAGTCCAGCGGTGGACTGTGTGTTAACTCAACCCACAGGTCCCGGTTTGAGACCTGTGGAGAGCACCGGTTCGACGCATTAAATCGTTTTTAAAAATAAATGATTTTCAGTTTAATTCAATTAGAATATAAATTTAATTAAAAACAGAAATATTTCGGGTTAGACACGTAGCTCAGTTGGTAGAGCTGCGTGCACGCGTACGGGGGGTCTCGGGTTCGAGCCTCACCCAGCGCACACAATTACACATACGAACCGGTCAACAGTCAAAGTCAATGGTCAATGGTCAACGGTCAAAAAGTCAACATTTTTTATTATTTTTATTTATTTATTTTAATTAAAAATCAATTAAAATACTTAAAAATAACATTTTTAAGGTTAGAAAATAGCCTTAAACTCACAAAAATACACCCATCAATCCTACTAAAATGGATTAATAAAATCCGTTTACTTACCGAACCATATTGCCATTATCTAGGTTAATTTCACCTGTGGTTAAAACCACTTCGTGCGCATTTAACATCATCAACCGAACGCACCCAATGTGAGTGAATCTTACAACTCCCCTTTTTAATTACATGTTTTGGGGTGTGTCATGTGTCACTAAAATTAACTCGTTTATTTAAACTTGTGCCGTACCATATTGTGATCTAAACTTAGATTGTATACATTGCTTGTAGTTATGTATTTCATTTTGTCAATTTATATGCAATTCATTCATTAGGCCTATCAGTTCCTCGTGGGAGACGAGTCGAGCAACGCGTGCCTCAAAACAAATCCATTATTGTTCGTGTGTGTATTATTTAGTTTATATTGTTTGTAGTTATGTATTTAATATTGTCAAGTATATGCAAATCATTCATTAGGCCCATCAGTTCCTCGTGAGCGACGAGTTGAGCAAAGCGTGCCTCAAAACGATCCATTATTGTTCATATGTGCATTATTTAATATTAATTGATTGGTGAATAAGTTTACATCTATTTTTACTCATGTGTGGTTGGGCACTTTATTTTATAATCAACTGAATAAACTTGTTCAAATGTTTTCCATAGGATTCACTCGCCAACTTTTTGTTGATCCAAAAACCATTTTTACACATGATACAGGTGAACAGGATGAAGCAAGGAAAACATAGGAAATGCCTTAGAAGAAAACAATGAAGCCTAGATTGATGTTTAGGTCATGATGTAATATTGATTGTAATTTCCCATTAAAGTGTATTAATGAATATGAAACGTTAAAATAAATGTCATGAGCTTTGATGATAACCCAATCATGCCCCGATCACCTTTTCCGCTGCGGGTCGGGGTGTGACACTTACGAAACAACCACTTTGTGTACCCCTTAGTAACCTTGTTCCGCAACCATCGAGTCGGCCTTACCAAACGAAAGATAATTAGTGTTCCCAAAGACGGAATAAGGACATGCGACAAAACAAGATGGTAAAGAAACCATTCGTCGTCTAATTGTCTATCACTTGTAGTCTCTGCGTTAGAGTGATTGTTTGGAAGGGTTTGACAGCAAGTCCGTTACTATGGATTTGATAGTAGCGTTAGGACGACTGGTTCTCGTAGTTTGTTAGATCCACCGAGACCTTCTACAACGATGTCGAACACCGAAAACATTGCACTTGATAAAGACGTAAAACATCCAAAACATAGAAGATAGAAAGTGTAGAAGAACAAGAAATAAGATAAACTCTTTCATTTAATAGTCATCATAGATTAATACAAACCAAAAGAGTATACGTCTCCTGGAAAAACTAGTTTAGATCACAAAGATCCAAATCCTAGTTTTCTCTCTCTAATTTAATTTCTCTAAAAGTTCACTCAAAACTAAAAGCTCACCTAATACATCATAACAAGCCATATTTATAGGCTAGACAAGGTAATCCAGAACAAACACATGTTTCGGAGAACTAACCATCAGCCATGAAGTTGTAGTTCTAGGTGAAACGAAACGAAAGATGAGAGAAGAAAAGAAAGTCGGTGGGCGCCAATGAAGAAACGTAGATCTAACAGATCGGAATCTAGTTAGATCTAGGGTTTGGTTCCTTTCATAAAGAGGTTAATCCTTCGTTTGGTTTCGTGATGATAACGGTTGCAACTATACTCTGACTGATCCTGCAAAACAGAACACCGTCAGCCTCGCCATGGGGAGAAGGGGGTTCTCTCCGAGACCACCCTCCGACGTGAGAATAAGTACAGGTGGTCGGAAGTAAAGCGAAGTAAGAGAGAGAGTAGTTGAGAGTGAATACCTTCTACTTGAAGCCCAAGTTACCTATTTATAGCCGGAGTTTTGGGCACCAAAATGAGAGATGGAAACCTAACGGAATCTTTTGCTGCTCCATTAAGTTTTGATTGTCTGTTAATGCACACGGATCGTGGGCTCATCAACGGTTAGGGAGGTGCCACGTGTCGTCATGAGATCACTACATTTTATTGATGTGAGCATGCTATCACCGTGATCTTTCTTGGTCATCCCAGATGCTGCCACGTGGCAATTGGTTATAACCGAAAGATTCTTGCTCGATTGGGTATTAGCGGCTTCTAGAAGATCTCACAGTTTTAACATATCTGCTGCTCGCCACGTGTTCATTCTGTTACAACATAAAAGATTCCCTTTACCTCTGCACCAGCTCAAGGATTGTTGCTAAGGGAAAGCTTCTCAGGATTAACTGTTTCCTTGCGCGAGTGGTACAAGATAGTTAACTGATCTTCTTTCCTTTCTCTGCTGTTGGCGCAACGTTTACTGAGCTCTTGCTTTGGTATAAACGTCCGCGCAAGGTTTATGAGTGAAAAGTTACCAAGGAAATTGATCAAGGTTAACTTTGAACTTTGCGCGAGCCCGCGCAAGGTAGTTAAATGATACTTTCCCTTTTTGGATACCTGGCGCAGAGTCTAGTGAGTCTTTCTTTAGCAGAAAAGCCTGCGCAAGGTCTCCTTGGCAGTTAATAGTGGGTATGGTTTCCTTGCTTGGTGCAAGGTTTTTGGGAACATACCCCTCCAATGTTGCTCCTATGTAAAAGTAAAGAGTAGGTGGAGCACTGGACTTAAGATAAGTATGCTGCGCTGAATGGGTGCCGGTTCTTTGGTGTTTTTTGCTCCCTGGTGACGTGTCATATGTGAACTTTGAAAACTATTTGAATTTCAAATATATTTGGACACGTGTCGCTCATCTAGATAATGTAGTTGGTGAACACACACATTCCTGAGACGTGGTGGTACTGTTGACAGGCTGTTAACAGTACGTGTCTTACTGCATTAATGATAATTCGGCAACACTCGCGCGCGTGAGGGTAATTACTGTTCCCCACTCACCCTTTCAGTTACCTGGGAAGGTGTGATGGTCGCAAAAGTCGTTGTTGTCACATCAGGCATTAATTGCGATTGGTATATAAAGGGAAACGACTCTCCATTTGCTTCTTCACCAGTAGGGATGAGATTTTTTACCGAAATACCGGTACCGTACCGGTACCTTACGGTACCGTACCGATACCGTACCGTACCAATCATAAACGGTACCGGTATCGGTAATAGATTTTTTGAATTTCGGTATCGGTATTTAACGGTATCGGTACCGGTATTTTTGGTAAATACCGGTATTGATACCGTATTTAATAATGAATTCCAATAGGTTTTTAGGTTAGGTTACAAAGAGTCGACATTTGCAATATATACTAATACATAATAAAACCTAAACCTAAAATCCTTTATCACTATCCATAATCCAAATCGATCTTTTCTTTAAGGTATTCTAACATATTTGGTTGCATAAATAAAACTGTTATATCTTGTTAATGGTCACCATATACATCGATTTTTTTGATTTAATCCAAATTTGGTGGGATTAAATTAATCCACAAGTTCACCACATGTTGTAATGATATTATGGTTGAATTAATCTATAACTTTTACATGATTTTTTTAGGTAAAAGAATGGAAAACACAAAAGCGGTACCAATGCCGTAAAATACCGAAATACCAGTACTGATACCGGTACCATACCGTTACCGAACTGAGAAATTCGGTACGGTATTCGGTATCCACTTTTCCTCAATTTCGGTAACGGTATTTTCGGTATCGGTATCGGTACGGTACCGGTATGATACCGATATCATCCCTATTCACCAGTTGATGTTCTAGAGAGAGAACTTATATCCTTCATATTTTCCGGCGACTGCGAAACCCCGATCATCTTCTTCTTTTCTGAAAAAATCCCTTTCTTCAAGAGTTCTTTCAACAAGATTTTTATGGAGACTGGATCTAGTTCTGGGAGAGTCGAGGCACCGGCGACGACTATACTTCCACCATTAAAGTGGGGGAAAGAAAACTTCGATGCCCTGATTGATAATTTTCTGTTTGCCAAGTCCTGGGGAGCTTTTTACCCTAAGGAGGGTGCCACGGCGGCGGATGCTCCGGCCGGCTATATTACATCATTCTATGATTAATTTGCCGCGGGCAATTTTAGACTTCCGGTGACCCACTTCATGCTTGAGATTCTTGAGTTCTACAAATTCCATATTTCTCAACTGAACCCGATGGGGATGGTGAGGATCCGGCACTTCGAGTTTGTTTGCCGGTCGATGCAGATCCTACCGACGGTGGAGAAGTTCCGGGTCTTCTATCAGTTGCACTGCTCTCTGGGATTCTACTCGTTCCAACTACGTGTGCAAGCAAAACAGTCGTTTTTAGTGCCACCCAAATCTTACCACGACTGGAAACAGAAGTTTTTTTATGTGAAAGCGGCGGTTGTCCCGATGGCAATGACGTTTAGGGTCGGGGAGGAGATAGAGTTGGAGACATTGGCTATTCTGACCAACGAAGTGTGGTACCAGAATATAAAAGATGTGCCCAATATTATTTTGCCAGAGAGCGCATTAATTGTTGCGGGGATGAGTATTTTGTAGAAGAAGGAACGTCGAGAAAAGCCGGTTTACACCGAAGATGGAGTTGGTAAGTAACTTCACGATTTTCTAGAACTGTCTTCCATAAATATTGCATATTGATGACGTTTTATTGTTTTGCTTCGCGAAACAGTTGCGCCATTGTACTTGATGTCTTTCAAGAGAGACAATGGAAAAATGGCTGCTGTGCCTCTTAAGGAGAATGAAGAACCGTGGTTTGATCAGATCTTGGGAAATTTTGAAATCCCTAAGAAAGAGGATCTGAACGCGCAGCCCTCTGCTACTACTGGTAAGTCATATACTGCGAAGCCTGAGTTAGTTATTGCAATATTACTTGTAGATACCAACTCATTAAGTAATATTACAATTTAACTTATGGCGCAACGTTTTACCTTTATTATTGATCATGTAGGTGATTTGCTAAACTTGGGCGTAGGCCCTGAATCCAAGAAGAAAAAGAAGCCAACTGCTACTGTTGCTGCTGTGCCTCCTTCCTCCAAACCAGATCAAAAAACAAAGTCACATGCAGCTACCAAGGCTGAGGGCAAGAAAGGTACGCGTCTCGTATCTGATTCTTGGTGTGATTACGTGGTGGTGTCAGACTCATTAGAAGTCTTGCGCCTGTAGGTTTGAAGAAACCAAAACGAGAGCCCATTGACCCATCATCTATCCCTGCCTCGAACCCAGATGAACCTTTGGAGATACCTTCAAGCCCGGAGGAGGCGTTGAAGCGTGCCTCGAAAAAGAGGAAGGAAAATGAGACTACTCCACCATCTCCACCAAAAAAGGTTGCGCGGCCGCGCATTGGTAAGAAAGGCAATCTAGATGCCTTTGCGAAGAAATTTCTCCTGGTATGTCTTTTTCCTTGCACACTTTGTAATAGTATATGCGCACTACCTTTTCTTTGACACTTGTGTTTATTTTTGCAGAGAAACTTGTAAAGGTTGCGCCTGTCACATCATCTTCTATACCATCCCCGCGTGGGCCTGATAATACTGAAGGGGGAGATGTGGACCTTAGCGCGCCTATTTTTGATGCGGACCCCGTTATTCCGGAAAAACCTGAAAAAGTGGCTCCAGAAGAAGAGCCCAAACAATTTGTTGCTGAGAATCCTGCTGGCGAGCAGGTTAAAGATACTGCTTCAGATGTCACTAAGAATCCTGCTGGCGAGTAGGTCAAAGATACTGACACAGGTGTTGCTGCGGGAGGGCCTGGAGTTACGGAGCAAGATAAACCAGCCACACCCATTCCTGAGCCTTCAACGTTTATTTCTAAGGGTGCTGGCCCTTCCACCAGAGGCGAGTATTTTATGCCAACATTTGATGATCCAGAGGAGGAGTCACTGATTCGCCCCGAGGAAACACCTGGGATTACTATTATCGTTCTTATTCTAGAAGCAGGCCTCTGAGATCCATCGGCCTGTGCGGAAGGTTAAACAGGGTGATGTTTTTACAGATTGGCACTCTTGTAGGGAGTGGTATTAAGGGCATCTTCCCTCCGGCGGAGGTGAAGCGTCAAGAAGAGAAAAACCATGAGGCTACTTATGAATCATATTTACAAGAATCCGCCCATGCCTCTTCGACTACAAACCGAATCGTGCGCGAATGGCGCAACATGAATAAGGAGCGTGATGAAGTGGAGATTGGTAAGGCGAAGGCCAAATATGAAAGAGAGAAGACATTGAAGATGATCGTGGATTTTGAGGCTGATAAAGCCAAGTTTGAGGAAGAGAAGATGACCGAAGAGTGGTCTGCCTTGCATGGAAGCGTAAGTTTGATACTGCTGCAGCGCAACATACTGACGATCGCAAGCGCTTTGTGGAGGCTTGTGATCCGGATAATAATGAAAAATTTTCTCTGCGCAACAAAATTGAGAAACTCAAAAAAGAGAAAAATGATGTTGTTGCTGCGGCGGCAGAGGCTCGTTCACACAGAGAGAGGAGTGAGTAGAATGAGGCAGCGATCAAAATGACTCTCCTCCTTAAGAATAAAGAGATTGATGATCTAACCTCTATGTTATTTGATCAGGCGCGACTGCAGGATGATGTTGATTCCTTGAAAAAGGACATTAACCTTCATCGAACTGAGAAGGCCGAGTTGACCCGCCGTTTAACTGAAGGTGATAATAAAAATAACGATACAGAGGTCGCTCGTGCCACAGCAGAGAGCCTGGCAGAGTCTTTGATGAATCAGCTTACCTGGTTACGCGAGCATGGGATCGTGGAGGTATTATCCTTATCTTGAAATATATGTCTTGCAATATTATCATATCTTATACTGATGCGCTTGTTTACAGATTGCAAACTCCATCTTGAACTCTACGGAGTTAGATGAGAGGGTGGCGGAACTAATGGTGGCGGCGCGGAATGATGGCCATGCTTGGGGATACAAAGAATGTACACTGCATGTGGCCCATGCCTTAAAGACTGAATGGGACACGAGCCGAGCTGCCACGCATGGAACCGATACTTCCGCCATCTATATAGCTGAGAAGGAAAAATATGATCACTTGGAAATCCCCATCATGGACCTTGTTGATGCTTCTCTGCAGCATGATGATTTTGTTGATAGACTAAAAGAGATCTTCGCGGTGGCAGAGAAACAAAAAAGCACAAAGGAAGCGGGAAAAGAAAGCTAGATTTCTTTTATGCTTGTATTTTTCTTTTTGATGTAACGTTGCGCAGATGCGCAAGTACTTTTTCATGTGAATATAATATATTTAGTTTACAATATTTGCATGTGATCTATTGCTTGGTTAGGATAAACAAATGAACAATCAATCTCATGTGTGAGCGTAAGTATCTTTTAGCTTGTGGCTCATGAGTATGTGTTTTTGTGTATCCAAAGAAATTGCATGCATTTGTAATAAATATATAAAAGTATGTAAGTAGCGACAGGAAGTATTTTATTTATTGATAAAGCATAAAGCTGCAGACTGTCACTAAGATTACAATCAAGAAATAATGTTAACAGGCTCGTAGAAAGCGCTAGGCTTATAAGCTCTGGGATTACATGTAACAACGACGTAGTTGTTGCGCGTTCCAAGTCCTAGGAACTACCGTTCCGTCCAGACGTTTAAGTGTGTACGCACCTTTTCCAAGAACCTCATGAATCACGTAAGGTCCTTCCCATTTTGGTCCAGTTTCCCTCGCTTTTTGACGTTTGATGCTTCAATGTCGCAGCACGAAATCACAGGGTACGAAGGTGCACACGCGTACCTATTTGTTGTAGTATTTCTCCATTTGAGATTTATACTTTGCTTCACGTAACGCTGCATTTTCACGCCTCTCCTCAACTAAGTCGATATCAAGCCGGCGCTGCTCTTCGTTATTATGTTTTTCAAGAGCAGTCATTCTGGGTGATGGAAGACCGATTTCCGCAGGTATTACAGCTTCTGTACCGTAAACAAGACTAAATGGTGTTTCGCCAGTGCTTGTTTTTGGCATAGTACGGTGCACCCATAATATACTTGGCAATTCTTCAACCCAGTCGCGTCGCGCCGTACCTAGGCGTGCTATTTTGCCTTCCACCAGTTGTTTGTTTATGCTTTCTACCTGGCCGTTTGCCTGCGGGTGAGCAACAGAGGCAAAAACGTGTTCAATTTTCATTTCCTGCATCCAAGCTTGTAGATCTGCAGCTGTGAGATTGGGACCATTTTTGGTGATGATTCGTAATGGCAAGCCGAAACAGCAGATAATGTGTTCCCATATAAATTTACGGACTACCATTGCTGTGGTAGATGCTAACGGCTTAGCCTCCACCCATTTGGTAAAATAGTCGACCGTGACAATAACGAATTTGACTACGCCCGGCGCATCAGGAAATGGTCCAGTAAGATCAATCCCCCATGTTGGAAAGGCCACGCAGTGGTTATTGGAACAAGGGGATTCTTCGGGCATAATGTCTTGGGAGCATGTCTCTGGCAAGACATGCATTTGCGCAGAATTTCAACTGCATCAACATACATCCCAGGCCAGTAATAGCCTGTACTCATAATCTTGGCCACCACCATTCGCGGTCCAAAATGGATACCACACAACCCCTCATGGATTTCATGTACTAAATATTGTGCATCATGTTTGCTTACGCAACAAAGTAAGGGTCCTGAATAGACTTCCGATATAAGATACCATCTGCCATTTCATAATTGATGGCTTTACATCGTATCTTTCGTGCTTGAGCTTTGTTTGCTGGAAGCGTCCCATGTAGCAGGTACATTATAATTGGAGACATCCAAGATGGATCTCTGATTTCAACCATGCTTACCTGTTTGACTGGTACAGATGGGTTGCTTAGAACTTCGATGCGAACCTCTCTTGCCAGATGCTGAAAACTTGTCGCAGCTAATTTGCTTAAGGCATCAGCATGCTTATTTTCACTTCGGTTCACGTGAACAACATTGAATTGCTTAAACTGAGCGTTGAGTGCTTTCGCTTGCTCTAGATAGAGGGCCATAACGTTGCCCTTTGCATCGTAAGGACCAGTAATTTGTTCAGCAACCAGCTTAGAGTCGACATGAGCAGTTAAGTTGGATGCACCATTTTAATAGCCAATCGTAAGCCTGCTAAGAAAGCTTCATATTCTGCTTCATTATTGGTACTCTTAAACTCAAGCCGAATTGCATAAGTGAATTCTTCGCCATCTGGACTCATTAACCGTAAACCTGCTCCTGTCCCATCGTTGTCTGATGCGCCGTCAGTGTATAAAATCCGTGCTCTGTCATCAAAGATGGGTACTGGATTTTGAATTGCTTCGCACTCTTCAACTTTATCTGCTGGAATTTCAGCAACAAAGTCGGCTAATACTTGACCCTTGATGGCTGGTCTGGGTTTGTAACAAATGTTGTATGCTCCCAATTCAATTGCCCATTTCGCGAGGCACCCCAAGACATCTGGTTTAGATAAAACTTGGCCAATATGATAATTAGTCAAGACCGTAATGAGGTGTCCTGAAAAATACCGTCTCAGCATGCGCGAAGCGTGAACAAGAGCTAACACTAATTTCTCCATTATAGAATATTGTGTCTCTGATCATTCACTATTTTGCTGATATAATATATTGGAGATTGAACGCCTTCCCGATCCACCATTAACACTGCCCCAACTGCCATTGGTGAAGCAGAAAGATAAAGGATCATCGGTTCTTTGCTGCACGGAGCAGTAAGTGTGGGTAACTGCATAAGACAATCCTTCATCTCTTTAAAAGCTTTTTCTGCTTCAGGAGTCCATAAAAACGTTTTACTTTTGACACAACTACGCAACGTTCGGATGAATGGAAATGACTTTGCAGCATGATTAGCCAAAAAGCGGTTAAGCGCAGCCAATCTCCCAGCTAAAATCGTTGCATTTCTTTGGATGGTGGTGGGAGACGACATTTTTTGGATGGCCTCCACCTTTTCTGGATTAACTTTGAATCCTTCTTTTGTAACCATAAAACCAAGGAACTTCCCTCTTCCATGCCAAAAGAGCATTTCCTCGGTTTAACTTTAAATTGACCTTGCGCAAGGAATCGAAGGTTTTCTGGATATTTTCAAACGTAATTTCCTCTGAATTACTCATGATGACCAGGTCATCGATGTAAACCTCTACTGTCTTGCCAATGTCATCTCCAAAAACGGTGTCCATTATTCTTTGATAAGTAGCTCCCGCATTGCGGAGGCCAAAGGGCATTTTTTGTGTAACAAAAAATACCTTTCTCCGTGTGAAAAGTTGTCTTATCTTCATCTCTCTTCTTCTCAGCACTTCGTGATACCCTTTGTAACAATCTAGAAACATTTCCAGTGGAAAGAAGCCAATGAATCAACTTTCTTGCCAATCTCTGGAAGAGAATAACAATCTTTGGGACAAGCTTTGTTTAAATCTTTGAAATCCACACACATGCGCCAGCCACCATTATGTTTTTGACCATTACTGGGTTTGCGACCCAGGTTTGATATTTGACTTCGCACAGGATACCAGCTTTCAATAGCTCTGCTACTTGCTCATTCATTGCTTCTGTTTTTTTCGATCCAAGGCTGCGGTTTCTCTGTACTACTGGTTGCGCTGATGGAAAAACGTGTAAGCAATGCTCTGCTACTTTGCGCGGAACCCCTACCCCTATCATGTTTGCAGGTGTCCATGCGAAGATATCCATATTTCGAAACAACAAGGTTTTGAGTTTTGCGCTAATTGCCATAGAAATTGCAGGACCAAGGATAATTGGTTGCTCTGGATACTTATTGTTCAATACCCACTTTTCAGGTTCATTTGGCGATGTTGATTTAGCAGCCTTAACAACTAGTTCTTCAATAGACATAATCTCTTTTCGAGCGAAAATGATAGCTACTCCAGTTAGCGTTGGGAAACCACATGCAGCATGCGGTGCAAACGTGATCATGCTGAAATCTCGTTGCGCTCGACACCCTAACAAAACATCATGACGAGATGTTGCTGGCATTGCCATGAAGTTTACTTGAATGGTGCGCGTGTGTTTACCGTCTGAAAGAATTACGGGAAAAACTATTTGTCCAAGCGGGAAGACAGCCTCGTTGCAGAATCCAGTTAACGGGAAATCAACTGGTTCTAGGCGTGCCTTATCTTCTGGGTCTAACTGCTTGAAGCATTGCTCGTATATGATGTGCATAGAACTTCCTGGATCAATGAACATGTAGTCGGTCTGGTAATGGCCAAAGATACCTGTGACTACCACTGGTCTTTCTTCCTGGGGTCCACCTTGAACCACAGAAGAGGTTTGGGTCTTGACCCTTCTTGTTTTTAATGGCTGGGGTTGTTTAAATTGATAATTTTCAGTGCTCAAGACTTCCGTGGGAGATTTGGTGAGAGGAGTCCACTGTCGTTCTCGATTCTTGTTTTTGATGGCTTTCTGAGTTGCGATCTGGTTAATCGTTGCGCGAGCATCCATTGGAGAGTATGGTGAATAAGAACTCTGGTTCGAGTCTTTCCAACCCTTCTTAAACTTCCGACCTCCTTTTCTCAGATCCTCAGGACGATGCTGAGGTAGAGGAGGTCTGTTTGCATTGAGGTTTCGCTCGGTTTGCGAATAAACCTTGGCAGCTGCCATGAGCTTATCCCAGCTTTTTGGCAAACCGGTAACGTAACAACTCCGATTTCTCATTGTTATATTTTGCCTTTGTACTTCAATTGTATTCCAAAATTCGAATTATAAAAGTTATGTTAATTAATTAAATATACTTTATTTCAATTATATCGCATCTAATCGCTTATTAAATCGCATCACTAATCTCATCGCATCGCAACTCGTAGTTAAGTATATGGTTTTATGTTATTTATGTGTTGTGTATGTTTGTGGTTATGATTACGCTCGCTATCGCATCGCTCTCGCACACTCAAATCGCTAAATCGCACTATTATATCAATTATAACGCTTAATATAACTATCTAATATGAACCGAATTGCCAAACGAACACTTAACGCGAAATCGGCAAACGAAACTTGGTCACCAGGCCAAGTTCGGCCGAACTAGGCTACCACAAGTTCGCCCGAACTTGCCTGAGACACAAGAATCCTTCATTTGTCCCCAAGTTCGCTCGAACTTGTACATGTATGTACAAGTTCGGCCGAACTTGACTAATAATCACTGAATAACTAGCAAGTTCGCCCGAACTTGCATGAATTTCATGCAAGTTCGACCGAACGTGACTTCACCAGCTCTCATTTTTGCCTTCCCCTATAAATACTCAACGTCATTCTCTCATTTGAACTTGCTGCAAGTTCGCCCAAAACCTTTTAAAACCTTGACTTTACACCATTTTCGGACTAATGACGTATGTTTCGTTCACTTTTGAGTGGAACGAGGCGTTGTCGAAGCTAGATCTCAGATCCGGAAGCACAAGGACGAAATCGTCACTTTACACAACCTGGACTAACCCGTACGAACCTTCAAGTTCGCCCGGATTAGCCCGAGTTTCTGTAAAATGGCTAAGTTCGCTCCAAAAGACCTCTTCGGCCTAAGCTTTACTCAGTGTCTTAACGACGCGAAAACACAACATTTTGGACCCGAAAACATCAAGTTTGCTCGAGATTTAACTGATTTTTATGCAGCTTAGGAGTCAAGTTCGCTCGAACTTGCCCATCTGGGTCAAGTTCGCTCGAACTTGAGCCAAAACTTCACAAAGAATCAACAAGTTTGCTCGAATTTGTCAAGCCTCTTAGGAGACTTTGCAAGTTTGCTCGAACTTGTCACTCTCCCTAATCCAACCCACAAGTTCGCCCGAACTTGACAAGCTTCCTAAGAAAACTTGCCAAGTTCGACCGAACTTGTCTCAACATCTCCATTAGTTAAACAAGTTCGCTCGAACTTGTCTACTGCCTAGACCAAACTTCACCGTTTCAGCTTTTCGGAGAATGATACACTTCCGTTCGCGTATGCAGGCTGATCTGGCGCTCTTCACGACTCTTCTCAGATCTCTAATCTTACCTAAAACGCACCCACAGTGAGTATACTTGACCCGTTTTTGCTTTAACGCACTTTTTGGGTGTTACATATGTTCCACTATCAAAATCACTTCACAAATCAAGCTGTTTATCACACGCGAATAATCTGATTATGTACGCTCAATACGTGATACTAGAAACATGTGACTAGGACTTATTTTCGTTAACTTGCCTCCTTAGCTAGTATGGTACCATAGTGTGGCTAACACCCGACGGGTCTAGTTAGGATGGACGCGCAAGCCTCTCACGGTAGTTAGCATGAGAAATAAGCCTATGTTTATCTGTGTGATGTGTTTTGGTGTATCATGATATGTAGTTAGACTATTTCGCGAACGCTTTCTCTATTATGATAGTAGTACTTAAACCTGTATGCTCACCTTTACTTAATTGTATTTACTTGTATTTTAACATATGTAACAGGTTGATGATTTAGCTTATCGGATGCTTTGGATAGCCGAGCTTAGTTGTTTTTGTTTATTTTGTTTTGTTTAGAATGGTTTATAATACAATCTAGGGGATATCGAACCTTATTGTTTTATGAGAAAGTTATGTATTTCGTGACATTGTTGATGACGTATTGTTTAATAGTATGGGATATTAGGCGTTAAAATATTGTTGAATGAATAGTGTTATGGAAATTTCTTGTGAGACAATCTGGTCGCCTAGTGCCACTAACCCCGATGTTTCCGCCATCGGTTGGGGTGTGACAGATTGGTATCAGAGCCCATAACCTTAGGATAATAGGTAGAATTGCCATGATTCGACCTAGTAGCATGTTTAAGTACCTGATTGACCGATCTTTGACTTAAATGCTTAAACTACTTGCCATAAATGCCTAAATGTGCCTTTCCTAAGGCTAATACAATATACACGCTTGGAAACGCTTGTATCACACAAAAAGAGTGATCAAGTCGAGATTAGGTGTGAAAGCCAAGAACTCTCGATGAGATCATTCACTCCGCGCAATCTCTATCGCATGAGATACCTTCGTTGAGTTAGGAGTGATATCCAAACCTCGACGAAAATCTCCATTTCTATCTAGTGGAATGCCCGATGGGATTGGTGCGCGTAGCCACAACTAGGAATGATGTTGCTAAGTTAGGGGTGAAACCCGCATCTTAGTAACAAATTCCGCCTTTCGATTTTCAATCTCACCAAAGTCTCGATTATTGTGATGATTTGGAACATGTAGTAACCGGAAGGATAATGTTGTTAGCCGCTTGCGGTGAGAGCATCTATCTATTAGGCTAAAGCGTGGGTTCAAGTTCAAAGGGTAGTCGAACCACTTTGGGTAGTCAACGTCTCAAAACCCCGGACACTCCCAATTGATTTAAGCTTATATCATCGATTTACGCATCATCGAGTTTATTATTATTTATGTGTTTAAAATTTTGAGAAATTTTCGCTTTATTCGATTTCTCATTTTATGTATTTCTCGCATTATCGATTTCTCGCTTTATCGCTTTACACTCCATAAACGCATGCACTACTCGCACAGCTCTCGTAATCAAAAACGCTAATTAATACACCAACCAAACTAAATCGCTTATCTCTCCTATCTCGCTTATATATCGCTTATATCTCGCTATTATATCGTATCTCGAATGCGCTACGCTTTTCTTATAAAAATGTGAATACGTGCAAAGTATATGCTTACGTGAAATACGTGCTTATGTGCTTACGTGCTTATGTGCTTACAGGCTTATGTGCTTACGTTGTTTTACATGCCTACATGTTTATGTGATTTTGTGCCTTGTATGAATGATAATAATAATAAATATTTAAACATAACTCTATTATAATCGAATCTCATCTAATCTAAATCCTTCGTGTAGATGTCTTCAATGAGATCGCACACCCGAAGGAATCTCCAGCGCAGCAACGCCGACAAGCGTATCGCTACAATGGTAGCCAAGGAAATAGCTAAAGTTATCCTGCAAATTGTCTCGGAAATTCATGTTGTGAGCTGTAACGCTCCGCGTTTCTATACTTTCTATATTTGGAAACCTTGTATCGTACTTTTATTTTTAGGAAGCGTTGTATCTTGTATTCGTCTTTCGTTGTAAATGTTGTAAACCGAGACTTGGATTGTAATTAGAAACTCGTATTTTATCCATATTATGTTAATCATAGTTCTGTTACACTTATACTTGTACATACTTTAAACATATTCGTGGTACTCTCAATCGTAAACGTGTCATAACTTGCAAACATGGTATGTATGCGTAATCGAGACTTAAACGTGAAACTTGTAATCGTTAAACTAAATTCGTTACGAAAATATAATTACCTATTCATTTATTAAGTTAATTAATTAAATTAATTAATTAAATTAGTTAATAAAATTAATTAATTTTTTTTACAAAAAATTAAAATGCTAATTTATATATATATATATATATATATATATAACATTTTGAATTTAAATGTTAATATATATCTTCTTTAATAAAGTCCAAGGTTTAAAGTGTAATTCTTGGATTCTTAAACTACATGGGCCATTCTTGTCATACATATAAACTGATTTAATGAGTTTTTAAATAAAAATAATAATAATTCAACAAAACCGGATCCGCGGGACTCGAATCCGGGACCTCCGGTTCACTAAACAAAGCCTCAACCACTCCACCACTCACACCACATATGAAGGAACCCGGAAACAAAGCATTTAAGCTTAGTTTCCGGGTCGGATCCAGACGCAAAGGAGGGCGGCAGCAGCGGGTTTTGGGCGGGATTGGGTTGGTTTTTTGAGTTTTTTTTATCAACTTTTAACACTTAATAACCCACCTAAACTCACCTAACAACTAACCTAACTCATCCCTATAAAAACCACCTCTAATCCAAGCATTTTTACACTTTAATCTCTCTCAAATCACTCTCAAATCACCTCAAGATCCTTGCAACATCAGATTTTCGAGCAGATTGTATACCTCTTACTAAAGTGAGTGTAACTCACTCATTTCTTAATGAAATCACTCCATTCTTTTTCCTACTTGCTTGGATAAACTTTGGGTTGAATTCCTAGGGTTCTCCATGGAGAATCCAGACCTGGAAATGCCCCAAAATGTCCACAAACTTTCTGTTTTATCTAAACTTTTATCAAACTTGTGTTTTAACTTCAACAAACTTGTGTTCTTGTGCTTACAATCAAGCTTATGATTAGTAAAGCCTAACCAAGCTTGTTAACATGAACTAAGGGCTGTTTTAACACCCTAAACTTTCTGTTTTTGAAGAGCATTGAGCTCACAAGTGATGCAAGTTCTTAAACTTGTTCATGTGTGTCCACCAAGGAAGCTTGGGCTATCCTAACTTGAGACCACACATCACTTGATGATTTTTCATCAGGATCCCAAGATAGTTTGCTAGACTTAAAGTGTCACAACCCCACAAAGCCGTTGACGATTGTCCTCGTGTACTCGTCGGGTTGTTGAATACTTGGCTACTTGGTATCTAGATGACACCTTATCATTCTTGTCTTTACATTCTTGTATAGTATATAGGTCTTGTACCCTCCTTGTTACCAATGGTAACTTGTGTAGTGGTGAACATAATCCGAGGTTCAAAGTAGATGGTTTAACCTCCCACCTCATACTTGACATACATGACACTAGAGGTTACAAAGTGGATGCTTCATCCTCCCACCTCCTACATGATTATAATGATATATATATATAACTGTATTATAATTCTAAAACCGAAACCTTGATAATGAACTTATAATCACCTATCAAGTTATTAAGTTTAACACTAAAGTATGTAATTCCTTGTCACGATTCTAATAGGCCCCGAACCTATGAAATCACACCCAACTCGTAAGAGTTACTATAGTGTCAAGAACGAGTGTTACATCTTAGTGAATACTTTCGTATCATAATACTTTATCAAACTTATTTTTAATCATGCTCGAATACTCCTAATCTCCCGTTGAAACTCTATACTCATACGCCTCGTTTCCTCTTGTAGGATAATTCGGCGTCATCCTCGAACCAACGTCTTCACGGATTGTCAAGTGTAGAAAAGACTTAGCAAAACCGTGAGTACACTCGACCCACTTTCTTTATAACACTTTTCTGGTGTAACATGTTTCCATATACAAAATCACGAACACTTAAACTTTATAAAACACACAAACGATCCCATATACATGAAAGCTTGAATCTTATACTTGATGCTTGTCTTGGATATTCGTATTGCTATGCTTTAGTCATTAACTATTTTTAGCCTTCGTTTGACATGCTTAGCGCTATAGGAATTCACGCATCCACCTCCATCGTGTTATTCGTGAGGTCATGTTAAAACATCGTGATTGCGTTAAGGGTTTGATTATTAGTATTGCATGCCTTGATATTGCTCTTGTATAGATTGGTGGCCATGTGGATTGTTTAAACTTATTCGTATACGTATGCTATGCCTAAACTTGTGTACTCGCCTTTGCTTTCGCATTGACATTATTTTAAAACATGTTACAGGTTGAAGGAGATGATGCTATGAAAACAATATAGCAAGGACTAGATACACACAAATTAGACGTTAGGTTTAATGTCGATGTATCAATTTTGTTATGACTTTGCAAATGTTATGTTGTTCTTTGTTTTGTTACATTGATGTATTTGACAATTCTTATGAAATGAAATATGGTTTAATTAATTATTGTCACTTAATAATGTTGTGAGCAATGAGCAATCTCGTTTTCGTCTCATCCCGATGTTTCCGCCATCGGTTGGGGTGTTACATGAGCAGTAACTCATCGGTCGACTCGAAAGCTGATAACCCCAAGTCACGGTTCAGTTTCAAAAATTTCAAAGCTTGTGCACCTCTCGCCTTCACGGGCAACGATGGACCGACTGCTATGTTCCATTGGTTGACGCCATTGAGGTCACCTTTAGGCAAAGTGGATGCCCCGATGACCTTCGCACGGTGAACGCTACCGGAGTCTTCCAGTCACGTGCTCTCGACTGGTGGACCGCCGAAAGGAATAGGCGCGGTAATGATGAAGCCTATAGTCTGTCTTGGGAGGAACTCAATGAATGATTAAGGAGTTCTGTCTTCCGCATGAGATTCAGAAACTCGAGAATGAGTTTTGGGGTATAAAGCAAGATGGTCCCGACAATGCTGGATTTACCTCTTGATTTAAGATTTTGAGCATCATCTGTCCCAGCCAAGTTGATACTACTGAGAAAGCTATCAACAAGTATATCCGTGGTCTACCCGAATGTGTCGCGAATATTGTGAAAGTTGCTCGTACTACAACCATCGAGGAAACCTATATGCTCGCCGCTGAGATCAATGATCAACAAGTTCAAGATGGTTATTTCAAGAACTCTGTGAAAGTTGTCACCGAACCAACTGTTGCTATCGAACCATCCAGTAACCCGAAGGGAAAGCGTCAGGGACGCAAAAGAGGAAACCCTAGAAAGAACTACGCCGCTGCTACACTGCTCAACTCTCAGCCTTATCAGGCTCCGACTCAGGACGCACCCCCAGCTAAACGTGCGTACACCGGTCCTCACCCACTGTGCCCTAAGTGCACATATCATCATCTGGTGGGTGGAAACTGCTGCTTTTGCACAAACTGCAACATCTACGGCCACTTTATTGTCAGTTGCCGTACCGGCCCTCGTCAGCCAGCTCCTCAAGCTCTTCAAGCTCCAGCACTGCCAGCTCCTCAGCGTACTCCCCAGAATAACCAGTAACAACAAGCAACTCCAAAAGCACGTGTGTGTTACGTGTGTGGTGATCCAAACCACTTTGCAAATGTCTGCCCAAACGTACCGTGAAGCAAGAGACGCAGCAACAGCAGCCCCAGCAGCAGGCTTAGCAGCAACAACAAGCTGCGCGTGGAAGGGCTTTCATCCTGAATCACCTGCCAGGCCCAGAATGACAACAATGTTGTCAATGGTACGTTCCTTGTTAATGGTATTTATGTTTCATGTTTATTTGATACTGGTGCTGATAATTGTTTTGTATCGTTAGAATTTGAAAAGCTTTTAAAATGTAAGCGCACTAAACACCCAAAGACTTTCGATGTGGAAGTCACCACCGGAAGAATCGTTACCGTAAATTCCGTCCTATGTGGTTGTAATCTCGATCTCAACAACCACATCTTCTCGATTAATCTCATACCTATGCAGTTGGGTAGCTTCGATATCATAGTAGGCATGGATTTTCTTCGAGAAAATCATGCTGAAGTTTTATGCTTTGATATAATAATTCGCTTCCCTCTTCCTAACAGTGATCAACTTCATGTCTACGGTGAAACTCCCACAAAGAAGTTGATGCTTTTGTCATGTACCCGAGCACACAAATGTTTGCAAAAGCGACCGTTATTTGTGAATTTCCTAAAGTCTTTCCCGACGATTTACCCGGTTTACCCCTACCCGAGATGTTGCATTCCGTATCGATTTAGTTCCCGGTGCTACTTCAGTTGCTAAAGCTCCTTATCGCCTCGCACCATCCGAAATGCGCGAGCTATCAAGCCAACTTCAAGAGCTTCTTGATAAAGGTGTCATACGCTCGAGCACTTCGCCATGGGGCGACCCGTCCTTTTCGTGAAAAAGAAGGATGGATCATTCCGTATGTGCATCGATTATCGTGAACTTAACAAACTCACGATAAAGAACCGCTATCCTCTTCCTCGAATCGACGACTTATTTGATCAGCTTCAAGGTGCTACTTGTTTTTCTAGATCGATTTACGTTCCGGTTATCATCAGTTACGCGTATTGGAAGAAGACATTCCGAAAACCGCCTTTCGTACTCATTATGGCCATTTCGAATTCGTGGTCATGCCCTTTGGTCTAACCAATGCACCTGCGATTTTCATGGATTTGATGAACTGTGTGTGTAAAGCTTTCTTAGATCGTTTCGTCATTGTTTTCATCGATGATATCTTGATTTACTTGAAGACGAGAGACGAACACGCGCGCCATCTCCGTCTAGTCCTTGAACTTCTTCAAGGTAATCGCCTTTATGCTAAGTTCTCTAAATGTGAATTCTTCCTCGAAGAAGTCTAATTTCTCGGCCACATCGTTAATAGTCAAGGAATTCACGTCGACCCTGCAAAGATTGAAGCCGTCAAGAGTTGGATTACACCGAAAAATGCTACCAAAATCCGCTCATTTCTTGGATTGGCAGGTTACTACCGTCGATTCATCGCTGACTTCTCGAAAATCGTCGTTCCGCTTACCGCTGTAATCATAAAGACAAACCTTTTGTTTGGGATTCCAAGCAAGAAGCTTTTCAACTCTCAAGCGTATGCTATGCAACGCTCCTGTCCTCGCTTTACCCGATGGAAACGACGATTTCGTTGTTTACTGCGATGCCTCTAACCTTGGTCTTGGTTGTGTTCTCATACAACGAGACAAGGTTATCGCGTATGCGTCTCGACAACTCAAGGTCCACGAGAAGAACTACACGACCCATGATCTCAAACTCGGTGCAGTTGTTTTTGCATTGAAGATATGTCGGCACTACATTTACGGCACTAAGTGTACGGTCTTCACCGACCATAAGAGCTTACAACATATCTTCTACCAAAAGGAACTGAATATGCGCCAACGCAGATGGGTTGAACTTCTCAACGATTACGATTGCGAGATACACTACCATCCCTGTAAAGCAAACGTCGTCGCCGATGCTCTAAGTCGACGAAGCTATGTGTATAGTGTTTGTGACTCTCAAGCTTTGAATGATCTCGAAATCATGATTCGCTCCGCCCAATTCGCCTTCTTTAACGAGAATACTTTGGAGGAAGAAATGAAATGTGGTGCCGAAACTCAACTCGTTGTTAAACCTAACAGTATCTATTACTATTTCGATCGCATTTGGATTCCTAATCGTGACAATCTTTGTGAATTGCCAATGACCGAAGCTCATAAATCTCGATATTCCATTCACCCCGGTGCCGACAAGATGTACCAGGACCTTCGTCATAAGTACTGGTGGCCGGGCATGAAAAAGGATATCGCCGTGTATGTCTCGAAGTACTTAACTTGTTCGAAAGTTAAAGCCGAACATCAAAGGCCCTCTGGCTCTCGAACAACACGAAATCCCGATGTGGAAATGGGAAAGTATATCTATGGACTTTATTACGAAACTTCCCCGCACTTCCTCTGGTCACAATAGCATTTGGGTTATCGTTGATCGACTTACTAAATCCGCGCACTTTATTGCTATACGAGAAGACTTTAAGGTCGAACGGTTAGCCCGAATCTACACCGACGAAGTTATATGTTGACACGGGACGCCTCGTGACATCATCTCTGAGGTCGTTTTACCTCGCGTCTCTGGGAGACTTTTCAATCCGCTCACGGTACTACTCTCAATCTCAGTACCGCTTTTCACCCTCAAACCGACGGTCAGACTGAGCGCATGATCCGCACCCTCGAAGACATGCTTCGTACAATAGATTTCAGTACTGAGATTTCGGTGGTAACTGGGATACGCATTTACCTTTAATCGAATTCTCGTACAATAATAGTTATCATACCAGCATTCAAATGGCTCCTTTTGAGGCACTATATGGATGAAAATGTCGATCGCCTATTGCATGGCACGAGATCGGAGAAGCACAAATCACCGGTCCCGAGCTGATTCAAGAAACGACGGACAAGATCCTCTAGATCAGAGACAATCTCTTGAAAGCTCGGAGTCGTCAGAGGAGTTATGCCAGTAGACGCCGCAAGCCCCTGCAGTTCGAAGTGGGAGATCACGTTCTCCTAAACGTTGCACATTGGAAGAGAGTGGTCTGCTTCGGCAAGAAAGGAAAGCTAGCGCCTCGATACATTGGTACCTTTAAGATTCTGGAAAGGATCGGTAAAGTAGCCTATCGTCTCGAACTACCGGCAGAACTTAACAACGTTCATCCGACTTTCCATGTGTCTAACCTCAAGAAGTGCCTAGCCGAAGAAAATCTCCATGTACCTCTCGAAGATATGCAAATCAACGAGAATCTCCATTTCATGGAAAAGCCTGTTGAGATCATGGACAGAGAAACCAATAAACTACGGCGCTCTCGCATCCCTATCGTGAAAGGCCGATGGGAAGGCAAACGCGGCGCAGAGTTCACTTGGGAATTGGAAAGTGACATGAAGGCCAAGTACCCGCATCTCTTTGTTACGGCCACTACTTAAATTTCAGGACGAAATTTCCTAAAGTAGGGGAGCTGTACAACTTCGATTTCTCGTTGTTATATTTTGCCTTTGTACTTCAATTGTATTCCGAGATTCGAATTATAAAAGTTATGTTAATTAATTAAATATACTTTATTTCAATTATATCTCATCTAATCGCTTATTAAATCGCATCACTAATCTCATCGCATCGCAACTCGTAGTTAAGTATATGGTTTTATGTTATTTATGTGTTGTGTATGTTTGTGGTTATGATTACGCTCGCTATCGCATCGCTCTCGCACACTCAAATCGCTAAATCGCACTATTATATCAATTATAACGCTTAATATAACTATCTAATATGAACCGAATTGTCAAACGAACACTTAACGCGAAATCGGCAAACGAAACTTGGTCACCAGGCCAAGTTCGGCCGAACTAGGCTACCACAAGTTCGCCCGAACTTGCCTGAGACACAAGAATCCTTCATTTGTCCCCAAGTTCGCTCGAACTTGTACATGTATGTACAAGTTCGGCCGAACTTGACTAATAATCACTGAATAACTAGCAAGTTCGCCCGAACTTGCATGAATTTCATGCAAGTTCGACCGAACTTGACTTCACCAGCTCTCATTTTTGCCTTCCCCTATAAATACTCAACGTCATTCTCTCATTTGAACTTGCTGCAAGTTCGCCCAAAACCTTTTAAAACCTTGACTTTACACCATTTTCGGACTAATGACGTATGTTTCGTTCACTTTTGAGTGGAACGAGGCGTTGTCGAAGCTAGATCTCAGATCCGGAAGCACAAGGACGAAATCGTCACTTTACACAACCTGGACTAACCCGTACGAACCTTCAAGTTCGCCCGGATTAGCCCGAGTTTCTGTAAAATGGCTAAGTTCGCTCCAAAAGGCCTCTTCGGCCTAAGCTTTACTCAGTGTCTTAAGGTTGGAGGGATGGGCACTCGATTTCCTCAGCAAACGACGCGAAAACACAACATTTTGGACCCGAAAACATCAAGTTTGCTTGAGATTTAACTTATTTTTATGCAGCTTAGGAGTCAAGTTCGCTCGAACTTGAGCCAAAACTTCACAAAGAATCAACAAGTTTGCTCGAATTTGTCAAGCCTCTTAGGAGACTTTGCAAGTTTGCTCGAACTTGTCACTCTCCCTAATCCAACCCACAAGTTCGCCCGAACTTGACCAGCTTCCTAAGAAAACTTTCCAAGTTCGACCGAACTTGTCTCAACATCTCCATTAGTTAAACAAGTTCGCTCGAACTTGTCTACTGCCTAGACCAAACTTCACCGTTTCAGCTTTTCGGAGAATGATGCACTTCCGTTCGCGTATGCAGGCTGATCTGGCGCTCTTCACGACTCTTCTCAGATCTTTAATCTTACCTAAAACGCACCCACAGTGAGTATACTTGACCCGTTTTTGCTTTAACGCACTTTTTGGGTGTTACTTATGTTCCACTATCAAAATCACTTCACAAATCAAGTTGTTTATCACACGCGAATAATCTGATTATGTACGCTCAATACGTGATACTAGAAACATGTGACTAGGACTTATTTTCGTTAACTTGCCTCCTTAGCTAGTATGGTACTATAGTGTGGCTAACACCCGACGGGGTCTAGTGTAACATTTGTATAAATCGGGTCTCCAAAACCCGCTCCGTTTTGTAATCAAATACCAAGTTATGAAAATACAGTAATTATTTATGGTTATTTTGAGTTTAAACGTTACATAATTAATAAATAAACTAAACTATAAAAATTAAATTGGATAAAAAGTTAAAATAAAATAAATAAAAATCAATTGTAGCTGCCGGGACTCGAACCCGGGTCAGCTGTCGCCAAGACTTATCATTCCGTCCCTTAACCACTCCGCCATCAAGTGTTTTCTGTTAACTTTAGGAAAACAATTGGATCTTATACGCAAACTCAATCAACCGTTAATGCCCTCTGTATAACGGAAATCGGTAAACCGAATCGCCAAATCAGTTCAAACTCGTTTAGCTAGCTTATAACCGATGAATATCGGTTTCTAATTAAGTCTAAATTGAATGAACTTAAAGTTTCGGTTTTTGAAACCGAAAAGTTATCAAACTCCGAATAATTCAAGTTCCAATCATCTGTGCGATTCAGAACTGTCACAACAACACTCCATTTCCTTTTCGTCGCGTTTTCAAGTCTTTTGAGCACCAAAAATTGTTCGCCGGGATTCTCTGCAGAACTCGCCGGAAAACCGTGTTCAACACAAACCGGTAAGATTTTCCTCCTTTGCGGTTTCAATCTATTGTTAGGACTCTACTAACATTAATCCATCACTCAAAATCAGTCACAGAAGACTTTGCTGGATTTTCTGGGTTCGCCGTAGAAATTCTGGAATTTGCCGGAAACTTGCTAGTTAACGTAAACACATTCAATCGTGCTAATAATCCATGTACTCTGGTTCAATTTCAAATCTAATTCCTTAATTCTGTTGATAGACTCTCTCAACCGGAGGTTCAAAAACAGAGCTATCTGATTTTCGCCGGACTCTTTAAAGAAGACGACCTGTCCGGTATTTCCTTTCCCCAAACTGTTCGGTTTTGTACATTCAAGCTAGTAGTCATGTTATTTAAGTAGTTAAATCATGAACCAGTTGTTTGAGTAAAGTCGGTAATTGTAGTGAAGAAGACGAACTTAAAAACAGGATAAGAGTAAATAAAATTCGGATAATAAACGGGTTAGACACACAGTCCAGCGGTGGACTGTGTGCAAAGTTTATATACAAGTCCCGAGTTCGATCCTTACTACACACACGCTCTACGTAATAACATTACTTTTTATTCATGAACTAACCGGGTTAGAGCGAGTAGTTGTTAAGTATAATATAAATCAAGAATATAACCGGGTTAGACACACAGTCCAGCGGTAGACTGTGTGCAAAATAAACTTCACGTCGCGCGTTCGAGTCCCGTCACAAGCACCGGTCCATGAGATTAAAACGTTTTGCAAAATAAAGGAATTTTCGGTAAATTCGAATAAGTATATAAATATAATTAAAACTGGGTTTCTAACGGGTTAGTCACGTAGCTCAGTTGGTAGAGCTACGTGCGCGTGAACGGAAGGTCACCGGTTCGAATCCCGCTTGGCGCAAATATTTACCGCTGACCGAACCGGTCAACGGTCAACGGTCAAACAGTAAAAAAAATAATATAATATATTTTTTTAAATATTTATTTGTTTATTTTAATTTAAAAATCAATTAAAAATACTTAAAAATAACATTTTTAAAGATAGAAAATAGCCATAAACTCACAAAAATATATCTAAAAATCCCATTAAAATCCTTAATAAAATCTATCCATTTAATATATCTTTCCATTATTATTTAGGTTAGTATTCCTCGTCGACTCGCTCGTCTAAATCGTGCGCATCTCACCATCTCCAATCCAACGCACCCAATGTGAGTGAACCCTTCAAATTCCCCGTTTTAGTCACGTTTTTGGGGTGTATCATGTGTCTTGTTCATTTACATATTATAACCAAGTTATTGTGTATATATCATATCATGACATGTGTATTAGTTTGTTGCTGTTAAGTAGTTATTATTGTTTGCAAATTATTATTTCAGTACATGCAATTGCCGAGGCCGTAGCTCCCCATCCATCGAGGTTGAGTTTGATCCCCATTTTATTATGCGGTTGATCAGGGCGTGCCCGCACGATCGGCTCCGTTTGATTGAGCCTTGATCGGTCATTTCATTTTACACTTCAATACATGTAATACGCTCGGCTCCGTTTGATTGAGCCTTGAGTGCACAGTTCAATTTACATTTCCAGTTCATGCAATACGTTCGGCTCCGTTTGATTGAGCCTTGAGCGCACAGTTCAATTTACATTTCCAGTTCATGCAATACGATCGGCTCCGTTTGATTGAGCCTTGATCGCACAGTTCATTTTTGTTAATTATTATATGATGTTGGTATGTTCATGTATGCTATCGATTGTTAATGTATGTTATAATTGTAACTATGTTTGCCATTGCTTGATTTCATACATATGCTCTTTTATGATTATGCACAATATTTTATTGATAAACTAACCAGAAAATCATTATCAAATGTTTATCTATAAGGTTCACTCGCCAACTTATGTTGACCCAAAAACCTCCCATTTTTACACATGATACAGGTGAACCAGCAGCAGCTAGGAACACATAGGACCTGGATTAGAAGAAATAAAACGATTTAGTATTTGGATTATCATGTTTGGTTATTTTCCTTTGTAATGAATGAACATGTTTGGATGTTTGAGAAATGTAACTTTGACTTCATTTAATTATGAAACATAATAGTAAATGTCATGTGCTTTGGTGATAACCCAATTATGCCCCGACTCTTAATTCCGCTGCGGGTCGGGGTGTGACAGATTGGTATCAGAGCCATGACTATAGGGATATAGGATAGGTTATTAGACCCTTAGAGCCTATACTATAGTCGATTAGAAACTTATAAGAATTTTGTGTGTTATATGCCAAATTTCATGATGTTTATATGTTTATGTTAAATGTTACATTAGATATTGTTCAAGCATGTTCATAAGTATGTATTATCAAATAATGCCTA
Organism: Scalesia atractyloides; assembly: GCA_947069175.1. NCBI lineage: Eukaryota > Viridiplantae > Streptophyta > Magnoliopsida > Asterales > Asteraceae > Scalesia > Scalesia atractyloides. Next base: position 39,493,908 of record CAMTDV010000014.1, on the reverse strand, counting down.
TTATCAAATCGTATGATCATAACATATCACATCCATGCAAGCACACACCACATCATGATTGATTTTACAATGATTTTCGTGTTTTCAAATCTCATCAAAGTGAGTTCTCATGACGGGCATGTAGTAACTGGAAGGGTACTAGTACCGGTAGTCGGAACGTCCTGTCTAGGCTGGCATTCGTATAAATCCAAAATAAAGGACCAGTTTGCCTACCTGGGGACTAACGATGAGAGTACAAAATACCTATTAGGCCAAAGCATGCTATACCAAACGTCGTGAGAGCTAACCCCACTTTGAGTTGTCATTGTGTCTACACCTGGACACGTTCCGACCAAACACCTCATGAACATATTTTGTGGTTTGCATTCGGGGGATGCAAGTGTTAAATTGCCAATATTAATTTGAATCCTACCAAGCCAATAGCCATGGGGGCCCACATGACTATGAAGGTGAAGGTATGGGGGACATTTGAGGCCCAACATGAGCGAACCCAAGACATCCTTTGGATGTAGTTGCATTATTGATATTTATGTTATTTTCATTTTCTTAAAGACACATGACACCTAAAAAGATACCATAAACTCACAATCTTCTCATTTTATGATCCTGTAGATGTCGTCTAGACCGCATCGAAGGAGTAGGAAATCGGAAAGGTCTCGGGAACGTTTGGTCACTCATATCGCGAATCAAATGGCCACGATATTACCTGACATCGTAGTACAAGTACAACAAGCCCTTGCTGCAAATCCTACTAACCCTCCTCAACAACAGGACCAGATCATCAACAACCCTCCTACCATCAAATGCTCCTACAAACATTTTAAGTCCTGCGATCCCCCGAAATTCGAAGGGACTGAGGGAGTCACTGCTCTCCTACATTGGTTCGAGGAGATGGAAAACGTTTTCTTAAACTGCGATTGTCCTGAGGATCGCAAAGTTCGTTATGCCACCGGGAGACTACTTGGGGTAGCTCTCATTTGGTGGAATACCGAGAAAGGAAAGAGGGGAACGGAAGATGCGATGGCCTTAACTTGGGAGGAGTTAAGGGAAATCATGACTAGGCGATTCTGTCCTAGAAGTGAAATTAAGAAATTGGAAGATGAATTTCATGCCTTGAAGCAAAAAGATGGTGATCACTCTACTTACAACAAAAGGTTCTTGGAGTTGAACCAAATGGTACCAAACTTATTCACTCCAACCTACCGTCTGATCGAACATTACATTCGCGGACTTCCCTCGAAAATCCAAGATTCGGTCCTCAGCGTTTCACCGGTAACACTCGAAGCTGCCATGGAGTTGGCAACAGAACTGACCGAAAACCGAATTCGCAATGGGAAGTTCAAGGAGGAAAAGAAGAAAACCCCTGCTGAGGGACAAACCTCAAACCACCACACTCCTTCCTCTAAATTTGCTAACAAGAGGAAGCGTAACACCAGGAACTTTGCAGTCACCCAAACCAACACCCCTGTTCCTGCTGCACCCATCACTCAAGCCACTCCTCCACCCGCGCCATACAAAAGACCATACACAGGGCCACTACCAAAATGTAACCGTTGTCAGTATCACCACTCCCCTGACTATCCTTGCCAATACTGTACCGGCTGCGGTCGCGCTGGACACACTGTTCAAAACTGTCGCACGCTTCAACGAACAAACCACTACCAACCTATAACCCAAACCCACCAACAATTAATGGGTCAAGCCCAACCACAACCATTTCCACCCACTCAACATTTAGCCCAAACATACTATCAACCCAACTACCCTATGGGCCAACCTATGCGGGCTTGTTTCAATTGCGGTGATCCAAGTCATTTCAGGAACACATGTCCAAGGCTGGTAATATTATTCATGCTCAGGCCCAAGCCAACCCTGTGAATCAAGCACACCAAGCTCCTCCACCTGCTAGAGGAAGGGCTTTCAATATTAACGCAAACCAGGCCAGAGCTGACGGCAATGTGGTCAATGGTACGTTTCTTATAAATGGTAGATATGCCTCTATGTTATTTGATACTGGTGCGGATAGAAGTTTCGTGTCATTAGAATTTGAACCTATCTTAAGCAAAAATCGGGATAAGCTCGCGGAATCCATAACGGTGGAAGTTGCGGACGGAAAACCAGTTTCGTTAGACTCTATTTTACGCAACTGTACACTCACCCTAAACGACCACGATTTCTCAGTCGATCTCATTCCTATGAAGCTGGGAAGTTTCGACATCATAATCGGAATGGATTGGCTCAGTCAGCATCATGCGGAAGTTGTATGTCGTGAGAAATTTATTCGTATTCCTCTTTCAAACGGTCAGACTCTTCGAATTATTGGAGAAACCTCGGCGACTTCAAGCTCAAAAATACCTTCGCAAGAATTATGTCGCGTTTTTAGCCCATATCATCAAGAAGGGGACCTCAGAAAAGAAACTTGAAGATATCCCTGTTGTAAAAGATTTTCCACAAGTTTTTCCTGACGACATTTCAGGACTTCCTCCAATCAGAGATGTCGAATTTCGTATCGATCTTATACCTGGTGCTACACCAGTGGCAAAATCTCCATATAGGTTAGCCCCCTCTGAAATGCAAGAGCTAGCCAGTCAATTGCAAGAGTTGACTGACAAGGGATTTATACGCCCCAGCTCATCGCCTTGGGGTGCACCTGTACTCTTTGTAAAGAAGAAGGATGGATCTTTTCGCATGTGCATCGACTACAGAGAGCTCAACAAGTTAACTATCAAAAATCGATATCCTTTACCTCGCATAGATGACCTTCTTGACCAACTACAAGGTGCCAGTTGCTTTTCGAAAATCGACCTTCGATCTGGCTATCATCAGCTTAGAGTGCATGAAGAAGACGTCCCTAAAACTGCTTTTCGAACTCGATATGGTCACTATGAATTCATGGTCATGCCGTTTGGATTAACCAACGCACCAGCTGTTTTCATGGACCTAATGAATAGAGTCTGCAAACCTTACCTTGATCGATTTGTTATTGTATTCATCGACGATATTCTTATCTATTCAAAATCTAAAGCTGATCATGAGCGTCATCTGCGACTTGTTCTTGCACTTCTAGAAAAGGAAAAGCTTTATGCCAAGTTCTCTAAATGTGAATTCTGGTTAAAAGAGGTGCAATTTCTCGGGCATGTAGTTAATGACAAAGGAATACATGTGGACCCATCAAAGATCAAAGCAGTCCAAGAATGGCAAGCTCCACGTACGCCAACTGAAGTAAGGTCTTTTCTTGGACTTGCTGGCTACTATCGTCGATTCATTTCAAACTTCTCTCGCATTGCGGTGCCACTCACGGCTTTAACCCATAAAGGGAAACCATTTGTATGGGGGCCCAAGCAAGAAGAAGCTTTTCAAACTCTCAAGCAAAAACTTTGTGATGCACCAATCCTCACTCTTCCTGAAGGTTGTGATGATTTTGTGGTCTATTGCGACGCGTCAGGGCAAGGATTAGGTTGCGTTCTCATGCAAAGAGGAAAAGTCATAGCTTATGCCTCAAGGCAACTCAAGACACACGAAAAGAACTACACCACTCATGACCTTGAACTTGGAGCCGTTGTATTCGCTCTTAAGATATGGAGACATTATCTCTATGGTACGAAGTGTGAAATATACACTGACCACAAGAGTCTTCAACATATCTTCAATCAGAAAGAGTTAAATATGAGGCAACGAAGATGGGTCGAACTCCTAAATGATTACGACTGTGAAATCAGATACCACCCTGGTAAAGCAAATGTGGTGGCTGATGCACTTAGTCGAAAGGGTTATGCGAACCCCATTCATCTCCTATGTTCGCAAATTATAACCAATATTAAGGATCAAATTCGAGAAGCTCAACACGTTTCCATAACAGAGGAAGATGTGCAAAAAGAGATGTCCTGTAGAGCCGAGCTAAAACTTGAAACTAAATCTGATGGTATTTTGTATTACCTAGATCGTATATGGATTCCTAACCACATCAATCTTCGTGAAACACTCATGCATGAAGCCCATAAGACGCGATATTCTATACACCCAGGAGCTGATAAGATGTATCAAGACCTACGGTGCACCTATTGGTGGCCTGGAATGAAGAAAGATATTGCCGTTTTTGTTTCCAAGTGTCTCACTTGTTCTAAAGTAAAGGCTGAACACCAAAGACCCTCAGGACTTCTAGTCCAACCAGAAATACCTGTTTGGAAGTGGGAAAATATAACCATGGATTTCATTACCGGGTTACCTCGCACTTCTAGTGGGTATGACACTATATGGGTGATTATAGACCGACTTACAAAACCAGCTCACTTTATTCCTATTCGAGAAGATTTCAAGAACGAAAAGCTTGCTCGTATTTATATCAACGAAATCATCAGCCGACATGGAGTTCCATCAAGTATTATTTCTGATCGTGATGGCCGTTTCACCTCACGAACATGGCAAGCAGTACAATCCGCTATGGGCACTCGACTAGATCTCAGTACCGCCTATCATCCTCAAACTGATGGACAGTCTGAGCGCACCATTCAAACCCTTGAGGACATGCTTAGAGCATGTGTCATAGACTTCAAGGGAAATTGGGACGCCCACCTACCGTTAGTCGAATTTTCGTACAACAACAGCTATCATTCTAGCATCGGCATGGCACCTTTTGAAGCTTTATATGGTCGAAAGTGTCGATCTCCTGTTTGTTGGCACGAAATTGGGGAAGCACAAATTACTGGTCCAGAATTGATCCAAGAAACCACAGATAAGATTCATCAAATCCGAAACAATCTTCTAGCGGCTCAAAGTCGTCAAAAGAGTTACGCAGATAAACGACGGAAGCCCTTGGAGTTTAGCGTTGGTGATCATGTGCTTTTAAAAGTATCACCGTGGAAGGGAGTAGTTCGTTTTGGTCAAAAGGGAAAGCTAGCACCACGTTACGTAGGACCTTTCAAGATACTCGAAAGAGTAGGTCCTGTAGCATACAAGCTTGACCTACCGGAAGAACTCGACAGGATTCATCCCACATTCCACGTGTCGAACTTGAAGAAGTGCCTCGCTGATGAGAATCTTCATATTCCACTGGAGGATATTCAGATTGATGAATCCATGCATTTTATTGAAAGACCAGTAGAGATTATGGACTATGGAGAAAAGCGTCTACGTCGAAGTCGCATTCCTATTGTTAGGGTACGCTGGGAGTCGAAACGGGGACCTGAGTTTACTTGGGAACGTGAAGACTCAATGCGTGAAAAATACCCTCATCTTTTCCCTACTACTTCAACTGTTTAAATTTCGGGACGAAATTCCTAAAAGTAGGGGATACTGTAACATTTGTATAAATCGGGTCTCCAAAACCCGCTCCGTTTTGTAATCAAATACCAAGTTATGAAAATACAGTAATTATTTATGGTTATTTTGAGTTTAAACGTTACATAATTAATAAATAAACTAAACTATAAAAATTAAATTGGATAAAAAGTTAAAATAAAATAAATAAAAATCAATTGTAGCTGCCGGGACTCGAACCCGGGTCAGCTGTCGCCAAGACTTATCATTCCGTCCCTTAACCACTCCGCCATCAAGTGTTTTCTGTTAACTTTAGGAAAACAATTGGATCTTATACGCAAACTCAATCAACCGTTAATGCCCTCTGCATAACGGAAATCGGTAAACCGAATCGCCAAATCAGTTCAAACTCGTTTAGCTAGCTTATAACCGATGAATATCGGTTTCTAATTAAGTCTAAATTGAATGAACTTAAAGTTTCGGTTTTTGAAACCGAAAAGTTATCAAACTCCGAATAATTCAAGTTCCAATCATCTGTGCGATTCAGAACTGTCACAACAACACTCCATTTCCTTTTCGTCGCGTTTTCAAGTCTTTTGAGCACCAAAAACTGTTCGCCGGAATTCTCTGCAGAACTCCCCGGAAAACCGTGTTCAACACAAACCGATAAGATTTTCCTCCTTTGCGGTTTCAATCTATTGTTAGGACTCTACTAACATTAATCCATCACTCAAAATCAGTCACAGAAGACTTTGCTGGATTTTCTGGGTTCGCCGGAGAAATTCTGGAATTTGCCGGAAACTCGCTAGTTAACGGTAAACACATTCAATCGTGCTAATAATCCATGTACTCTGGTTCAATTTCAAATCTAATTCCTTAATTCTGTTGATAGACTCTCTCAACCGGAGGTTCAAAAACAGAGCTATCTGATTTTCGCCGGACTCTTTAAAGAAGACGACCTGTCCGGTATTTCCTTTCCCCAAACTGTTCGGTTTTGTACATTCAAGCTAGTAGTCATGTTATTTAAGTAGTTAAATCATGAACCAGTTGTTTGAGTAAAGTCGGTAATTGTAGTGAAGAAGACGAACTTAAAAACAGGATAAGAGTAAATAAAATTCGGATAATAAACGGGTTAGACACACAGTCCAGCGGTGGACTGTGTGCAAAGTTTATATACAAGTCCCGAGTTCGATCCTTACTACACACACGCTCTACGTAATAACATTACTTTTTATTCATGAACTAACCGGGTTAGAGCGAGTAGTTGTTAAGTATAATATAAATCAAGAATATAACCGGGTTAGACACACAGTCCAGCGGTGGACTGTGTGCAAAATAAACTTCACGTCGCGCGTTCGAGTCCCGTCACAAGCACCGGTCCATGAGATTAAAACGTTTTGCAAAATAAAGGAATTTTCGGTAAATTCGAATAAGTATATAAATATAATTAAAACTGGGTTTCTAACGGGTTAGTCACGTAGCTCAGTTGGTAGAGCTACGTGCGCGTGAACGGAAGGTCACCGGTTCGAATCCCGCTTGGCGCAAATATTTACCGCTGACCGAACCGGTCAACGGTCAACGGGTAAAATAAAAAAAATAATATATATATATTTTTTAAATATTTATTTGTTTATTTTAATTTAAAAATCAATTAAAAATACTTAAAAATAACATTTTTAAAGATAGAAAATAGCCATAAACTCACAAAAATATATCTAAAAATCCCATTAAAATCCTTAATAAAATCTATCCATTTAATATATCTTTCCATTATTATTTAGGTTAGTATTCCTCGTCGACTCGCTCGTCTAAATCGTGCGCATCTCACCATCTCCAATCCAACGCACCCAATGTGAGTGAACCCTTCAAATTCCCCTTTTTAAATCACGTTTTTGGGGTGTATCATGTGTCTTGTTCATTTACATATTATAACCAAGTTATTGTGTATATATCATATCATGACATGTGTATTAGTTTGTTGCTGTTAAGTAGTTATTATTGTTTGCAAATTATTATTTCAGTACATGCAATTGCCGAGGCCGTAGCTCCCCATCCATCGAGGTTGAGTTTGATCCCATTTTATTATGCGGTTGATCAGGGCGTGCCCGCACGATCGGCTCCGTTTGATTGAGCCTTGATCGGTCATTTCATTTTACACTTCAATACATGTAATACGCTCGGCTCCGTTTGATTGAGCCTTGAGTGCACAGTTCAATTTACATTTCCAGTTCATGCAATACGTTCGGCTCCGTTTGATTGAGCCTTGAGCGCACAGTTCAATTTACATTTCCAGTTCATGCAATACGATCGGCTCCGTTTGATTGAGCCTTGATCGCACAGTTCATTTTTGTTAATTATTATATGATGTTGGTATGTTCATGTATGCTATCGATTGTTAATGTATGTTATAATTGTAACTATGTTTGCCATTGCTTGATTTCATACATATGCTCTTTTATGATTATGCACAATATTTTATTGATAAACTAACCAGAAAATCATTATCAAATGTTTATCTATAAGGTTCACTCGCCAACTTATGTTGACCCAAAAACCTCCCATTTTTACACATGATACAGGTGAACCAGCAGCAGCTAGGAACACATAGGACCTGGATTAGAAGAAATAAAACGATTTAGTATTTGGATTATCATGTTTGGTTATTTTCCTTTGTAATGAATGAACATGTTTGGATGTTTGAGAAATGTAACTTTGACTTCATTTAATTATGAAACATAATAGTAAATGTCATGTGCTTTGGTGATAACCCAATTATGCCCCGACTCTTAATTCCGCTGCGGGTCGGGGTGTGACATCTAGTTAGGATGGACGCGCAAGCCTTCTCATGGTAGTTAGCATGAGAAATAAGCCTATGTTTATCTGTGTGATGTGTTTTGGTGTATCATGATATGTAGTTAGACTATTTCACGAACGCTTTCTCTATTATGCTAGTAGTACTTAAACTTGTATGCTCACCTTTACTTAATTGTATTGACTTGTATTTTAACATATGTAACAGGTTGATGATTTAGCTTATCGGATGCTTTGGATAGCCGAGCTTAGTTGTTTTTGTTTATTTTGTTTGTTTAGAATGGTTTGTAATAAAATCTAGGGGATATCGAACCTTATTGTTTTATGAGAAAGTTATATATTTCGTGACATTGTTGATGACGTATTGTTTAAAAGCATGGGATATTAGACGTTAAAATATTGTTGAATGAATAGTGTTATGGAAATTTCTCGTGAGACAATCTGGTCGCCTAATGCCACTAACCCCGATGTTTCCGCCATCGGTTGGGGTGTGACAGGTAGTACCAGAAAGCACTTTAATCATTTCGTCACATCTTACCGCGTACTTGAACTGTGCGCGGATAAGATCTTCATGCACGTCACCGATTTCTAAAACATCCTTATTATATCGCGTAATGAAATCTTCCAAACTCTCGTTATCTCTTCGCCAGATGTTCATCACATCCGACGAATCTCTAACATAACGACGCTGCTGACTGAAATGAGTAAGGAATTTTTCCTTAAGATCATTCCATGAAGAGAGTTTACCTATTGGCAAGTTATCGAACCAGAGTCGCGCAGCTCCAGTTAACGTTTGAACAAACAGATGGCACCATATAGGTAGAGTCCATCCTCCAATAAGTCCTGCGCTGGTGAATAGACGCATGTGATCATCTGGATCTGACAATCCATTAAACTTACCAACGTTTGATGGTAATTTTGCTCGCTCTAGCGGGGCTAGAGTGATTTCCTTCACAAATTTTGATTGTTCTGCAGCTTCAGCAGGTCGTTAAATAAAGTTATAATCATGTTCCGCCTCAGGATTGGACACTGCTCGGATCCTAGGCTTATAACTAGCATGATCTGCAGATAGACGATTAAAAACACTTGCACTATCTCCTTCTTCATAGGTCTTATCATACTCATCGTGTTGGGTGTCCCGCTTCTGCGATGATCGCGGGCCCAAACGTGAGTGAACTGATGGCCGGTGTTGAAGGTTTTCTTCCTGCTTCCTGCTACTAGAATGAACGTAATCATTCCTGGTTTTAGAATACATTTCAGTTAAATCCACAAATACATGCGAAGGCGCACGAACTTGGTTATGAGTTCCATAACTCAACGCTCGAGGCGCTGGAGAAGCACGGGCCTGAGGTGCACCGATCGGAGCTTGAAAAGCTGGAGTTCCGGTTTGAGCACACAACTAAGTATACATGGCGTTCAAAGCAGTTTTAGATTTAATCAACCATGATAATGGAGTTTCTCCAGGCGGGAGAATCGATGCTACGTCAATGTGAGGAGCCGCCGGTGTTACTAGAATGCTCGCATGATCTGGATCATACAGAACATCAGCTTCACCGGACGAATCTTCAACAATCTGTCCGTCGACCTGAGGAGCGCTGGTGACACGAGAATCTTCGATAGAGGACCTGGAAATGACGATCCATCAGCCATGAAGCTGTAGATCTAGGTGAAACGAAACGAAAGATGAGAGAAGAAAAGAAAGTCGGAGGGCGCCAACGAAGAAACGTAGATCTAACAGATCAGAATCTAGTTAGATCTAGGGTTTGGTTCCTTTCATAAAGAGGTTAATCCTTCTTTGGTTTCGTGATGATAACGGTTGCAACTATACTCCGACTAATCCTGCAAAACAGAACACTGTCAGCCTCGCCACGGGGAAGAGGGGGTTCTCTCCGTGACCACCCTCCGGCGTGAGAATAAGAACAGGTAGTCGGAACTAAAGTGAAGTAAGAGAAAGAGTAGTTGAGAGTGAATACCTTCTACTTGAAGCCCAAGTTACCTATTTATAGCCGGAGTTTGGGCGCCAAAATGAGAGATGGAAACCTAACGGAATCTTTTGCTGCTCCGTTAAGTTTTGACTGTCCCTTTACCTCTACGCCAGCTCAAGGATTTTTGCTAAGGGAAAGCTTATCAGGATTAACTGTTTCCTTGCGCGAGCGGTGCAAGGTAGTTAACTGATCTTCTTTCCTTTCTCTGCTGTTGGCGCAACGTTTACTGAGCTCTTGCTTTGGTATAAACGTCCGCGCAAGGTTTATGAGTGAAAAGTTATCCAAGGAAATTGATCAAGGTTAACTTTGAACTTTGCGCGAGCCTGCGCAAGGTAGTTAAATGATACTTTTCCTTTTGGATACCTGGCGCAGAGTCTAGCGAGTCTTTCTTTAGCAGAGAAGCCTGCGCAAGGTCTCCTTGGCAGTTAATAGTGAGTATGGTTTCCTTGCTTGGCGTAGGGTTTTTGGGACCATACCCCTTCAAACATAGTTCCAAGTTATATAAATTAATTCGGACAACACACTTTTATCTTTAACCTTTGCTTTGGACTTGGATTGACTTCTTTGACCAGAACTGATAAAGCACAATTAACCCGCATAAACTGAACTTACAGACTCCCCCTTAACTGTTGTTATCAGTATATGTTTGACATTGATATTCTTCAGTCACCAGATACTGCACTTACAAACTCCCCCTAGACTGATGATATTGTGTATGTTTTTCGCTTTGGCAAAGACTTGATCTTTCAGGCAGAGCACAATGATCTTCAACCCTTCTAGTTGAAGATCTGTTGTCGATCACTTAAATGGACGCTATGTAAAACTTGAAGAATCTAACGTCAAACACTATAGATCCTCCCCCTCAATCTGCTCCTGAATCAAGCTAACGCGAACCATCCTACAAACTCATGTAAGAACATCGCTCGCTCCCTTAATCTTCAAACTTAACCTGACAGAAGAAAGAAATGACGGATTTCAAGTGCCCAACATCAAAAACTTCAAACTTCACAAAAACATGAAGTTCATTTTGATAAGTTAATAACAAACCGAACTTCAAAAAAAGTACATCCACCATCTTGATCAAAGTCTTCAACCTTACATTTATGATCTCTTTTCGACACGTATCTTCATGATTCAGTCTCGTATCTTCACGAATCCACTAAATCCCCGATTTCATTTCCGACCCCCCCTCAATGTAAGAACTTTCTAATTATTTTGAGAATCTGACTAGTCACCAACTTGGAAGAGGGACCAAGAAGACTAATCTTCTCTACTCTAACCGGCATGTGATAAAGGCTCAATCTTTAATTAGCCTTCAACCTAGAAAATAACTTCATCATGAACACACTTGATTAAACACACGAACATACGAGACAAAACTTCAACCAAACATGAGCTCATAACTGCATCGTATTTTATACATCTCGTCATCGGTAAGATCAACCCCTAGCTAATCTTAAAGACTATAAATACAAACTTGTTTCGATGTCGTACCACAAGCTTTTAGGAATTTACAAAGAAAATAGGACATGCTGAAAATCTTACTCCCCATTTTTCTTTGTAAACTATCAAATTCCAAGCCTCTTCTCATTCGTTTCACCTCAAATATACGATAGAAGTCCCAAGTTGTACCAAAACTGTAGTTAGAAATAAATCTGAGCACCGAGAATCTAGTAAACAACCATGGTCCATCATTATCACCATCTTTTTCCCACACACTTGTCTCATCCCCACGAACAAAAAATGCCTTGGTTTTTTCATCCTCACCTATTCTGGACAACATTAATAACCCGGAACTATCCAATAATACGAAAATCCAACAATAGTGCAGAACTACTGATATTCGAAATATTGACATCCGAATTACAAACATTTTCCAGAATTATTAAATGAAATTCGGAACAAATAGTAATTTGGAACATGCATACTGCTGAACAATCAAATTCGGAATAACAGTCTGCTGAATAATTCAGAACTAATGATCTTTGGAACTAACAAATAATCCTGAGATATTTCCGAATTATTAATATATCCGATCTACTTATATTTTCCGAACTATCTTATCCGAAATACTAAACTTCATAAGTATGATACTTCTTGTAACGTTTTGCATTTCTGTACTTTCCTTATTTAGAAGGTTGTATTCTCATTTCTATTTTGGAAACTTGTAATCGTATAGTATTCTTATTTCATTTCCAATCTTGTAATTCAAAACTTCGATCATAATGAAATTCATCTTTTATACTTATTCTTGTTATACTTATACTTTACGCAATCAATTTTTGGATACATGTTTTGTGCAAACTAGGTCTTATTACACGCTTGATTCTCATTTATATGTAAACCATGCATGCTTTATACTCATACGACATCTTATTACACTTTAAATATCCAGAAAATGGGCTAGAATACAAGTAAATGGCATAAAAAGATAAACATTACAAAGTTTGAGGGCCAAATTGTGAAACTACAAACTTTCGGAGGAAAAAAGGGCTTCTCGCGGCCCGCACTTGATCAAGATGTAAAACATACAAAACATAGAAGATTTAAAACATACAAAACATTGCACTTGATCAAGATGTAAAACACATAAAACATAGAAGATTTAAAATGTAGAAGAACAAGAAATAGGAGAAACTCTTTCATTCAATAGTCATCACAAATTAATACAAACCGAAAGAGTATACATCTCCTAGACAAGCTGGTTTAGATCACAAGATCTAAACCCTAGCTTTTTCTCTGAAAAAGTTCACTCATAATCAAAAGCTACCCAATACATCATAACAAGCCATATTTATAGGCTAAACAAGGTAATCCGGAACAAACACATGTTCTGGAGAACTAACCTAATAATACGGATAACAAACCAATATTGCTAACACACATATATTCCGAATTATACTAAGTAATTCGAAACTTATACATAATTCAGACAAAGTGACTATCGCGGAACAACATAGTTCCGAGTTATACAAAGTAATTCGGACAACCCACTTTTAAGTAAATTTGACTAAGTGTTTATGTAGTTCGGGGTTTGTATAACCCGAAAAAAGTTAGTCCGAGTTTTATGTTCTGAGTTATAGATGTTCAGGGGTTTGTTCCCTGAACAACAAAGTGTCTGTAGTATTGTGTGTATAGTCCGGAACATACAGATGTTTCGGATTACATGTGATGTACTATATATAGGTCTTGGTGATGTATACAATAGACTTTGGAAGATTTTGGAGAACTTGTAAACTGTGTGTTTAATACAAGTTTAGTTTTGGTAAATTATTTGTGTTTCTATTCCTTTCTATACTTGTTTACAATGTGTATGTGTATCGTGATGGATTCTGCACATCATGATATGTCGTGTTTGTAATTAGATCCTATTTATAGAGGCATAAGTGACATTATAAATTATTAAAAAAATCATAGAAAACACTTGTTGGGAAAATTTATCCCGCGAATTAAAGGACCAAACATGTACAGGGATCTAAAACATCGTGCAGGTGTGAATCTAAGTTACAATTTAAGTCGAAAAGATGTGTCTTCATGCGCAAAAGGAACGTTTATTTTTATAACGTTGGAGTTATTTTACTTCATTCCATACCACACACGGAAATTGTACATTGCCCCTAATGTATATAAAAAGTAAATATAATGCAAGGAAAAGGAATTGAAAACTCCCCTCATGTACTGCGACTCCCATATCATGGCAAAGATATGAATGCTACATGGCCATAACGCTTTGCTAGATCCTCAATTATGTTTTAATTGGTCAATGAGATTGAAGCTTGAAACTCGCGAGTTCTCGCTTAGAGACTTCAAACCACCCTAATATGTGTTTTTTTTGCTGGTGTGGGATTGGGACCTTGGGTCTGAATTCAAATAAGCTTTTTATTCCATTCATACTATGCAAATTGGGGCACGTCCGGGCCATACACCATTGAGGGTACAAGTTGTATGGCCTTCAAAGTTTTGCCCTCGTTTCGACAACTGACATTTGACATTGTGTTCAATCAAGATCAAAGAAAAGATTTGGAACCTCATGCCCCAAACTTATTCGAAAGAAAAATATTCTAAAACTCGGGTTGCGTCCTAGAAACGCTAAGTTTACAGACGAGTTGTTAGTTGGACTCACACCCCTATATTTTATTTTCTTTTCTTTTGGGACAAGGGGAGTTATTCTCCCAATCAAGTGGCTTCGCTTTTCTCCGTTTACCACTCGTCCTGTTTAGTTTCAATCGTTTACTATTGGGTGTCATTGGTCCAACGGTAGACCTTACAACGACTTTGGAAATATGGGAGCTACAACAACGTGCAACCCTTATGAATTGAATGCTAATTTTGAGATAGTGGTGGTTAATGAGTTCAGATGGGAAACGACTCTAAGGTATTTATGGTGGATGGAGAGCAACGAAGAACATAATTCCAAAGATGGAGGTTCTTTTAAATAATGGTGTAAACATCAACTAAAGCTCTTGTGTGATCTATAGTGAAGTACCAGAGTCCACATTTCACCTACTGATCTTTTGCGATCTCGCAAAGATCATCTAGTACCAAAACAATATATGATACAAACTGTCAACCCTCTATGATAGTTCGGCTTGAGATATCTTTGTCATCAAAAAAGACAAATGCCAATATGTAACTACATGTTGGTGTGACTAGCTTAAATAACAAAGTTTTCAACAACAAAACAACAATTTCTTAATCTCACAAAATTGGTATAATTTTAATATCATCACATCAAGTTTCTTACTAGAAACAACAATTTTAGGGCAAGAACAAAGGCAACAAACATGATCCGATCCCATCGATCCCACCTAGCTCAACTAGCCTCGGGTCTTGCACTCCCCTAGTTACGCACTTCTACGCTTCTCGTTCTTCTATGCACGTCACACGTGCATCACAACTAAACATCACACAACTGATACTAATAACAAGATCTACAAACCGAAAAATCTGACCTCAGGATTTCGATAGATCGATCGCTCGAAGGCGTATGTGAATCGCGAGAGAGGACGAAGATGGCGTTTATGGCGGTTTTGGAGTCAGATCTACGTGCTCTCTCCGCCGAAGCTCGCCGTAGGTATCCCGCCATTAAAGACGGAGCTGAACACGCGATTTTGAAGGTCAATTTCACGTTAACCGTCTTCTGTTTGTTCCAATTTGATGTTACATTTCGTTTCATTTGATCTGTATTTGTTATGTATGAAAGTGATCTTGATATGTGCAAGTGTACGAATGCTAGGGCTACATAGCTGGTGAAAGAACTGTTGCTTTGTGAACTTGAGTATTTAGCAGTAGCAGATGTACAGAATTAGGTGTTAGTTTGCAAATTGTTGAGCAGCCTAGGGTTCTGTAGTCTTACATTGAGTTATCCTTTTCTATTAGACTGTTTGCAAATTAGTTGTGACATTTTGTTTTATTTGGATTGATTTGATTTGTGTTTGTTATGTATGAAATTGATCTTAATATGCGCAAGTGCACGGATGCTAGGTTTGCATAACTGGTGAGAGAATTGTTGCTTTATGAACTTGAGTGTTTAGCAGTAGCAGTTGTACAGAATTAGGTGTTAGTTTGCAAATTGTTGAGCAGTCTAGGGTTCTGTAGTCTTACATTGAGTTATCTTTTTTCGATTAAACTCTTTGTAAATTCGTCGTGACATTTTGTTTTATTTGGATTGATTTGATCTGTATTTGTTATGTATGAAATTGATCTTGATATGTGCAAGTGTAGGGATACTAGGTTTACATAGCTGGTGAAAGAATTGTTGCTTTGTGAACTTGAGTATTTAGCAGTAGCAGATGTACAGAATTAGGTGTTAGTTTGCAAATGGTTGAGTAGCCTAGGGTTCTGCAGTCTTACATTGAGTTATATTTTTTCGATTAAACTGTTTGCAAATTCGTTGTGACATTTCGTTTTATTTGGATTGATTTGATCTATATTTGTTATGTATGAAATTGGTCTTGATATGTGCAAGTGTACGGATACTAGGTTTACATAGCTGGTGAAAGAATTCTTCCTTTGTGAACTTGAGTATTTAGCAGTAGCAGCTGTACAAAATTAGGTGTTAGTTTGCAAATTGTTGAGCAGCCTAGGGTTATGTAGTCTTACGTTGAGTTATCTTTTTCGATTAAACTTTTGCCAATTCGTTGTGACATTTTGTTTTATTTGGATTGATTTGATCTGTGTTTGTTATGTATGAAATTGATTTTAATATGCGCTAGTGTACGGATGCTAGGTTTACATAACTGGTGAGTGTTGGGTTTGTAGGCTTTAGGGTAGCCGGCCCTAGTTATTAGTCCCACTTAGTTAACTTATTGACCAAGTAGTAAACCCTAATCTTGTTCTATAAATACTTATCATGTGATTGTAGTCTGTGTCATTATGTAAACAGTTGTGAGCATCTAATAAAGTGAAACCCTAGTTGCAACCCGTGGACGTAGGTCACCTTGACCGAACCACGTAAATTCTCATGTTCTTTATTTTCTGCTAGTGTGTGTGTGTGTGTGTGTGTGTGTGTTTGTTCCGTTTCCGCTCGAGCCTACTCTGATCCGATACCCCTAACAAGTGGTATCAGAGCCAAAGGTTCAGTTAAACACATGGTTACACGGTTATCACAGGAAAGGGAGAGAGCTGGACGAGAGGTCTAGATCTGCTGTTGCTGCCGCCGCCTGTTTACGGCCTTACCTATTCTTTGGGTTACGGCTCGTAAGGTTTAGGGTTTTGTGCCGTCGGGTTGTTTGTTGCAGATCTGGTGGTTTTGGGAGTTTTGGCGATTAGGATTTCGGATCTTAAACCCTGGTTATTCGCTGGTTTTACGCCTGGGTTTGTAGGAGAAGTCGTCGGTTCGGGTGCTTCGGGTTTCTAGTTTCTTGAAGGTTGCTCGTGTTTCGGGTGCTTGGTTCCTTGTGGTTTTTTCTGATTTTCTCGTTTGCTATGGCTGAAGACGGGAAGTTTCGAATCGAGAAGTTCAACGGTACTGATTTTGCTTGGTGGAGAATGCAAATAGAGGCGTTACTTGGTGAATGCGACTTGGATGTGGTACTGGAAGAAAAACCTGCTGGAATGGATAAAGCAGCCGAAACAATTTGGAACTCAAAGGACAAAAAGGCAAGAGGTAAAATTACATTGGCTTTGACGAGGAGCGTTGCATTTAATATCATGAAAGAAACATCTGCTCGTGGTCTGTTAACAGCTCATCAAATATGTATGAGAAGCCGTCTGCCGGTAATAGGGTGTTCTTGACGAGGGAACTGTTTAATATGAGAATGAACGAGGGCAGTTCAGTTGCTGATCACATTAATGAAGTCAATTCAATTTTGTCCAGGTTAGCAACTGTGGGCATGAAGTTGGATGATGACACTCAGGCTGTGGTTTTGTTATCTTCCTTACCGGATAGTTGGTAAGGATTTGTGACAACGGTCACCGAAACTGCTGGAATTGGAAATTTGAAGTTTAATCGAGTCCGGGATAGTGTTTTGGGTGAAGACGTTCGCCGGAGGAACTCTAGTGGAGGATCTACTTCTGGTATGTTCAGCGTTAGCAGGGGAAGAGGTAATAACAGAAGTAGTGGGAGTCGTGGGAAAAGCTTGTCTAAAGCTGGGAAGAATGTGAGGTGCTGGAACTGTGGTGAAAAGGGGCATGTTAAAAACGAGTGTCCCGATCCTAAGAAAGAGGATAGTAAACAACATGTAAATAGTGTTGTGTCAGATGAATATGACGGTGACGTACTGGTTTGCTGTGAAGAGTCTACAGACTCTTGGGCTATGGATTCTGGTTCTTCGTTTCACGCAATGCACAGCGGGAAGACGATGGTGAATCTGAAAAAAGGAGACTTTGGAAAGGTACGATTAGCTAACGGTCATGTTCTTAATGTTACGGGTATGGGAGATGTCAATCTAAAGACTCCACTAGGCACTACATGGAACTTGCAGAATGTCAGGGTAATTCCAGGTTTAACGAAGAAACTTATTTCTGTTAGTCAACTGGATAAACAGGGACTAGATGTTAAGTTTGGTGGTGGGAAGTGGAAGGTGATTGATGGAAATCTTCTTGTTGCCTGTGGTAGGAGACGGGGATCGTTGTATCTAGTTGAGGTACCTGCTAAGGGAGTAGCCGTCCCTGTTAAGGATAAAGTCTGGTTTACTGAATCTATTAAGCGGAAGAGGGTTCAATTTGCAAACTTGAATCCTGGTGCTTTGGGGATGTCAGTTGAATGTGGCCGGGTTCTAAGCTTAAGCCAGTCAGGGGATTTGGTGATAGTGGGAGCACGGGCCGTGTTCCGGGTACAATCACTAAGAACCGTTGGGTTTTGAAGACGAAGGTTCCGACTGAAGAAAAATGCTCTCCTGGAAATAGTTTGCAAAATGTGGAGTGGTATTAATTCTCGGTGTATCTCTGGAGCTGGTGGATTGTGCAAGCCGGTTGAGACAGAGAATGAGTCGGTGACGGTTTTAGTCACTGCTAGGTTGGAGCTTGTGGGAGCTTCAACTGGTCTCTCAGGTACTTGATGAGAGGCGTGGTTGCAACTAGGGGGCTTGGATGTGACTGGAGTCTTAGCTTGTTCTTCGGAATTGGAGGCTTGGAGGACTGAAGTCTTAGCTTGCTGAAG
Source organism: Scalesia atractyloides (assembly GCA_947069175.1). Classification (NCBI taxonomy): domain Eukaryota; kingdom Viridiplantae; phylum Streptophyta; class Magnoliopsida; order Asterales; family Asteraceae; genus Scalesia; species Scalesia atractyloides. The sequence continues at coordinate 39,475,254 of CAMTDV010000014.1, read as the reverse complement.
TTACCGGTGATGGGTTTCTTGTTGTGAAGGACGAGTCTACATGCACCACCCTCCTAACGGGTCCAAGTGAACAGGGCTTGTACCACATCCGCCTTCCTCGTTTTCAGTCTCTTCCAAAAGTCGCTTTCACTGCTGTTAAGGCTTCCTCCACAACTTGGCATCAACGTCTTGGACATCCTCATGCTCAAGTTCTTCAGTCTATTGTTTCACATTGCTCTTTACCTGTTTCAATAAACTTTCAAATTCATTATGTACCTCTTGTCAGCAGGGCAAGTCTTCAAAACTTTCTTTAGCAAATTCAAATTTTCGTAGCACTCATGTCTTGGATTTGGTTTATTGTGACGTTTGGGCCCTACACCCACTTTATCTATTGATGGTTGTCGATTCTTTCTCTTATGTGTTGATCATCACACTAGGTATATGTGGTTTTATCCGTTGGTGCATAAATCTGATGTTTTTTCTGCCTTAACTAATTTTATAAAAATGTCAGAAAGACAATTTAATACTAAACTGAAAAGCATTCAATCTGACTGGGGTGGCGAGTTTCGAAATCTCTCACATTTTTTTAATAATCTGGAATCATCCACCGACGTTCGTGCCCTCACACCAGTGAACAAAATGGGACTGTCGAACGTCGCCACCGTCACGTTGTGGAAACTGGGCTTACCCTTTTAGCTCAATCTCATCTTCCTCAACGCTTCTGGCAATTTGCTTTCGAGACGGCTGTCTATTAATTAATCGACTCCCTTCTCGGTCTCATCCAACAAGTCCCCTTTTGAACACATTTTTAAACGTAAACCTGATTACTCCTTTTTACGTGTCTTTGGGTGTCAATGTTTTTCTTATCTTCGTCCATATAATCGTCACAAGATGGAATTTCGGTCCACTTCCCTGTGTATTTCTTGGTTACAGCCCTGTTCACCATGGTTACCGGTGCTTTGACCCAACCTCAGAACGAATATATATTGCCCGCCATGTTCGCTTCAATGAACATATATTTCCTTTTCACAACCCGACACCCATGCCACCTCCCTCACCAACTGAGCCTCCCTATATCTCCATCTTTCCTGACATACCACCCGACCTCCCCGTTGTACCCCCTACGTCACCAACACCTTCCTCAACACCTCACGGCCCCCCTATCCCAACCGAACCTACACCTCAAAACCCACCGGACTAAATCGACCCTTCACCCTCTCCTACCAACTCGCCCGCTGCCACTTTACACCAAACACCCACACCTGTCTCAACCAATCCACCAGTCCAACCCACTTGCTCGACCTAGACCACCCAACCTACGACCCAATCCCAAACAAACCACTCCCTACAATCCTGCAGCTTACACTGCCACTACTTCCCCTATCGTACCCACTGAACCCACCTCATTTACCATTGCCAACAAATCCTCGGAGTGGCGTCATGCCATGGCTGAAGAGTTGGAGGCACTTTATAAGAATGGGACATGGTCACTTGTTCCACCAGTCAAAAATACTAACGTTGTTGATTGCAAGTGGGTTTACAGGTTTAAAACAGATCCAAATGGAAAGATTACCCGCTACAAAGCACGACTTGTTGCTAAAGGATTTCACCAACAACAGGAGTTGACTATCATGAAACCTTCAGCCCGGTTGTTAAACCGGCAACTATTCGCACCATCTTGTCACTGGCAGTTACACAAAAGTGGCCACTTCGACAACTAGATGTTCAGAACGCCTTCTTACATGGAGATCTTCAGGAAACATTTTACATGAAACAACCTCCCGGGTTTGTTGATCCCACCAAACCGAATCATGTGTGCTTGCTGCACAGTCTCTCTATGGGCTTAAACAAGCCCCTCGTGCATGGTTCACTCGGCTTTCTACGGCGTTGCAACAAATTGGTTTTTATGGATCCCGAACTAGACCCCTCATTATTTATTCTAAATTCCAATGGTACTATTGTCTATGTTCTTGTTTACGTAGATGACATCATCATTACCGGAAATCATCCGGGGCAGTCACTGATGTTATAACTCGTCTGAGCTCTCTTTTTGCGGTTAAGGATCTTGGCCGTCTACATTATTTCTTGGGTATCGAAGTGGTTCATCATAATTCTGATCTAATTCTCTCCCAGCGTAAATACATTATAGACATTCTTCATCGAGCTGGACTGACAGACTGCAAGTCGGTCACATCCCCTATGAGTACTTCTTATGTGTTACTTCCAGATGACAGTCCACTTCTTGATGACCCTTCTCGATACCGGCAAACGGTTGGTGCTCTTCAGTATGTCACGTTATCTCGTCCGGACATTGCTTTTGCTGTGAACAAGGTGTGTCAGTTCATGCATGCCCCAACCGAAAACCATTGGGTTGCGGTGAAACGAATACTTCGCTATCTTAAAGGCACGGCTAATCTTGCTTATTATTTCGTCATGGTTTGGGGTCCCAACTGCAGGCGCTCTCTTACGCTCATTGGCACCAAGATGTTATTCAGGCTTACTCTGATTCTGACTGGGCTGGTTGTGCTGTCGACCGTCGATCCACCGGGGGGTACGCTATCTACTTGGGCTCAAATCTTATTTCGTGGGCTGCCCGAAAACAACGAACTGTCTCTCGGTCTTCAACAGAATCAGAATACAAGGCAATTGCTGACACTGTAGCAGAGCTTATCTGGTTAAGGTCTCTTCTTCGAGAACTTGGGTTGGTTAGTCACTCGCCAACACTTTGGTGTGATAATCTCGGAGCAACTTATCTCTCTGCAAATCCAGTCTTTCATGCGCGCACAAAGCACGTCGAAGTTGATTATCACTTGTTCGTGAACAAGTCACTCAAGGAAAGTTGAATGTCAAGTTTATCTCCACCGATGACCAAATTGCTGATGTATTTACAAAGCCCTTGTCCTCACAGAGATTTGATTTTCTACGGTCCAAGTTGCAGGTCGTTCCCCGCCCTCAACTTGCGGGGGAATGTTAGTCAATACTAGATCAGAGATTTTAGGGATTTCATATTTGTTGTAATTGATTTATGTTTCCTTTTATTATGTCTTGTATTGTCCTATATAAGGACCTCCTAATGTACTCAATTCTATAACACAATACAATACAAGTTTGATTGGGTTCGTAGGCTTTAGGGTGCCGGCCCTAATTAGGGTTAGCCGGCCCTAGTTATTAGGCCCACTTAGTTAACGTATTGACCAAGTAGTAAACCCTAATCTTGTTCTATATATACCTATCATGTGATTGTAGTCTGTGTCATTATGTAAACAGTTGTGAGCATCTAATAAAGTGAAACCCTAGTTGCAACCCATGGACGTAGGTCACCTTGACCGAACCACGTAAATTCTCATGTTCTTTATTTTCTGCTAGTGTGTGTGTGTGTGTGTGTGTGTGTTTGTTCCGTTTCCGCTCGAGCCTACTCTGATCCGATACCCCTAACAGTGAGAGAATTGTTGCTTTATGAACTTGAGTGTTTAGCAGTAGAAGCTGTACATAACTAGGTGTTAGTTTGCAAATTGTGGAGAAGCCTAGGGTTCTGCAGTCTTACGTTGAGTTATATTTTTTTCGATTAAACTGTTTGCAAATTTGTTGTGACATTTCATTTTATTTGGATTAATTTAATCTGTATATGTTATGTATGAAATTAATCTTGATATGTACAAGTGTGCGGATGCTAGTTTACATAGCTGGTGAAAGAATTGCTGCTTTATGGACTTGAGTATTTAGCTGTAGCAGCTGTAAAGATTTAGGTGTTAGTTTGCAAATTGTTGAACACTAGCAGCCTAGGGTTCTGCTGCTTACAGAATTAGGTGTTAGTTATCTTCTTTAGTTAAACCGTTTTATGCAATATTACATCAGGTGCATTTAAAGGTGTTAAATAGGATTAACTTTTTTTTTGATGAGTGATTTAACTTGAGCTGGTAACTTGTTGTTGGATGTTTGTGTGTTGAGGTTGAGATTTATGTTGTTGGGTACCTTGCAGCTCCGGTCGTTGTCAAGTTCTAGTGAGATTGCGCAACATGATGATATATTGAGGATTTTTTTGATGGCATGTGAAGTTAAGACGATCAAACTGAGTGTCATTGGTCTATCTTGTTTGCAAAAGCTCATAGCACATGATGCGGTAGCCTCATCAGCCTTAAATGAGATCCTTGTCACCCTTAAAGATGTAAGTGTGTTTGGTCTTTCTTCTTTACTGTTTAATATATGCAACGGCGTTCTAGCAGAAGTAACAATGTAAAGTAGCTTGGTTTGTACATATATGTGTCACCAAAGCTTTGGTTGTCTCTTTCTTTTTCTTCTTCTTAGTTTTCTGAAGCTTTTCATTTTTAGGCTACACAATTAGCGTGTGATACATTGCTTTGTTGTTCTTATTTTTCTATGCCAATGACCATGCTTATCATTGCTTTCATGGCTTAGGAACTAACAAAATGGATATTCCGATGATTAAAGTAATAAATAATTTGGTATATTGGATTTAGGCTGTTTTTCTTGATGATTAAAGTAATAAATAATTTGGTATATTGGATTTAGGCTGTTTTTCTTTGTATATTTATTTTGCCTCTTTCAAAGTCAAAATCCCATTGATCTTTGTTTTGACTTTAAGTGCAAGTTAGGTCAGGTGGGCTAGAGTCAATCCTTGCAGAATTTAGTTAAAGATAAGCTAACCAAAATCGCCAACTTGATTTGGAATCAGAAGACTAAATAAGGGTGAATGATAATGCCAATAGCATGAATCCTAAGATATGCCACTTGTTGCAAGTAGTTGTAGTTCTTTATCAAGTGATATGTAGAAGTAGTTTAGAGCTATCTTATAGAAATTAGTGCCGAGCTAAGGGTTTAGGAATTTGATTCTAATCTTCAGCCTTCAGGTAATTATTATGTTTTTTTTCCTTTTTTAAATTTGTTAGTACATATTTTGTATGGCATAGGGGTTAATATGTAAAATCTATCTTATGCAGTTCATTAAGATCACCAATTGTTTTTGTATCTTTCCTTGTGTAGCATATGTGTAGGGTAATACTTGCTTTGCCTCGAGTCACATATTATATTCCTGGATGCTATATAAACTGAGTTAAATGTTTTTATATTCCTGGATGCTATATAAACTGAGTTAAATGTTTTTGCATACTTATGTAATTCGTTGTTTTGTTAGAAATAGTCTTAAGGTTTTTGATTGGAATATATACTTTGCAAGGCAACTCGTATCGTGGTTTCTAGAAATATTAATTTGTAGTTGTACCTGTATAAATTTGTTGTTTTCCCAGCATGGTGAGATGGCAGATGAAGGCGTTCAACTTAAGACTCTTCAAACAGTACTCATAATTTTTCAATCCCGCCTACAACCTGATAGTGAGGTAAGCATTGCAATGATGATTTTGAACTCCAAATTTGCTGTGTTTCCCCCCTTTTATCTAGTATAATTAGTTTACTCTTTAAGGGTATCTGTATATGTGTCTTCATGCATCAGTTGTTTATAGTATTTTAATATTGAAGAAGCTTTTCATTTCTTTGTATTTTCCAACTTGCAACAATCTTGGTTTTGAGCACTTTGTTTTTCTGTATATCTTGGTTTTAAAAGCGAGAGGCGCACAAAAGCGACGAGGTCTAAAACCGAGGCGCGATGCGCAAAGCGCCAAAGCAGCGAGCTTTTCGTACCCGAGGCGCAAGCTAAATATATAAATTTTTTATATATCCCATATATATCTCATATGCTTTTAGCTTTTCCTACCCAAAATATAGCTATAAGTAAGGTTTTTGTATGATTTTAGCTGCATGTACAGGCCAAAAAAACCCAAGGTACAACAGCTAGATGCATAAAAACGCCTCGAGTACAAGAGGCGCGCTCCTCAGGTCCAAAAAGCCCAAAAAAATCCCAAAAAAGCGCGCCTTTTTGGGGCTTCTTGTAATTACTCTAGGCGCTGAGCGAAAAAGCCCCAGGGTCTGAGCCTTGTTGCGCCTCGCGCTTAAGCGCGCCCCAGGCACGCTTTTTAAAACCAAGCTGTATATGTGCTTCTAAAGTTTACACTTTTTTTATCATTATTTCCTAGACGTCCTTTCTATCTTTTATATATATATATATATATTGAATTACTTTTTATTTGTGATACGCAGCAGCATACTGCCCAAGCTCTTGGTATCTGTCTTCGACTTCTTGAGAACAACAAATCCTCTGACAGTGTACGAAAGTAAGATTCAACCAGTCAAATACAATATATTTTACATATATGTCATTGTCCCACATTATTAATGTGTATGTGTTTGCTTTTTTGTCAACTAATTTTCGTAATTGGACAAACAACCATTATTGGAAACTAAAAGAAATACATGAATGGAAATTATGTACTTTTACTTCCAAACAAATGCATTCGCTTATCTAGTAGGATACGAAGGTATGATTAGCATAGTCCACATAAGTGCATTTGGGTATTCAACTTGTTAGTTGGATGCTAACTAGTTTTTTTTTTGTCTAATTGTTTGGGTAGTTGTTACCGTTGTTGGCTTATGTTCACTTCTGTTTTAACTAATATTCACTTTATTTTTACCGAGGCATTTCCAGTACTGCTGCAGCGACTTTTAGACAAGCAGTGGCATTAATATTTGACCATGTCCTTTCTTCCGAGTCGCTTCCAGCTGGAAAACTTGTTCATGGAGGATACGTTTCGCGAAGTGCTTCAGTTACCTCTGATGTTAATCATAGCATCAACAATTCGAAGTACGCAGCAATGCAGCATCTTTCGTAGCAAATTGTATTAGTTCTTTTCTTAATGAAATGATTCATGATGTGTAGGTCATTGGAGGAAGAATTTGCTTCTTTAGGAAAATTAAAAATGCGGGAGACTCCTACAAAAGCTGGAAAACTTGGGCTACGGTTGCTTGAGGACCTGACAGCTCTTGCTGCAGGTGGATCTGTATGTGCCATTATCTGTTTAAACTATTTTCTAGAAGTTCTTTTGCTGAGAAGTTTGTAGATTTGCTAGACTTGTATGCTTAGGGTATATGTCACCAAATAGCAGTTCCACCAAGGCCACTCAAACTTCTTTTGAAGAGGAAGTAAAAACTGATCTGAAACCTGTATTACTATTTATATATGCTGAGGTCACATCCTAATTGTGTAACCTTGATGACATGGCGTGCGAGTAAGTATTACACAATTGGCAAGCTTTGTTGGTATATGTATCCAGTAATATAAGTTGCGAGTTAACATGTTTGATATATGAAATGAAGTTGAAACTCAAGTGCTTAAACCTCTTAAAAAGAGTGAGTTTTGAGTGACCTTGGTGGAACAATTGTGAAAGTTGGTTGGTATTTACTGACCTTTTAGTGACATTTTCTTAAAGTTTATATGCTTCAAGATATGTGAATATCAATTATATGTGCCTCTTTTTTCAGGCCAGCTGGTTACGTGTTGGTTCCATACAACGGACTTTTGCACTTGATATACTTGAGTAAGGGCTCTTCCTTGGTTATGTTTTTCTGTTATCATCACATTAAGAATCGAAAACCACCTAGTTAATGGAAATTTTATGGTTCTTTCTAATTGGAATGAACTCTTATCATAAGGAAATACTAAAAACACAATGAGCCTTGACATGTAACATGCAAAATAAATGTCAAGATACATTAGAGAAGCAAAAAGAAAACCATCTCAATTGTGTATCTTTATTTAGGAAGTACCTTACGGCTTTACATCTGGGAACATGAGAAGCTTTTGTTTTATGCTAATAATTTTGATTCAGAAATGCAACCGAGTGACCGACTTATTATGTTTCTGCTTTGCTGTTTGAATCCTCAGATTTATTCTGTCTAATTATGTAGCTGTGTTTAGAACTCTGCTACCCTATGAGCAGGTAATTACCGATTCATTTTTATTTATATATTTTTTAAATTACAGAATTACTTCTCTCTCTCTTATGTATCGGAAGTACTTGTAAAGTATTTGTGAATTGCTGCCTTGAATGTGTGCAGGTTTTACGTCACCAGATTTGTTCACTTCTAATGACTTCACTTCGTACCAATTCTGAGGTGACTGGTCTGTTCAGCATTTGTATAATTTAAATCATATTTCATCTTTAATTTATTTAACTGTCTTTCACAACAGACTGAGGGAGAAACTGGAGAACCCTATTTTCGCCGCCTTGTCTTGCGGTCAGTTGCCCATATAATTAGGCATTATAGTTCATCCCTCATCACTGAATCTGAGGTATGGCTTTTCTTTTCTTGCTAATCAAAATAGTTAACAATTGTGAATACTTAACAAACATGACACCATTGACCATTGAAGGAAGTCCAGTGTTTGCAATGAAAATGATAAAACATCGGGAATAGAACACTTCTGTTTTTTTTTGTTGAACAGATAACATCATAATTCAGATCCTTGCAAAGTGATTCTGTTTATATAATTGTTGATGCTTGCAAGGTTTCTTGGTGGACTGACTTCTTTCTATACTTTTTTAGTTTTGATTTTTGGGGGCCTTAATTTGTTGATAGGTATTTCTCAGCATGTTAGTGAGGGCCACGTCGCTTGATTTGCCATTGTGGCACCGCATTCTTGTACTTGAAATCTTGAGGGTAATTTTGACGTATTAAATACAGATAACACTTTTTAAATTTTTTATAGGTAAATATTTACTTCCAATAACTTCATCTACTCACTAATAGCTGTGGATCTGGCAGGGTTTCTGTGTGGAAGCACATACTCTGAGAATTTTGTTTCTGAACTTTGACATGTAAGTTAATGTTGTGTCTTTTTTCACACAAACAGTTGATTTTTTCAGTTGGTGGAAAATATGAATTTGTTCATATTGCTTCCCAAGTCAAGAACTCGTTACGGTGTTACCAATCAAGCCCATATGTGTTTTGTAATATCTTTCTTGCAACCAATGAAACTTAGTCTTAATTTGCACTAATAGACCAATACGGATTTGATTATTGAATACAGGAGAATACAATAGCCATATAAACATGCTTGAATAAACATGGTTAACAAGAAACCTTATCCTCTTAGGTAACTCATTAATGCTAAATAATATCAAAATATGCCCATAGATAATGATGGACAATCCTTATGAACGCTAGGGGATATCATTCCTAACATATATGTCATGCACCTGCCGTTAAATTGTATGTTTGTATCTTAATTAGTTCTATTTTGACGAAAAGTAGATAATGATGTGATATGTTCTTTGCAGGAACCCAAAGAATACAAATGTAGTTGAGGGTATGATAAAAGCTCTTGCTCGGGTGGTTTCGAGCGTGCAGGTATTTTTACTTATATTCTATCAAGCCTCTGTTTGACCTGTTTGAGATGAAACAAAAAAAACCCGAATTGACCAATTCTTAAATCATAATTAAAAAATTGGGTCTTAGTCAAATAGTTCTAACCTATGTGGAAGGGCCTAGGGACACTGAGAAGTTGTTTGAGACTTATAAATATGCACTTATTTTGTTTGCAATTATAATCTTATAGGCTTATAGCTATAATAAAGTTACATATCTATAACATGTTTTCCTTTTTCAGTTTCAGGACACAAGTGAGGAGAGCTTGGCAGCTGTTGCGGGGATGTTTACAAGTAAAGCCAAAGGTAATGACAATCAAATGATCAATGACGGGGAAATATTTATATGCTTACCTACTATTACTGTATTCCTTAGAAACTATATATGCGAACTTCCCCTAGGTGCAACTTTGTTTTTGTTGATTTATATTTTCACATACTTTTGTTACGTTATACAGTTTTTTTTAATCCAGAAATAGGTATATGGATGTCATATTTGTAACGTTCGTGCAATTTACCTGTTTCTATCAACTTGCATATGCAACATTAGCTGATAAATCATTTATTTTCAGGAATTGAATGGAGTTTAGATAATGATGCATCAAATGCTGCTGTGTTGGTTGCGAGTGAAGCCCATGCGGTAACTTTGGCTATTGAAGGCCTGCTTGGAGTTGTTTTCACTGTGGCAACCTTGACAGATGAAGCAGTGGATGTTGGTGAGGTAACTTTGCATTTATTTAGTTATGAATTTCATATTCTTATTTTTCTGTAACATATGTCATTATTATTGCTCCCAGCTGGAGTCCCCAAGATGTGATTCAGATCCACCTGCAAAAGTTATTGGAAAAACTGCGGTTCTATGCACAACAATGGTTGATTCAGTGTGGTTGACTATCCTTGATGCACTATCCTTGATTTTGACCAAGTACCGTGTTTGCTAACAAATTCTTGTGTCTGTATTGCATAACCAACCATCATTTCTCATTGAAGCTTTATTTAACAGATCACAAGGTGAAGCTATAGTGTTGGAGATATTGAAGGGATATCAAGCATTCACACAGGTATCCCTTAAATTCTTGTACGACAGGGTTATTAGCATAAGGATATCTTCTCTTTACATTATGCCATTGGTCACTTAATCTTTTATGTGTGTGTTGGCTAATCCTGCTTTCTTAGGCATGTGGTGTTCTTCGGGCTGTAGAACCTTTGAATTCATTTCTTGCATCACTTTGCAAATTCACCATAAGTTCATCAAATGAATCTGATAGGAAAAGGTACTCAAGTTCTTTTTGGTCATATAGTATGTATATTAATTGATTATTATTGTTGTCAAATGCCACTATGGAATTGCAACCTTGTAAATTTTCTTATGGTCAACCTTGTCAATTTCTCCTTCAAATATTTTAACAATCATTACTTCTATGATCTGTTTGCCAGGGTAACTTCTTATCATTACTAATTATCTTTTCATGTTAGCCGTACTTTACAATCTCCGGGGTCAAAGCGGACAGAACTCGTGGTTGAACAAAGGGATGTCGTTGTTCTAACACTTAAAAATTTTCAGGTACGTGGTATGTGTGAATGTCATTGTAATAAAATAGCTTAGTTCTGGTGTCTAATTGGTATGATGTTTTATTTTGTCTTTTATATAAGTTAGGCCCTCAGGACTCTCTTCAACATAACTCATCGATTATACAATGTTCTGGGACCTTCGTGGGTGTTGGTATGACTATTTACTTTCTTCACACACACTCAGAGATACACATGAGTTAGAAAGTAACCTGTTTATGTTCTACATTGGAGGTTTTGGAGACTCTAGCAGCACTTGATAGAGCAATAAATTCTCCACATGCAACAACCCAGGTAAAACTTCCATCAAGTCTTCGTGTCGGGTCCCACATTTGGACTTCTTCAGAACTCATGACATTAATCTCTATGAGTTTTTTCTTTCTTTTTTTATATCTGCTTTTTTATTTTAAAACAGGAGGTATCTGCAGCTGTCTCAAAGCTTACTAGAGAACCATCTGGCCAGTACAGTGACTTCAGCATTCTCTCATCATTGAATTCTCAGGTTATCTCTTTGTTACACTCTCAACTAATAGATGTGATTAGTTTCTTTTTACTGTTACATATTCTCTCTCTGTATATTTACTGTATAGTCTAGAAGTTTTAACATATTCCTTCTTTTTTTATTTGAAGTTGTTTGAGAGCTCCGGACTCATGAATATATCAGCAGTGAGGTCACTTCTTTCTGCGCTCCGTCAGTTGTCATATCAATCAATGGCTGGAACGTTAAGTGGCATTTCACAAACATCAAGTCAGAAAACAGGAAGCATTAGTTTCGCAGTAGAGAGAATGATATCCATTTTAGTCAATAATCTTCACAGTAAGTTGAAGAAAGTTATTGAATATCTGTCTTCCATTTTCACGCAAATGCTATTTAAAAAAAATCTGCTAAAAGGAGAAAGGAAAGTTAACATCTAAATCAAAAGATTTTGTTTTTAGTTCTAATATTGCTTTAGTTTATGGCTTACGTATTTTGTTGCAGGGATTCAGCCATTGTGGGATGAAGTTGTTGGACATTTTATTGAGGTTATTACATCACATTATTACACATTATGAACAACGCTGTTATCATCATTGGAAGCACTTATTGATAAATTAAGATATTATTACAGCTTGCTAATAGCCCTAATCACCACTTGCGAGCAATGGCACTTAATGCTTTGGATCAATCAATTTCTGCTGTTTTAGGTTCAGATAAGTTTGAGGAGAATGCACTATCAAGAAACCATGGTGTATGTTACAATATTTCATAGATACACTCTTTTCTTGATACGTCTCCCTTTTTTCGTAGGATAATTACAGTTTCTGTTATAAACTCTGTTTTTTGCTAGATCAAAACAGAAATGAAGGCACTTGAAATTTCTATCATATCTCCGCTACATATACTTTATGATTCGTGTCCGAATAGTGATGTTAATGCTGGATCTTTAAAAATTCTTCTGCATGTTTTAGAGGTAATTCTTTTGCAATCACAGATTTGTTTCGTTTTCTCTTTCAACACGTCCTGTACCTGTAATATTTGCAAGATGTTTCTTTCTGGTAAATTTTCAGCAAAAAAATACACACTAATTTCTCAAAGTCATCATTACAACTTGACGTGTCAGACTGCCGATTTGGACCTATTTACTTATGGGATCGGTTTGACTTCATTTAGTCTCAAAATGTCCAGTGTGTCAATAAGAACTAGCTAGAAAGGGAATGGGCCGAACAGGGTTAAGGTGCTCTCAAAAGTTTTATTAATACACACAACCTCCAAATCCGTTTTATCTAAGGGTATGGATTATTATTGTAATCACATTAAAATTATTTAAAATATAAAAAGTGGACAAAAATGTTTATTCTGGTCAGCTTGACCTAACCCGGCCTGTTTTGATCCATTACCCAACCTGCGTGACCCATCCATCTTGTTACCTTTTGTTGCATCCTTCTGAAAGTTATTATCTTTTACAAGATTCTTTCTTTATGCTGTTCATATTGAGGATACTGAGTATTGTTGTCAGACTAAATTTGGAACAGATTTGCTATTTTTATGGGAGGCAGGAACTATATGCTTTATTTCTTTGTACATGCATGTTCTTTTTTCATAATGGAAACCTTTTTTCAGAGGCATGGAGATAAGCTGTTTTATAGCTGGCCAAATATCCTTGAAATGCTAAGGTAATTATTTGCTACATTTTTGTTTTCTTTTTTTGTGTTGTGATGTTGGTTAAACTTCTCATTCCATTTTTCTTTAGATCAGTTGCTGGGTCATCTGAAAAGGATATAGTCACCCTTGGATTCCAGGTTAGTAAGATTGTAGCAACGTGTTTAGAAATTAGGAGTTCTACATTATATCATAATAGAACAATATTCTATATTTGAGAGGCTTATAGACTTAGTGGCATAGTGCCATACTGGTCACCCTAATATAGGTTCTATTTTTATATATATAAAGTATAATCTTATGACTAAGGCTATATACATTTCAGATCATAAAAATTATTATGACTAGTCAACAATTGCAAAAAAAGTAGAGGTTATCCATTCAAAGTTAATGAAAAGTGGTAGTTTTGGGGAATAGTTGATAAAAAAGTACTTGTAGAGTACCAGAATATTTTCACTTGTTTTACTTTATGTAACTTGGTCTCGTTTTTTTGTAGAGCCTACGAGTCATTATGAATGACGGGCTATCAACTGTACCTTCAGAATTTCTTCATGTGTGAGTTTTCTCAACTTTATATGTATATGTTATAATTTAGGGATTCCTCTCTATAGAACTTTTCTGACATTGCATTTTTGGTGCTTCTATATCTATATGTTGAAACAAATAAGCATGTGAGCCAAGGGTACTTTTTTAAAGTTTTGGCCGTTTATTGTGCTCAGGTTTATAATTTATTTGCAGTATACATTCTTAAACTCATTATAGGTCTTAAGGTCTTCTCTTTAATATATTTTCAATAGGTTTTGTCTTTTTTAGCCTATCGTGTCTAGTTTTCGGTAAAGCGCTTGTTAAGTTTTTTCTTTCTTTGTTCTTACTTTTTCATTAATGGTTTTTCTACTGTTTAATTGACTATTTAAATCGTTCTTTTGATGTAATCAGATGTATAGATGTTACCGGTGCATATAGTTCTCAGAAGACTGAATTGAATATTAGCTTAACAGCAATTGGCCTTCTTTGGACGTCGACTGACTTTATCGCCAAGGGTCTGTTGGAGGGTCCTATAGAGGATAATGGCAAAGGTTCAACTCTTATATGTTTTCTGTTTATCAGCTTTCATTATAGCAAAATTTGCCTATTTCACAAAGTAAAAGATAAATCAAAATTTGCCTATTCCGCAGAAACATCAGAATACCGAATGGTGAAAAGATAGAACAGATTGAGAACAGTGTTAAAAAGGTTAATCAACAAGATTCCTTGATTGCAGTAGCTGAACATGATAAATTGCTGTTTTCCGTTTTTTCGTTACTCCAAAATCTGGGAGCTGATGAAAGACCTGAGGTAACTTGTTTTCTCTACCATCGGGCCTAAGATTCAGATACTTTATCAGATATTTTAAAGTTTAAACGCAGAAATCTTTTCTACTCTGGAAATAGTTAAAGCTTTATTAAAGCATAATTTATTATCAAATTGCCTTGTTAATCTTTAGGTAAGGAATTCAGCTGTGCGGACACTTTTTCAAACCCTAGGAAGCCATGGGCAAAAGCTTTCAAAGAGCATGTGGGAGGATTGTCTCTGGAATTATGTTTTCACAACTTTAGATCGTGCTTCTCACATGGTAAGGTGCAGTATATATGGTACCTAGAAATGGGGTTATTCTGGGTCATACTTTATCTATTGGGACGGATCAAATGGGTTGAAAGTGACCCAAAGTTCATTAAATGCTAACTCGTAAATTGCTCTGTTAAAAACTTAGAGTAGTTTCAGATAGTAAAGTTCTTGTAATCATATTGTTTACATTTTCTTTATAAACTTCAATGGAAAAGGGATACAATATTTGCTGGCAAATCCAGACCGTCGTTTTAAAATTTACTCGTTACCCAACCCTTCCATTTTGTCATCTTTATTGGATACAATTATATAATTATAGGCTGCAACATCTTCCAAAGACGAATGGCATGGGAAAGAACTTGGTGTTCGTGGTGGAAAAACTGTTCATATGCTCATACATCATAGGTATCTCAATCTATAATTTATCTGATGCATTCTACAGGTAGTTGGATATTCTTTTCAGTCCATACAATGTTCATATGTCTTTTAATAATATGCAGTCGGAACACCGCTCAGAAACAATGGGACGAAACACTTGTGCTTGTATTTGGAGGGATTGCTCGCATTCTGCGTACTTTCTTCCCACTACTAAGAAGTATAACCAATTTTTGGTCTGGTGCGTCTTGTTTTACATCACTTACTACATATACTAGCTTTTATTTAAATAAACAGAACGACGGTTAAATCAAGCTCTTAATCTGCAGGATGGGAATCTTTGCTTCGGTCTGTAAAGAACAGCATTGCAAATGGTAGTAAAGAAGTTGCCCTTGCTGCAGTAGGTTGTTTGCAGTCAACAGTCCTCTCTCATTCACCTAAGGTAAGTCTACTTTTCTTGGGTCATATGTCTAGATCTTTTTTTTTTGGTAAAATTTGCAAATGTTTGTATTAAAATTGTTAGAACTTAATTTAAATTTGTATCAGGGAAATCTGCCAATGCCATATCTAAAATCTGTTCTTGATGTTTATGATATTGTTCTCCGCAATCCAACTGCATGTGGTGAAATGGCAACAAACAAGGTGAAGCAGGAGATAATCCATGGGCTAGGTAATCATTTTTCTGACATTGGACAGCATTTTTTCATTTATGTTTGTAACATAAAAAGGCATGTCTTTAAGTTCTAAGTTTCATTTTCTTTTATAACAGGAGAAGTTTATGTGCATGCACAAGGAATGTTTGAAAGTAGCATGTACGCACAGTTGCTTTCTATCATTGATTCTGCAATCAGAGAAGCAAAGACCACTCAAAATAATTTTGAAGCCGAATTTGTGAGTATGCTAATCTTTGCACAAGTGATTATTACTCCAGATTTTATCCTTACCTGAGGGCTGCATTATACTAGGAAATAAATAATGGTTTGCACACAAATCTCTATAGAAATCCCAGCAGCTTAGGGTTTTTTAAGGTTCACTGTTTTTATTTGTCATCGGTTCACAGTTGTCGTGTTACCTGTTCTGAATAAGTAGGTTATTACTGTTCAGATATGGGATATTTTACCATTTTGTTCTGTGATGATGCTCCTAAACTTCCATTGAATTGATTCGATTTTCTTAAAGTTGAGGTGTTAATCTGCAAATTTCAGCAGGTTCATGCACCGTGCTTCATGGTCTAATTTAAATTTTCTGAACATCCATGGACATTTGGCAATATGTTTAGGTGTCTGGGTCTTTCTAGAATTTTCCAAAAAAATTGGGGATGGTTGTATTGTATTGTACAAATGCAAATGCTAAAGTTCCATCCGTAAACCCTTTTCTTGTTAAGCACCATCTATATCAAAATTTTAACATATTTTTAAAGTGCTAAGCTGCTCAAATGTATATAAGTTGGTCTACGTGGTCTCATAGAAGCAAGATCATTTTAATATCTTACTTCTGCTTTACTATTCTCTAGTCATTAATATTCTCTCTCTCTCTCTCTCTTTTATCTTTGCATCAGTTTTTTACTATAAAACTACATATATCTGGGTTCGTTACTTTTAATAAATTAATCCATCTTCATGTTTCCATCTTATAGTTAGGCATCGTATGAAACCGAGATAGATAGGAAACCTAAGCAGACATGCAGATCCATATGATGGTCTAATAATATACTTCTACAGGGACATGTTCCGCCAGTTCAGCGTGTAGTACTGGAAGTCTTTCCACAGTTACGTCCGCCTCATCATCTTCCTTTATTGTGGGCAGTCTTCTTCCAGAAGCTTTTGCGTTATCTTCCAAATTCCGATTCTTCTGATCAGAATGAAGGAGATGATACAAAGCCTGTGGAATCAAAAGGCTACATTTCTGGTATTCGCTTGACAATTTATTATTTGTTTATTTATATGTTCATTTTTTTTCTCTTTTACCTTCTGGTATTTACAATTATAAGTTGGTTTGCGTCATGTACTCATTTATCTCAAAACTGGTCAAACAAGAAAACTTAGCTGAAAGGGAACTAGTCAAATGGCTGTACCGGTTGATAGTCGTTCAAAATGTATATCCATTGATTTAGATCAATATTTAATTTTAATCATACTGTTTTTGTATCTGTATATGTAATGAGTAGTTATTTACTTAAAACATGCCCAAAAAGGTGGTGTTCAGTCACCCGTTTCGACCCAGTAATGATTTCACCCATTTCACCACCTCTAAACTTGAGTATTATTTCTACAGATTCTAACGGGACTACTACTTCTGGTCAAGTAGAAGTAGAATCGTTGTCTACAATCTCTGATTCAAGAAAATCTTCAGCTGCGACCATTACAAGTGATTTGTTTGCTGAAAAGCTTGTTCCTGTGTTGGTAGATATGTTCTTACAGGCTCCAGCAACTGAGAAGTTTATCATCTTTCCTTACATTATTCAAGGTCTTGGAAGGTAACTATTCTTTGCAGCCATAACTGCATATCTCAGCAGCCAGATTTATTAATTCTCTACAGCCACAACTGCATGTTTTTCTTTTATTTTATTTCATGCATGCGAGGGGGCTAAGGAGAACAACAAACATCTTATTTTGTGAATTTCTGAAAGGAAAATCTAATACATGCTTTTTTTAAAGAGGCTGCAAAGATGGATCGGTTGGACGGGTTGGATAACGAGTCTAAAGAGTTCATGTTTTAGTAGAGATGAAACAGGATAGGTTGGGCTGTATTGACCCGTTAAAACTATTTTGTCCAGTTCTCAGAGTTTTATAGATATATTTAGCGTGTAAAGTATGATTACATAAACAATTTAGGAGGTTGTGTGTATTGAAAATATACTTTTTGTGACTTATAACCCATCTGAGCTGTTGCCCGTTCAGCTATTTTTTTTTATTTTATTTGTTTTGAGATAAATTATGACCTAAATTAGCTCAGTCATAAGTAAATAGGTTGAAATGGCCACTTAAATTCATGTGTCAAATGTCATGTTGTCTAATATTCACGTTTTTTTTCTTTTGACTTCTCATAACATGACATATATACCATTTTTAATAAAAATTACATATGTTGTGAAGGTTTCCAAAACTTACATACAGGGTTCTTACATTCAGTTCTGTATATTCGTTTCTGTAAAGAATTTAGAAAAAAAGTTGTGGCTATACAGGTGCATGATAACAAGAAGAGAAAATCCTGATGGTGGACTTTGGGGGCTAGCTGTTAAAAGCTTCAACAAATTGCTAGTTGATGACATCAGCAATTTTGCAAATGGGTCAAAGCCTGATGTAAGCAACAGCAACAAGCCCGCAAGAATTCGTTTATGGAAAGAAGTTGCTGATGTGTACGAAATATTCCTGGTAGGGTATTGTGGACGTGCCCTTCCTTCCAGTTCACTTGCTGCAATATCAAAGGAGGATGATGAATCCCTTGAAATGGAGCTTTTAGATGTTCTTGGGGATAAAATTCTCTTGTCAGACATTGATGCTTCTCCTGATGTAATCTTTCTATCTCTAATCTATGTATATTATATATTTTTTTAGGGTTGGTAATGGGTCGGTTGACTTTAAAATTCTTTTTAGTTTAGAAGTAATGTGTTTGAATAAAAAAAAAAGCAACCCATGTTTTTTGAGTTGGAGAAGTGACCTTTTTTTTGCTTTGCTTTGAACTGCACTCTTCCCTTTCGTATGATTTTGTAGACGTGATTTTTTTTATATTTAGGTTCAAAACACCTTCAAGCGAACCTAACAACATTGCCTTTGAACTCAAAAAAAAGAATCTATTAGAGGGGGAAATGAAAGATATTTTAGTACCGCCTCGTCCTGGGCCATCGCACGGAAAACTATAACCAAAATCCTTTTTATCTGGCATTAACTTGGTTTGAATTGACATTTACAGATATTGGAACGGTTGATATTAACCCTTGACCGATGTGCTTCTCGTACATGTTCATTGCCTGTTGAAACAGTTGAACTTGTACCTCCCCACTGTAGCAGATTCTCTCTCACTTGCTTGCATAAGTTGTTCTCCTTGAGCTGGTATTTCTTCATCTTGTATATAAGTTATCGGTAATATGCCTATATATAGGCATTTAAACAAAACCAATTTCAAGTAGAGAGCCGCATAAGCACTTGAACGTAGTGCTGCCAGATGTACGTTTATTTTGTAATAATAAGTTTGCTTTTGCTCAGTTACAATGAATCAAACAACTGGAATCCGACTCGAAGCCAAGTAAGCAAAATATCTGTCATGATACTTATGGCAAGATGCGAATACATACTAAAAAAGTATTTAACTGACGAAAAGGAATTAGGTAAGTTTCATCTTTTATAAAACTTCTATGTCATAAAGGTTTTTGTGCCAACATCTAACAATAAAACTATTATGGAAGGTGAACGTTCATTCCCGCCTGCAAGAATCCAAGAGATTGCTTTTGTACTCCAAGAGATGGCACGTGTTGTCTTGCATCCGGAAACAGCTTCAGTACTTCCTTTACATCCTTTTTTGAAGGGTGGTGGTCAATTAGAGGAGAATTCTGGTCAACGCGCACATTTATTTGTCCTTTTCTCACCCTTATGTGAGCTTGTTAAGTCCAGGTAACAAATTCTTCTTACACATGAAGTTTATAGCTTTGCTTTCATAATACACACAAACACACATACGGAGAGAGAGGCGCCTTAACCAAACTTAAAAGTAGTGAACCACATAAGCCACTTGTACTTAAATTTGATTTTTTATTGAATGGATCTCCCTCTCTCTCTCTTTATATATATATATACACACACTATATTATAATGCACCACATAATGGCATCTTAAATTTTAAGTAATATAAGTATTGTTGCTCAAGGTAGAACACTTAATGCATGTGTTAATCTATTCAGGGGACAAAGCGTTCTTTTTAAACAATACTTACACCTTTGCTCTATTCAACTTTACTCAACTTTTGTTTATTTAAATAATAATTATACTTTTGCCCGTTTATTTTAAACCAACTACCCTTTATTTTAAGCGGCCATAGCTTCTTCATACGTTGATACTTTTTAAAAAAAAGTTGTACCGAGCATTTTATTCTTCTTAATTTGAGTATAGTATTGCTATAGTTTTTATATTTTAAAGGGGTGAGCAATAACTGAAACCAAACCGAAAAGGGAATTAACTGAATTTTTTGTACCCTCGGTTAACCATTCGTATTTTTCATATATTTCTAACTTTTATACCTCCATTTCAAATTTTATACCCCCATTTCATGTTTTAATACCCCCATTTCATGTGTTTGTAAAGCAAAAATAGCCCAAGTTTGGTTTTGGTTATTAAACAAAGTTTACCGAACCGTAAACCAACAATCTAACCGAATAAACCGAGCTGGTTAACCCAGGAACAATTGGTAAAATTAACATTACGAAGCGAAAAACCAATATTTTCGGAATAAAAAGTTTTACAGAGTCTCAATATCCAATATTTTACCAACTAGAATTTTTTTTTTTCAGTAAAATTAATTCTACGAAGCGAAAAAACAGGGGGGCCCTGCATTGCCGTATTGCGCGCGCACCCTTCTAGTGTGTGTATATATATTTATGTATAAAAAATTAGTGATAATAATAATAATAATAATAATAATAATAATAATAATAAAAATAGTTATATATTTTAGAAACATTTAGTCCATCAAATATTGTTATGAAACTTTATTAGATTTACGAGGAATGTTTTTCACTTGTACACAGTGATAGACTGATAGGTAGATATAGTGAGGGAGTTAGAAAGAGAATGATAAGCGGGTACAGCCTTATGTTTATCTATCACAGATAAAACAAGATGTATAACTGTTTGCGTTTCTCTAGTTAAAGTTGGTTTTGTATTAATCATCCTTTAGTTTAATAAGTACCATAAGTTTTGAATAAAATGATACGTTTTAAAAATCACAATTTGCGCTACTTCCACTTCATTTGACTTGTTATCTTTCCCTGATTATTTATTTGACCAGCTAAAGATAGTCATTCATAAGGAAATGTGGCTCAAAGTTGCATCCTCTAGAAATTATGCTAACATCTCAACCGTCATTGTATAAAACCACAGTTACAAGGCGACGCTTATATTCTGGAATGTGTGTATGTGTATTGTATGCATATATAGAGAAGTTGGTTTACATATATCTTAAACTTATGTTACAGGAATTCTCGAGTTAGAGATCTGGTGCATACTTTACTTAGGCTTGTCAGTACCGAGCTCGGAGTACATAAAATATGTTTAACAAATTAAACGCATTCTGTAATATTTTCCAAACAATCATATTGGCTAAGATGGAGTTTGTACAAGTGTTGGTGAAAGTTTTGATCTTGATTTTTTTTTTGTATTTAAAATTTCAGTTTTCAGAGTGTATTTGTAATTTGTGGATAAGGAAATGTAGCTTTGATATGATTCAAACAATTAAATTTTAGATGTTTTTCTTCACTTGTTTCAAATGTGTTGGATATTTCATCATGAATCAGTTAGTTTCATGGCAACAATAGTGATTTTTTTTGGTTGCATGTAATATATGAGCTTGTATATTCAGTAATACCTCATAATTTCAAATTCGTAAGTTTGCTTTATTTATCATACTTTTTATGTGTTTTAGTAAATAATATTTTAAAAAAGATCGATTTTCTAGTTTTTGTATTTTTTTTCATACATAAGGGTATACATAAAAAACAATAAATAAAACATTATTTTGGCTAATAGAATATGATTTACCAATTAAAAAACATTAACATTATTTAGGTTATATATTAAAGTTCATGGTCATGAATGGTAACAAAATTTCATGTTATTTTATTTATTTTTTTAATATTTTAAAAGTATTTTGTTTTTTTCACTTTTAAAATACAATGTCAGATAATATTATTTTGAACATGTTTTGTTTTTTCTTTTATAACTTTTAAAATACGATGTTCGATAAAATTTTGAATATGTCGTTGTAACGTGTTTATTTTAACAAAATCTGATTTTAATCTATCCTGAGTTGTTTATGACTTGGTGACAAATTTTAATAAAATGTCAAAAAATAAAGCTTTCTTTTGTATCCTAGGCTTTTGAGTTATTATCTACAAAAACAACTTCTAGAAAAAGATTTTAAACAATGAGTTGTTTTTGAGATTGGAACAGGATTTACTAATTAAAAAACATTGCCTTTAAAATATATTAGAATTTTAGGTTATAATTTATTTTTGTGTGTCTAATTTTTTTAATTTTATTTAAACAAGCCAAACGACCGAGCCAACAAGCTGGCTAATGAGCGAGCCACAAACTGAACCTATCTTGGTTTGGGTTTAGCTCTTTTACTTAGCCGAGCTGGCTTGGTTATTTAACCGAGCTATTTTTGAGCCAACTTCAAGCGAGTTGCAAGCTTTTTAAACAACCCTACTTGATGGCAAGTCATTTTACTCATTTACGTTTCTGTAGATTTACATATTCGTTGCTATTTCAATGCTAATTTGTCACTATTTTTTCATGATGATTTTAACAGCCTTTCATGACTATATTTAGCTGCTAATTCTTAGTCGTGTTCTTGATTTAGCATGGAAGTCGTGTGAACCATAGGAAGAGTTCCTCAAATTTTAATTTCCACATAAATGCCTAACGGTTAGACGATGCGTTATGGCACGACGACGCCCTACCTATGTGGCTACTTTTCCAGCGTGATACACTACACCATGGTGGCGTGAAACCTGCGTGAAAGTGGGGAGTGTGGGCTGGGTAACGTCATGAGGTAGAAGATGGTTGTGGCCCCCACCTTTTCAACCAATTAAACATTTTTTTTATTTGTTAAGTTCAAATATTGTTTTAATGAATGGTGTGTAGTGAAACTTGTGAAACTATTACACACTAAAGGTGAAAACAATGAGTATGAGCTCATGACTACGTGGCATCGATGTGGCAAGAAGTGTTAGGGGCTGTTTTTTAGCATATCCGGATCATTTATCCTGAGGCTTAACCTGAATCATTTATCCTTAGCATATGAAGCAGGGAGTCTGAGGATGAAGGATCCTAATCTATATGTATGCTTACTAACAATTGTTCACTTGTTTGTTTAATATTTGTATGCAGGTCTTGGACGAGGAAAGACTTGTTCTAACCGGGAATCGCGGGGAATATGCTTATAATTCCAGCACGTGCATAAGCTAATAACCGTTGGTGGAGAACATGGATGCATGGCTGAAATTTCGGATAGTTAACTTCGTTAGGATTAGCTAGATATTTAGTGGGATATTAAGCTTGATAGACACACAAATTCTGATTAAACACACACTCGCATACATTCTCTGGAATATCACACTCACCGTACTCTAGTTTTCATTGTAAACAAGCTCAATATTTCCAAATTTGTGATCTTTATAGTTCAATATAGTTGGTGATCGGTAGTTTCCATCACCCGAGGTTTTTTATGCAGGAGATCATTCATTAATCAAGGGCTTTTTCCTCGTACAAATCCTTGTGTTCATCATCATTTACATTTCATATTTTCTCGCATGATTGTGCATTATTCAAACACTCAACCTCACAAAATCAGATTTGGTTACATTATCCTTATTGTGATTTTTGACCAAAACAGTTTGGCGCCCACCATGGGGCAATTGGTGCTTCATTCTAAAATTTTCATTCATTTAATTCATTTTCATCCATTCTTTTCAACTACATGGCTTCTCATGGAAAATCTGCTTCAAGTGCCATGCCAGCGATTACCTCATCTCAAACTAGTGCATCACTACCTCTCATTCCCCTTGCATACCAGAAGAGTGCTGAGAATCCTTAGAAGAAACTACTCCTGTTTACACAGGATCGAAAACCTCCACTGTTTCTTCGTCTACAACTGCTAACAATGATGTTTCTACTTTGATTTTGCAGATGAAGAACTACATGGAGCAGCAGGACAAAACCAACCAAAGGATCCTCAGGAAGATTGATGAAATCAAGAAGCAGAAGAGATCCGTAGAGGATCACTCTCCACTGATGCCCAGATCATTGGATTTCACTTCTCCAGCATCGACAATCCAGCATTCCAGGGGATCCGGCATTCAGATGCGAGGATCCTTCAATTATCAGCATGGATCGTTGGCAATGACGCAGCCAAACACATCTCATTATCAACCTTATGGATCCTCATTCCAGCCTCAGGGATCCCCATATCAGCATCAAGGATCCTACCTCAGTTCGGGAGGATGCTTGGAGACGGTTCCGCCTAAAGTATCCTACTTCCAGCATCAAGGATCCTCATCTCAGGTTCAAGGATCCATGGAATATCCTCCGAGACCTTTAGCACCCATGTATCCTGGACCCAACATATTTCAGGATCAAGGATCCTCAGGGAGTCAGCCATCCAGGAATTCTGAAGTTCACATAGGAGACTTCATCCCTATGCAGACTATTGCTTCATATGGTCCAACTGTTGCACCTGAAGTGTTCGCCTTTGGATAGGCTTCTGGCATACCGTTTCCGAATCAACCAGGAGGTAACAATGTCAATACTCTATTGGTAATAACTATGGTTTCATGCAGGATACAGGTATCAATCAGAGCATGGCCAGGGAGCTACAAAGCTTAAGGATATGATATCCAGTGTCCCATGAGTGGTTAAGCCCATTCCTAAGATCCCAGACGAACGCCATAGGGTGTCTCGTTTCGCACCTCCTATCTGCAATGCTGAGATACCAAAACGCTTTCAAACCCCCAACATGAAGCTGTACGATGGTACAACTGATCCGGAGGAGCGTGTGCACAATACCGGGAAAGAATGGAGATCAATCCCATTCCAGAAAGATTAAAGGAAGCCTGCCTTTGCAAGGGCTTCGGATCCACACTCACTGGATCAGCTTTAAAATGGCTGCTAAGTCTTCCTCCTTACTCAATTACTTAATTTTCTCATCTAGTTAATTTGTTTAATAACCAGTTTTCATGTAGTAGAACCTTTGAACGATTAACTAGTGATCTATATAGAATAACCCAGGACGTGATGAATCATTAAGAGATTACATCACTAAGTTTATTCAAGAATCCTTGGAGATCCCTAATTTAGATATTGCCACCGCTATGGAGGCATTCAAAATGGGATTGCTCAAGGATTCCTCATTCTATGATGACCTTGTTATGCCACGTTGCAGGAATTTAGATGAAGTGAGGAACAGGGCATTGAGATTTATTCGTTTTGAGGATGACAAAAAGGATCCAGGAGAGGCTCTCAGGATCCTCGAAACATGAAAAGCAAGGATCATTCTTTAAGAATAATCGATCCAAGTCATACTCTAAACATGACAACCACAATGTGCATGCAGTTGAACAAGACGAAGACGATGAGGATTACCCTCCTATATATGAATATTGTTTTTCTGTTGATAGTCATGAACTAATCCTTACTATTGTGAGTCTAGGTGATAAAGCCAGGTGGCCTAGAAAAAATGAGAAGGCCACAGCCAATAAAGACAAGTCCAAATGGTGCGCTTATCATGAGGATTTTGGCCACCTTACTGATGAGTGTATAGCTTTGAGGAAGGAGATTGGCTATCTTCTTAGCAAAGGATATTTGAAGGAATTACTGGGAAGGAAACGTTCAAGAACCCAAGATACTGAGAAAGTTCCTGAAAGAGCTCCTCCTCCGCCTTCAGATGCTTAGATCATTAACTTTATTTCCGATGGTTCTGATATCTGTGGAACCTCATTCTCAGCGGCTAAAAGGCATGCTAAGGAAACAAAGATGGAGAATGGGGAGAGACCAGTCCGAACATCTACCCTAACGCAACAAAAAATGATATCCTTTGATGAGGATGATCGCGTAGACATACAGGATCCTCATCATGATGGTCTTGTCATTACTTTATTTATTTCTAACCATTTTGTTCGCAGGATTCTTATAGATGGAGGGAGTTCAGTGAACATAATTCAGTTGGATGTCCTCAAAAAGATGAACATCCCTGAATCCGAGATCATTCCAAGATCATCGGTGCTCGTGGGATTTAGTGGGGAAACCAAGAATACATTGGGGGACATCAAACTCCCAATTTACATAGAAGGAGTGAATTCTATCAAAAAATTTTGTGTAATAGATTGCTTATCTTGCTGTAATGTTATCCTTGGCAGGCCATGGATACATGACATGAAGGCGGTCCCAACAACGTACCACCAATGTGTCAAGCTTCCAAGTCAATGGGGAATAGTCAAGATAGAGAGTGATCAGCAGGAGGCAAAGAACACTGCTACACTTCTTCGGTGAAAACGGCTTCCAAATCCAGGGAAGCATAGTAATTAAAGTATCCTCCAAGAGACGTCATGGAGGCAAGAGAACATGACGTCAAGGGTATACTCTTAGATCCTGAGGATCCCGAATCCAAGGTGTATATAGGATCCGGATCCAGGGAGCATAGAGCAGGATCTAGTATCCTTCCTGAAACATAAAAAATCTACCTTCAGCTGGAAGCACGAAGATATGACAGGTATTTCAAAAGATGTCATCACTCATAAGCGTGGTATTGACAGGTCTTTCAGGCCAATTCACCAAGAAGAGGTAGACAAGTTACTAAAGGCAGGTATGATAAGAGAAGTCAAGTATCCAAGATGGTTAGCCAATGTGGTTGTTGTTCAAAAGAAAAATGGAAAGTGGAGGGTATGTGTCGATTTTACTGATTTGAACAAGGCATGTCTCAAGGATCCTTTCCCTTTACCCCACATTGACTCCATGGTGGATGCTACGGCAGGTCATGAGTTGGTAACTTTTATGGATGCTTCATCTGGATTTCAGCAAATTCAGATGGAACCATCTGATCAAGAGGATACAACGTTCATGACACCCACCGGCATATATTGTTATATTGCTATGCCCTTTGGTTAAGAAATGCAGGTGCGACATACCAAAGGCTGGTGAATATGATGTTCAAGGAGCAACTTGAACACACAATGGAAGTATACATAGATGATATGGTGGTCAAATCTAAGAAAGCTGAGGATCACTTGAAGGACCTCGAAGAAGCATTCAATATCCTTGACCAGTACAATATGAAGCTGAATCCTTCCAAATGCCATTTCGGGGTTAAAGCTGAAAAGTTTTTAGGATATATGGTGACCAAGAGAGGAATTGAAGCAAGTCCATAACAGATCAAGGCCTTAGTGAACATCAAGTCTCCTGGCAATGCCAAGGATGTGCAAAGATTGACGGGAAGGATTGCCGCCTTGAATAGATTCATTTCAAAATCCTCAGAAAGATGCAAGGATTTCTATGATATTCTGAGGAAAAATAAGAAGTTCGAATGGACTGAGAAGCATGAAGCTGCTATACAAGCCCTCAAGGATTACTTATCCTCAGCACCGGCTTTGATGAAACCAGAAAATGGAGAGCTCTTATCCTTATACTTAGCTGTTTCAGGTAAAGCGATAAGTGCGATCCTAGTTAAGGATCACGAAGGCCAACAACATCCGGTATACTATGTAAGTAAAACTCTACTTGATGCTGAGGCCAGGTATTCTCATTTAGAGAAACTCATTCTTGCTTTAATCATGGCTTCTACCAAACTAAGATATTATTTTGAAACTCATACTATTGTTGTTAAAACTAACTTTCCTATTAAGAATGTTCTCAGGAAACCAGAGATGTCGGGAAGAATGGCAAAATGGGCTGTTAAACTTAATGCATATGACATTAAGTATGAGCCTAGAACTGTTATTAAATCCCAAGCTTTGGCTGACTTTGTGGCTGATTTCAGTAGTGATCTACAAAGAGAAGCTGAATTGGAGGTACAACAACTTGAGGAGACCAAGGATCCTTGGACACTTTTCACAGATGGAGCCTCGAATGTCAAAGGAAGCGGACTAGGCTTACTACTAAAATCGCCACAGGGGGACATTATACCCTAATCTATAGCGTGTGAGTTTCAGACCACTAATAATGAGGCTGAATATGAAGCCTTGATAGCAGGTTTGCAACTAGCTAAAATATGAGGATCAGGTATCTTCAAGTATTTGTAGATTCTTTATTGATTACTAATCATTATAACGGATCATATGCTGTTAAAGGCGAAAAACTAATCAAATATTTAGAGATAGTCAGGAAACTGGCAGATTCTTTTGCTTTCTTCAGTATAACACAGGTACCTAGGGAAGAGAATGCAGAAGCCGATGCTCTAGCCAACCTTGGATCCTCATTGAAGATGCATGAGGATGTGAAGATACCTATTATCCATGTACTAACTCATGCAATTGAGGAGAATGAAACAATGGAAATAGTGGAAGATGCTGCAGTTATTCCCAGTGATGATATGCAGTCGAATTCAGGATCCTGGATCCTTCCAATTCTGAAATACATTCAGAATGGAGAAATCCCTACTGGGGAAAATCCAAGAGCATTCAGGATTAAAGTATCCCAGTTTACCATTATAAATAACATGTTATATAAAAAATCTCTTGCAGGACCCTATCTAAGGTGCATTGAGGATCCTGAGATACAAGAAGTCCTGAAGGATTTTCACAAAGGAGATTGTGGGAATCACACTGGGGGCAGAGCACTATTTTCAAGGATCCTTAGAACAGGGTATTATTGGCCTACTATGAAGAAGGATGCTATAGAATACGTGGAGAAATGTGATGCTTGCCAAAGACACAGTAATATCCTTCATCAACCGGCATAACCTCTGCATCCTATATCCTACTCTTGGCCATTTATGAGATGGAGAATGGATATAGTAGGCAAGCTTCCCAAGGCTTCAGGAGGAAATGTGTTCATGCTAGCTATGACAGACTACTTCTTAAGTGGATATAAGCTGAAGCCTTCGCTCAAATCAGAGAAAAGGAAGTCATATCCTTTATTAAAAGAAATATTATTACGAGATTTGGTATTCCTTCTTAAATTGTTTGTGATAACGGATCCCAATTTATTGGGAATCGTACTACTAATTTTTGTGACAGCTGGGGGATTAGGATGCTAACATCAACACACAGTCCACCCACAAGCTAATGGCCAGGCAGAATCATCTAACAAGATCATTATCAACAACTTGAAGAAGAAGCTTGGATCCAAAAAGGGCAAATGGGCTGAGGAATTACCTTATGTTTTATGGGCAGATAGGATAACTCCTAAGAATGCTACGGGTCAGACTCTTTTTTCCTTAGTCTTTGGAGCTGAAGCAGTGGTTCCTACGGAAATGGTAATACCGACAGCCAGAACAAGCATCCGTGATCCTGAAGCAAATGTTGAGACTCTAACTCAAGACTTGGATACTTGGGAAGAATTGCAAGATATGGCAAGAATAAGGATGGCTAGCTATCAACAGAAGATGGCTAGCACATATAACAAGAATGTCATAATGAGAAGGTTTCAAGTTGGTGATATGGTATTGAGGAAAGCATTCCAGAATACTACGAATCCTGCTGATGGTAAGTTGGCGCCAAAGTGGGAAGGCCCCTATCTTATCGAAGCTGAAGCTGGAAAGGGGGCATATCGTTTACTAACCATGGATGGTGATCTCCTGCCAAGAGCTTGGAATGCTATTCACTTAAGAGATACTTTATGTAATAAGGATCAAGGATCCTTAAAAATTCTGATATTCAGTTCAGGATGAAGGATCCTCAAGGGATATATGATCCTTTGCTTGGTAACATTTTACTAATCATTCCATATTATATTTGTTATTATTTATTGTATGAAAGAGATGTTAGATTCTTAACTTCCAATTTTATCAAGTTTTAAGTCTTGTAGGGTTTGTTACATCGTTGACAAAGGATCAAGAGGTTGGCCACCTCTCCAAGACTTTGGGCATGTCCCCAGCTTAGGTATCCAATACCTTCTAAGGTTTAAAGGTTTTCACCTTTCACACGAATTGGGTTTCAACACCCCGCCAGCAGCGCACGTTATCCAAGTATAGTTCAAGGCAATGGGACCAGTACCCGCTTTAGGGGCTGGCAATTTTATTGTTGTTGGCTATATGTAGGATCCTAAGTATAATGGTAGACGTACCATACATCCGTTCCTAAGGTTTCTACCATTTTCACGTTAGCTGAGGTTTTTGCATTTTCATGTCACTACCGATTGGTTAGACGCCAGTATGGGCCATACACCAGAATCCTAAGGTTTCTAACGTCTTCACGTTAGCTCAAGTATAATCCTTATTGATGGGCTTGTCCCACAGTCTGTTGGGCTTGTCCCCAACTTCTAATAAGTTATTCAATTGATGTTTGGCTTAGTCCCAAGTTGCATGTTATTACAGGTTCTTGAAGCTTAACAAATAAGGAGCCTGGATCCTAGAGTTCTACTAATTTTTATACTTTGTTGCTAAGATTGTAAGTTATAAGGATAAAGAATCCTAACTTAGATTCACTGGTATGATCCTTTACTCAGTCTTCTTTTTGTCTTCGGATATTACCCTCAATCTTTGACGGGAGCCTATATGATCCTTGATCGTATATTACTTAACCTTATAAAATAAAACTTATTTTGACAAAATACTAATTATTCTTTTTAAGAATTTATGAATTCCTAAGTCTGAATTTGCTAACAAGCAAAGGTATAATGATATTCAAATCAGAAAAGGAACAACAACAAACATAGTCAAAAGCTTAAGTTTTATTTATTTATAAGAACCCCTTTTAAAAGGTTGTCAAAATTGTCAACCCAAACTTCTACCAAAAAACGGCCCGTCCGTTTGGGTTGAGTAAGGGTAACGAGTCATACGTTGCAGAATTTAAGTGTGCAGAAAAATAAAGACGAGGGGCATCAAAGGCTACATTCTCCACAAACAGAAGGACCCATCCACCTTTGCTACCCCCTATTGTTCAAAGGATCAGTGATCCTTAACCTAAAACTATTGTTCAAATTACAGACCGAATTGTTCAAAATAAAAACACCATCACCAAACCAACAATCCTAAAAAATGGGCTCCGGCCACGTCTAAATTTTCTATCATCGCCCATTGTTGTAGCCTACACCTTCGTTGCTTCATCCTCCTTGCCTTCAATAGCTTCGCCACCTTCACCCTCCTTAGCCTCCTTAGCACCGCTAGTACCAGCCTCCGTCGTCGGCACCTCATCAAGTTTCGGTTCCAGCTCTCCTGCAAGCTCCACTAGCCTCACCATCCAGCCGGGAAGATCCCATTCAGACCTATCAAATGAAGGATCCAAGGCTTGCTGGACGATCTTGATCCTGGCCCCGAGAATGGCTTGAGCTGCACAAACCTTAGCCTCATCAGCATCCTCCATCCTGACTTTGTTAGTGATTGAGGTGTCGCGCCTAGGTCAAAGATAATATTTATAAACCCGATTTATCCTTAACTATGAGTTAGTGGTAGCACGGGTCGATCCACGAAGAGCCTGTGGTTTGCGTACGGACAAGATTGATTTGAAATAAGATTGTCACTTTATGAAGCTTGCTACAAAAACTTTTAATTTGTTTATTTGAGAAAGGTGTTGGAATGAACCAACAAGTTGTTTGATTAATTAACTAACAGAACTTGAAAGTTTGCAACAAAAGTAAATGCGATTATAAGACAATATAGAGAAAACAAGGTTCACACCCGGTTCAGTGATTGCACTCCTAGGGTTTCTACACGTTTTAGATTTGATTCAATTGCAACAGTGATTAACGAATTTAGTGTCACGAGGCTTAGTGCCAATAGTTACCAACGTTACAAAGAACGGACAAAGATGCACTTCATTACCAAGAACATGTAAATCCTAACCTAGACAAGGCATAAATGCACATAAACATTTCATAAAGTCAAATTAATCTTCACTCGACAATTTATGAATTCAATACAAATGCAAGACAATTGTCATAAGCTTCAAAATCAAATAGCAATTTGTCATATCAAACTAATAACAATGTTTAACCCTAGACTTACAAAAACCTACACCGGGGTGAAACCTCTGGGAATTAGCCGCTCATGGTGAACATGACACGATCAATGGATGATGAAAGCTCCAATCTTGGCATCTTGAACTTGGAGGTGATGATGGAAAGTGGGTAGGGTTTGTGATAAATGATGGTGATGAGTGATGGATACTTGAAGGATGATGATGATGGTGTTGGGATTAGGGTTTTGGATCGAAGAGTGTAATTGGATGGATTGGATAAGTGGAAGATGATGGTTGATGATGATTGTGGCTCCAAGAACAAGGTTTAAACTCCCAAAATTCGTAACTCATAATAGGTCAAAAATCCCCCTTAAACCTGTCCCCCAAGCTCAACAACCTAAAATTCCGTCGCAAGAAACAACGAGCCGTCGCCGACAGCCTGATGACCCGCCTGCGACGGGCTATGCTTTTTGGCTATTTTCCCGACGAGTTATCCTGCTGTCTATGATGGAACTTGGGCGACGGGTGAAATTAGGCGGGGCATCGGCGACGGGTTCTCTTAAATTCGTTTTCTGATTTCTTGATTTCTCGCTTCCAGTTGACCCGATTCGCGTCCCGGTGCTCTGTTAAGCTCCCAATTAGCTCCTTAAACTCGTAGACCTGTAAAACACAAACCTTATTAAAAGTAGGCTATCTGGAATTAAAAGTCTCGTAAAAACGTTAACTTAAACTATAACAAACACCGGTTTACACCCACGCATCACATCCCCACACTTGTCTTTTGCTTGCCCTCAAGCAAATCTGTTTTCACTTTCACGTGGGTCAAACGAGAAATGCACTCCCCATTCTTGAGACGTAAGTTAAGGTCTCAAGTCATACCCGATTCAAGATATTTTGCAATTTCAAATTATTTAACACTCAATGGACTAGTCATATGAAAATGGCTATCCAGGATTAACCCGCCCTTAAAACTCACAACAAATGCATATTCCTCACAATGTTCACTCCACTCTTTCTTTGGCTAATTTATATGATGTATTAGCACTTTTAAAAGTGATCACTCAAAACCGAATAGAACATATACCCGCATATGCTTGCAACTCAATCATTCTCCACCACCGAACACGAATACTAAGCACAAGTCAAAAGGTCTTTAGAGGGTTGGTAAGCAAGGGTTAAGAGGGCTAAGGTGATAAAAATTCGATCTTTATTACAATTACACTAAACCGACTAAACACAAGTCGATAACCTATAGGCTAAAACGTTCGCCTTTTATTCACAACTACCGCACATCTTTTTGTGTTTTTCTTCAATCATTCTTCTCTATTTTTTCATAGTGTTTTTTTTTTCAAGAAACTATATACACAACTAATACTATGATCGAATTTCCATCACACGAGTTAGAAAGGTTTACGGTTAAAGGCTAATTTGGGTGATTAAACGAAAGGATTAGGCTCAACATTGGCTACTAGGGGATATGTTTGGGCAAGGCTAGATAAATGGTGCAAAACAAAAAGGTTTACCTATTTCCTTAATCATTCTCATGCTTCATTCGGTCTATGGTCTCAAACGTATCAAAAGATGCAAGTTCTACAATATATGACTAACGGACCACTCTAACAAAGAAACATGTATATGCATAATGTATACACGTGGCTCAAAAACTCACATATTAAGGGTATGAAATGTGATATGCACAATTACAAGTTTCTTAGGCGAATTATTCCCAAATAACCACCCATTAAATACATTTCATGCCTTAAACTTGAACTCGACCATGACAAAAGACCAAATGGTTCGTGACATCCCTCGCTAACTTAGTTACTTGCGCTTTTAGATTGCTTCAAACAAAGACATTTTTTGAACCAATATTAATAAGTCAAATTTTTCCACCTCAATGTGTAGAATTAGGGCTCTTTATAATGCACAAGGGATGTGACACGGCTAATTTTCCAAAACTTTCACCCCGGAGACAAAAATACAAATTACACTCCACTTATTATCTAACTAAAAATCAAAGTAAAAAGAAACGTATGCACCTGATTTCCGAGCTTGTTCTTCATTTGCTCCCTATCCTTCAAACAAAGCGGTCGTTCACGAACATAATGTACCTACAAATCTCAACCCTTGTGTAGAAGCATGCTTCTCACAACCATCAAAATTTGTTAGTAACCTAGTTCTACCACTTTTATGACAATATCACCGATCCATACGTTAATTTACTTTGACTTATGTGGAAAATAATGTACAACATAACAATCCTAACTCACTTTCGTAGGAATCACGGTTGCATTTAGCTTATGCAACAAGCCCTTTTAAACCTTCCGATAGCTCGGAAGGACGAGTAGGTCTCGTGAGGGTTATATAGGGAACACACCCACAAAGTTCATTTAACTAGGAAAGCAATAAAATCTAACTACAACAACAACATAAAACATACCTCGCCTACCTTTGGTACTGTTCGTTTACTCTTTAGGCGGGTACGGATTATAGGGAACCCGGTGAGGGAAGACACCATATCCTTCCAATCATCAAGCGGTCCAGATTCCCCTTCAGCTGGTGGTGGTGGATGTATCGAACGAAACTTGTGCCCGGCATTTCGGGAATGCGGAGATGGGTTGGAGGGTCCTTGAGGCACGGGAAGGTCCTCATAGTTGAACCATGGTGTATGTTGCTGAAACGGAACCCGGCCAACATATTCCGATGATGCCTCTCCCGATCATGCAAAATCTTGGCGTTATTGATGGCTATTTGTTGATCTATGGCGGTTGCCATCCAACGCCTATCCTATAGGTCTCTCGCTCCCTACGGAGACGATCTTGTTCCTCCTCCCATGCTCTTCGTTGAGCATTTTCTTGAGCCCGCTGTTGCTCCAATTGTTCCATCCGGGATATCTGTGAGCTTGGAACAATTGTTGCTCCTCCCAATATTGTTTAACTTTGGTTCTATGGGCCGCTTCCTCGTTCCAATGATTCTGATACTGTGTTTGGAAGCCTTGCTCCCATTAGCGCCTATCCTGGTGGTATCCGCGGTTCTCCCCAATACCCGCGGATACTTTTCGTACACCCCCTGTTGCCCCCGATTATAATTGGTGTAATCCGGCCTACGCCTGGAGACAACGATTTGAGCAACCTCATTTGAAATTTCCCGATGCTGTCGGACATATCTCTGTCTCGGCCCCCTCGGACCGGCCTGATTCTTCTTCCTCTTCCACATCATGCATTTCCTCTTCTTGTACAGCCCCTTGGGCTGCGGTGGGATCCGTAAACGTGAATTGGCGAACCCTGATCATCTTTCACCGTATATTGGTGACCATAAACCTCGATGCTAATCTTCCAATGCCGCCTGATTGAAGCGAAACAAACTTGATCAATTGGCTTGGTTACCCATGACGAGTCAGCGGGTAAAGCGTTTTGCTATAGGATCATTGCGCTTATCAACCTCACATACGGTATTATCTTTCTGGTGTATGATTCACGTGTGTCCCACGTGTTCATCATCACAATTTGGCGCCATGACAACTTTGGCGCACCAACCAGCAATGAATGTAACACCCTACAATCGGGCACCTTTACTTTCCTGCTGTCTCCAAACCCACCATGATGTTTTCAAGAGATATACCTTGGAGGATCCGCCCCTCCAGCGACAGATCGTTTCTCGACTCACCTAACCCACCGGACCCCGGTAACACAGTGACTAACATACCGGTAGGATCAGGAGGATTCACCTTGTTATCCAGAAATTGGTCAATGGTGTAGTAGTAATAAGCATCCGCACCCAATGAGTCAAAACGAGTAATACAATTCATGTGCTCGAATGACATGATCATCTGATTCTTCCCAATGTCACCAACCAATTGCCACATGACCGGTGGTCCATCCCTGTTCAAAAACCGTAATGTTGACAGCCACTCACAAACTGCTGCCAAATAAACCCTCGGTGTGATGTCTTCACATCAATCCAGAACTCTCTCCCAGCCAAGCCTTTCAAACATTGGACGATTCCTATAGCCCTGAACTCCTCCACGTTAACAGATCTTTCCGGACCAGATCGTTCCAGGACCGAAGTGGTGACGTTCCCGGAAACCATCTTCCATCTCCACATTTTTGCCTCCAGTTTTTTATTGTTATACCTCGACAACGGCTTCTTCTTGTTGTCGTTCCACTGTGAAGCTGTGCGGCTGTTTCTGAATTCATCCCAATCCCAACCCTAACGTTCCAACTGACATCATCCTCTTCAACATTACTTAATTGTTCCCATTTCTTTTGGACATATCCTGAGCCTGAACCGGCTTGTGAAGATGACCCTTCACCGGATGTCTTATTTCTTTTTCGGGAAAACATGGCTACAATCAAACACAAGAAACTAATTAGTATGCCCAAAAATTCAAACACTCCGACTTTTGAACATAAACAATGATGTTGATTGAACCTTTACTTTAGATACAAATTAGCTTGTTTAAACTTAAAAGTGGCAACTTTATAATCTAAAACTTAATATTCATCATGTTTATTCCCAAATCCATGGAAGTTCAACAAAATTCAACACCATGTTCATGTTCAAGCATACTAACAACATGTGTAATCACATCACAAGAGTTGTCGTAAGTTCAAATCCAAACCAAATCATCTATTCTTGCCCAAATATAAGCTATAACATCATAACTCGCAATAAACAACCTACTCTAAACCAAAAAGTTTAAAAATTTCGAAGAAATTGACTAACCATATGATAACCATGCTTAAATCAGAGAAAAATCATACCTTTTATGTAGCTTAGGCAAGAAGAACTAGAGAAAGAAGAAAAGCTTGAAGTTTGATGAACTTCTTCAAAAACCCGAAATTTCACGCCCAGAAATCTTGCAAACTAGCAAGAATTTCTGAAAACAAAGTTGGGGGTTTTGTTCCACTCGAGAAAATACACAAAATAGGCTCAAGAATCACTGGATTTGGTTAAGATTTGAAGAAGTTATGAAGGTTTGAAGCTTTAGGGTTCTTGAGAAGAGGATGAGGAAGATGAAGAAATTTGGAGAGAGATGGCAGGATTTTGTGGTGGTTTGAGATAAGGAATCAGATATGGGGTCACATGGGTTGCATTTGTGGTTAAAATGGCTCTCGGGTCGAGTTTCGTTGGTTAAAAATTGGTTTCGGGTCAAACAGATACGTCAAGAACAAATCAGCGTCGGCTGACAAACCAAGCACCGTCGCCGACGGGGCTTTGGTCCGTCGCCGACGCACCCCCAAAAGTGAGTTTTTTTCAATTCTCATCCGACGCACTAACCCACTTCTACGAAAATTTTCACCCGACGGCCAACATTTGGCAACCCGTCGGCGACGGCCTGGTGTCCCGTCGCGGCACTCCTAAATCCCCCCCCCCCTTTTTCGAAAATATGGGCCAAAACATGAACTTTTTACAAAAGGAGCCTAGCTTAATTTAAATCCTAAAAATTATAAAAAAAATCTTTTTGTGTGACGTTTTTGGTTTTAATTTTCACTAACAACCTATCGTTAACGATCCTACCACCCCCAAAAATTCGTTTATTGTCCCCAATACACATAAAAGAGTTCGAATACATACCTCATGTCATCAAGACTCATTCATGACTTCCGGAACTACACACATCTCAAGAGATTATTAGATCAAAAAAATAAGTGTAACTAATCTAAAACAATGCATCCAAACAATTAAAAATAACACATAACTCTACTAAACGTGTTACCGGTTCTCAAATGACCCCGGAATGTGGTACGCCCACTACGAAGCTTACCACTTCCGTGTTCTTCACACCCTTATCATCATTACCATCAAGAAATGGTTAGACGATGACCGTTAACCGTTTGTCTTGACCCATCCGTCGGATCCTCAATGGTGACATCACCCAGTTTCCCGACCCGTGTGATCACGTATGGGCCCATCCACTTACTCTTGAGCTTCCCGGGAAAGAACTTAAGCTTTAAGTTATAGAGCCAAACCTTTTTCCCTACCACAAACTCCTTTGGCTTCAACTTGCGTCGTGTGCTCGCTTCATTCCATCCTTTTATTTCGAAGCACACTCATACGCCTCCTCCCGAAGCTCTTCCAACTCGCATAGCTTTAACTTTCGCTCCTTACCTGCATCGTCATATTTCATGTTAACCTCTTTAATAGCCCAAAAAGCACGATTTTCCACCGGCAAGTGACAATTTTTACCGTAAACCAAACGGTAAGGTGTGGTACCAATCGGTGTTTTATGTGCCGTTCGATAGGTCCATAAAGCATTGTTCAACTTTGTCGACCAGTCCTTACGGTCCGATCGAACAGTCTTTTGCAAAATCTCTTTGATTTGCCTATTGGATACCTCTACCTTACCGCTTGTTTGCGGATGATAGGGGGTAGCAATTCGATGGTCAACACCATACCATTTCATTAGTTTGCCAAAGTTAAAATTTTTGAAGTGAGACCCTCCATCACTAATGATTACTCGGGGGATCCCAAATCTAGAAATTATATTCGTTTGAACAAAATCGCAAACCACGGTATGGTCATTTGTCTTGGTAGCAATCCTTCAACCCATTTCGACACATAGTCGACCGCCACCAAGATATACACGTTGCCATGCGAATTAGGGAAGGGGCCCATGAAATCGATCCCCCACACATCAAAAATATCTACAATAAGGATCGGTTGCATGGGCATCTCATCCCGTTTGGAAATACCCCCCAATTTTTGACACTCAACGCAATTTTTAGCAAAAGTAAATGCGTCTTTAAAGATAGTTGGCCAATAAAGCCCACTATTAAGCACTTTGTGCCCAGTTTTGTGACCACTGAAATGGCCCCCACAAGCAAATGAATGCAAGTGCATCAAAACACTTGGGATCTCCTCGTCCGGAATGCATCTTCGAACAACTTGATCCGGACATATTTTGAACAAGTCCGGTTCTTCCAACGTATAGTATTTGATTTGTGACATGAAGTGCAACCTTTTCCTCCGATCCCAATGAGCGGTAAGTCACCTGTAACCAAATAATTCACAATGTTAGCATACCAAGGTAAAATAGTGACTTTCAAAATATGCTCATCTGAGAATGCATCATTAATCTCTACACGTGAAAAACCCTCTTCCACCATTAATTGGGACAAGTGGTCTGCCACTACATTTTCACTACCCTTTTTGTCCCGTATCTCTAGGTCAAACTCTTGTAGTAAAAGAACCCAACGGATTAATCTCGGCTTTGCATCCTTTTTCTCCATGAGGTACCTGACAGCAGTGTGATCAGAATATATAACAACCTTGTTACCCCATATGTAAGCCCGAAACTTTTCCAAAGCAAATACCACCGCAAGTAGTTCTTTTTCGGTAGTTGTGTAATTTAATTGTGCCTCCGAAAGAGTCTTACTTCTTAGTAAATAGCAACGGGTTTCTTTTCTACCCTTTGACCCAACACGGCCCCAACCGCATAATCGCTCGCATCGCACATGATTTCGAATGGTAAAGACCATTTGGCGATTGCAATATTGGGGCCTCCACCAATTTCTCTTTCAAAATGTTAAAAGTGGTTTGACACTCTTTATTAAAATCAAACGGTTGGTCCTTAAGCAACAATTTACATAAAGGTTTCGTAATGTCACTAAACCCCTTAATAAACCTTCTATAAAACCCTGCATGACCTAAAAATGATCTAACCCCTTTAACACTCGTGGGATACGGCAAAGTAGAGATGACTTGCACCTTTGCACGGGTCGACCTCAATCCCACGACTCAACACTACATGTCCCAACACAATCCCTTCTTGAACCATAAAATGGCTCTTCTCCCAACTCAAAACTAAATTTTTCTCAACGCATCTTTTCAAAACTTTTTCGAGTTGGTCAAGGCATGCCTCAAATGATGACCCAAAAATTGAGAAGTCATCCATAAAGATCACTAAAGACTCCCCCACCATGTCCGAGAATATATCATCATACACCTTTGAAAGGTGGCGGGGGCATTACATATCCCAAACGGCATTCGCCTAAATGCAAAAGTACCGTAGGGGCAAGTAAATGTGGTCTTAGATTGATCCTCTGGATGGATCGCTATTTGGTTACCCATCTAGAAAGCAATAGAATTTTTGACCCGCTAACTTCTCAACAATTGGTCATAAAAGGTAAAGGAAATGGTCTTTGGAAGTTGCAGAATTTAACTTCCTATAATCAATACAAATCCGCCACCCGGTTACCGGCCGGGTGGCGACCTCTTCACCTGCGTCATTTGTGACGACTTGAATGCCCGCCTTTTCGGGACCGTTTGCGTTGGGCTTACCCATTGGCTATCAGAGATGGGGTAAATGATACCTGTATCTAGCCACTTCAACACCTCCTTCTTGACGACCTCTCGCATTTTGGGATTCAATCGCCTTTGTGCGTCACGAGAAGGAGTGATACCATCTTCGGTGATGATTTTGTGCATCACCACTGAGGGACTGATTCCCTTCAGATCGACAATGGTCCAACCAATAGCGGCTCTATTGGTGACCAAGACCTTCATGAGCTTTTCCTCTTGCTCTCCAGTTAGATTAGCCGCTATGATCACCGGAAGCGTGTTGCCTTCACCCACATAAGCATACTTCAAATGCTTGGGAAACACCTTCAATTCAACAACTGGAGGTTCCACTAATGACGGTTTCAATTTCGTATCAATCATCTCTGGAAGACTTTCCACTTGATGTGTCCAAGTGGGTCTTCCTTCCTTTGACGCCATCACCTCCATTCTTTTCACCTCCTCATCCATGCTTCGGTTTGTTTCCACTTGCAACCTGTCAAACATGAAACATTCCTCTATTGTGTTTTCCTCTTCGACACTAATGTCACATAGAGGTATACACTCGTTAATGACGTCCGCCATATAGCATTCGTCACCAACTAGAGGATTCGTCAATCCCGAAAAAACGTTCAACCGCAACCGGCGGTTACCAAAAGTCATGTCTACCGTACCCGTTTGCAATTGATTTGGGCATTTGATGTTGCCAAAAATGGTTGACCGAGTATAACTGTTGGTTGTTTGGTTCGGTCCAAAGAAAAATAATCAAGTAAAAGAAAGTCCACCGGATAATAAAAGTCATCAACTTTTACTATCACATCGGTGACTAACCCACGGGGTAGTTTGGGTGTCAAGTCTGCCAACACCATGGTGGTGTTAGACGACGGAAGTGAACCAAACTCATATTGCTCATACAAACTACCCGGTAGGATACTCACACTCGCTCCAAGGTCTAAAAGTGCCCGTGTCATTTTAAATTCACCAACTTGATTAGAAATAATGGGCACCCCCGGATCTTGTAGCTTTGGTGGAAGTGCACCAGAAAGAATCGAACTAACATTTTCAGTCAAATCAAGTTTCTTGGGAAACTTGTTAGTTCGTTTCTGGGTGCACAATTCCTTTAATTACTTCGTATAAGAGGGCACTTGCTTGATCGCATCTAAGAGAGGTAGGTTGATTTTTACTTGTTTAAAAATTTCCCACATTTCCTCTTGCTGTGGGCCACGTTTCGTAACCACCTTCTTAGATGGTCCCAACAAGGCTTCGGATTAAGGGGCGGTATTAACCTCCACACCCTTTTCCTTAGCCTTTAGGACGGGGACGGTTACAACGGGGGCATTTTTACTATCCTCAGAAACATTTTTTATTTTTACCCGTTTGACCGTCAACACTCTCCTCATCACTAACATCTTCCACCACCCCTTCAACAAACTGAGGTGGTGATGACTCGACACCACTATCTATGACTCGACCACTACGTAAAGAAATTTTATTAATTGGTACCTCACGTGTGTTCTTCGAGTTGGACCCTTGATGCTTAGGGTTTACGGTGGTATCACTTGGAAGTCTTCCTCCACTTCCTCTCATCTGAGCTACCTCTTCAACCGATTGCCCCACTTGCTTTGTCAACACTCATGAGATTTATCCCTCATCTCATTTGCCTTTTTCATCTCTTTGATATCACTGCTCGATTCTTTCACAACATTCAAGAGTGCATCAATCTTGGCACTCAAATCATCGCCACCGCCTTGATAGTTCGAATTACCTCCCCCGTTACCACCTTGGTTGTACCCCATTTGATAATTTCCTTCACGGTTCTGATACGATTGATTACTACCTTGGTTGTAATTTCTTTGATAGCCCCCGTGATTACTGCCTTGGCGGTTTTGGTATGATGATCCGCCTTGGTTACCCGCATTAAAGTTAGGGTTCATTTGATTTTCGGCATTCCCATAATGGAAATTAGGGTGATTCCTTAACCCGGGATGGTAAGTGTTCGAGTTCATGTCATTATACTTCCGATCGCCAAACACTTGGTTCACTTCCTCGGTGTCTTCGACCTTTCCCATTTGACATTCTATGGTTCTATGATCGAGTCCCCCACACCCTTCGTAACACACGAATTGTACCGCGTTAACTTCCTTTTTCTTCATACGGGCCAATTCCCGTTCCAATGTAGAAATGCGGTTCGTATAAGCTGATGGGGCTAAATTCAAAAATTGTGTAAATGTTAGGAGGCTGCTAGGAGCATGGCAGATAAATGGCAACTACGTATCAGGCAATGGAGACTGATTAATGTGTTTAATTATGGGTTTAAGGTGTCTAGATCTTTAGTCTAGTGATGTACTTGTGCTTTTGGTTTTGGTTATGTTCTTTACTTCGTTTACTTTCATGAGGTGTGTCTCATGATTGAACTAGTGGGAGATTATCTCCACTACTTGTTTTATTTGGATGGTTAATATATACAATCACAGGGGTAACCCATTACCCAAAAAAAAAAAACTAGAGTCAAGGTTGGGTAGTGACCGGGATATAGGATGCTTCTTAGCTCGGTTGGACGACTCTATAGCTTTTGATCTCTTAGCCATTCTCTCGAGAAACTCCCAATCGTAGTCCTTATGATTATTCAACAATGTCCCGTTACTAGTTGACTCCAGATGATTCCATGTCTCTCCGTCTAAGCCTCTCACAAAGCATTTCACCAATTCCCACTTTTCGATTTGATGATGAGGACATTTTCGGATCAATTCTTTATACCTCATGAAAGCCTCATGTAACGGTTCACTCGAGAGTTGCTTAAACGCTCGAATTTCATCACGTGCGTCAGCAGTCTTGGCCATTGAGTAATACTCATCAAGGAAGGCTTGTTGCATCTCCGCCCAAGTGTGAATGCTATTGGTGAGCAATGTTAAAAACCATTGCTTAGCCTTATCCTTTAGTGAGAATTGGAAAAGACGTAAGCGAACTTCGTCTTGAGTGAAATGACCACCCCCAATAGTGCTACATATGGCCGAAAACTCCTGTAAATCCTTATATGGTTCATCATTCGACAGTCCATT
Organism: Scalesia atractyloides; assembly: GCA_947069175.1. NCBI lineage: Eukaryota > Viridiplantae > Streptophyta > Magnoliopsida > Asterales > Asteraceae > Scalesia > Scalesia atractyloides. The sequence goes on along the minus strand of CAMTDV010000014.1, from coordinate 39,432,153 downwards.
AAAATGAGGAAGTATGTTGATGTAGTTGGGTTTGCAATCAAAAGCAACTCTTCCTCTTGGCGGTGGTACAATCGGAGAATCATTTTCCGATATCATTGGTCGGAATCGACTGTCAACTCCTTGCGATGGTGGGCGTTGATTGTTGTTGCGATTGTATCGATTATCCCTTGGTGGACCGTTCACCTCTTGGTCCCCCCTTCTTCGATCCCCTCTTCTATCACCATCTCGATAACCCCATTGGTTCCCGCCACCCACGTATTGTGGAATCCGATTACGATTGGCATTTTGATTGTTGTAATTGTTGCTACCATCGTTTCGGTTCCTATTGTTGTTACGTGGTTGACGGTTGTTCCCATAGCCGTCATCTCTACCTTGGTCATAACTGTATCCATCATATTCTCCCACAACATTCGCATATTGATACCTCCCGTCGTCATAACCAAAATTCCCCACATCATAGAAAGACCCTTCGTTGTCATTTCCCCATCCATCGTCTTCAACCCGATCATTATAATATCCCCCATCGTCCGAGTATTCACACTCACATGTTCCAGTGATTGATAACCGGGTATACTATAAGGTTCATCATCCGGGATATTATTCCTCAATTCATCAAATTGATAAATTGATCTTCATTCGCGGGATTGCCACGATTCACATTAACACCACGGTTGGCGTTAGCGTTGCAGTTGTTGACATTGGGTGGTAATGGGTTTTGTCGGTTTTGGTTTTGAGGTGGAGGTGTACGGGCTCGTTGGTTGAGGTTTTGGTTAGGACCACGGTTTTGAAATGGTGGTGTAGGTGGTCTTGAGTTGTTACCACCCGGTTGGTTGTTTGGGTTTTGAGGTGGGTGATTAGGGTAATGGTGTTGATGTTGGTTGGCATTTTGGTTATCCATTGGAACGGTTCCAACGTATGAGGTGCTTGGTGTATTGGGCTTTGGTGGATTAGAGACAACGGTTGCCTCTAATCGGTTGGCTAGATTTCGTCTAACAACCCGCTCGATCTCCGGTTCGAATACTAACGGTGAAGTTCTTCCCGAGTTCCGTGTATGCATGCACTACCTGTAGCCTGCACAAGTAACACACCCGTGTAACACAATAGCAGATATGATAATACGAAAACAAACACTTAAACAGTTAATCACAAAAACCAATAAATCTAAACGCAAATCGCACGAACTCCCCGGCAACGGTGCCAAAATTTGATCGAGGTGTCGCGCCTCGGTCAAAGATAATATTTATAAACCCGATTTATCCTTAACTATGAGTTAGTGGTAGCACGGGGTCGATCCATGAAGAGCCTGTGATTTGCGTACGGACAAGATTGATTTGAAATAAGATTGTCACTTTATGAAGTTTGCTACAAAAACTTTTAATTTGTTTATTTGAGAAAGGTGTTCGAATGAACCAACAAGTTGTTTGATTAATTAACTAACAGAACTTGAAAGTTTGCAATAAAAGTAAATGCGATTGTAAGACAATATAGAGAAAACAAGGTTCACACCCGGTTCAGTGATTGCACTCCTAGGGTTTCTACACGTTTTAGATTTGATTCAATTGCAACAGTGGTTAACGAATTTAGTGTCACGAGGCTTAGGTGCCAATAGTTATCAACGTTACAAAGAACGGACAAAGATGCACTTCATTACCAAGAACATGTAATCCTAACCTAGACAAGGCATAAATGCACATAAACATTTCATAAAGTCAAATTTAATCTTCACTCGACAATTTATGAATTCAATACAAATGCAAGACAATTGTCATAAGCTTCAAAATCAAATAGCAATTTGTCACAAATCAAACTAATAACAATGTTTAATCCTAGACTTACAAAAACCTACACCGGGGTGAAACCTCCGGGAATTAGCCGCTCATGGTAAACATGACACGATCAATGGATGATGAAAGCTCGAATCTTGGCATCTTGAACTTGGAGGTGATGATGGAAAGTGGGTAGGGTTTGTGATAAATGACGGTGATGAGTGATGGATACTTGAAGGATGATGATGATGGTGTTGGGATTAGGGTTTTGGATCGAAGAGTGTAATTGGATGGATTAGATGAGTGGAAGATGATGGTTGATGATGATTGTGGCTCCAAGAACAAGGTTTAAACTCCCAAAATTCGTAACTCCCCATAATAGGTCAAAATCCCCCTTAAGCCCGTCCCCCAAGCTCAACAACCTAAAATTCGCGTCGCAAGAAACGACGAACCGTCGCCGACGGCCTGATGACCGTCGGCGACGGGCTATGCTTTTTGGCTATTTTCCCGATGAGTTATCCTGCTGTCTACGATGGAACTTGGGCGACGAGTGAAATTAGGCGGGGCGTCGGCGACGGGCCATCAGGCCGTCGGCGACGGGTTCTCTAAAATTCGTTTTCTGATTTCTTGATTTCTCGCTTCCAGATGACCCGATTCGCGTCCCGGTGCTCGGTTAAGCTCCCAATTAGCTCCTTAAACTCCGTAAGACCTGTAAAAAACAAACCTTATTAAAAGTAGGCTATCCGGAATTAAAAGTCTCGTAAAAACGTTAACTTAAACTACAACAAACACCGGTTTACACCCACGCATCAGTTAGCATGGATTTCGTTGGCCATGATCCGCTTCTCCAAGCCATTGACCTCCTTTTCCAGCTGGGAGATCTTCTTGTCCTTGGCGGTCAGAAAGGTACGGAGGTCTGCAATTGTGTCCTTAGCGTCGGATAAGCGTTTGGTTAGCACAGCTTGGATTTGGGCTATTTTCTGCAAGAACAGTGGGAAGGATAAGTGATCCTTAGTATGAGCGTTTTAACCTGAGCACAAGTGATCCTTACCTCGGAGGCAAAATTATAGATCTGCTGCTCAAGCTGGGGAATGTCATCAAAAGGCTCAGTAGGCTTCTTCCTCTTGGACCCGGCTCGAGCCTTAGCAGCGACAGGTTTAGGCTCTGGGAAGTTGGATCCTTCGCCTGATTCTTTTTTGACGGACAACGGTCAGAGATGATGCTATCCACATCCTCTAAGGCAAACTTGCTGATGGACTTGCTGGTGGATTTCTGAGCGCCTACATTACGAAAAAGAGATAAGTTTTCTATTCATTTCCTTATAATATATATATATATATATATTATATTATATATTTCTTGCTTTAAAGAAAACTTGTTATTTGCAAATAGTAAACTTACTTGGCATTGTGTAGGAGGTGGAAGTGTTGGTTTCAGGATCCTTTATCTGTGGCTTGAATGTCCTAACTGTTGGATCCAAAGTACAGAACATAGCAACCCTTTCTTCAGTTCCAGGAGAATTGGCAAGGCAGGCGAAATTGGTCACTGCATGCAAATAAAAATGACACAAGTTAGCGATGGAAAAGAAACTTTCTACAAATCTAACAGGGGATCCTATATCTTACCCTTCAAGACCCACTTTTTGGGCAGACTATTCCCTTCTGGAATAGAGTCCCTTCGCACAAAGAAGAACTGATTCTTCCATGTGGAACCGTTTTGAGTGGTCTTAAGGATGGGATGCTGTTCGTGAGGTAACGTGGCTGTAAAGATACGAAAACTCGGATAGGGTGAAATGGATTCCTTCATGTCTGATAAGCTGCTCTATGGTGAACAGTACCCTCCACAACATCGGCATGGCTTGACAATAACTCATGCCGTTGAAAAACCCTTGGGTAAAGCTAGGGAATGGATATGTGTAGCCAAGGAGGAAAGGTAGAACAGGAAAGCATGCCCAGACAGGGGACGTGGCGTCGCTCTTCATGGTGGCATCATACGGCCTGAAAACCGACGTCGGAGGGAGACAAGGGCACAGACCGTCGATTTCTTGGTCGGTGAATTTGCAAAACTCCAAGGATGGATTAGCTAGCAGGTCTTGACTCTTAGGGGTTGCATCGTCGCTTTGGTTCTTACCGGGAGAGGATCATGTAGCCATCTTGGCTATAATAGCAAACATGAAAGAATAAAGAGATGGAAGTTGAAAGAGAGAGAGTACCTGTTATGCTTCCGGGATGAGGATTTTAAAAGGAGATGAATGATCTTTAAATAAATCCAGGATCTTATCTCTAACCTATATATCGCAATGATGGTTATAGCATATCCCGTCGGTGACGTCAGACGGTGTAACGGCTAGTTGTGTGTTGCAACGGCTAGTCCGCATTGAATGGAAATATGACGAATCTGATTGATGTCATATCCGTCATATTTGGGGGCAATTGTTAAGGGCTGATTTTTAGCATGTCTGGATCATTTATCCTGAGGTTTAACCTGAATCATTTATCCTTAGCATATGAAGCAGAGAGCTATGAGGATCAAGGATCCTTATCTATATGTATGCTTACTAACAATTGTTCACTTGTTTGTTTAATATTTGTATGCAAGGTCTTGGACGAGGAAGACTTGTTCTAACCGGGAATCGCAGGGAATATGCTTATAATTCCAGCACGTGCATAAACTAATAACCGTTGGTGGAGAAGTGGATGCATGGCTGAAATTTCGGATAGTTAACTTCGTTAGGATTAGCTAGATATTTAGTGGATATTGAGCTTGATAGACACACGAATTCTGATTAAACACACACTCGCATACATTCTCTAGAATATCACACTCACCATACTCTAGTTTACATTGTAAACAAGCTCAATATTTCCAAAGTTGTAATCTTTATAGTTCAATATAGTTGGTGATCGGTAGTTTCCATCACCCGAGGTTTTTTATGTCGGAGATCATTCATTAAACAAGGGCTTTTTCCTCGTACAAATCCTTGTGTTCATCATCATTTACATTTCATATTTGCTCGCACGATTGTTCATTATTCAAGCACTCAACCTCACAAAAACAGATTTGGTTACATTATCCTTATTGTGATTTTTGACCAAAACATGAAGTATCTGCAATCCTGACCCATATGTTTAAATACAAAGTCATCTTTCATTTTCTTTATAACCATCTTATTTTTGAATGACGGATTTATTGCTCCTTGTGAGACTTGAACCCAAAACCTCACTCGGTGTTTAAAAGGCTTTGCCTTGCAACTGGACCACCAACCCCAACGGGTGCCAGGATTTAGTGAGGCCTATGATTTTTAGAAGGCGAACCTTCTAAACGCGATAAGACTCGAACCAAAATAACCAATTCTCAAAACTAGTCTGATCAGATCCATTTTTTAAATGACTCGTTTGACCCGACATGTTACCCTATGACTAACCCAACCTCGTCCTAACCTGTTAACTAGTAAGGGACCAATTATGCCAGGTGTAATTATAATCACAGGTCGTTTCTTTAGGTGACCAAGAGTCATGACAGCATACGAAAAAATATAGTTTATTAACAGGAGTCGGTTTTATAATGACTCACAACTTGATAGTATAAGATGATTATGATTGGTCAAGGTTATTGAGTGGCATCCTTTTTTATATTGTCGGTACCATACCATGTTTCTATGCCTTAAATGCTACATGATCAAGATTTGCTGGTAGTAAAACATTAAAGAAATGATCCAAGATAGGAAAACTTGTAATTGAAAAAAAAAACAATGTGTATTCGCCCGCTAATAAAGATGGAAAAGCAGGTGAAATAGAGTATTGACCTTTTTTTTCCAACAAAACAAACCTAACTCGAAATTCACAGGTTTGTTTTCAGTTTAAAAGAACTCGGATCAGTTCTATCAAACCCACGACATACACAACTAAGAAAGGTCGTGCTCAGGTCAACCTGTCAGGTTTGCGGGTTGACCCATTAACCAATTTGTATTTACAACTTAAAAAATACAATCATATTATTAATTAAAAACTAAAAGTGATTTCCTATTATATGCTACAACTTATAAGAAAGATAAATGTGCAGTATGTTTTATAGTTTATACATAACTATTTCATTTCATACATATTTGATTTTTTGTGTGAACTTGAAATTTAAAGTATTGATATGAAAAAATACCGATTAAATAGGTAATATCAACCCGCGAAAACTCATCTCATGCTCATGTATCCGACATGATTTTCAGGTTATTTTCAGTTGGTGTCGATATTTTTGGTTTGTGATGAGTTCAACCAGTCAACCCACGAACACATCCATTTAACACCCACAAAATTCAGTGAGAACCTATGATGCATGGAAACGTCTGGGAACAGCCGACTCCCGTCCTGGGGACTGCCAGGGGACAGAAACGCCACGGGACGGCCGAGAAACGTCCCCGGCAGTTAGGAAACGGCGAAGAAACGTGCAGGCGCAGGGGACGGCGAAGAAACGTGCAGGCGAAACGTTTCCTGCAAGTTTCCGGATTTTTTGAGCTCACAGAAACTGTCTGACAATGGCGAGTATTCCTTCATCCTCCATCTTCTCTAATCAACAACAAAACCAGCAATTCTTCAACCCCATAAACCCTAAACCCTCCTCTTCATCTCTATCTCTCTCTGTTTCACTTCCCAATCGACCTCAAAGGCCTAATCTTCTCATTTTCCGAACGCAATCCGCCGTTGAATCCCCTCGAGTTGACAACTTTATCCCACAATCAGAAGAGGAACAAGAGGATGAAGGGTCTAGAACGAGATTGCTCGCCCAGAATGTTCCCTGGACTTGTACTGCTGATGATATCCGTCCCCTGTTCCAGAAGTACGGCACCGTTGTTGATATTGAGGTTTGCTGTTTTTGTATATCTTTTTGTTTGAGAGCCACATCTGTTTTTGTATATCTTTTGATATTGAGTACGGCACCGTCGTTGATATTGAGGTTTGCTGTTTTGATCATCTTTCATTAGATGAACCGGAACTTGAAAGCGATTTGCTTGTTAACGTTTGATTAGATTAGTAAGATATGGGATTTTTTAGCTTTACATCAATATATAACTAATTTGGGTTTTTGTGTTACATTATCTTTGATATATATTTATTTTTTTATATGTTTTTATTCCCGTACCCGTCCCGTCCCCGCTTCTTAATTTTTTTAGTTTTGCCGTTTCCCGTGCCCGTCCCCGTACCGGTACCCCGTTCCCGTACCCGTCCCAGTGCATCATAGGTGAGAACTGGATAGTTGAACTACGCTCGCAACTGGAGATAAAGCATAATAAACAGACTAAAACGCAAAGACATTAGGAAGTGTGGGTGAGGGAGAGGTGTGTATAACTAAGCATGAAACTCCACTTCAATTAAGTATAACAATAGCAATTGCCTTAACAATTTAAGCAAGAAAAGAAAATGATTACTGATCATCAGGCTTGGGTGCTTCTTTAACTTCTTCAGCAGGGTCATCCTGCATATCAGAAGTCCACAAAGTAAGGTTATCGCGAAGAAGCTGCATGATGAGAGTGCTGTCCTTGTATGAGTCCTCTCCTAAAGTATCCAATTCAGCAATTGCTTCATCAAAAGCCTGACATCCCAATTACAACATATCAATCAATCAATCAAATGGATGCACGTATGCAAAACATGATTACGAATCATTCAAATCATATCTCACCTGTTTTGCAAGATTACAGGCGCGGTCAGGTGAGTTAAGGATCTCATAGTAAAACACAGAGAAGTTGAGTGCCAGTCCTAATCTGATCGGATGTGTGGGAGCTAGTTCCGCATTTGCAATATCCTGCAACAACCAAAACATTACACTTGCTTCGTCATCCATTTCCTCTAATAATTATATAAAGTTCTAATTCTGAAAAAGCGTGTGGCAATCCGATGCATCACGTATGCAAGGCGTTCACTGTTAAAATATCGTAAAAAACCATCCACAAATAATATTTAAACATGTTAACTTTTAACCACTAAGATATCAAAATACTCTCATCATCTCTAGTCATATTTTTGTTTTTTTTTTAATATCTGATGAAACTTGTTCATTAATATAAAAACTGGTCGAGTTACATCAAAATCGCAGGTAAGCGAGCAATAAGCTGCGCCGCTACCCCTTTCTGAATAGCAAACCCTAACCTATTAAAGACAAACCCTTGCCCCCCCCCCCCCTCTTGAAGAGCAACTGCTGTGGACAACCTTTTGGACCCTAGTCAACAAACGGATAGCTTCTGGAGCTAGGGAGCCAAAGGTGTCAAAGGCGAAAGGGACAAAGGCATGTTGATTATCAGCACAGGCTTTAGCGTGTTCAATCAATCGTTTAGTTTGTTCAAACACTAATACCTATTGCTTAATCACAGTCCAATTCGTTCAAATATTAATCACTGCATAAGGTGCAGTATCAAACTACTATACACATGTGCGCGATGCGATGCGGTCTCAACACAATGCGGGCATTATGTGCTCCTGATGCGTGTTTTAAACAATATATCAACTTTAATTCAACTGTATCTACACAAATCACCTAATTTCATACTAAATATACATCAACTCAATCTATATCCAAAACATAATCAACAACAGAACCGTTACTAACATAAGTCAAATCCATCACCAAAAACAACAAACAAACCCTAACCTGAGCAGCCTTATAAGCGGAAAGAGTGTTCTCAGCAGCCAGCTTCCTCTCATCTCCAGTCTTAAACTCAGCCAAATACCTATAATAATCACCTTTCATCTTCAAATAAAACACCTTCGAATCACCAGAAGATGCAGATCCAACAAGTTTCGAATCCAGAACCTTCAAGATACCGTCGCAAATCGACGATAACTCCGACTCGATCTTAGATCTGTAGTCACGGATGGTGGACACGTGTCCTTCGTTGCCACGGCTCTCCTCTTTCTGCTCGATTGAAGAGATGATCCGCCACGAGGCTTTTTCGTGCTCCGATGACGTTCTTGTAGGCGACGGATAAGAGGTTTCGTTCTTCGATTGTTAGTTCTTCTCCGCCGTCTGCGGCGGCGATGACTTTTTCCATGAAATGGACCATTTCTTCATAGCGTTCGGCTTGTTCTGCGAGTTTTGCTAGGTATACGTTCTCTTGGCGTGGAGATGATGCGGCGGCCATTGCTGTTGTTTGAGAGAGAACGGTTGTGGATGAACACTAATTTGGTTTGGTGACAGAGAAACGATAAGAAGAACGTGCTGTTGCCTGTCACCTTGACTTATCTACCACTGGTCAACAGTTATGTTACCGTTAGATTTAGGGACAAACTGGACTTTTCACCATCAAAGCTATTTTATCTTTCCACTTTAACCTTCTGACACCTCATTCTGTACGTACCCCTTTTCCCTTCTTCTTCACCGGCGAAATACAAAGCTCTAGCGAATACCCTGACCTGCGGCCATCCACGACATCTACATTCACTGATACGTACATCACTGTTGAGGTGCATAATGATTCAGTCCATGGTACGTATATACGTATATCAAGTACATTTTATTATACCAGTCTTGATTTCAGTAAACTGTACGTATAAGATTACCGTCATTTTGATAAAAAAAAATTAGGATCGGTAATGTGGTCGTTTGTTTGTGATAATTCGATTGAGCTGAGTAATGGTCAGAGACCAGGAACAGTGCCAGTGTTCTGGTCAGGGTGGTGCTGACAACATTTAGTTCAACTTTGGAATGGTGTTCCCCTGCATCGCCCCAACAATCACGTCCTCCGTTCCATCACCACAGAATGCCACCATCCTAGTGTCTGGTCCGACATTAGCACCACCACTATCACCATCACCAGAACAGAGCATCGACCATCTTCACCAAGACTAGTGTAATCCTAGTCTTGGTTATTCTGATTAGGGATCCTATTATTAAGTGATGTGTAATTATGACATGGATATATATAATTATGCTTAGGATATGTTTGTTTTTATTAAGTTAAACTTTTGTTATTTTAATTATGGATTGATTTAAAGATCACCCAAAAAGGGAAGAGCTCCTTCTCAATCCCATCGTACCATGTCTACTTCTTTACTATGGATCATGTATTCGAGGCTAATGTCGGTGAATCGGTTAATATGACATAGATCGGAGAATGGTTAAATGCTTCTTTGGGAAAGAACTCCTCGCTAACTGCTTCAACTTTCGACTAGGGCAGCAACTCCCTCTTGCACAACTCCCCCGAACAGCCCAGAACTGATTCACTTAATTAGTAACCTTGTGATTAGTCGATCTAAACCGTATGATATGATTTGAAGATCATTAAACAGTATGAATGATGCTTATATGAATGAATTATGACTAAACTGTAGCTGAGATTTATGATATTATTGATTCAAATGATCCTATGAACATCATATCATGTACATAATTATTATTCTGTAGCTAAGATCCTGATAATGTGCATATTATTTTGATTATGATATGATGATGTTATGATGATTTGATAATGTGCATAATTATTTTGATGTGAGTTTGATGGATTATGAGTCTATGTTTCATAGTTGATTAGTTTAGTCTGTGAGTACAATTGATCTGATGAATGATGTGTACAATTGTTTTGATGATAACAAATATGAGTTTGATGAACTAGATGAGGTTTAGTGCAAATTGGCCAATTAGTGTAGTTTGATGTTCACAGTTGATTAATAGTGATGATCCTTAAATTACTTTGTTGCAGTTGACCAATGTCAATTTAAGTGTATAGTGCATTTGCCAATTAATGATGTCATTAGTGCACTTATGCAGTTGACCAATTAAAGTAAACTTGATTCCTGAACTAGAGTAGGTTTAGTGTAATTTCCCTACTAGATGTTAAATACAATCGAAACGAGGAATGTTTCATATTTATTCTGATTATAAAGCAATGAGAATGTTCATATTGACTATAAAGTCAACCTTACCTAATGTATAGGATTTTCGAATATAAGAGGAAAACTTCGTGGCACATGGTAATGAAATATCCATGTCAGGGTTTCAGAGGGCAAAAACTGGAATATAGGGAGGCATTGGGCAATCTGGACCAAACCACGGGGAGGCAAATTGCACTTCACTCTTTTTTTTTTACATAAATGATATATTTGCGAGTTCCAATTAACTTTTTTTCTAGCTTTAGTTGGACTTGTAAGTTTTGTTATTTCTTAGTAGTTTCTTTCAATTGGCTAGCTGATGTGCAAAATATGGTCTATTAAATTTAACCTAATTAGGATACTCTAATTTTACTCTAGGCTCTTCTAATTGTTAGACCACTAGACAAGCAAGTGTAGCTATCGACTATAGTAAAGTCTAATGAAGTCCGGATATCGAACATATGAGACACTAGCGACGCTAACTAGACTCTGGCTTAACTAACTACTTAACTAATTTAATTGATTGAGGATTTTGATTATTAATACTAAGGAAATTACTGAATTGCTTAAACTACCAGAACACTTAGTGGAAATCATGGATGAGAAAACACTACCCATGTAAGGAATCCTAATGATTGACTTAACTACTAACAGGAATGACTAACATATGACACCGGTTATAAAGATATGACACAATAAGAACTAAAGATAGGTTGAATCTCCTCCCGGTCTCATTAACTTCACCTAAGACTCCTAAAGGTCAAATAAGTTCATGGTTTATGTAAAGTGGATCTTGTGACAAACGACAAAATAAAAAATATATCTGTAGAACTTAATCACAATTAATTATACAATTGCGTGCATTTAGACTTAATTACATATTAATTGAGTCCACGAAGTCTAACAATGTCTAGGAAATGCATGAATATTTGCATTTAAGATGATCGTATTCGCCTTGTCGCAATAGGATGAAAACAATTTTAAAGAACGTTGGTGGGTTATCCAGTAAACGAGGTTTATGTCATAATGGTTCCAGTATGTCAGGATCGTTATACCAGTGGCATTATCATTATTACATGCATTCGATGAAAACGAGGGATAGAAGACTATATAGAATAAGTATATATTCTAAATTTCTGAAAAACCGTACAAGAGTTATTTTTGTCTAATTCTAGAAACGAGACTTACAATTTTTCCGCCAACAAACACCAATATATAAGAAATAGATATAGTTGATTGATCGCATAATTGTTCGCTAACTAAATAAGGGTTACTAGATATCCTAGGGTGTCTAATAAGGGTTATTAGATATCCTAAAGGCGTCTAAATAATAATTGCCGAATGATGTCTCATAATTGATCGCTAACTAAATAATTAGCGAAACTGATAACCGTATTAGCATCAGATTATCAACCAAGCATTGTCTAACAAACTAGTTGATCCTAGTTAGTACCCTAATGCTAGATGGCCTTCCTAAATAGCTAATTAACACTAATGACTAAAATATCTAACGAATATTGATGTATTGCAAACTACATTTGTTTTCTGTGTAAAGTTTGTATAGATTTTATTAGGCTTAATTTCGTTTTTAGTTAGAATGTGTATACAGTTGATCGATTTATGTTTTCTAGGTCTCGGGAGTTAAGAATAGCTGAAAAGGGCGAAAAATGATTCATAGTTGTCAAAAACCCGAGCACCAGAGAGAGTTAAGGAGTACGATAGCTGAAACGACACAAAATTCGAGGAAAACAGCCTGGCCGCGTCGTGAGACCAGGATTAAAGCCCTCCCCGCACGACGTGAGGAGGGGATTAACTGTCGTTGGCCATGGATGTCACACCCCGACCCGCAGCGGAAATAAGAGTCGGGGCATAATTGGGTTATCACCAAAGCACATGACATTTACTATTATGTTTCATGATTAATAAAGTCAAAGTTACATTATCAAATATCCAAACATGTTCATTCAATACAAAGGAAATAACCAAACATAACAATCCCAATTCTAATCGTTTTATTCTTCTAATCCAGGTCCTATGTGTTCCTAGCTGCTGCTGGTTCACCTGTATCATGTGTAAAATGGGAGTTTTTGGGTCAACATAAGTTGGCGAGTGAACCTTATTAGATAAACATTTATTAATGAATTAATGGTTAGTTTATCAATGAAAAATTGTGCATAATCATAAATGAGCAAATGTAAGTAATCAAGCAATGGCAAAAAGCAGTTACAATTATAACATACAATAACACTTGATTGCATACATGAACATACCAATATCATACGACAAATAACATAAGTGAACTGTGCGATCAAGGCTCAATCAAACGGAGCCGATCGTATTGCATGTACTGAAAATGTAAAATGAACTGTGCGATCAAGGCTCAATCAAACGGAGCCGATCGTATGCGGTCACGCCAGGTTCAACCGCATAATAAAATGGGGAACATGCTCAACGCTCATAAATGGGGAGCGGCGGCCTCGGCAATTGCATGTACTGAAAGAATAAATTGCATCCAATAATAACTACTTAACAGCAACAAACTAAATACACAAGTTCATGATATGATGTATGCACAATGGTTTAGTTATAATATGTATATAAACAAAGACACATGATACACCCCAAAAACGTGATTAAAACGGGAATTTGTAAGATTCACTCACATTGGGTGCGTTGGATTGGAGATGGTGAGATGCGCACGATTTAGATGAGCGGATCAACGAGGAATACTAACCTAAATAATAATGGAAAAATATAATAAATGGATGGATTTTATTAAGGATTTTAATGAAATTTTTAGATATATTTTTGTGAGTTTATGGCTATTTTCTATCTTTAAAAAAATGTTATTTTTAAGTATTTTCAATTGATTTTTAGATTAAATTAAATAAATAAAAATATAAAAAAATATATTATTTTTTTTAGCGTTGACCGTTGACCGTTGACCGGTTCGGTCAGCGAATAAATCTGCGCCGGGTGGGATTCGAACCGGCGACCTCCCGTTCGCATGCACGCAGCTCTACCAACTGAGCTACGTGTCTAACCCGAAATAATCTCGTGTTTAATTATATTTATACACTTATTCGATTAAACTGAATTTCCTTTATTTGCAAAAACATTTTAATTCAATCGAACCGGTGCTCGTGACGAGTTTCGAACGCGCGACGTGTAGTTCATGTTGCACACAGTCCACCGCTGGACTGTGTGTCTAACCCGGTTATTATCTCGGTTTTTATTATAATTAACAACTATCTGATTTAACCCGGTTTAGTTCTTGATCAAAAAAGGCATTTTATTCAACAAAGTGTGCGTGTAGCAGGGATCGAACTCGGGACGTGTATAGTTTTTGTTTGCACACAGTCCACCGCTGGACTGTGTGTCTAACCCGTTTAAACTTCCGATTTTAATTAATCTTAAGTCATTACTGAACTCGTCTTCTTCATTACGAACGCAGACATCAATCAACAATCCGATTCGTGATTAAATTAGTTAATAAACATGATGTCTAGTTTGAAGGCATTAAACCGAACAGTTTGGGAAAGAAGATACCGAACAGGTTGTCTTCTTCAGAGAGTCCGGCGAAACTTGTCGGCTCTGTTTTTGAACCTTCGGCTGAGAGAATCTATCAACAGGCTTAAGGGATTAGATATGAAATTGAACTAGTGAGTATTGATTATCAGCACGTTGGAATGTGCATACCGGTAATTATCGAGTTTCCGGCAATTCCAGAAGTTTTCCGGCGAATATAAGATTTTCCATAAACGTTGACTAGGATCGATTCTGATGGAGGAGTTGTGTTAGAGACTGATTAATCACATGATTTAAACAGAAAGAGTCGGAGGAAATACCGTGTGGATGTGAGTCCCGGTTTTCCGGTGACTTGCAGAATTTTTCCGGCGAGCTGATTCAGATGATCTGGTGGTCCGAAAATGCGACGAAATTGAAATGGAGTATTGATATGATAGCTCTGAATCGCGAGAATGGTCTGAAGCTTGAGTTATTCAGAACTTTGATGACCTTTCGGTTTCAAAAACCGAAAATGATGAAACTTTAAGTTCAATCAATTTCAGCTTGATTAGAAACCGTTATACATCGGTTATAATCTGACTATGCGAATTAAACAATGATTAGACGATTGATTTGCCGATTACCGTTTCTCAGATGGCGCCATCGGTTAAACTGAGTTTGTGTATAAATTTCATTTGTTTTCCTAGAGTTAACAGAAAACACATTGTGGCGGAGTGGTTTAGGGAATGAATGTTAAGTTGTTAAAGAGTCTTGGCTGACCCGGGTTCGACTCCCGGCAGCTTCATTATTTTTTTATTTATTTTATTTTAACTTTTTATCAAATATAATTTTTATAGTTTAGTTTATTTATTAATTATGTATCATTTTAACTCAAAATAATCATAAACATTTAATGCAACTTTTATAACTTGGTACTTGATTACAAAACGGAGCGGGTTTTGGAGACCCGATTTTTACAAATGTTACAGTATCCCCTACTTTTAGGAATTTCGTCCCGAAATTTAAGTAGTTGAAGTAGTAGGAAAAAGATGCGGGTATTTTTCACGCATTGAGTCTTCACGTTCCCAAGTAAACTCAGGTCCCCGTTTCGACTCCCAGCGTACCCTAACAATTGGAATGCGACTTCGACGAAGATGCTTCTCCCTGTAGTCCATGATCTCCACTGGTCTTTCAATAAAATGCATGGATTCATCAATCTGAATATCTTCCATAGGAATATGGAGATTCTCATCAGCGAGGCACTTCTTCAAGTTCGACACGTGGAATGTGGGATGAATCCTGTTGAGTTATTCTGGTAGGTCAAGCTTGTATGCTACAGGACCTACTCTTTCGAGTATCTTGAAAGGTCCTACGTAACGTGGTGCTAGCTTCCCCTTTTGACCAAAACGAACTACTCCCTTCCACGGTGATACTTTTAAAAGCACATGATCACCAATGTTAAACTCTAAGGGCTTCCGTCGTTTATCTGCATAACTCTTTTGACGTCTTTGAGCCGCTAGAAGATTGTTTCGAACTTGATGGATCTTATCTGTGGTTTCTTGGATCAATTCTGAACCAGTAATTTGTGCTTCCCCAATTTCGT